>CM077153.1:264018724-264757399 GCA_039583875.1 Platanthera guangdongensis
AATGCATAACAATTCATGCATAGCATTTCATAGAATTTGCACACGTTCCAGCTAAAGATTTATCAATGATGGCATTGTACACTATTATTATGAGTCAAAAAGAATACAAAATTCATGCATCATGGACTTTGCACAAGAATTAATAGGATGGATGGTATGTTATCCTAGGTTTAAGCATTTCATCATTTATAAGGTTCTAAGAGCAAGTTGCAACAAGAGCAAGTATTTATGTATGTTTTGTCTGTACTAGGTTGTTTGGTTCTAACGGTTAAGAAAGGTATTGACTAGTTCCTTGTTGAAATTATTAGAATGTCGAGACGTCCTACGATGAGGCCGACTCCCCAGTTAGAGGGCGAGTCGTCTGGTGCTCAGAATGAGGCCATGATTAAAGGATTGAGACAGAGCAATGAAGCTTTGTCTAGGCAAATGTTGGAGATGCAGTCACAGATCCAGACTTTGTTGACTGTCTTTGCAGGGCATCCGCTTAGAGTTCAGGACCCGGCTGTGGGTCAAGGTGTTCTAGTTCCTCCTGCTCCTCTTGTTCCCCCAGCTGTGCTACCACCTGAGATGAACTTCATCTCGCACTTCTAACGATTAGGACCCCTACCTATGATGGTAGGGTAGACTTCATGGCTTTAGATGACTGGATTATAGCAATTGAAGAGATGTTCTCTTAACCGGAGTTTCAGCGGACCAAAGAGTAATGGTCACTGCCTACCAGCTCAAAGGTTTGGCAAAGAGTTTATGGCTAAGGGAGAAGGAAAACTTGAAGAATGGATGTTCTTGGGAGGTCTTCAAGGAGCTTTTGCTTAAGAAGTTTCTGCCGCCAGTCGAGTGAGACTGTTTGTTAAATGATTCATGCATCAAAAGTAGAGGCAGCTCACGATGAGTGAATATGAGGTGGAGTTTAGCAAGCTGAGTCGGTTCGCCCCGGATTTAGTAGTTTCTGAAGACACTAGAGTCAAGCATTTTCTGGATGGTCTAAAGAGTGACATCCAGCAGTTGGCAAGTGCTTATAAATCAGAGAGTTATGCTGAAGCAGTCGAAGCAGCTCTTAAGGTTGAGGCAATTGACAATGTCAAAAATCGAGAGGAACAAATGAGAAGGAATAAGAGGAAGACTGGTGAGAGTAAGAGTTCCCAGGAATCTGATGCTGCTTCGAGGAAGAGGAGCAAAGAAATATGTAGTTTCTGTAGCCGGCCAGGCCACCCATTCGAGAAATGCTTCAAGAGGATAGGAGCTCAAAATAGGAGCAGGTCCATGCGACAGGGTGCTCCTAAAGGAGATTTGGCTTGTACCTCATGCAAACAGAAGGGGCATGATGCTGCCCACTATTGGGAAAAGGTTAGAGTTTGCTTTCAGTGCGGAGAGAAAGGCCACATCAAGTTGAAGTGCCCGCAGTCTCAGCCTGCGCTGCAGCTAGTTCCGCTTCAGACCTTGCCACCGCCGCAACCTGTAGACAAAGGGAAGGGAAAGTTGAACGTGTTGTCTCTGGAGGAGGCCCAGACTTCTACCCAAGTGATTTCAGGTTAGTTTCTAACCTGGTTTTGTTTCTGTTTTAGCTTGTAGCTGTAGTTTCGATGTAGTTCGATTAGTTATGTAAGCGTTTTTATAGGGAAATTTAAAGTAAAGAACCATTGAGCGCGTGTTCTCTTTGATTCTGGTGCTACCCACTCATTTGTGGCTAGGGCCTTTGTTGAGTGTCATCGTGTGACTCTCGATCAAGTCGGCGATGCGTTTCAAGTCAAGTTTCCTTCCGGTGACTCGGTGGTGTCGGACTAAGGTACGTATCCAGAGTTGTCCGATTTTGTTAGGCGATTTTCTAGCAGTTGCTGATTTGAAGGTGATAGACCTAGAGGATTTTGATGTGATCTTGGGCATGGACTGGTTGTCCAAATATGATGCGGTTATCCGGTGCAAGGTTAAGAGCTTGGACTTCAAGAAGGACAATGTCCAACTTGGGAGTTTTTATGGTTTTCTGAACCAAGTTTCTCCAATTATATCTGCTGTAAGTGCTCGAAAGCTGGTTAATTCCAGATGTTTTGCTTGTTTGGTTTTAGTTTTGGAAACCATTCTTAGCTTGCCGCGTGTTGAGGAGATTTTGGTGGTGCGTGAGTTTTCAGATGTTTTTCCAGCTAATCTTCCTGGTCTTCCGCCTGAGAAGGATGTGGAGTTTGTCATAGATCTGGAGCCGGGTACCCGTCCTATTGCTAAGGCGCCGTACCGGATGGCCCCGCGTGAGTTGGATGAGTTGCACACTCAGTTGGATGAGTTGCTCCTGAATGGTTTTATTAGGCCGAGTTCTTCACCTTGGGGTGCTCCCGTCTTGTTTGTAAAGAAAAAAGATGGATCAATGAGGTTGTGTATCGACTATAGAAAGCTGAATAAAGTCACCATTAAGAATAGATATCCCCTGCCTAGGATTGATGACCTGTTTGATCAGTTACGTGGTAGCTCTGTGTTTTTAAAGATCGATCTTCATTCAGGCTACCACCAGTTGAGGATTCGTGAGGCAGATATTCCGCAGACTATTTTCCATTCACGGCATGAGCATTTTGAGTTTTTAGTAATGTCCTTTTGTTTGACCAATGCTCCCTCTGCCTTTATGGATATGATGAACCGCGTGTTCAAGGATTTTCTGGACCATTTCGTGGTCGTGTTTATAGATGATGTTTTGGTGTATTCCCGCAGTGTTGTTGAGCATGCCCAGCACTTGCGTTTAGTTTTGTCTACCTTGAGGGAGCATAAGTTGTATGCCAAGCTAAGTAAGTATGACTTTTGGTTACCTCAGGTTTCTTTCTTGGGTCATGTAGTAAATAAAGATGGAATTTCAGTTGACCCTGAGAAGGTAACTGCTGTTATGGATTGGAATAGGCCCACCACGCCCAAGGAGATAAGGAGCTTCCTAGGGTTGGCTGGCTATTATAGAAGGTTTGTAGAGAGTTTCTCTACGTTATCTGCGCCTTTAACTAAACTGACGCAGAGGAATGCAGCTTTCATTTGGAGTGATAAGTGCATGGAGGCTTTCCAGGAATTAAAGAAGAGACTGTGCACTGCTCTAGTTTTGTCTCTGCCTACTAAAAGGTTGGATTATGCGGTGTATATAGACGCATCGCATGTTGGTCTGGGTTGTGTGTTGAAGCACGATGGTAAGGTAATTGTGTATGGGTCGAGAAAGCTAAAGGTACATGAAAAGAACTACCATAGACATGATCTAGAGTTCGCAGCAGTGATTTATTCCCTAAAGGTATAGAGGCACTTGCTATATGGCGCAACATGCAAGATTTATATTGATCATAAAAGTTTAAAGTACGTTTTCACTCAAAGATAGATGAATCTGCACCAGCGAAGTTGGTTAGAGTATGTTGCTGATTATGATGTTGAGATCCAGTACAATCCGGGCAAAGATAATGTGGTAGTTGATGCTCTGAGTAGAAAGACGGGGAAAGTTTTTAATGTTTCTGTGGATTCACTGGTAGAAGAATTTCTCTTGATGGGTGTTTCTGTTGGGAGTTGTAACACGTCAAGTAGTTTGGAGGTAGCTGAGTCTTCATGGATTGCACTAACAAGATTGCATCAGATGGAAGACCCTGAGTTATTGCACCTTTACAAGAGGACTGAGAAAGGAGAGTTGCCAGATTTTCCGATCGATGATGCAGGTACCTTGAAGTACCGCGGTAGATTTTGCATCCCCAATGTTGGAGATATTCGAGTTAAGTTGTGTAGTGAGGCTCATGGTTCCAGTGTTCCCTACCACCCAGGTTCGACTAAGATGTACCAAGATTTGAAGCAGATCGCCTGGTAGTTCAGAATGAAAGGTGATATAGTGAAGTACGTTTCCGAATGTTTTACGTGCAGACGAGTAAAGGTCAATCATGGCAGACCTGCTGGCAAGTTAATGCCCTTGGAAATTCTGAGTTGGAAGTGAGGAGAGTATCTTAATGGATTTCATTACTAGATTACCAAGATCTCCCCGATGACATGATTCAGTCTGGGTTATTGTTAATAGATTAACGAAGTGTGCTCACTTCGTGCCGTTTTAAGATTGATTACCCCATGAAGAAGATAGCTGAACTATATTTAGATGAAGTCATTAGATTACATGTAGTGCCAATTAGTATTGTATCAGATCGAGAATCCAGGTTTACGTCTCGCTTTTGGAAGGGTTTACAGGAGGGTTTGGGTACCGATCTGCGGTATTCCATGGCCTATCATCAGCAGACAAACGTTCAAACAAAAAGAGTAAACCAGATCGTGGAAGATATGATCAGATGTTACATTTTGGACCATGGAGGAGCATGGGATGAGCGACTCAGATTGATGGAGTTTGCGTACAATAATAGTTATCAAGAAAGTTTACAGATGACCCTGCTTGAGGCCTTGTATGGGAGGCGATGCAGAACTCCCTTATTTTGGGCCGAAGTTGGTGAGAGACCGTTGCTAGGTCCTGAAGCAATGGAAGAAATAGATATTTCTGTGAAGATTATTCGGGAAAAGCTTCGGATAGTGCAGGAACGATATGAGAAGAATGCTAATCGGTGTAGGTCTGATTTGGATTTTGCTGTAGGGGACTTGGCTGTTTCTCAAAGTTTCCCCGATGTCTGGAGTTAAAAGGTTTGGTAAGAATCATAAGTTGGACCCGAGGTATGTGTTACCTTTTAATGTTGTTGAGCGTATTTGTGTATCAGCTTATAGGCTGGTTTTGCCCGCAAATTTCCCTGGAGTGCATGACGTGTTTCAAGTGAGCCAGTTGTGGAAATGTGTGCTTAACGACCGTCAGATTTTTGATGTTGTGCCCCAGTTGGAGCCCAATCTTTCCTATGTTGAGATGCCTGTCCACATTCTAGATACTCAAGATCGAGTGTTGCGGAGGAAAACCATACATATGGTTAAGGTTTTGTGGAGAAACCAGGACATGGAAAGCGCAACTTAGGAGTGGGAGTCAACGATGAGGGAGGATCATCCTCATCTGTTCTCCTTGTTTCTTACGGTATGTATTTCCTCTTCTATAATCTTTGATTATATTCTCTTTGTGGAATCTTTTGGTGCGTAAAGTTTCGGGACGAAACTTCTTTTCAGGAGGAGTGACTGTAACTCCCCCGATTTTTCGATATTTGGTTTAATTCTTTATCTGGCGTGTTTATGATGTCAGGGAATTAAGTTGACTCATTTTTTGCATTTGCCATTCTTAGAGCATGGTTTTAGCTCTTAGGTTTTCTGTGTGTATGTGTGGCTGAGTTTAGCCTGTTTGCAAGATTTCCTAGCGAGTCGGGTCTATTTTGGTGACCCGGTGGAGAGTCTTTGGGAATGCTTGTGTTTTGGCTTTGAGAGGTGTTTACCCGAGTTTGGTTCATCGAATCTTAATTTCGACTATGATGTTGGGTTTGTAGCATTGGTATTTAGCTATGATGTGATTTTCATAAAATTTCGAGTAAGTTTGGTTTTCGGGTCGTTTTGACGTTTTATTTAATTAATTAAGATATTATATTATGGCAGGAGGTGAAGGAGAAGCGAGTGGAGGTGAAGGAGAAGGATCTGGTTCTGGAGTTTCCCCCTCCCAGGTAGAAGAGGCGACGAGGAAAATGCCGGAGGACTTCAGGCGAGAGGTCATGCAAACCATAAGCTTGGCCTTCTCGGCGAGGAGCGAGTGGGCGACGCCTCAGGTCCCGATCGAGGTGGTCCCGCTCTTATGCGAGAACGCCCCTGGTCAGCGCCCGGGGAAGGAGGTCCCCGCGGAGGCTGGCGAGAGGGACGTGGCGGCGCGAGAACTCTTCCCAGGCCAGCGTCCCGGGAAGGAGATCCCTGCAGAAGACGGCGAGAAGGAGGCAGCTATGCGAGAGCTCTTCCCTGGGCACGGTCTCGCAGATCAAGCCAGCCGAGGCCGCGAGACGTGCCCTCTCGGCAAGCAGTCGGCGAGAGCCCGTTCAGTGAACTCATCATCTCAGCTCCGGTGCCGGAAGGGTTCCGGGAGCCCGACATGTCCTACTACTCAGGGAAGGATGATCCTGTACAGCATGTGCAGTGGTTTGAAGATGTGGTTTCGATAAGACAAATAACGGATGTGTTTAAGTGTCGCCTATTTGCCATCACCTTGAAGGAGAAGGCGCGAGACTGGTTCCATCAGTTACCGGCAAGGTCGATCTATTGTTTTGAGGATCTGCGGAGGGGTTTCTTATTGAGGTTTTCAACATCGAAGAAGCGTACGGAGGCGGAGTGCTTGTTCTCGGTAAGGCAGAGCCAGGATGAAACGTTGGGACACTACGTGGATCGGTTTCAGGAGGATATCCTCTAGGTCCAGGAGGTCCCTGGGTATACGCTGAAGCTTGCATTCACTGTGGGACTGAGGCCAGGCTTCTTTAGCATAGAATTGAAAAGGGTGCCCCCCTCTCTTTTGAGGAGCTCATGGAGCGGGCGGCAAAGGAGACGGATTTTAAGAGGGCCAATCCGGCGTTTGCAAGGAGGTTAGCCAGGTTGGCGGAGGACGACGCAAAGGAACCAAGAGTGGGAAATCAAAAGGAGTAGAGGGAGCAGAGAGAAGAGAGAAGGAGGGAGGAACCCCGAGGCCAGGGGCACCAAGGACAGAATCATCGGGGGGCCCGAGAGCCGAACAACCAGATAGGTTGGAGGCCTCACGAGGGTCGCCCCCAGGAGTTAGGAGGAGGCTTCCAGGGAAGAGATAACTTCCGGGAGCCAAGGAGGTTTGATCAAGCGGCATAGAGACAGGGAGTGAGGGATCGTTTTCAGTATCAGCAGGAGGCAATGGGGATCGGACGAGGAAGATGAGCTCGAGGAGGAGGAAGAAGAGGAAGAGGAGAAGGAAGAAGGGGTGGGGTGGCGTTGCCTTTCTGTGACTTCCATCAGGAGGGAGGTCACGCAACGGCCATGTGCCCAGAGTTCTTAGATATGAGAGAGGCCAGAGGATTGAGGAGGCAGGATCCGCCGGTAAGGATCGTGGAAGTGCAGCAAGGGGAGGCGGAGGATAGGTGCGAGGACCGGGTGGCTGTGGGAACCCGGGGGGGGGGGGGATTGGGGCCATCCTTGGGGGGATTGGGATCGAGGCCACCCGGAAGGGAGCCTCCAGACCATGTTCCGAAAGGGGGTAGCCTCATCCTCCCAAACCCCACCCCCGCTAGAAAAAATTACCTTCTCTTCAGAGGATATGCCAGAGTATGAGGACCCGTTCTGCGACGCCTTGGTGATCCAAACAGCGGTGGAAAACTTTACGGTCTCCAAGATCCTGGTGGATAATGGGAGCTCCGTAAATGTGATTTTTAAGAGGGCCTTCGATGAGATGCAGGTGGAAGCCAAAAGGATCTTGGCCTCGGATGGACCGTTGTTCGGATTCTCCGGTGAGAGAAAGGAAGTGGAAGGGGGAGTAGGGTTGCACGTGAGGTTGGGGGCGTGTCACGGAACTGCCGGTTCATGATTGTAGACGCCCCGAGCAGCTACAGCGCCATCTTTGGGCATCCCTTCATCAGCGCCTTTCGCTGCATCCCCTAATCTTTCCATCAATGTCTCAAGTTTAACAATGGAGGGGTGCAGGTCAGGGTCAGGGGGGATCTAAAAGTGACAAGACAGTGCTATGTCACAGCAGTCAACACCATATCTTGGATGGAAAAATCAGAGAGGTTGGAAAAAGAGATAGCAGTGCGTGAAGAAGCTGTCAGGGAGAAGGAGGTGAGCCCAGAGGAAATGAGAGAAGGAACCGAAGAGGAAGTCGGGGGAGAGGAGACTGAGAAGAAGCAAGGAGGAGATGTGTAGGAGGCCCAGGGGGTGTAGAGGTCGAGCAGCAACAAGAGAGCTCGGAGGGGGCCATGGAGATTGAGGAGGAGCAGAAAAGAGGAGGTGTGCAGGAGGTCCGGAGGAGCGGGGAGTTGGAACCACAGAAGGGAAGGCAGGAGGAAGTAGGAGGAGAAGGGGCTGAGGAGGAAGCCCGAAGGGGCATGGAAATTGAGCTGCAGCAGGACGAGGTGATGGAAGTTGAGGGAGCAGGAGGGGAGGAAGAGCCGGAGCAGGAAGAAGAAGCAAGGGACGACTGGGAGCAGTCGCGGCTGGAGGTGGCCGAAGAAGTGGTGGAGATGGAGGTCCACACCAGCCGGGGGCAGGTACAAAGGGTGCAGATCCGTGGGGGCTTGAGCCCCGAAGACCAGGAACGGATGTGGGCCTGCATTCAGGGCAACGTCGACGTCTTCGCTTGGAGCGCGGCGGACATGTCGGGCATTGATGCGGACGTGGCCTGCAACCGCCTAAATCTAGACCCTTGGACGCGCCCCATACGTCAGAAGATGAGAGCCATCGCCACCAAGCTGGAGGAGCCCATTCGCGAGGAGGTCAAGAAGCTCCTGGAGGCGGGCTTCATCTCAGAGATCCAGTATCCAGGCTGGATCTCCAATGTAGTAATGGTGAAGAAGGGGGGAGAAAAATGGAGAATGTGTATTGACTTTTCTTTATTAAATAAATCATGCCCCAAGGATTGCTACCCCCTGCCTCGAATCGACGCGCTGGTTGATTCAGCCGTTGGTTTTTCTGTTATGAGTTTTCTGGATGCTTTTTCAGGTTACCATCAGATCCGGATGCACCCTCCTGACGTCAAGGACATCTCCTTCATCACAAGGGAAGGATGCTTTAGTTATAACATGATGCCCTTTGGGTTAAAAAATGCGGGAGCGACATACCAACGGATGATGGATCGAGTTTTCCAGGGCCAGAGGGGTCGGAACCTAGAAGTCTACGTTGATGATCTCATGGTAAAGAGCAAGGGAGTGAACTCGCATCTCCAGGATCTGGAGGAGACGTTCGCCACCTTGAGGAAGTTCAAAATGAGGTTGAACCCCTTAAAATGTGTTTTCGGGGCAAGTCGTGGGAAATTCCTTGGGCACCTTCTGACCCCTGCGGGGGTAGAACCTAGCCCTGATAAAGTAAAAGCCATTCTGGAGCTAGAATCACCGCAAAACGCTAAGGAGGTGCAGCGCTTGACAGGAAAGCTGGCCGGCCTTAGCAGATTCCTCTCCAGGTCAGGGGAGAAGTGCTCACCTTTCTTTAAAGTGCTACGAGGGAATCAGAGATTTGAATGGACTGCGGAGTGCGAAGAAGCTTTTCAAAAGTTGAAGGAGCAACTCTCCCTGGCTCCTCTGCTTCAAAGCCCAAAAGAAGGGGAAGATCTGACCTTGTACCTAGGAGTGGGAGCAGAGGCGGTGAGCTCCGTCCTAGTCAGAGAAGAGGGAAAAAAGCAGCTGCCCATTTATTATGTTAGCAGGATCCTAAGGAAGGCGGAGCTTCGTTACCCCATCCTAGAAAAGCTGGCATACACCTTGGTTATTTCAGCCAGGAAGCTCCGGCCATATTTCCAAGCACATTCGATTATGGTGGTGACGGACCACCCTCTCCAAAAGATTTTTGAAGGAGTAGAGCACTCGGGTAGGCTGGCCAAGTGGTCTATCGAGTTGAGTGAATTCAACATTTCGTTCGTACCAAGGCTCTCCATTAAGGCACAGGTGGTGGCCGACTTCTTGGCAGACTACGTCGCGGAGGTCGAGGCCGAAGAGCCGCGGCCACCGGAAGCATGGAAGATAATGGTCGACGGGGCCTCGGGAAAGCACTCCCTTGGAGCAGGGGTGGTACTAACAAGTCCTCAGGGGGTAACCATAAGACAAGCGGTCGCCTTGCATTTCCCCCCAACCAACAACCAAGCAGAGTACGAGGCAGTTATAGCCAGCCTTCGCTTGGCTAAAGAGCTTGAGATTAAGGACGTTGAGGTTTTCACAGATTCATTGGTGGTGGCATCTCAGATACGTGGAGAGTTCGAGGCTCGGGAGCCCACCCTTGCGAAATATTTGTCCAAGGTGAGGACAATCATCGAGGGGTTCCGTACGTTCTCCATCCAGCACGTCCCCAGAGAAGAGATCGCTGCTGCCGATCGATTGGCTAAGTTCGGACCTTGGGAAGGGGGTGCCCTGACTGATTTATTCCATCCAGCGATCGAAGAGGGGGAGCTAATGGAGGTGGATCGGCGGCCCTCGTGGGTAGACCCTTTCGTTACCCTCTTTCTGACAGGAACCCTCCCTGAGGGGGTCAAGGAGGCAAGAAACTTCCGTCATAAGGCGGCTCATTATCTCATGCATGAAGGAGGATTGCACCGGAGGATGCTTTCGGGTCTCTTAGCTCGATGCGTGATGGAGGAGGAGACCAGACACGTTTTGGAGGAGGTACACTCCGGGGAATGGGGTAGCCATTCCGGAGGGAGGACGTTGGAAGCAAGGGTGATCAGGCAGGGGTACTTCTGGCCCACCCTGAGGAAGGACGCGACAGAGTTTGCGAGGAAGTGCCGAAAATGCCAGCTCTACGCCCCCCTCCAGCTCTTGCCGGCTCAAAGGCTCCGAAGCATCACAACACCATGGCCCTTCGCCATTTGGGGGATGGATTTAGTTGGGCCTTTCCCTCCAGCTAGTGGACAAATAAGATTTCTCCTGGTTATGATAGATTACTTCTCCAAGTGGCTGGAGGTTAAGGCACTGGCGAAGGTAACATCCCAAGTCATCAGGAACTTTGTCTGGGGAGAGATCATCTGCAGGCACGGGTTGCCTCAGGCCATCATCACGGATAACGGTCCTCAGTTTGCTAGTGAAGAATTCATCAGCTTCTGCACTCGGCTGGGCATCGATCTCAGGTTTGCCTCAGTCCACCACCCCAGGAGCAACGGTCAGGTGGAAGCGGCAAACAAGATTATCGTTAACTTGCTAAAGAAGAAGGTGGAGAATCTGAGAGGGAATTGGGTAGAGCAGCTCCCCTCGGTCCTATGGGCTCTGAGAATAACCCCGAACACGGCCACTAGCGAGACTCCTTTCAAGCTTTCCCATGGATGTGAGGCGGTACTACCGGCGGAGTTCGAGGTCCGATCCCCACGAGTTGCAGCTGCAGGTGATGGGGACGAGGCGTGGAGGATGGAAAACGAAGAAGGCATGCGCCTCTCACTAGACCTGACAGAGGAGCTGCGAGACGTAGCAGCCATCAGACATGAAGAGATCAAGCGTCGAATGGCAAAACACTTCGACAAGCATATCAGGATAAAGCAATTCGCGGAAGGAGACCTAGTGCTAAAAAAGGTTGATGCGGCAGGGAGGTCCGCCGCGGTGGGAAAGCTCAATCCAAATTGGGAGGGACCTTATATTGTAGAGAGAGTGTTGAAAGCGGGGGGTTACTACCTCCAGGATGTGGAGGGTAGGACCTTGAACCATTCCTGGAGTGGGGATGACTTAAAACGCTTCTACCCATGAGAAGGGAGAGCGGTAGATATGTACTCAAAGCATGATCAATATAACATACTTCTCGAATTATTTCTTGTTTATTGTTTATTAAGAAGTCCTAATGACAGGAAGTGAGAACGTAATCGGCACCCCGAGCTTGGCTCGGCCCCAGGTAGACTTGCTGCGCAGGCTCTAATCTAGCTGGCAGGTCTGAAGGCTCGCCTGTGGGGGATAGGTTTTGGTTTGAGATCTTCATCGGCACCCCGAGCTCGGCTTGGCCCCAGGTAGACCCGCTGCGCAGGCTCTCATCTAGCTGGCAGGTCCGAAGGCTCGCCTGTGGGGGATAGGTTTTGGTTTGAGATCTTCATCGGCACCCCGAGCTCGGCTCGGCCCCAGGTAGACCCGCTGCGCAGGCTCTCATCTAGCTGGCATGTCCGAAGGCATGCCTGTAGGGGATAGGTTTTGGTTTGAGATCTTCATCGGCACCCCGAGCTCGGCTCGACCCCAGGTAGACCCACTGCGCAGGCTCTCATCTAGCTGGCAGGTCCGAAGGCTCGCCTGTGGGGGATAGGTTTTGGTTTGAGATCTCCATCGGCACCCCGAGCTCGGCTCGGCCCCAGATAGACCCGCTGCGCAGGCTCTCATCTAGCTGGCAGGTCCGAAGGCTCGCCTGTGGGGGATAGGTTTTGGTTTGAGATCTTCATCGGCACCCCGAGCTCGGCTCGGCCCCAGGTAGACCCGCTGCGCAGGCTATCATCTAGCTGACAGGTCCGAAGGCTCGCCTGTGGGGGATAGGTTTTGGTTTGAGATCTTCATCGGCACCCCGAGCTCGGCTTGGCCCCAGGTAGACCCGCTGCGCAGGCTCTCATCTAGCTGGCAGGTCTGAAGGCTCGCCTGTGGGGAATAGGTTTTGGTTTGAGATCTTCATCGGCATCCCGAGCTCGGCTCGGCCCCAGGTAGACCCGCTGCGCAGGCTCTCATCTAGCTGGCAGGTCTGAAGGCTCTCCTGTGGGGGATAGGTTTTGGTTTGAGATCTTCATCGGCACCCCGAGCTCGGCTCGGCCCCAGGTAGACCCGCTGCGCAGGCTCTCATCTAGCTGGCAGGTCCGAAGGCTCGCCCGTGGGGGATAGGTTTTGGTTTGAAATCCTCATCAGCACCCCGAGCTCGGCTCGGCCCCAGGTAGACCCGCTGCGCAGGCTCTCATCTAGCTGGCAGGTCTGAAGGCTCGCCGGTGGGGGATAGGTTTTGGTTTGAGATCCTCATCGGCACCCCGAGCTCAGCTCAGCCCCAGGTAGACCCCCCTGCGCAGGCTCTCATCTAGCTGGCAGGTCCGAAGGCTCGCCTGTGGGGATTGGTTTTGGTTTGAAATCCTCATCGGCACCCCGAGCTCGGCTCGGCCCCAGGTAGACCCGCTACGCAGGCTCTCCTCTAGCTGGCAGGTCCGAAGGCTCGCCTGTGGGGGATAGGTTTTGGTTTGAAATCCTCATCGGCACCCCGAGCTCGGCTCGGCCCCAGGTAGACCTGCTGTGCAGGCTCTCATCTAGCTGGCAGGTCCGAAGGCTCGCCTGTGGGGGATAGGTTTTGGTTTGAGATCCTCATCGGCACCCCGAGCTCGGCTCGCCCCAGGTAGACCCGCTGCGTAGGCTCTCATCTAGCTGGCAGGTCCGAAGGCTCGCCTGTGGGGGATAGGTTTTGGTTTGAGATCCTCATCGGCACCCCGAGCTCGGCTCGGCCCCAGGTAGACCCGCTGCGCAGGCTCTCATCTAGCTGGCAGGTCCGAAGGCTCGCCTGTGGGGGATAGGTTTTGGTTTGAGATCCTCATCAGCACCCCGAGCTCGGCTCGGCCCCAGGTAGACCCGCTGCGCAGGCTCTCATCTAGCTGGCAGGTCCGAAGGCTCGCCTGTGGGGGATAGGTTTTGGTTTGAAATCCTCATCGGCACCCCGAGCTCGGCTCGGCCCCAGGTAGACCCGCTGCGCAGGCTCTCATCTAGCTGGCAGGTCCGAAGGCTCGCCTGTGGGGGATAGGTTTTGGTTTGAGATCCTTATCGGCACCCCGAGCTCGGCTCGGCCCCAGGTAGACCCGCTGCGCAGGCTCTCATCTAGCTGGCAGGTCCGAAGGCTCACCTGTGGGGGATAGGTTTTGGTTTGAGATCCTCATCGGCATCCCGAGCTCGGCTCGGCCCCAGGTAGACCCGCTGCGCAGGCTCTCATCTAGCTGGCAGGTCCGAAGGCTCGCCTGTGGGGGATAGGTTTTGGTTTGAGATCTTCATCGGCACCCCGAGCTCAGCTCGGCCCCAGGTAGACCCGCTGCGCAGGCTCTCATCTAGCTGGCAGGTCTGAAGGCTCGCCTGTGGGGGATAGGTTTTGGTTTGAGATCCTCATCGGCACCCCGAGCTCGGCTCGGCCCCAGGTAGACCCACTGCGCAGGCTCTCATCTAGCTGGCAGGTCCGAGGGATCGCCTGTGGGGGATAGGTTTTGGTTTGAGATCCTCATCGGCACCCCGAGCTCGGCTCGGCCCCAGGTAGACCCGCTGCACAGGCTCTCATCTAGCTGGCAGGTCCGAAGGCTCACCTGTGGGAGATGGGTTTGGATCGAGCTATCTCCATCGACATCGAACTAACGGGACAGTGAATCCACTTTGGCAGAATAGGGTGAAAAGTCTCCTTAAGCGACATTACTCAACTTAGCCCTAGGGAACAAAAAATAAACTAAGGAAAAGGGGTGTGGAGTAAGGCAGCTGGCGGCACTCGTGGCGGATGGTTTTTGAGGACCGTCTCGCCGCTTGCGAAGGGACACTCGCATGGCAAGGCATTGCGTCAACTCGCGGCCGTAAGCACGTCGAGAAGCCGTCTCGCGTAGAACATAAAAAAGGCAGATAAAGAAAGGTTACACGGCGAGACGAAGCGGTGGCACCATCCAGCAGGCCGGAACAAACCAGGGATTAACTTCACAAAATAGAAAGCAAAAATAGAGATAACAAAAATGAGCACTCGCTCGTCACTTGACAGACCACAAAAATATGATTTAAAGTTTTTTACAAAAATGAAAGGAGGAGAGAGGGATTCTAAATCTTGGAGGCGGCACATCAGTCCTCCTCGCCAGATGAAGAATCATCGCTCTCCTCGCTATAAAGTTCAGGGACCAAATCGCGCGCAGTCACAGTCTCAGATTCATCCTCCACAACCCCCAGATCCTTCATCATTTGCAGCACCAGCTCTGCCGCACGGACACCAGCATCTCGGCACTGCTCCTCGACTTCTTTGTAAGAGTAATGTGGCGGAGGTGTCCGGAAGGGCTCGCGGCGAGACGACGACGCAGCATCAGCCTGAAGACGTGCGTTCTCAGCCGTCAATACCCGGACCTCCTCCTCCAAAGCCGCCACGCGCGAGCGCAGTTGTTCCGCCGTCTCGGCATCCTGCGGGACGACCTATCAATTAGCCGAGAGTGATGGAAAAGGAAAAAGACCCAAGGGAAAGTTATGGCTTACCATGCCGCCTTGGGCCTTCGCGAGAAGGGACTCGGCATCAGATAACCTTCTCGCTAGACCTATGGACTTCTCCCGCCCCGCCTCCAGATTTTTCTCGCTGGCCTTCCACTTTGAATTGATATAAATGAGGCGGCGAGAGGAGCGGTACGAGAACTCCAAGGCCCGCATTTGGTGATGGCAAGTTTTCAGCACAAGATCCTTGGTGGACTCGCTTTCGGGCGAAACGGCATCAAGGCCGCCATAGAGGCCGTACCCTATGGTGAAGGCAATTGCTAGTAGGGACCTCTTGCTCCTTCCAAGATGGAAGGAGGGTGGAGATGGACACACGGTTGGCGTCCCGCCCCCACAACAGAACCGGGTCGCCGACGGCATCATGAACCACGGGACCCAGTTTGTAATTCATATGGGAGGAGGGGGCGGGACGGCCAGAGGAGTCGCCTTCGCGAGAGGAGGTGGCAGCCGCCTGTTCAGGAGCAACAGCTCGCGGGTTGGACGCCGCAGCAGGCAAGTTGGAAGCGGCAGTAGGTTGATCAGAGAGCACCGTCCCACGGGTAGGCGAGACGGGCTGGTGGCTAGGAGAGAGTGGCGATGGAGTTTCCCCTATAGAAATAGGGCTCCCTTGGGGAGCTTTCTTCCTTTCCTTAGAAATAACTACAGCCTTTTTCATCTTCTTTTTGGGAGGGCTGGAGCGAGAGGGGACCGTGTCGTCTCCGGGCCTCTTCGGCGGGATGGCCGCCAGGGACTCTCTTGCCGCCTCTACCGCTGCATTGACGAGATCAAGACCCTTTGCGGGGTGGATGTTGCTCTTGTAAGGAGGGAGCGCTGGAACAATTCGCTCACCTAAAAGCAAGCAGGGGTTATAAAGAAGCGAAACGACAAATAGCGAGAAGAGAAGAACGAAAGGATAAGATAAGAATACCTTCGCCCGGGAGCACTGGGAGAAGCGAGTCGAGACCTCGCCGCAAGAAGTTGACCTCGAAATTCTTGCCGACTAAGTACTCGCACAGCAACTTCTTTGGGCCACTAACTTGGGGGGTGGCGTAGAAACTCTCTGGCGGAGAAACCGACGCGAGAGGGATGCCGCCGAAGTCAACACGGTCTCCCCGGATGAATACGAATCGAGTGAGCCAATGGTGGTTCTTGTTGGGCGTCTCGCATACTTTAAGCCCCTGCCCAGTAAAGTACGAGACGCCATCGGCATTGGCATGGTAGATAAAAAGCTTGCGGAAGGCCGTCAAGCTGAACTCGATGCGCTCCCGGCGCATATAGCAGGCGAAGGCGATCAGCACCGAGATGGCGTTAGGGTTGAACTGTGTCGGGACGAAACCAAAGTATTTGAAGACCTGCTTCACCTTAGGCCAAAGGGGCAGCCGCAACCCCGCCTCGAAATGCGAGACGGGAAAGGCGAGTTCCCCCGGGTAGTAGGTATTGATGCATTCGCCGACCTTGGGGGGACGCGACTCGACGCCTTCCCCCAGGTACTCGCGTGCAAATCTGTCGTGATCTTCTTAAGGGAGCCTGCCGAGCGGGAAGTCATGGTCGGTAAACCTCTTCCCACAGCGGCTACGCCCCTCACCCTCCTCAACCTTCTTCTTACCCATCTTCTTCGGCGAAATGGTCTTCGGCGAGACAAAGGAAGAAATTGGCGAGAGATCCAAGAGAGGAAGGCGAGAGTGGCCGGCAAGATGGAAGGGTCTGAGAGCCAAGAGCTTGGGTAACAGCAGAAGCGGAAAGTGCGGTATCTAATCCCGGACTAGGCATATTTATAACTGATACATAACCAATGATTAATGGGCGGGAAAAACATGAGGGGAGGGGAAGAGCCGATGTCCTTTTCTCTCTCCTAAATCTCGATCGGCGCGACCCATCACAATCAGGAAAAAATATATATATATAGCATAAATTAAAAGGAGAGTTAAAAAGGAATGAAAAATTAAGCAATAAAAATATATGTTCAGAGATCGTCCCGCGGGGACCAAGTTCTCTACATACTTTGGCGAGACTACCGTTATTACAACTTTCACGAGAAGAAGAAAAAGACAAATAGCGAGACGGACATCCTTCAGTACGGGTGCCATTCCCAGCGGCCACCGCGAGCTCCCCCACAGGGAGGTCTACTCCGCGAGTGGAAGGAGCGAATGGATTCAAGACCGCGACGCGCGAGACGGAGCTGCATATCAGTCTCATTAATGATGGCTTCAGGGTTGGTACCATCGACATCTAGCTCGGCGTTAGCTCCGGAGGATAGGCGAGCGCATTCGTTCTCCAGCGATTCGATGCGCTTCTCCGCGGCCTGCTTATCCAGCGTCAAGGAGTGGATGATGCGCGCGTGCTTCCGAAAAAGCTCAGCCGTCTTGCGCTTCATCTCCGCTGGATTTGAAGGGTCACCCAAATAATCTTCAATCTCGTCTACAGGAGGAGGCGAGACGGAGAGTTGCTTTGGCTGCTCCTCAGTAGGAGAGTTGGCCCGAGAATCTGCGCAAGGGGTGCAGAGGCAAGGTGGAAGAGGCACTCGCAGAAGGGAGTGAGAATAGCGAAGGGGATTCATAAGGGCGAGGGAAGGTCCCTTACCAGGAGGGCGAGAGGTATCGGCGGCCGGGGAAGGGTCGTTCCTCCTCTCGCTGGGAGTAGTTGGGGGAGTAGAAGAGGGATGCGAATCGAACTCCTCGCAGTGGGCAGCAGAACCATCTCGCGGACTCTTCGGATGCTGCGGAACCACGAGAGCTCCCTGAAAAAACACTAGTCAAACAAAAGAGAGCACCCGATCGCGGAGATAACAGTGGTAAAAGCAAGTACCCACCTCTTTTTCCTTGGAAGACGCAGGAGGAGTGGGGATGGATTTCAAAGCGACGCGAGACAGATCTCCTGCGGCAAGTGACGGACCCCCAGCCTTCGTCTTTTTTAGGCGAGACAACGGGGCGATAGGGAGAACTAAAGAAGAGGTAAAAGAAGCCACATTGGCCTTATGCTGCTCTCGCACCAGTGCGAGACGTTCACGGAAGCTCTGGCTGTGCGTCATTCCAAAAGACTCAAGAATAGGGAAGAAGAATATGCAGAGCAGGGCGCCAGGTGTGCGGGGCAGGAGTCATATATTTATAGGCCCCGGTGGGGGCCTCAAAAGATTCCTCATAAATACATTTTTTAATGCGCCTTAAATAACGAGCCTCGGTTGAACATTCTTTTTGAGCTTAGAAAAATCTCAAAAAGAGCGGGGATTGTGTACAACCTCGGGCTCGCAAAGAGCCCTCAAGAAGCAAATAGGTCGAGATGGGCAAATGGGACCAAGGGGGCCCGCTCGCAAGCGGCGAGATGATGGACTCTCCAATGGGCAAGATACCACATCCAGAGGCGAGAGGGCCTCCAGAGGCGAGAGGGCCTCCATGGCCGAGAGAGCCTCCAGCAGCAAGGAGATCTCGCAGCAAAGGGCGAGAGACGCCGGCGAGACGGGAGTGGGGTCCCTCTCGCCGGCAGGTGCGTTTCCACTCGCCAGGGCAAGAAGAGGCCTTTTTTATATTTTCCTGTCAAACAGGGGTTTTTTACTCTTCTACCCAGGATATTTTTACCCTCTTACCCTTAGTGGACTGCATATAGCTCCTCAGAACAGCGGAGTTTGGCTGTTGGCAGACCCATCCAAGGGTACCCCGGTAATTTCAGACCGGCGCATTTTTGTTATTGGCAGTTCAGATTCTGAAATCTATAAATAAGCCCATAGGGGTTCTTCAGAAGGGACTTTTTTGGGGACTCCCAAGGGGAATCATCGGCACTGTCTTCTGAGGAACTCCAAGCCCAGCTTTTGGCTTTGGAGGGAAAGCTCTCAGTGACCTTTCGGGTAAGCGGTGGGACCTCCATGCTGCGGCTTTGGGCCAGTTTTCTAGTCCTTCACGACCAGTCGGAGGTCGGAGCTTGGGCCAAGTAGGTGTCGGCTACGCCCCTATTTTGTGAACATTTGTCGGAGTCAAATTTTGGCTTCAACACCCTTGGCCAACCACCGGGCGCTACCACCAGCCAAATCAGCTAGGTGAGAGCCTAACAGCAGGTGTTGAGCATCAACCTGACTTTCCCTTGGACAACCACCAGGCACTACCACCGACCCATTCAGCTAGGTGAGAGCCTGATGACGGGAGTTGAGCATCATCCAGACTTTCCCTTTGCCAACCACTGGGCGCTACCACCAACCCAATCATCTAGGTAAGAGCCTAACGGCGGGTGTTGAGCATAAACTGGACTTTCCCTTGGCCAACCACTAGCACTACCACCGACCCAATCAGCTAGGTGAGAGCCTGACGGCGGGTGTTGAACATTAACCGGACTTTCCCTTAGACAACCACCGGGCGCTACCACCGACCCAATGAGCTAGGTGAGAGCCTGACCGTGGGTGTTGAGCATCAACCATACTTTCCCTTGGCCAACCACTGGGCGCCACCATCATCCCAATCAGCTTGGTGAGAGACTGATTGTTGGGTCCATTGCCCACAATGTCTTAGATTTGAAGAAGTCAATCATATCTATGTCATACACAAAGTTGTATTAGATGTATGCTTAAATTCATGCATGCAGGTTAGTCCTTATAATATTGATAGGACATGTATTCCATGTTTGTGACAGGTGGTCATAAGGAAGAAAGGCAGACACAAAAAAGTTGGTTGGAAAGGCATGGATTTTCCTAAGTCCATAGGCGTTGAGTGAAGCAAGCTCACTTAACGCCAGATGTCGAGGTAGAATGGCAGACACAATGAAGCTGGCAGGAAAGACAGGAATTTGCCTAAGTCCACAAGCATTGAGTGAAGCAAGCTCACTCAATGCCAGATGTCGTAGAGTAGTTGACAAAGTTTGAAAGCAGCTAAGTCCACAGGTGTTGAGTGGAGTAAGCTCACTTAACGCAAGAGATAAGGAAATATTTTGGCTAGCAAGAAATGTGGCTAAGTTCACAGGCGTAGAGTGTAGTCTGCTCACTCAACGCTGTTGGATCTCGTGGCAAACCTTATAGAGGGGGGATGAATAAGGTTGTGGAGTTAATTGAAAATTCGAAAATTATTTCGCTCCAGGAAATCGAGTTCTGGAAGCTACCGCAGGACATTAGGTATCTAACGCACGGTGGTACGTCTGTGGACTCGTTTTCCTGAGCAAGTTCTCTTGTACACCCCTTAGATGAATACCAATTAACAATCACAGCAGATCACAAAATTAGTAAGGCTGAAAATGAATTCCATTGCAAGAATTAAAACAACTATTTTTGACAATTAGAAAATTGTGATCCCCATGACACCGGAGATCGAAGGCGATGAATATGAAATCTCTTTTCATTTTCTATACCGACCCACTACCCGGACCGGTTGGCTCTCTCCCTTTCCCTCTAAGAAAGGTTTTCGAGCCACTCTTCATGTACAACCTCGGGTTTGTGGGAGGCAACCCGAGTGGGAGCGCCCAGCTAAGAGCGAGAGGGGCTGCAGGTGCGAGTGTGACCATGGGGTCCACTCGCCAGCGGCGAGATGGGGTGCAGTTGAGGAGGCGAGACGTCTCTCACGCTGCAGGCTAGCCCATGATGGCGAGATGACGCTTGCAAGGCAGGAGACTTGTGAGACGAGCAGGTAGGCTCGTCTCGCCCGCTGGCCAATTTCTCACTCGCCGTTTGATGAAAAAAAATATGTTTTTACCTTCTTACCCCTAGGGGGGATTTTACTCTTTTACCCCAGGTAATTTTGCCCTTTTACCCTTGTTGGTTTGTGTATATCCCTTCAGAACAGCGGAGTTTGGCTGTTGGCAGGCCCAACCCAGGGTATTTTGGTAATTTCAGGTCGGTTTAGTTTGGTTATTAGCAGGTCAAACTCAAAGGCCTATAAATAGACCGATAAGGTGTCTTGAAAAGGTTGTTGAACCCTTCTATCTTCGTCCTCAAAGGAACCTAGCTCAGCACTGGCTAGGGAGGGGGAGAACTTCTGATTCTTCCGAGTAAGAGGTGGGACCTCCGAGCTGAGACCCTCGGTCTGTTTCTGGTTCTGTGACTCACGTCAAGAGGGTGGTTCAAGAAGAGTATGTGTGAGCTGCAACTTCTGGTCCAAACTCTAGGTGAAGTAGGGCTATTGGCTTCAACATTTTTGGTGCGGTGAGCGTGGACCATAGCCTATACAGAAGAATCTCGAGCTACCTCATGGCTGAAGGTCATGGAGAAGGAGACAGAGATGGGTCAGAGAGCCCGGGAGGATTCGTAGGAAGGGAGGAATTCATGGCATCCATTAAAGGAATTATGGACATGTTACAGGGGATCTCGCAGTAGGGCAATTGCTCGACCCCGTTACCTCAGGCGCCTGTTCTCGCGTAGCAGGATGAGCTCATCTCGACAAGAGTTGGAGAAGATGCCACCGGGAAGCGACCTGGGAATGAAGTTATGGTAGAAGGATGCATGTGAGACCTAGCAGGAATGGAGTTGTTACCAAGCCCTGCAAGTGCCGTCTCGCCAGGATGGGAGTGCCGAGATAGGAGCGAGAAGGGCTGTAGGGGCGAGTGGGACCATGGGGTCCACTCACCAGAGGCGAGATGGGGTGCAGTTGAGGAGGCGAGACGTCTCTCGCAGCGCGGGCTGGCCCTTGATGGCGAGATGACTCTCGCAAGGCAGGAGACTTGTGAGACGAGGAGGTAGCCTCATCTCGCCCGTTGGCTAATTTCTCACTCGTCGTACGAGGAGAAAAGGTGTTTTTACCTTCTTACCCCTACTGGCGATTTTACTCTTTTACCCCGGGTAATTTTACCCTTTTACCCTTGGTGGTCTGCGTATAGCCCTTCAGAACAACGGAGTTTGGTTATTGGCAGACCCAACCCAGGGTATTTTAGTAATTTCAGGTCGGTTCAGTTTGGTTATTGGTAGGTCAAACTCAGAGGCCTATAAATAGACCGATAAGGTGCCTTGAAAAGGTCGTTGAACCCTTCTATCTCCGTCCTCAAAGGCACCTAGCTCAGCACTATCTATGGAGGGGGAGAACTTCTGATTCTTCTGGGTAAGAGGTGGGACCACCGAGCTGAGCCCCTTGGTCTGTTTCTGGTTCTATGTCTCTGCTGGATCCCTAGTTGGATTTGGGATAATTTCACTAAGTTAGGATCTTATGACCCATCATGTATAGCCCGGGTCATGGTTGTGTCAAAGAGTTTAGGCCAAGTCCTTAAAATCAACACTACATGGACCAGCCATCAACAGACTTCCAGAGACTCAAGACTCAGAGAAATTTCAAGACCAAGTAAAATGAGTTCGACGTTCGTCGAACTCCGGTCGACGATAGTCTTGCTCAGCTCGACGATCTCAGATAAAATTCTCTGAGCTGAGCTCGACGAACTTGATTCTTAGGTCGACGATCTTTGGACTCTACCTTCAGCATTCCAAGTCCAGTTTTTCTCTAGACTCCAGTCGACGAACTTAGTTCTCTGGTCGATGATTTCTGGATTCTCTACTTCAACATCTTAATTCCAGAAGTTTCTCAGTTTTCTAAGTCCAGAATCTACTTCAGTCGACGATTTCAGGATTCTCAGATCGACGAACTTAGACCATGTTGCAGGTTGGAGACCGCGCGGTCTGTTGCTGTTTGGAGACTGGGCGGTCTGGCGGTTTCTCCTAGCCGGTCTGCATGCCGGGCTGTTGCTGTTTGGTATCCCAGCAGTCAGGCGGCTTGTCTCAGGCGACTAGGAGACCGAGCGGTCTAGCGGTCTCCTGTGCCGGTTTGATCTCTCCTCCTGTTGGGAGTCAGGCGGTTAGCCGATTTGTCTAACCGCACGGCTTGTCTGGTTTGTCTTTTGTAAAGCCGCATACACTTGTAAATATTTAGTCCCACATTGATTATTTGTAATCTCTCTCATCTCCTCCATTCTATAAAAGGGAGGTTATACCATTGTAATAGAGACCTTTTTCGGATAATAAAGTTTCATTTATAACCATTTCGGTTTGTTATTGTTCGGTTCTCATATGGTATCAGAGCGCTAGATCTATTCCTCCTGATTGTGTGCGCTCTCACTGCTTTTGCGGCTTGATTCGCCATCTGTCCGCGCGGCTTGCTCCTTCTTTCTCGCGACCTATTTTCGCGCTCTCCTCTATTCGCCGCCATCTCTTCTAAGTCGCCGCGCCTGTTGCCTTCTACCCGCTCCTGCTTGCTAGTCGCCCTGACCTCATCTTTAGTCGTGCGACTTGTTCTCCTCTGTTCGCCCGACTTTTTCAAGCCGTGCGACTTCTTTCCCTTTACTTTGCTCTGCTTCTTGGTCGTGGCCTTCCTAGCCGCCCGACCTGTTTTTTGTTCGCCCGGCTTGGTGCTTCTTTCTCTTCTCGTGGCTTGTTCTTATCATCGCGGTTTGCTCCTCTCTTGCTTCCATGGCTTTCCCCTCCTCCAGCTTGTCCTCCTCGGTGGTCACCTCTTCTGGTAGTGCTCATGTTGTTACTCGCGGAAGATGGCTAATCGACTCTGGTGCAACAAATCATATGACAGGCAATCCTCAATGTTTCTCTATTCTTGAAACACATGCTCAGTTGCCCCCGGTCATTGTTGCGGATGGATCTCCCTCACCTGTCCATGGGACGGGCATGGTTCAAGTCACTCCATCTCTCTGTCTGGCTGATACCCTGTATGTGCCCACCTTTCCGTGCAATTTATTATCGGTTACTTCTTTATGCAAGCAACTACGGTGTTCTGTCATATTCACCCCTACCACTTGTGCTTTTCAGGATCTGGACTCCCCACGGACGATTGTTACCGGGACTGAGAGTGGTGGCCTCTACTTCCTCGACAACGTTTCTGCTCTATCCGCCTTCTCCTCCTCCTCTACAAATCTTCTCCAATGGCATCTTCGCCTTGGACATGCTCCTCCTCGAATTCTGCGCCAGCTCCTGCCCCACCTCCCTCCTCATCATCCTCCTCTAAACTGTGATGCATGTCAACTTGGCAAACATCACCGCTCGTCCTTCCCACCAACGCAAAGTCAGGGCTCTTCCCATCCGTTCGACCTCGTTCACTCTGACATATGGGGTCCCGCTCCTACCCTCACCATCGGTCGGGGTAGTTCATATTTTGTCACCTTCATTGATGATTTCTCTCGGTGTACGTGGGTGTATCTTCTCAAGGATCGCACTGAGTTGTTCTCTGTTTGGACCTCATTTTATTCTATGGTTAAGACTCAGTTCGATACGTCTATTAAAATCCTTCATTCTGACAATGTTAAGGAGTATCTTAGCCAAGACTTCTCCTATTTTTGTATTCATCATGGTGTTATTCGTCAAACAAGCTGTGTCTACACCTCACAACAAAATTTGGTGGAGGAACACAAAAACCGTCACCTCCTTGATGTCGCTCGCACTATGCTGACTCAAATGCATGTTCCTCGCTCCTATTGGGGCTATGCTGTCCTCCTCTCCTGCTATCTAATCAATCGCCTTCCCTCCACAGTTCTCCACGGTGCAACCCCCTTCTCTATTCTTTATCCGGACAAAGATCCCTTTCCTCTTCCTCTGCACATCTTTGGGTGCACCGCCTTTGTGCACTCTCCCGCTGCCACCCGTGACAAACTCTCACCACGTGCTACTAAATGTGTCTTTCTGGGGTACTCTCCCACCCAGAAAGGTTATTGTTGCTTTGACCTCGTTACCCGCAAGACATTTGTCTCTGCGGATGTCACCTTCTTTGCCAATGCATCTTACTTCTCTCCCGCTTCCTCCTCTCCTCCTCCTGATCCTACTTCTCATACCAACCCATCCATTCCCTCTGCTCCCACTGATGTTCCGCCATCTCCACCCTCTCCACCATCTTCACCATCCCCCTCATCTCCACCCTCTACTCCGCTTTCTCCCTCCACTCCGCTGCCATCTCTCTCTACTCCCGGGCCAGCTCTCTCCACCACGGATACTCTGGATACTAAGGCACCTGCTGATCTGGATCTCCCGATTGCTCTTCGCAAATGGGTTCAGACATGTACCCAACACCCGCTTGCTGCAGTTATTTCCTACAATCGTCTTACCCCTTCTCGCAGAGCTTTTGCACTGGCTATCTCGGCCACTGCCACCCCTGTTCCTACCAGGAGGCCCTTACTATTCCTCATTGGAAAGCTGTCATTGATGAGGAGATTGCTACTCTCACTGAACAGGGTACCTAGACCCTTGTTCCTCCTCCTTTCGGCACATATGTTGTTGGTTGTCGATGGGTCTTTGTTGTGAAGTTTCTCCCAGAAGGCAGTGTGGATCGTTACAAGGCTCGCCTGGTTGCCAAGGGTTTTACCCAAACTTATGGCGTTGATTACTTTGACACTTTCTCTCCAGTGGCTCGTCTCAGCACTATTAGGGTTCTTCTCTCTGTGGCTGTCAACAGGGATTGGCCCATCTCGCAGCTCAATGTTAAGAATGCTTTCCTCTATGGTGATCTGCAGGACGATGTTTACATGGAGCAACCTCCTGGGTATGTTGCTCAGGGGGAGAAACGGGTATGCCGGCTAAAGAAGGCTATCTATGACCTCAAGCAGAGTCCTCGTGTCTGGTTTGACAAGTTTAGTGGCATTATTGTGGCTATTGGTTTTACAAGAAGCTCAGCAGATCACTCCTTGTTTGTTCGAAAAACCGCCTCTGGTCTTGTTGTTCTTGCGGTTTATGTTGATGACATTCTTCTTACTGGCGATGACCAGGATGGGGGTATTGATGACCAAGAAACACCTTCGTCAACATCTGGTCACAAAGGACATGTGCTCCCCCAAATACTTTCTAGGGATTGAAATCTCTAGAAAGCCCAACTCCATGGGACAGAAATCTCTAGAAATCTCTAATAGGGATTGAAATCTCTAGAAATCTCTAAACAACTTCTCAGTTTTACAAGTCCAGAATCTACTTCAGTCGACGATTTCAGGATTCTCAGATCGACAAACTTAGACCACATTGGCAAGAGTTATCAAGTAGCAGTTAGTGGTCCTCAGCTCGACGAAACCAGTTCTCAGATCGACGAACCCAGTTCTCAGCTCGACGAACTTGATATGCAGAAAAGGCAAGGTTCTAGAAAATGCAGTTATCTGTTCTCAGCTCGACGATCTTGGAACTCAGCTCGACGAACAGAAGCCATCTATTTCACGAACACAACTTCTTAGCTCGACGAACTATGGACTCAACTCGACGATTTCTGTTCTCTGTTCGACGAATCCAGACTTGGTTATTTCTATCCTTCTGTCCCTATCCTACTGCAATAATTCCTGTGTAATTAATGCTAAAATATTCTCTGAATATTACCGTTAGACGGAGCATTAATTATGGTCTTCTTCAGGATTATTGCTTGCTATTTTTCCATGAGACAGTTGGGGAAATTCAATCAATACAGATATTCTCAAGGTCGTCAGCATTGAATGCAGAAGAATTTCAAAATTCAAACGCAAACTTTTATGAAAAATATAAAAGAGATTTTCTCTCTTTTCCTGGACAGTCAAAAAGTTAGTTAGTCAGTCTAAAAACAAGTATTCTTCTGCTTCTCTCTTGACTGAACTCTGATACACAGATAGAGAAATCTGATACAAAAAAAGAAGCACTAGACTAGAGGAACATTAGCAATCTGAAGAAGAATAACATCAAACCAAAATCAAGAGTCTTCTTCCTTCTACACTCCAGGACACTTCAAAGGACAACAAGAAATCTATCTGTCAAGAAGTTCCTGAACATTTTCTGGTCAAGGTTGAAAAACTGAAGACCTATCACCCTGAAGCAAAGCTCCATCTTTCCTGAACCTCTCATTATCTCAGGGGGAGGCTTTTGCTAACATCATATCCACTTGAGTCTTCTCAATTGTAACTTGAGAAAGAGAAGACAAAATCATCTCTCATCCACCACTGTATAAAGGATTATTAACTCCATTCAAAAGTTATTCCTGGTCGCAAGTCACCTAACCAAAAGACTTGAGAATTGGTTTTTGAGCAACTGATCAAAAGCTCATTGGTGTTAGGCACCTGAACAAAACTCTGAGTGGATTCCTACCAGGGTGGTAGAAGAGTGGATGTACCCAGGTTGGGGAACCACTATAAAGTCTTGTGTTGTCTGGTTGCCCTTTTCTTTTTGTTCTTGTTATGGTTGTGCTAGTTAGGATTGCTGTGTTTGTGGTTATTTAATTTACATTATGCAGTTTTTATTTACAACATAAGTTAAAAAGTTTTTTAAGAATACTCTATTCACCCCCACCCCCCCCCTCTAGAGTATTTCAGATCTAACCCCTCACTTTCAGACTCACATCAAGAGCGTGGTTCAAGAAGAGTAGGTTTGAGCTGCAACTTCAGGTCCAAACTCTAGGTTAAGTCGGGCTACTGGCTTCAACATTTTTGGTGCGGTGAGTGTGGACCGTAGCATATACAGAAGAATCTCGAACTACCTCATGGTAGGAGGTCATGGAGAAGGAGACAGAGATGGGTCAGAGACATGAGGATTTGTAGGAAGGAAGAATTCATGGCGTCCATTAAAGGCATTATGGACATGTTATAGGGGATCTCGTGGCAGGGAGATTGCTCGACCCCATTACCTCAGGCGCCTACTCTCGCACAGTATGATGAAGTCGTCTCGATAAGAGTTAGAGAGGATGCCCCCGGGAGGCGATATGGGAAGGAAGTGATGGTAGAAGGATGCGGGCGAGACTTGGCGGGAAGGGAGTTGTTACCAAGCCGTGCGAGTGCCGTCTCGGATTGGAATAGGCCCACCACCCCCAAGGAGACAAGGAGCTTCCTAGGGTTGGTTGGCTATTATAGAAGGTTTGTAAAGAGTTTCTCTACGTTATCTGCGCCTTTAACTAAACTGACGCAGAGGAATGCAGCTTTCATTTGAAGTGATAAGTGCATGGAGGCTTTCCAGGAATTAAAGAAGAGATTGTGCACTGCTGCAGTTTTGTCTCTGCCTACTGAAAGGTTGGATTATGCGGTGTATGTATACGCATCACATGTTGGTCTGGGTTGTGTGTTGAAGAACGATGGCAAGGTAATTGTGTATTTGTCGAGAAAGCTAAAGGTACATGAAAAGAACTACCCTACACATGATCTAGAGTTCGCAGCAGTGATTTAGGCCCTAAAGTTATAGAGGCACTTGTTATATGGCGCAACATGCAAGATTTATACCGATCATAAAAGTTTAAAGTACGTTTTCACTCAAAGATAGATGAATCTGCGCCAGCGAAGTTGATTAGAGTATGTTCTGATTATGATGTTGAGATACAGTACCATCCGGGCAAAGCTAATGTGGTAGATGACGCTCTGAGTAGAAAGACGGGGAAAGTTTTTAATGTTTCTGTGGATTCACTGTTAGAAGAATTTCTCTTGATGGGTGTTTCTGTTGGGAGTTGTAACACGTCAAGTAGTTTGGAGGTAGCTGAGCCTTCATGGATTGCACTAACAAGATTGCATCAGATGGAAGACCCTGAGTTATTGCACCTTTACAAGAGGACTGAGAAAGGAGAGTTGCCAGATTTTTCGATCGATGATGCAGGTAACTTGAAGTACCGCGGTAGATTTGGCATCCCCAATGTTGGAGATATTCGAGTTAAGTTGTGTAGTGAGGATCATGGTTCCAGTGTTCCCTACCACCCAGGTTCGACTAAGATGTACCAAGATTTGAATCAGAACGCCTGGTGGTTCGGAATGAAAGGTGATATAGTGAAGTACGTTTCCGAATGTTTTCCGTGCAGACGAGTAAAGGTCAATCATGGCAGACCTGCTGGCAAGTTAATGCCCTTGGAAATTATGAGTTGGAAGTGGGAGAGTATCTTAATGGATTTCATTACTGGATTACCAAGATCTCCCCGATGACATGATTCAGTCTGGGTTATTGTTAATAGATTAACGAAGTATGCTCACTTCGTGCCGTTTTAAGATTGATTAACCCATGAAGAAGATAGCTGAACTATATTTAGATGAAGTCATTAGATTACATGGAGTGCCAATTAGTATTGTATCAGATCGAGAATCCAGGTTTACGCCTCACTTTTGGAAGGGTTTACAGGAGGGTTTGGGTACCGATCTGCGGTATTCCATGGCCTATCATCAGCAGACAAACGTTCAAACAAAAAGAGTAAACCAGATCGTGGAAGATATGATCAGACGTTACATTTTGGACCATGGAGGAGCGTGGGATGAGCGACTCAGATTGATGGAGTTTGCGTACAATAATAGTTATCAAGAAAGTTTGCAGATGACCCTGTTTGAGGCCTTGTATGGGAGGCGATGCAGAACTCCCTTATTTTGGGCCGAAGTCGGTGAGAGACCGTTGCTAGGTCCTGAAGCGATGGAAGAAATAGATATTTCTGTGAAGATTATTCGGGAAAAGCTTCGGATAGTGCAGGAACGATATGAGAAGAATGTCAATCAGTGTAGGTCTGATTTGGATTTTGTTGTAGGGGACTTGGTGTTTCTTAAAGTTTCCCCGATGTCTGGAGTTAAAAGGTTTGGTAAGAATCATAAGTTGGACCCGAGGTATGTGTTACCTTTTAATGTTGTTGAGCATATTTGTGTATCAACTTATAGGCTGGTTTTGCCCGTAAATTTCCCTGGTGTGCACGACATGTTTCAACTGAGCCAGTTGCGGAAATGTGTGCTTAACGGCCGTCAGATTTTTGATGTTGTGCCACAGTTGGAGCCCAATCTTTCCTATGTTGAGATTCCTGTCCGCATTCTAGATACTCAAGATCGAGTGTTGCGGAGGAAAACCATACTTATGGTTAAGGTTTTGTGGAGAAACCAGGACATGGAAAGCGTCACTTGGGAGTGGGAGTCAACGATGAGGGAGGCTCATCCTCATCTGCTCTCCTAGTTTCTTACGGTATGTATTTCCCCTTCTATAATCTTTGATTATATTCTCTTTGTGGAATCTTTTGGTGCGTAAAGTTTTGGGACGAAACTTCTTTTTAGGAGGAGTGACTGTAACTCCCTCGATTTTTCGATATTTGGTTTAATTCTTTATCTGGCGTGTTTATGATGTCAGGGCATTATGTTGACGTGTTTTTTGCATTTGCCATTCTTAGAGCATGGTTTTAGCTCTTATGTTTTCTGTGTATATGTGTGGCTGAGTTTAGCCTGTTTGCAAGATTTCCTAGCGAGTCGGGTCTGTTTTGGTGACCCGGTGGAGCGTATTTGGGAATGCTTGTGTTTTGGCTTCGAGAGGTGTTTACCCGAGTTTGGTTCATCGAATCTTAATTTCGACTATGTTGTTGGGTTTGTAGCATCGGTATTTAGCTATGGTGCGATTTTCATAAAATTTCGAGTAAGTTTGGTTTTCGGGTCGTTTTGACGTTTTATTTAATTAATTAAGATATTCTATTATAATAATCGGATAAAGTAGTATAAATAGAAACCCATCGTGTCAAAAACCTATTCATTGTCTCCCTCCTGCAACTGTCGGCTTGTTTCGGAAGAACGAGAGCGGCGGACATTCCTAAGCCTTCGGCCACTGATTTCTGGAGCTTTGGTACTCGATTTCATCTTTAAAGAGTGAATTCGGGTAGAGCTCGCCTAGATCTACATTTCTACGGTAAACTTTCCCAGTTTGTTGGATTTTTAGAGGTCTATGTATGTCGTTTTTACCCTATTTTCCTCTCAAAAGTTTCAGGTTTTGTTGCTTAAGTGTTCTTGCGGCCAGATCTGTGAGGTGGGGCGTTGCTTGGCCGGATTTCGGGTGATTTGAGGCAAGTGGTGATTTTCCCCTCGCTTGTTCTTCTTTTCACTTTCGTTTTTTCCTGATTTCCTAACAGTACATAATGTTTGGACTATAGTAGGATTTTCCTCCATGTCAAAATAATTTCCTATAGATCTTGGGGCAAGTGGTGTTTTCTCTCATCCTTGCCAAGTTTGCCTCTTTGTATTTCCTTCGGTTTTACTACCTTTTCTTCTTAGATCTTAGGAGTGATGTGGGTTTTGGCCAAGGACGGTCTGCTGCTTGTGTAGAAATTCCTGTTAGGTCAAGTACGCTTTGTCAAATTGGACATTTAGCCTTAGAAAATTTATCTATTATGACCGCTAGCCTAAAAGAACACGTTGGGAATAAGTTTGTTGGCCTATCTGAATTCATCTTCATGGACCTCAGTCTAAACTAGATTCAGTCGTCGGTTAGTACAAGTAAACATGGGAAAATTTTTTGATTTTGGCCGATTAGATTTAGTCAGTAATAGTTAGTACAGGACTGTTGGGGATGATAACCCTCAGGTAGGTTTCTGCCTAGAAGCTTTGAGTGGAGTTGAGTGTATATAGCTTTAAGCGTTGAGTGAAATCTTAGGGTAGAAGTTCAGTTTTAGCCTTAAGTATAAAAGCATTGAGTGTGTTGAATGCACTCAATGCCTTGCTGAGTAGTCTGAGAAACTAAGCTAAAAAGCTTTGAGTGCGTTGAGTGCACTCAACGCGGCTTTGAGTGCACTCAATGCGGCGTTGAGTGAGCTTAGCACACTCAACGCTATTCTGTAAAAATTCTAGAAGCTAAGTGTAAAAGTGTTGAGTGCGTTGAGTACACTCAATGCGGCATTGAGTGTGATGGATACACTCAATGCCCTGATGTGAGGTCTTTGATGCTAAGTTAAAAAGCATTGAGTGCGTCGAGTACACTCAATGCGGCGTTGAGTGTGTTTCTTACACTCAACACCATCATAATTTGACGTAAGTGTAAAAGCGTTGAGTGCACTCAATGCAGCATTGAGTGTGCTGCATACCTCAACACCATCTGGATATCTTGGAGACTAAGTGTAAAAGCGTTGACAGCATTGAGTGAGCTTAACTCACTGAACGCCATCACTTTATTTGGCAAGCTAAGTAAAAGCGTCGACAACGTTGAGTGAGCTGAACTCACTCAATGTCGTCATCTGTTTTGTAAGCTAAGTGTTTACGCGCTGAGTGAGCTGAACACACGCAACGCGTTTGTCTGTTCTTGCTGCTATGATCAAGCGTTGAGTGTGCTGAGTTATGGCGTCGAGTGCGTTGACTGCACTCGACGCGGCGTCGAGTGTACTCGACGCTTTTTCCTTAGCCTTGTTCCCTTTCACTGATTTGACGTGTATCACTAAGGCTTAGTCTTACCAAGCTAGAATCGTCGATTTTTCGCTGAATTGGTTGAGTTTGGGTTTATGGGTACTTGGATATGGGGTTGGTTTGGTTGGCTTAGTTTCGTGAATCATTACACTCGGGCATGTTTAGGTCTCGTTTTTGGGTTGTTGGGTTATATGGCCATCACCACAGTCCCGTTTTTGAAATGTTTGGGTCTGTTAGTTCGGGTTGGACCGGTTTGGTCCCGACTCAGATCCGGTTGTGTTATGGTGTTAATGATTCACATGTTTATTGAGCCTTTGCCCCGTTTTTGTTAAACTTATACTACCTCTGCCTTTCCTCGCAGATTGTTTTCGGAGTAAAACTCTGTTCGCACTTGGTGCAAATTTCTTTACCTTTTAACTATATAAGTTAACTCTTCGTTCTATATCTCTAGTTGTATGTTGTGCTTTCTTTTGACAGCTATTCAGGTTTGGGATTAGTAATCTTGTTACTCCATTATTTACTGACAGTTTTGTTTGCCACTTGTGTTTTTCTTGCTGAGGTGTTCTTGCTATGAATGCCTCAGGTTCTGAGCAGTAGCCTGTAGAACGGCTAGGTTGGAGTTTGTTAGTGGACTGCAGAGTTGCTGAGATTTCCTCTACCTTGAGAGGTAGCTCTTGGTTGTTTTCTTGTTAGTACAGACACTCATACTGACCAGTGGGTTTGTGTCAGTTTGTTGACATCCACTGGTGGTTTTCTTTAGAATTGCTGAATACTATGCTAAGTTGCTAGTTTTGCCTTTTGTGGTTGTTTTTACTTGCTCTCTGGGAATGTTTTATGCAAGGTTGCATGTTAGGTATTTTCACTTATAAAAGCATTACTACTTGTACTTCATACATCTCATATTTCTAAAATTAAAATACTATTTTCTAGCTAACGTAAATGTTATTTTCATACTTATAATAAATTTAGAGTCTTACATGTCATGAATTGTCCTTTGGCGATGTTCATACTCATATAGGATGTTAATCAACATAACTAAAGTATTTTATGTGGCGTATTACTATACTTTTATTTGTGGGCTAGTTGGTCCACTGTGCCGAGGGATACGACCATCCATTTAAAAAACTAGTTTTTACTTAATAACTTATGGATTTCATATAAAGTGTAGAGTTTGAGGTTTTGCCTGAGCGCCTGCAGTTATCCCCTGCACATCATGGCATCACGGCACGTATTTTCTCTTACTCTGATATAACTTAAATGTTGAGAAAATACGGGTTGTGACATCAGGACTTGGTTCTATAGCAACAACTTCATCCACCAAGGACCCCTGCATTGACAGCTAGGTGAATGCCAAACAGTGTGAGCGGCTCAGGACTTAGCTCCAGAGCAAGAACAATGCCCACCAAGGACCCCTACCCTGCCAGCTAGGTGAAAGCCTGACATCATGAGTAGCTCGGGACTTGGGTCCAGAGCAACCACCGGGCACTACCACCGACCCAATCTGCTAGGTGAGAGTCTGACGGCAGGTGTTGAGCATCAACCGGGCTTTCCCTTAGCCAACCATCGGGCGCTACCACCGGCCCAATCAGCTAGGTGAGAGCCTAACGGCGGGTGTTGAGCATCAACCTGACTTTCCCTTTGCCAACCACCGGGAGCTACCACTGGCCCATTCAGCTAGGTGAGAGCCTGATGGCGGGTGTTGAGCATCAACCAGACTTTCCCTTGGCCAACCACCGGGCGCTACCACCGGCCCAATCAGCTATGTGAGAGCTTGATGGAGGGTGTTGAGCATCAACTGGACTTTCCCTTGGACAACCACTGGGCACGACCACCGGCCCAATCAACTAGGTGAGAGCCTGACGGCGGGTGTTGAACATTTACCGGACTTTCCCTGAGCTAACCACCGGGTGAAACCACCGACCCAGTGAGGTACGTGAGAGCCTGACGGCGGGTGTTGAGCATCAACCAGACTTTCCCTTGGCCAACCACTGGGCGCTACCATCATCCCAATTAGCTTGGTGAGAGCCTGATTGTTGGGTCCATTACCCACAATATCCTAGATTTGAAGAAGTCAATCATATCAATGTCATACACAAAGTTGTATTAGATGTATGCTTAAGTTCATGCATGCAGGTTAGTCCTTATAATATTGATAGGATATGTATTCCAAGTTTGTGATAGGTGGTCATAAGGCAGAAAGGCAGACACAAAGAAGCTGGTTGGAAAGGCAAGAATTTTCCTAAGTCCAGAGGTGTTGAGTAAAGCAAGCTCACTCAACGCCAGATGTTAAGGTAGAATGGCGGACACAATGAAGCTGGCAGGAAATGCAGGAATTTTCCTAAGTCCACAAGCATTGAGTGAAACAAGCACACTCAATGTCAGATGTCAAGGAGCTGTTGACAAAGTTTGAAAAGCAGCTAAGTCCACAGGCGTTGAGTGGAGCAAGCTCACTCAATGCAAGAGTTAAGGAAAGATGTTAGCTAGCAAGAAATGTGGCTAAGTCCACAGGCTTAGAGTGTATTCTACTCACTCAACGCTGTTGGATCTCGTGTCCAACCACAGAGGGGGGGGGAGGTCAATAAGGTTAATTGAAAATTTGAAAATTATTTCGCTCTAGGAAATCGAGTTCTGTAAGCTATCGCGGGACGTTAGGTATCTAACACGCGGTGGTACATTTGTGGACTCATTTTCCTGAGCAAGTTCTCTTGTACACCCCGTAGATGAATACCAATTAACAATCACAGTAGATCACAGAATTAGTAAGGCTGAAAATGAATTCCATTGCAAGAATTAAAACAACTATTTTTGACAATTACAAAATCGTGATCCCCATGACATCGGAGATCGAAGGCGGTGAATATGAAATCTCGTTTTGTTTTCTATACCGACCCACTACCCGGACCGGTTGGCTCTCTCCCTTTCCATCCAAGAAAGGTTTTCGAGCCGCTCTTCTTGTACAACCTCAGGTTTGTGGGAGGCAACCCGAGTGGGAGCGGCGAGCTAGGAGCGAGAGGGGCTGCAGGGGCGAGTGGGACCATATGGTCCGCTCGCCAGCAGCGAGATGGGGTGTAGCTGAGGAGGCGAGACATCTCTCACGACGCGGGCTGTCCCTTGATGGCGAGAAGACTCGCAAGGCAGGAGACTAGCGAGACGAGCAGGTAGGCTCGTCTCGCCCGCTGGCCAATTTCTCACTCGTCATTTGAGGGGAAAAGGTGTTTTACCTTCTTACCCCTAGGGGGGATTTTACACTTTTACCCCCAGGTAATTTTACCCTTTTACCCTTGGTGGTATGCGTATAGCCCTTCAGAACAGCGGAGTTTGGCTGTTGGTAGACCCAGTCCAGGGTATTTTGGTAATTTCAGGTCGATTTAGTTTGGTTATTGGTAGGTCAAACTCATAGGCCTATAAATAAACCTATAAGGTGCCTTAAAAGGTTATTAAACCCTTCTATCTTCATCCTTAAAGGCACCTAGGTCAGCACTGGTTAGGGAGGGGGAGAACTTCTGATTCTTCCGGATAAGAGGTGGGTCCTCCAAGCTGAGACCCATGGTATGTTTCTGGTTCTTTGACTCATGTCAAGAGGGTGGCTCAAGAAGAGTAGCTGTGAGCTGCAACTTCAGGTCCGAACTCTAGGTGAAGTCGGGCTACTGGCTTCAACATTTTTGGAGCAGTGAGCATGGACCATAGCCTACACAAGAGAATCTCGAGCTACCTCATGGCAGGAGATCATGGAGAAGGAGACGGAGATGGGTCAGAGAACCCGGGAGGATTCATAGGAAGGGAAGAATTCATGGTGTCCATTAAAGGTATTATGGACATGTTATAGGGGATCTTGTGGCAGGGCGATTATTCGACCCCGTTACCTCAGGCGCCTGCTCTCGCGCAGCAGGATGAGCTCATCTCAGCAAGAGTTGGAGAGGATGCCCCCGAGAGGCGACCCGGGAAGGAAGTTATGGTAGAAGGATGCAGACGAAACCTGGCGGGAAGGGAGTTGTTACCAAGCCCTGCGAGTGCAGTCTCGCCGGGATGGGAACGTCGAGCAAGGAGCGAGAGGGGATGTAGGGGCGAGTGGGACCATAGGGTCCACTCGCTAGAGGCTAGATGGGGTGCATCTGAGGAGGCGAGACTCTCGCAAGACAAGAGACTTGCGAGACGAGCAGGTATTCTCGTCTCTCCCGCTGGTTAATTTCTGACTCATCGTACGAGGAAAAAAAGTGTTTTTACCTTATTACCACTACGGGGGATTTTACTCTTTTACCCTAGGTAATTTTACCCATTTACCCATGGTGCTCTGCGTATAGCTCTTCAGAACAGCGGAGTTTGGCTGTTGGCAGACCCAGCACAGGGTATTTTAGTAATTTCAGGTCGGTATAGTTTGGTTATTAGCAGGTCAAACTCAGAGGCCTATAAATAGACCGATAAGGTGCCTTAAAAAGGTTGTTGAACCCTTCTATCTTCGTCCTCAAAGGCACCTAGCTCAGCACTATCTAGGGAGGGGGGGAGTTATGATTCTTCTGGGTAAGAGATGGGACCTCCGAGCAGAGACCCTTAGTCTGTTTCTAGTTTTGTGACTCACATCAACATGGTGGTTCAAGAAGAGTAGTTTTGAGCTGCAACTTTAGGTCCGAACTCTAGGTGAAGTCGAGCTACTGGCTTCAACATTTTTGGTGAGGTGAGCGTGGCCCGCTGCTTACATAGAAGAATCTCGAGCTACCTCATGGCAGGAGGTCATGGAGAAGGATACGGAGACGGGTTAGAGAACCCATGAGGATTCATAGGAAGGAAGAATTCATGGCATCCATTAAAGGCATTATGGACATATTACAGGGGATATCGCGGCAGAGCGATTGCTCGACCCCGTTACCTCAGGAGCCTGCTCTCGCGAAGTAGGATGAGCTCATCCCGGCACGAGTTGGAGAGGATGCCCCCGGGAGGAGACCTGGGAAGGAAGTAATGGTAGAAGTATGCAGGCGAGACTTAGAGAGAAGGGAGTTATTCCCAAGCCATGCGAGTGTCATCTCGCCAGGAGACGTCGTCGCGCGAGCGGGGGTAGCGAGACCTGTGGTGAGAGGGTCCCCGTTCTACAAGTTGATCCTATCAGCTCCAGTCCCAGAAGTGTTTAGGGAGCCTGAGATGAACTACTATGTGGGAAAAGACGATCCTCTCCAGCACCTGCAATGGTTCGAAGATGTGGTTTCCATCAAGCCAATGACGAACGCGTTCAAGTGTCGTCTTTTCGCCATCACCTTGAAGGATACGACTAGGGACTGGTTTCATCAGCTCCCAAGACACTCGATATACAGCTTTGAAGACCTAAGTAGAAGCTTTCAGTTGAGGTTTCTCAACTTCAAAGAAAAGGAAGAAGAATCTGGTGTCAATCTTTCTGATTAGGCAGAGGGCGGACGAGTCCCTGGCCCAGTATGTAGACAGGTTCCAGGAATAAATCTTGGACATTCAGGAGATGCCCAGATTTGCCCTCCAGATGGCCTTCACCGTTGGAATACGAGAGGGTTTTTTTAATATGAGCCTCACTCGGAAGGCGTCGCTGTCGTTTGAGGGATTGATGGAGAAGGCTGCGAAAGAGATAGCCATGGAGGCGACAAACCCAACCTTTGCTAGGAAGTTGGCAAGGCTGACGGAGGTCAAAATAAGAGAACCATGAGGAGGAAGACAGCAAGAAGGGAGAAGAAGGGAAGAGCCAAGGGTTCCTACGTACCAAGAGTTGGGATGGAGGCAGCAAAGAGGCCCTGCCTAAGGTCAAGGAAGAGGTTTTCCCTAGGGGGAGGAACCATCAAAAGGACCCGGAAGGTTCAACCAGCAGGGGTGGGGATATGATCCTAGACCACCCCTACCCCCGCCTCTACAAGCTATGGCCATTGTCCAAGGGAGAGGTAGAGTTAAAGAAAGAGGAAGAGTAGGAGCGGGAGCTGGAAGAAGAAGGAATCCTAAGGAGGGGAGGCAAGGGGGGAGGTAGCATTGTCATACTTATACTTCCACGAGGAGGGTCACACAATGGCTACCTGCCCAAAATTCTTGGAGATAAGGGGAGCTAGGGGAGCAGGGGAGTTGCGGCTACCAGTGCGGATAGTGGAGGTGATAGGGACCGAGGAGGAGGACCGGTGTGTAGACCGGGCGGATGTAGGAGATTAAGGTTGGATCAGAGTGATCCATGTGGGAGTGGGGATTGAGGCTGCCCGTAAGGCGAGCCTTCATACCATGTACCGTCGGAGCGTAGCCTCGATGTCACAAGCCCCTCCCCCGGATGAGAAGATCACCTTCTCTTGAAAATACATGCCGGACCACGAAGACCCCTTTTGTGATGCGCCGGTGATCCGGACTGCCATCGAAAACTTCACGGTGTCGTGGATCCTTATTGATAATAGGAGTTCGGTAAATGTCATCTTCAAAAATGCGTTTAATGATATGAGGGTGGAGGCTCGAAGGGTGCTGGCAGCGGATGGTCCATTGTACGTATTCTCGGGAGAGAGGAAGGAAGTTGAGGGGGTAGTGGGACTTCAGGAGACTCGGGGGGTGGGGTGGGCTTTCCAGGAATTGTTGTTTTGTCATAGTGGATGCCCCCAACAGTTACAATGCCATTTCTGGGCACCTCTTGATCAGTACTTTTAGATGTGTCATGTCCTCTTCCACCAATGCCTGAAGCTCAATGCCGGAGGTATCCAGATCAGAGTACGAGGAGACCCAAAGTTGGCCAGGAAATGCAACGTGACAGCGGTGAACACCATCTCTTGGTAAGGAGAGGCCGAGGAGATGGAGGAAAGGATGGAATAGTGGCAGCAGGAGTTTGGAGGCTAAGTCAAGGAGGAGAAAGGAGACAGGGAGGTTGAAGGGGAAGGAGAAGTAGAGATGGAGGGAGGCATTGCGGTGGATCTGTAAACGGCAGGAGAGAAAGAAGGAGAGATGAGGATAGAATGGGAGAAAGGAGAAAGGGAGGATGAAGGAGAAGTAGAATGGAGGGAGGCATTGCGGTGGAGCAGGAAATGACAGGAGAGAAAGAAGGAGAGATGGGGATAGAGGGGGAGAAAGGAGAAAGGGAGGATGAAGGAGAAGGAGAGGGGGAGGTGAGAGGCATTGCGACGGAGCCGGAAACAGCGGGAGAGAAAGGAGGATAGGTGGAGTCAAAGGAAAGTGGGGGAGGAGGAAAGAAAAAAAGAAAGATGGAGGAAGCGGGAGAATAGTCCAGGGAGGAAGCCTGGCTGAAGAAGAGGGGAAGGTCACTACTGGATGGAGGAAGCACAAGAGAGGTAGAGGTGGAGAAGTTTTGGGAGGAAATGGTTGCGGCTGTTACAGAGCAGGAGGCAACGAACCATGAGGCCGGAGAACAGGAGGATATGTTGGGGGAGCAAAAGAAAGAGGAGGAGCCGTCAACGCTAAAGGCGGTCGTGGAGGTACTAGAGAAGGATATCTTCACTAAAAAGGAAGGAAAGAGAAGGTAAAAATTAGTGGCGAGCTCAGTTCCGAAGACCAGGAGGAGATCATGGCATGTGTACAGAGGAACATTGATATCTTCACCTGGAGCGCAGCTGACATGTTGGGAGTTAACGCGGATGTGGCGTGCCACCGTCTCAACCTCGACCCCAACGTCGTCCTGTATAACAGAAGAAGTGGGTCATTGCCACCAAGATGTACAGACCCATCAGGGAAGAATTAGGGAAGCTACTTAAGGCGGTGTTCATGTCTGCATGTAATTATCTGGGGTGGGTGAGTAACATTGTAATGGTGAAAAGGGGGAGGGGAAATGGAAAATGTGTGTGGATTTTTCTCTCTTGAATAAAGCATGCCCTTAGGATTGTTATCCTCTGCCTCGAATCGACATGCTGATTGACTCAGCCGTCAGTTTTTCACTAATGAGCTCTCTAGATGCATTTTCAGGGTACCACCAAATACGCATGCACCCGCCGGACGTGAAGGACATCACCTTCATCATGGAAGATGGGTGCTTCTGTTTCAACATGATGCCCTTTGGATTGAAGAATGGGGGAGACTTATTAAATAATGATGGATTAGATCTTCTGAGAGCAGAAAGGGCGGAACCTCGAAGTTTATGTGGACGACCTGATGATTAAAAGCCGAGATATAAGGTCTCATATCTTGTATATTGAGGAAAACTTTGGAACCTTAAGGAAATATAAGATGAGACTCAACCCCCTAAAATGTGTCTTCGAAGCCAATAGGGGAAAATCTCTAGGGCATCTCCTTATCCCATCCGGAGTAGAACCCAATCCTGATAAGGTAAAAGCAATCCTAGAACTGGATTCTCCAAAAAATGCCAAGGAAGTCCCACATCTCACCCGCAAGATGGCCGGAATAAGCAGGTTTCTCTCCCGGGCTGGGGAGAAATGCTCGTGTAAGACCCCCCCCCCCCCCTACCAAGGAGGGAGCCCGGTCTTATGCCCAGAACTGCCGCCTTACAATGGCACTTAGCGCACACGGGCTAGTTGACACCACAAGACGTCGATCTTGCCGACAAGTACGATCATTCAACCTATCGGCCAATCGAGAAGAGAAGCATTATAAGCAATTTATATATCCAGTCCACATCACGGCATCATCATAATATAAGTAAAATGAGAGATCCAATAGTGTACAACGAGTACAGAATGAAAGAGAAAAGGGCTTATGCCCAGTACACGCGTCATCACCTGATGTTGCATTGTTATAGAAGTAGTTGTAGGTGGTGTCAGCTCCTCATGTACTGCCACCTCGTCCTGTCGGTGCCCCAGCTCCTCGAGCTCCTCAAATAATACAGTCACAACCGACCGTTAGTCATAAAGACTAAGCCATTTTGTCCTCGCCTTACCACCGCGACTCCTAGGTACCGAGCGGGAGGACAAAGCGGAGAACAATAAGGGGTATAAAAGGAAAGCAAATGACCGTGAATCTAATCTATCAAGATTATGTAATAACAAGTATATCTCAACTCTAACAGTTCTATATAGTATAAGTAAAGTAAGAAAGAACTGTACTAAAAAGGAAATGTTGTAAGCAAAGTAGAGAACGGCACAGGAAATAGACTATCTACTACTAAGTTATCATCACAGGTGTACCTTAACTTATATGAATGCTCATACAAACTAATAAGTTAAGGTTTCATAAATTTAACTTATCATATAAAAGAGCCTGTTGGATCCCTAGTTTGGATTTGGGCTAGGTTCACTGAGTTAGGATGTCTTTGACCCCCCTTGTATAGTCAGGGTCATTGGTTGTGTTCTAGAGTCTAGGGTTTGTCCTTAGAACATCTTCTTGTGGACCAGCCATCCTCCAGATTGCTAGAGAAATTCAAGACTTAGAGATATTTTCAACTCAAGGAAATCTGTTCGACGTTCGTCGATCTCAGCTCAACGAATCAGCGATGTTCGTCGACATCAGCTCAATGAACCATATTCTTTGGTCGACAAATTCTGGTCAACGATTTGTATTCTTCTCAGCCAGAGACTTCTCAGATTCTAAGTCCACAATCATTCTTCGGTCGACGATTTTGGATCTATGTTCGACGAATAAAGATTGACAGTGATGATTATATGTTCGACGAATCTTGGATCTCAGTTCGACGAATGAAGATTGTCTGTTCGACGAAGGAAGATTGTCAGTTCGATGAAGATTGTAGCAGAATTGACAAGATTCCCTTGAAGACTAATTGCTATTGTTTGGTCGACGAACTCATCAGCTCAGCTCGACGAACTGTGATCTTAGCTCGACGATTCCTGTTCTTCGTTCGACGATTCCAGACTTAGGTCTTCTACAGTTTTCCGTCCCTTTTTTTGGCGATGATTCCTGAGTAATTAATGCTAAATCTTCTCGGAATGTTAACGTTAGAACGAGCATTGATCATGGATTATTTCATGCCGTTTTTTCATGGGACAGTTAGGGAATTCATTGATTGCCACTTCCTTCACAGGCCGATTGCATTTACTGCTCAAGCATTCAAATTTCGAATGTTCTTCAGTAAGTCTTTAGTCAGAGAAGAAAGGATTAAGCAGTGATAGTCAGACACACAGACAGACATTACATTCAAGAATACTTTTAGAAATTCAAAAAGGTTTTACTGCAATCAGCCTAGGCCAGAGAACCTCATCAAGAAGAAGAAGAACATTCAATCTCCATTAAGAGCCTTCTTCCTTCAATCCTACAGGATAACTTCAGAAGGACAACAATAATTCTATCTGTCAAAGAAGTTCCTGAAGCAATCTTTGGTCAAGGCAATCAAGCTTTGAAGACATGTCAGCCTGAAGCAGTGCTCCAAAATTCCTGATCCATTCAAGATCTCAGGGGGAGCAATCTGCTGAAATCAATCCACTAGTCTTCTCAATTGTTATTCAGAAAGAGAAGACACCATCACCCCTTTTCCATCTTCTGTACAGGGTTTTAAGTCCCTTTAAAATAATTCCTGGTTGCAAGTCTCCTACCAAAAGACTTGAGGTTTTGGTTTTTTGAGAACCTGAACAAAAGCTCATTGGTGTCAGGCACCTGATCAAAAATCTGAGTGGATTCCTACCAGGGTGGTAGAAGAGTGAATGTACCCAGGTTGGGGAACCACTATAAATTTCTTGTGTCGTCTGGTTGCCCTTTTTCTTTTGCTTTGGCTGTGTTCTGTGATTTGTTAGGTTGTTGTGCTTATTTCTTTATTTGCTAATCTGTTCACCTAGGATTACAGCAATGGTTGTAAAAAGTTTTTAAGAGAGCACAATACTCTATTCACCCCCTCCCCCCTCTAGAGTATTTCAGATCTAACCTTCACTTTCAATTGGTATCAAAGCGTTGTTGGTTAAACTACCACACCTTAAGAGGTTAATTGGTTGTACAGGCTAACACCTGAACCATAAAGATCCCTCTTGTTAGATTTGATTGTTTGTTTCCTTTATTAGATTTATTTCTTCATAGAAATGGCTCAAAACAAAGATTATGCAAGCATCAGACCTCCAGTATGCAATCTTAACAGATTTGTCATCTAGAAGGCAAGAATCAAACTGTACATGAATTCTACTGATGAAGATATTTTTGCTTCTATTTTAACAGGAGTACCTCCAGTACCTGCAGCTTCTACAAGCACCTCTACCAACATGACTGCAGTAACTCCTCCAGATAATAATGATGCTTATAAGAAAGCCAAAATTACAGATGCAAAAGCAATGAACATCTTGGCTCAGACTATGTCAGATGACATATTTCAGAAGGTGGCTGAGTGCACCTCAGCCAAGGTCATTTGGGACTCCCTCAACCAAATGGTAGCTGGTTCAGCTGATGAAAGGAAAGATAGGAGATCAAATCTCATGTCCCTGTATGAGAATTTTAAGAAGGATGAGGCTGAGTCAGTTGCTGAAATGTACAACAGGTTGAGCTCAATCATCAATGGGCTTAAAACCTTGGACAAAGATATCACCCTTACAGAGGTGAATGACAAAATCTTAATGTGCTTCCCTAGCTCTTGGGACTCAAGAATCTGGCCTATCAAAGAAGCCAGAAGCCTAAATGAGATATCAACTGAATCTCTGCTAGGCAAATTAAAGTCTTATGAGTAGTTGATTAAATCAAGAGAAGCAGCTGAACAGAAAGCAACAACTCCAGTTAGAAAAGATCACAGTATAGCCTTCAAAGCATTAGAGGAAAGTGAGACCTCTACATCCAATGAAGAACTAATGAGCCTCTTTGCAAAAAGATTTTATAAGATGGCTAGAAAGGACTTCAGAAGAAAATCATCCAGGCAGGATGATAAGCCCAAATTTGACAATACACCAACCAAGGAGGTTGTGTGCTTTGGATGCAGAAAGCCTTGACATTACATCTCAGAATGTCCAGAAAACCAGAAGAAGGAGAAAAGCATAGAAAAGGACTCCAGGAGAAAACATAGCAGCAGACCCTCCTCCAGCAAGTACAAAAAGAGAGACAAAGGCTTTGTTACTGAAACATGGAGTGATACTGAAGAATAATCATCCTCTTCCAGCTCAAGTGAAGAAGAGGAAGAAGCAATATCCAAGGAGGTTTGCCTTATGGGAATTGATGCCTCCAGGAGCAGTTCAAGATCAGAAGGTGAATCTGAAGATGAGGCAGCCTCAGAGTCAGAGGCAGATCAGGTTTTTTCAAGTTTTAATTTTAATTCTGATTCATTTAAAATTGAATTCAAGGCTATGTGTTTAGATTTAATTAGTTCAGAAAAGGAAATAAAAACCCTTAGAGAAAGACTAGGAAACCATGAATCTGTTAACTCATAAAATCTTAGACTAAAAGATCAACTAACCTTAGCAAATGAACAGATAATTAAATTAAAATCTGATTTATGTGATGCCAAACAACTTGAGAAATCTCTCAATGGAAGAAGTCTCAAGCTGATGGACATAATAAGCACAGTAAATGCCATATTAAATGGCAAGCTGGGCTTGGGTGCATCATCAGTTTGCCCCCATAATTAAGAAAAATATTCTTACCACACCCATTAATTTTGTTTCTGCCAAGGGAAAAGAAAAGATAATAAACAAACCAATGTCTGAAAACAATCCAAAACCCATAGACAAGAGCAATAGAAATCAGAAAACAGCTAATAAACACAAGGTTCAGCAGCATTCGTCGAACTCAGATCGAAGAAATATGTCCAGTTCGTCGAACCCAGATCGACGAATGCTGAACGCAAACTTCAGTTATAACAAATTGTCTAACTACGATCGACGAACTTTGTATGGTTCGTCGATCAGAGATCGACAAACATGGGGCGCAGAAAATGACTATTGTCATTCTCTGAGAAGAGATCGACGATCTCAGCCCTATTCGTCGAACTCTGGTCGACGAACTTACAAGAATTCGTCGAACCCAGAAGGACCAAACATAAATCATTTCTCTTACAGAAATTCTAAGCCAGCTAATAAACCATTCAATCCAGTAGCTGATTGGGTTATTCCACCTAGGAGATATCACCCTTTAGGTTTTAAATCTCAACCTACTTTGTCAGTTATATCCAGCTTTTCTTTTCAACAAAATAAAGGACCCAAGGTAACCTGGGTCAAGAACAATTAATTTTTGTTTTTCATTACAGGTGAAGAGCTGTCCAAGGGTGAGTCAGACCTGGTACTTGGACAGTGGTTGCTCCAAGCATATGACAGGCAGCAAGGACAATTTATCCAATTACAAGTCCAAGCTAGGACCAAAGGTGATCTTTGGTGATTCAAATAGTGGCCAGTCTGAAGGATATGGAGCAGTAAAGATTGGAACAGTTACCTTCAAGAGAGTAACATATGTAAGAGGACTAAAACATAACTTAATATCCATAAGACAATTATGTGATGAAGGTTATCAGGTACACTTTAACTCTACCTCCTATTCTATTATTAATAATGAAAACAAAACTGTTTTAATTGGAATTAGACAAGGTAACATATATCTAGTAGATTTTATTTCTGCCAAAACTGATGTTTGTTTACTCAATATCACTAGTAACCAAAATGTGTTATGGCATAAAAGACTAGGTCATGTAAACCTTAAAAATATAGCTAGGTTATCTAAAGACAACCTTGTTAGAGGTTTACCTTCTGGCCCCTATAAGAAGGAAAACCTATGCAGGGCTTATCAATTAGGCAAGAAAACTAAAACTAGTTTCAAATCTATTAATAAAAGTGATTCACCTAGGATTTTGTATTTGCTTCATGTGGATCTATTTGGACCCATTGCAGTACAAATCCTAGGAGGGAAGTCTTACACTTTAGTGATTGTTGATGACTTCTCCAGATTTAGTTGGGTGGCCTTTCTGAGAACTAAGTCAGATACATTCAAGGTTCTTACAGATTTTCTTAGGACCATACAGATTGAGTTATCTACTTATGTTGCATTGATCAGAAGTGATCATGTCACAGAGTTTGAGTCTCTTCTTATGCATGAGTTCTGTGAGAAGGAAGGTATCAGGCAGTGCTTCTCAGCTCCTAGAACTCCCCAACAAAATGGGGTAGCTAAAAGGAAAAATATGATACTCATTGAAACTACAGGCACATTATTAGCAGATGCTTACATGCCTCTATCCTTTTGGGCAGAAGCTGTAAACACTGCTAACTATGTCCTGAATAGAAGCCTCATACATAAGCTGAAAAATAAGACCCCTTATGAATTGCTTAAAGGGAAGAAACCTAAAATCACATACTTTAAAGTTTTTGGTTGTATATGTTATATTCACACAAACAACAAAAGATATATTAGAAAGTTTGAGTCTAAGGCTGAAGAAGGGATTTTTCTAGGATACTCCCAAGTAAGCAAGGCCTATAGGGTGTTTAATAAATCATCTCTTAAAATTGAAGAGTCAGCTCATGTATCTTTTGATGAAGCTAACATGTCATATAAGGAGAAAGAGATTTCTACCAATAGCTCTTTGTAGGTTCTACAACTGTGTGAGTCTATGGATGGACTAAACCTTACCCAAGAGGTGTCAACCCATCCTTCTCCACAGGTTGCTGAAGACAGTGAAGAAGAAATTCAAGTGGAAGTGGCTGAACTTCCCTCAACAGCTAATAACATTCCCCAATAGGAATTAATTACAGAAGCTGTTGCTGAACAAACTCCACCCACTGATCTTGTCACACTTAGAGATCACCTCAGATCTCAAGTGATTGGAGACATTTCAGCAGGTGTACAGATAAGTCATCAACTCAACCAAGACTTGATGCATGCCTGTTTTCTCTCTCAAATTGAACCTCTCTCCATCCATGAAGCTGAGCAAGATCCCCACTGGATCATTGCAATGCAAGAGGAACTAAATCAGTTTGAGAGATGTAGAGTTTGGGATTTGGTTCCAAGACCTCATAACTACCCAGTTATTGGAACCAAATGGGTTTACAGAAACAAGCTAGATGCTCAAGGAAATATTGTGAGAAATAAGCCTAGGCTTGTTGCTCAAGGCTACAGGCAAGAGGAAGGAATTGACTATGACCAAACCTTTGCCCCTGTTGCAAGGTTAGAGGCCATAAGAATATTCCTTGCCTATGCAGCTCACAGGAGATTCAAAGTTTTCCAAATGGATGTCAAGAGTGCATTTTTGAATGGAGTGCTTCAAGAAGAGGTTTATGTGGAACAACCTCCAGGTTTTATCTCTCTAACTCAACCCTCTTTTGTATTTAAATTGCATAAAGCTCTCTATGGTTTAAAGCAAGCTCCAAGAGCTTGGAATGAGACCTTAGCAAGCTTTCTTTTAGAGCATAAATTTATAAGAGGAACCATAGATAAAACCCTTTTCACTAGACATCATAAGGACCAAATTTTGTTAGTGCAAATATATGTGGATGACATCATCATTGGGTCTACTGATCCCAAATTATGCAAGAGGTTTGCTGACCTCATGCATTCCAAATTTGAGATGAGTAGCATGGGTGAGCTTTCCTACTTCCTTGGTCTCCAAGTGAAGCAGCTCCCTGATGGTATCTTCCTCTCCCAAGCTAAGTATGCTAAAGAGCTTATTAAGAAGTTTGGGATGGGTGATGCTTCAGGAATGAAAACACCTATGGCTACTAATGCTGTTGTGGATTCTGATGCAGCAGGGAAACCTGTAAATCAGAAGCTTTATAGGGCAATTGTTGGATCCCTATTATACCTAACAGCTAGTAGGCCTGATATCATGTTTGTCACATGCCTTTGTGCAAGGTTCCAAGTGAACCCCAAAGAATCTCACCTTATTTTCTTAAAAAGAATTTTGAGATATATAAAGAGTTGTCCTAATCTAGGACTCTGGTATCCTATAGAGTCAGAGTTTGAGTTAACTGGATACTCAGATGTTGACTATGCTGGATGTAGAGTGGACAGGAAGAGTACTCTGGAACTTGACAGTTCCTGGGTATGAGACTTGTCTCCTGGTTTTGTAAAAACAAACATCTATGTCTACATCAACTGCAGAAGCAGAATATATGGCTGCTGGCAGCTGCTGTTCACAAATGTTATGGATACAAAACCAGCTCCTAGACTATGGTGTCAACTTAAATAATTCAACGTTATTTTGTGATAATACTAGTGTTATTGCTATAGCACAGAATCCAGTTCACTATAGTAGGACTAAACATATTGATATAAGACATCATTTCATTAGAGATAGCGTAGACAAAAAGAAAATTAACCTAATCCATATTCCTACTGATTTACAGAGAGCAGACATTTTCACCAAACCCTTGGATGAGAAAAATCATCTGTTCTTTATAAATCAACTGGGAATGATCAATGGAGAAGAGTTAAATTAATTTTTGTATGCATTTGACGAATTTTCTAGAGTTCGTCGAACGGAGTTCGACAAATTAGGGAAAGTTTGAGAGATGCTCGTCGAACAGAGATCGACGAATTCTCTGTGTGTGGAAACAATTTTCGTCGACCGGAGATCGACGAACTTTGCTTCAGAAGATATTTCATCGAACGGAGTTCAACGAACTGTTTTTGTTTCTTCTGGATGAGATCAACGAATTATTTGTATATAATTTATTTCGTCGACCTCAGTTCGAAGAACTATTTCTTTTTCGTGGAGCGGAGATTGTCGATTCATATTCTAGAAACCTTATATCTAGGTTTTCTTCGACCTCCATCTCGCGCTTTCTATTTCCCTTGCTCTTGATCGCCGTTTTCTCTGTCTATCTTGCAGGTGATCTCAATGGCGATTCCAGCAGGAGCTTTAGCAGCAATGAAGTTTGACATCGGCTTTGATGTCGACTTCGACTCTTTCCAGCACTTAGATCCAATTTTCCTCTATATTCTGGAACTTCTGGAAGAGCAGAATCTGAAGAACTTGATGACCACCCAGATAAAGTTGGCCAGAACAGAAATAAGAGAATGGGTCTATACTTCCACCTTTTCTGAAGACAATGTTATGACAGGAACAATCGCTGGTAACGGTGTCTCCTTATCCCCCGCTGTTTTAACTGAAATATTTGGTTTGACCACTAGAGAGGAGGACTTAGAGATTGATTCTGTAGAGTTTACTATGTTGCTAAATCGGATGGGTTATGATGGTGACAACCCTAACAAACTGTTGAAGAAGCATCTGTCTGCCCCATATAAATTCTTATCAGACTTGGTTGGTAAAGTGCTACTTGGCAAACATACAGCGCACGACTACATCACCAGACAACAATTTCTGGTCATGTGTGCCATTGTCAACAAGAAGCAAATAGACTGGGCACAACTGCTGTTTGACCTGATTAAGAAGAAGAATTCCAAGAAGGAAGTATGTTTTAGAAGGCTCCTAGGGATTTTCCTCAAGGAAAAGGCTGTTGAATCCCTGGTCTCCCCGACCATATTCATTAATGCCAGTAAAATGCTGACCTGTGCCTTATTTGGCAGGTGGGAGAGGACAATCACAAAGCCCGCAAAGGCTTCTACCTCTTCCACCCCATCTTCTGAAGGCACCAGGGTTGTTAAAGCCACTCCCACACCTGCTGAGGAGATTCATCCCACTCCACCATCTCTTCCAGCACCTCTTCCAGCAAAACACCTCCCTTCCTCTCCCATTCCTTCTTCAACACTTCAATCACAACAGCATACTTCTGTGCCTACTCCACCCCCATCTCCACCACTTGACTTCACTAACATTCCATCTCCACCTCCATCTTCCCCTCTTCAGGCAAATCAACAACCAACACCCCCTGCTTCACCTCATGATACACCTATTCCTACACCACCACAGTCTCCACTTCCCCCCCCCCATTTATCCTCCATTCCATCTTACACTCTACCCTCAGACACTGCCATGCCAGATGCCACCTTTCCATCCTCATCACCATCCTCTCCTCCCATATATGCTATTCCACCCTCCATTCCATGACTAGTTGCTCCCTCCTCCATACCAAATGTAACATCCTCTCCCTCTTCCTCATTTGATCCCACTACCATATCCTCTATCCTCACCATCATTACCCCCCCCTTCTAAAATCCCTTATAGCAGAGGCCATTACACCTCTTGCTACATCCATTCAATCTTTATCTGCCCAAATTTCTGCCCTTACTGCTGCCCCCTCCTCAGTCCAGGGCCTAGCCTCAGTCCCCATTGAAATCAGGCAGGGGGAGATGCCTGATGATGAAGCAGTAGCACAAGCTTCAGATATTTCAGCTCCAGCAGATACTGTAGATTCTCCAGTTCCTACAGAAGTATATCCAGATTATACAGATACAGATTTAATTGATTTAATTGATTTTATTAATACTGATATGGACATTGCTGATATGGATATTGCTGAAATTATTGGTGATTTTATTCTCAATCCCACAGTTAATTTACAAGAATTACTGCAAACTTTTGATACTGTATATATGCATTCTCTTCCAAAAGATTTCTCTAAGCCACAGTTGGCTATTGTGCCCTATACATCTCCAATAAGTCCAGCAGTTGCTAAGCAACTCTGTGACAGTTTTGCAATTCCAGTTTCTGCTCCAACCTCTGTAGTTGTTCTAGAAGCTATCTCAGCACCAATTTTTATCTTGGATGATTCCCCAATGCCAGATCTGGATGAGCTAATCTTGGCTGATATTGAAGAGGAAAATAAGGCAGCAGCTGAAAGCTCTGTCCCAATTATCTCTGATTTTTGTACAGTCTCCTCCTCAACTACTGCTGAAACTCCAGTTCTTGAAACTTCTGCTACAGAAAAGGTTGTCATTGATGATAAATCTTTAAAAGCATTGGATGGTTTATATGATAACCCTCAAGGTTCTGGCAGTGAAGATGATGAAGATGATTCTGATGAAGAAGCTGCCAAGAAGAAGAAGCAATTGTTGTCAAAGAAAAGGAAGGCTCCTCCTCCTCCTGCTCCTAAGCCTAATCCAACTGCTGACACTCCCTACTACATCCTGCAAAATGTTACTCCTTATAAGGGAATGTCTGCTTGGATGTGGCTGTCAAAGAATCAGCAAAAGGAAAGGAAAAGAAGTAGGAGATACTCTCCTCCACCAGTTCATAGATACAGAAAGGATCCACCTCCTCCACCTCCTCCAGCAGCTGGTGCCACTGGCTCTAGCTCTCAAGGACCTGCCCCTATGCAAACCTATCAGAGACATCAAAGGAGATCCTCTGGAAGCAGTCAGCAAAGATATCAATCTTCAGGTAATCAACAATCTTCACAGCAACAACAACATCAACAGCAACAACCTCAACAGCAAAAGCAGGCAATCAGTCCCAAAAGACCACTTTCTCCTCCCATTCCTTTTGAAGATCCTGAAACAGCCAACACTGCAAAAATGGCTAGATTCCAGGAACTGATTGGCCTATCATTGATCAATAAAGCAAAGGCTGAAGGGAAGGACATTTCTGGATACACAACTATGTCAAAGTACAGAAAAGAAGAACTTAAAAGATTTGATAAAGCCAACAAGCTCTTCAATGTTGATGACTATATGAAGCTCCATCCAGAGGCTGTTGATCCCAGAGCCTCTTCTCAAAACATGCTTGGTATAGCTGATATGACAATGATTGTAGCTCAGGCAGCTAATCCAAACAGAGAAATCAAATTCTCAAAGCCTGGAGCTAGCAGCAGCAACAACAACAAAGAGAAAGACAAAGACAAATCTAAGAAGAGCAAGATATGATCCAAGTTTTTCTTCATTCTTGTCCTGTTTTGTTTTTACTTTACAACTCTCTGGTTATGTTTCTGAACAAAGCATTTTTTTATATATCTGCTACATGTGTTATAAATTCTCTGTCAGATATATGCTTTTAGTGCTTTGTTTTATTTCAGTCTGTGTCTTCACTTAGTGACCTCACCCAAATAGGGGGAGATTGTTGGATCCCTAGTTTGGATTTGGGCTAGTTTCACTGAGTTAGGATGTCTTTGACCCCCCTTGTATAGTCAGGGTCATTGGTTGTGTCCTAGAGTCTAGGGTTTGTCCTTAGAACATCTTCCTGTGGACCAGCCATCCTCCATATTGCCAAAGAAACTCAAGACTTAGAGATATTTTCAGCTCAAGGAAATCTGTTCAACGTTCGTCGATCTCAGCTCAACGAATCAGCGACGTTCGTCGATCTCAGCTCAACGAACCATATTCTTTGGTCGACGAATTCTGGTCAACGATTTGTATTCTTCTCAGCCAGAGACTTCTCAGATTCGAAGTCCACAATCATTCTTCGGTCGACGATTTTGGATCTCTGTTCGACGAATAAAGATTGACAGTGATGATTATCTGTTCGACGAATCTTGGATCTCAGTTCGACGAATGAAGATTGTCTGTTTGACGAAGGAAGATTGTCAGTTCGACGAAGATTGTAGCAGAATTGACAAGATTCCCTTGAAGACTAATTGCTATTGTCTGGTCAACGAACTCATCAGCTCAGCTCGACGAACTATGAACTCAACTCGACGATTCCTTTTCTTCGTTCGACGATTCCAGACTTATGTCTTCTCTAGTTTTCTGTCCCTTTTCTTGGCGATGATTCCTGAGTAATTAATGCTAAATCTTCTCGGAATGTTACCGTTAGAACGAACATTGATCATGGATTATTTCATGTCGTTTTTCCATGGGACGGTTAGGGAATTCATTGATTGCCGCTTCCTTCCCAGGCCGATAGCATTTACTGCTCAAGCATTCAAATTTTGAATGTTCTTCAGACAGTCTTTAGTTAGAGAAGAAAGGATTAAGCAGTGATAGTCAGACACACAAACAAACATTATATTCAAGAAGTCTTTCAGAAATTAAAAATTTTTTTACTGCAATCAGCCTAGGCCATAGAACCTCATCAAGAAGAAGAAGAACATTCAATCTCCATCAAGAGTCTTCTTCCTTCAATCCTACAGGATAACTTCAGAAGGACAACAATAATTCTATCTGTCAAAGAAGTTCCTGAAGTAATCTCTGGTCAAGGCAATCAAGCTTTAAAGACCTGTCACCCTGAAGTAGTGCTCTAGAATTCCTGATCCATTCAAGATCTCAGGGGGAGCAATCTGTTGAAGTCAATCCACTAGTCTTCTCAGTTGTTATTGAGAAAGAGAAGACACCATCACCCCTTTTCCATCTTCTGTACAGGGTTTTAAGTCCCTTCAAAATTATTCCTGGTTGCAAGTCTCCTACCAAAAGACTTGAGGTTTTGGTTTTTTGAGCACCTGAACAAAAGCTCATAGGTGTCAGGCACCTGATCAAAAATTTGAGTGGATTCCTACCAGGGTGGTAGAAGAGTGGATGTACCCAGGTTGGGGAACCACTATAAATTTCTTGTGTCGTCTGGTTGCCCTTTTTCTTTTGTTTTGGCTGTGCTCTGTGATTTGTTAGGTTGCTGTGCCTATTTCTTTATTTGCTAATCTGTTCACCTAGGATTACAGCAATAGTTGTAAAAAGTTTTTAAGAGAGCACAATACTCTATTCACCCCCCCCCCTCTAGAGTATTTCAGATCTAACCTTCACTTTCAGAGCTCATACTAATTTATATGATAAGGATCTATGGTGCGTATGTCCTAAGAATGTATGTACGATATGGTATGCGGGTTATGATTCATACAAGTGCAACTTACCCACACGACTTTATACGTACAGACCTTTAGTTCCCACTTTTTGGAGTTAGCTTAACTCTCAGGTACTACCGTTGTGTCTACGGCAGCAGTGGAGTGGGCGTCTCCACTCCTAGGCAGGTATACACACTACCAGGCCTAGACCTTTCGTACGCCTCTGAAGAACACAATAGAATTACGACGTACTAAACCACTTGCTAGTCCACCAGACTTTTAGGTCGGGTGTGCATTTTCGGGGATTGTCCTTCAGACCACAGTATAAGAAACCTACTGGCCCCTCAAACCCTCACACATTAGCTGAGTCACCGTACTGTCATCTGTGTGACGATTGGCCCAGTACTGCATGACCCGCCACTAATATGTTTTGTGCACATGCAATTTGTTTCCAACCTGAGCCTCCAGCTCACAGGACAAAACTCGTCCTGTATCCAAACATCCGAGCCTCTACCTCACAGGACAAAACCCATCCTGTATCCTCCAACCCTATACAGGTGAGATTGTTACATCGTTCCCTAAACCTATTAGACTAACCAGTAGATCTAATTTGATATTGTATTGGCCCTTTGCCTCTTCCTTTCATCACTTCACCCTAGGGTTGCTTGTCCCATGGTTCTTTTTGTTGTAAGTTCTTTTGATAGTGATCTCCTTTCTAAACCTCATTCCCTGGCTTACTAAATGTCATCTTTGTTTGCAAGGCTTGCTCCAGATTTTGTGAGTTTCTTGCTAAACGATCTTTGTGAGATTTTAGTGACACCATTAATTAAGTTAACGGCAACTTGTATATGTCATTTGACTACTCAATTATTGTTACTGCTGGATTAATGGCACTAGGAAAAATTCTTAGCAATTTTGTAACTATGCATTTATCCTCTACAGTATCACCATAATTTCGAATTTAATTTATTAAACTAACAACTCTTGCAAGAAAATCTTGCACAGACTCACCAGCTTTCATGCTTACCAGGTCCAGCTTTGCCCAAAGCATTTGTAACTGAAAGTATCGAGTCGGCTACCTAAATCACTTAGAGGGGGTGAATAGGTGAGTTCTACATCTTTTAGCAGATAAGTCTATTTGTCAAGATTACTCATAACATGACCAGAATACTTGACGAATTTCACGAATGCATTCGACGAATTTTACTTAGCCGAAAAAGGAATTAGAAGAAAATTTTTTGTTAAGAGTCACTAGACTTCTCGAGAATACTCGATGAACTCCACGAGTGTTCATGTGACATCTAGACGAATGAGACGAGACTTCACGTGAATACTCGACGAATTTGACTTGGCTGTTTCTGAAAAAGATTTAAGAAACTATCAGAAATTCCCTGAGTAAACTCGACGAATTCCATGAGTGTTAACGTGATGTCTCGACGAATGAAACGAGACTTTACATGAATACTCGACTAATTTTACTTAGAAAAATTTCTAATTCATCCTGAACTCAGCAACCACCCTTTTCTTTGAATCTCCTATTGCACTTGAAAATGAAGTACATCCAAATAGAGAGATTATACATGAGTCAACACCATGTCCTACATAATGAGAAAGTACATTGCATAGTCCTTTGTTTTATGACCCATTGTAATTTGACATTGGCTTGTACTTAGCAATTAAATCTTGCAAGCACAAAACTTGAAAGTAATGTCAAATACAACTCAATTAATATTAGTTAAAGGAGGACTTCTTCAAATTAGGGTTATTGCGAGAATAATACCCAACAATCTCCCCCTATTTGAAAAAGTCAAAACCATATTTATTAAGATGAATTACACACAAAATAATCTTAAACACTAACATAGAAAGAGATGAAATGAAATTATCAGAAATATCTAAATCAACAAAACAATAATGTTATATAAAAAAGTTTTAAGTCGCATTTCAGAGTTCACACACATTCACAAACAGAGAATATGTGTAATAAACTTTCTTCCCCTTATTCTTCTTATATTGCCTTGCAAAGTATGCCTTTGGATAATACTTTGGAGGAGGAGGAGAGGCATCTGGATCATCTCTCCTATACTTTCTGAAGTGAATCCTCCTCTTCACATTTGCCACTTCATGTTTTTCCCACTCTTCCCTACTATAGTGCAATCTTCTGTCTTCATTAGTCAAGTCTACCAAAGTGAATGCGTCTAGGATAATTCGTTTAGAGATTGGGCTCCATACTTCAGCAAGTTCCCTATTTGGGTCAGACCTATGAGCAGAGGAGCCTTCTCCATATCTTCTTCTCTTGCAAGCTGGTTGGGATGATTCTTCAGTAAACTCTACATCAGCTTCAGCAGTAGTTTTAGTAGTATCTGTAACAGTCTCTGTCCCATACTGAGAAAAGTCTTGAGTATCTGTCTGATACTGAGAATAGTCATGTACATGTTGAATAACATTATATGTTGATTCTGGTATTCTAGCTTCAGTACCTAGACCTGCTCCACCTAGAGGTGTTCCAAATAACTCTCAGGGCAACCACTTGAAATTCTCAAAATAATAAGTGTTGACACCACGAATCTCCTGATGCATAGCAGCTTCTAGTGAATTCATCTTGTTGTTAAGTTTATCATCCCCCTTTTTGACTGTTTGCAGTAAGGGCATTAACAATTGTATTTCTGAAGTAGACCATTTGATCATCAAAATGATGCATGTCGCAGTTTTGTGCATCAATTATAGTCTTTGTTGTAGCATGGACATTCCTTGTCTCATCAAGGTTGCATCTAACTGTAACATCCCTAGCACATATATACTCCCTTGCTGGTGTTAGGGTTTGAGTGGCGAGTTAGGTCAAGGATAAAACCTTAGAACACCTTGAGCTAAGAAAAATTATTATGTGCACAAGTCAACCTAGGTCGATTTACACCCAAATAAATTCACCACCTCAAAGTAAGCTCCCTAACACCTCCCTAACCCTAAAGGGGAGCTAATTGACCAATGGACTCATGGGTAGGTCAACCAAGTTGGCTAAATTGACCAATTTCAACCCTAGCTCAACATAGGTCAACTCAACCCAAATTGACTTGATTAGACTTATTGTGGTCAAATTGACCTCACCCCTAGTCTTATAATATAATTAGGGGTCAAGTGGACCAAAAAGCCTAATCATAAGGTTGTTAATTTCTCCAATTTGGCCAACGCCAAATCTAGGTTAATTTTGGTCAAACCTACACCTTTTGTATAAATTGCCTCAATCGGGGTCCCACCTTAGCCCAACCAGCACAAGGAGGTGTCATAGGAATCCAGACTAACCCATGAGACCAGTTAACCCATTGGCTGACCAAGTCAACACCCCTAAGTCAACCATGGTCAAAGTGGAGCCTAAATGAGAGGAATAAAGGCTCAACCCATTTCCTATGGGCTAAGGCTTGGACCAAGGCCCATTCTAGAGCCCACTAAGCTTATTAATTTAATTATTCTGATTAGGGAATTAATTGGATTAATTATTAAAGAAAAAATAAAGAAATTCCCATTTATTAATGGAGGAGGAAAAAAATCAATGGAGCGAGGCCATGGGGACACCCTTCCTCTTCTCTAAGCCCATCATTCATCTCCCCTAATGCTTGGGAGGAGAATCCCATCAATTCCAGTCAGTCACCATCAAGGAGAGCTATTAATGGTCATGGCCTAACCACCCCTTTCATGGCAACTCCATAAATACTCCTCCTCAGCCCCATTCGACCCTTTCATCACATTCAGAAGCTCTAAAGGAGTCAAAATAGTGTGCTGGATTGAAGCTTTTGGTGGAAGATTGAGGAATTAAGCAAGCTTGCTCGAAACCACCGCCATTATGGCCACCCGTCGAAGCAGCCGCCTCCAAGCTCAGAATAAGGCTCATTTTTCCTCCTCTCCCCATGTGATAGTATCTTAGATCGATAGGAAATGGAATCGAGTCCAATTGGGCCGGTTTCCATTCTCAATATCTCCCAAAATCTCCATTTTTCCCGTCGGGTTCGCCGGAAACTGCCACTCCAGCGGCAGAGCAGCCTCCTGGCGATAGCCACCACCTCAACAGAGGTGGTAGTGGCGGTGGCCAGCATGGGAGGTTGCTAGATCGATGGCAAATGGCCTTGGAAAACCTCCAGCAGGTCGGGCCTATCATTGCTATTTACTCAAGGAGGAAGATAAAATCAGGTCCCTTGATTTGAAAATATTAATATTATTTAATAGTACTTTTAATTAAATCTGTCACACTTAGGACAGAATTTTCAAACAGAAATTAATGCCTCTTAGAGGCAAATTCATGAAAATGCAAGGAATGAAAGTTATAGCCCTATGTTTTAAATTTAATTACAGACTTGAATCAAACCATTTAGAGCACTATAGCTCCCTTTCGGTCAGTTTTAGTGGGACTGGTCTATTGAACCCGAAAATCGGCTTTTTGTAGAGTTCGAACCCTTGGGAAAAGGGTGATCTCACACTTACTTCTCCCTCACAAACTCAAACAACTAGAGACTTATAATAAGAAATGGACCAAAGGCTCTAGCACGGAGGTCCCACCACACAGCCAGAAGATCATAGAGCGCTTCCCCTCCTTAGCAAAGTGTTGAGCAAAGGATAACTCAGAAAGCGTAAGAAGACCAGGGCACCAATAAGCATGCCTTCTTAGGTACCCCATTGGGTCTATTTATAGTTTTCTGAAAACACTCTGCCAACAACCAACATCAGCTATTCTAAAAGGCTATGGACAGGCCAGCGGGGGCAAAATGGAAAAATACATCACACAACACAATTCAAGTGGCCCTTGAAAACCTCCACTCGCATGTGGTGGCTAGTGCTAGATGGTACTAGCACTCGCCGTCTCCCTAAGCCCCTGGGCGAGTGGGGCCAGAACTGCCCCCACTCACCAACTGCCTATCGAGAGCCATGGGAAAGTGCGACCCGACAACTCCACTCGCCCCTATTCCACTCCACCCTACCTAGGTGAGCCAACGGGTATGCAGAGATCTCATTCGATGCTAAGAAAGGGCATTACGTGAACAAGCCTCACTCAATGCCGAGATGGAAGGCGTTGAGTGGACTCGACGCCAGCGAAAAGTGTTGAGTGGACTGGACGCTAGGGTCTGGCTCTCCTGGGACTTGAATAAGATGACTTGGCAGGTCTGGTTCTTGTCGATCCCCACTCGCTGGATATGGGGTTGTACAGGATCCCCGCTCTTTGCGAGGTTGCCCCAAGCTCGGAAATAAACAACCAACCCCGTAAAATCTGGCGAGTGTGGCAGGGGCTAGAGAGAATCTTTTGGTAGGATCCACCAACGGCTATATATATGTGCCTGCGTACCTGGGTGACCTTTGTCATTCCCCTTACTCTGACCTTGCAAGATTCATCTTTCCAAAGAGCTACAAGAGAGGCTTAACCGCGCTGCCAGCCTATTCGTTGTATCTCCCAGTGCTTTGTCGCGTGAGTCTCTAAATCCTTAGCCTGCCAAGACGGGCAAGTCAGCTCCAAAAACTACTGAGTTGATCTACTGTGATCTGGCCTCCACCCCAGATCATGGTCTCGCTTCTTCCTCTGGGTTAGTTCCTGAACAAAATGGTATGGGGATCATCGAGATTCCTGCCAACCTGGACTTTTCAGCTGAATTTGCATCCATTTGTTCCTATTGATGGAATAAGAATGTGGCTAGGATTAATCATGAGGCCACTTAACCAGAGGAGTGGAGGAATGAGAAGTCATTCTCTTATTCTCACTCTCTCTCCTCCTTTCATTCAAAGCTCTTGAGAAGAAGAAGCTAAGGAAGATTTGGGCTGATCTTTGTGAGAGTGCTGGAGGAGATTCAGTAATCAGAAGCTAGATCTGATGTTAGATCCGCGAAGAGGAAAGAGACATGTTCCTTTCCATACGCATAGAAAAGCTTTGTCATGGCTCCGAAGAAGACAACAAGGGTAACGATCTTCCTTCTTGGACAAGTGAAATCCTTCTTTTGGCATATGCATGGAATCCCCCACCAAAAGGTGGAGAATCGTGGATATTTCGATGGGTCGATACATAGTATCCCCAGGTTTGGTTTTGTATATAGATCCAGAAATCGCAGTGCCGAATAAGCATGATGTGTGAAGCCCATCCGAACAGGTTGGTCTGGATTTGTGATATTTTATTTTGCATGTCGGAGAAGATTCCGAGTATAAATAGGGAGTTTATGGGGTCTGATGGGTTATGCCTGTGAAATATGAGTAACAGGAAGTACTGGAGATTCTCTCCAAGAAAATACCCAGAACATTCCACAGTTTACATAAATGTTGGATATCGCTAGGCGACAACGAGTATCACCGGCGATAGCTCATGACGAGCTCTGATTGCTATGAAAAGACCAGTGTTTCCGGCATTATAGGATACTGCAGGGTTTTGGGTTGAGCCTGGGCACAAAAAGAGAACTTCTGTTGGCCCATCCTCATGACGAACGTTGGCGATAACTCCCTTTTGATTGTGACACCTGTCTCTGGGAGACTGTGAGGCTAATCTATGATCTACGGGCTCCTAATGGCCATGAGAGCCATTGTACATAATGTTGGTTGTGTTTTGAGTTACGAGAAAGGGGAAGCTAACCCACATCCTGTCGACCTGCCAGAGAGTATGCCTTTCGGTGGGCGGGCAAGGCGATTTGAGCAACAAGAAAAGCTGATCTATACCTACTCGATGTCGATCGGTTAAACAAACCTAAAGTACATGGGAGTTACTGGTGGCAACGAGAGAGATGGATTCTTAGGCTATAAGCCAGAAAGACTAAAAATGCTCATAAATTGACCGTGAAGCCATGGACCACTGAACAGTAGTGTAGTCCGGGAAGCTGGCACACCAATAATGTGCCCTGTGTGTACGGAGTGTCATCAGTTGAGGCTAGCGTTTGTGATATATTGAATTGTGTGTGAGTACACGTTCTTGTGATATATATGCTTGTGAAAATATTATACTTGCAGGGAAGGAATACCACTGCCCTGGGAAATGGGTAGGGTCATTATAAATTGGTCAGCTTAATGCTAACCATTTCCTTGTTTTCCATCCTTTTGGTGTATTGTACCTGTGTCAGTGCTGGAGAGCCGAGCGGGAAGTAGCGGGCTAAAGCCCTGGAAGCTATGTCGGCCCTTTAAGGCCAAGCAAAGTTTTATGGCTTTCATGTGTGGTCGGCCTGCATGCTGATGTCTGTAATCCGCAACTTATAAAGATTAAATATAAGGCCTTAAGGCCAGAATAGTTTTAAGCTACTGTTGACTGTCGCCGGCGATAGTGCCTATCGCGGGGCGAAAATGACTATCGCTGAGCGATAGTGAATATCGCTGGGCAAAAGTAACTTTTGTGTATTTTTGTAATAAACATTCTTGTGTTTATATAGTGGACATTACTGTTATACTTGAGTTCAAATCTTAACCCTTGAAGCTTCCACTAGAATGCTCTGAGTTAGGATGCGTGTAGTTTTTTGATATTCATATGTAATCTCGCTGCATGTTTGTGGAATATGATGTGGGGCCCCGGCTGTGAAAGAATTGGTTTCAAGATAACCTAAACACCTAGAGGGGGTGAATAGGTTCAATTCCTTTTTACTCTAAGGCAGTTTATGAATTCAGTTAAACCAAATAGAATCTAACAATTCTACAGCTACCACAGCACAGAATTCAGCAAATCACAGACAAACACAGATGACACACTGATTTATAGTGGTTCCCCAAGGTCTGGGTACATCCACTTTCCCCCTTTGCCTATCTAGCAGTGTGCTAGATTCGGCCTAACTTCTTCTTTCTCCTCAGATCCGCAGATCTTACAGCTCAGGCAACAGCCCTACCTCAATCTCTTCACAAGGCCTACAACTCAGATTCTTCCACAGAATCCTACAGCTCATAACCCTGAAAGGTTCCTACAACTCAGAGTGAATCCACACTACAACAGCTCAGGCAACAGCCCTACCTCGGCCTTCAACAAGGCCTACAACTCAGAGATGAAAATCTCCTACAACTCAGGCTCACAGCCCTACCTCATCCTTCAACAAGGCCTACAACTCAGAAAACTTAATCTCCTACACTCAGCCTTTATAATTTAGGCTTACAACTCAGATCTTAAAAAATCCTACAAAAAATAGATGTAAAATTATAATTAACCTCCACCCTGGTTGAGAGAGAAAGGATGGGAGGTTTCTTGATCAGTTCTTGATGAATCTGATGCCTGAGATCAACCTGTCTTAGCTTTCTTCAAAACTTCTTGAATCTGAACGCAGTAGGGTTGATCTCCTTTGAAGTTGATCTTCAATCAGCTTCTTTCTTGAACTTCATAAATCAATCTGAATTCTTCTTAGCAGACTTGTTCAGGATCTGCTTCTTAAGAGACTTGTTGATGTAAGTCTCCTTCTTCACTTGAGTAGATAGAGCTCTCTCTCCAAATTCTTTTGAAGATTCTTCTGAATTCTTCTTGGAATTCTCTAGACAAATTCTGAGTAGATCACCACTGCAGACTGTCTTCTTAGATCTTCAGATGAAAATCTTCTTCTGTTTGTGTGTTGTTTTTCACTTGATAGTGATACTTCTTCTTTTTTATTCTTCTCTTCTTTCTTCAGTTGATAGAATCTGTCTTTATATAGACTTCATCCATGGTAACCGGCTGATCCGGTTTCTAACGAACTTCTGACAGTTCTAACAACTTCAGTAGACTTGTTCAAAATCATAACTGTCAAGTCTTCAGTCACTTCTTGAAACTTTGACTCTGTCAGCAAAGTGTCGAGACTGAACTTCATCATGTGTCGACACATGTAGACTAAGTGACGACACAAGTCTTGGTGGTGTCGACACAGCTCCCTTGGTGTCGACATTGCTTCTCAACACAGCTTCTGTAGAATGTGTCGACGTTGCTTCTGTGTGTCGACACAGTCACTTCTTCTCTTCACAAGAATCAACTTTATTGAGACTCTGCTGTGTGTCGACACAAGTCCTGTGTGTCGACACAGTTGATGTAGACAAAGTCTTCTGTGTGTCAACACTGCCTCTGGGTGTCGACTCAGTTGATGTCGACAAAGTCTTTTATGTGTCGACACTGCCTCTAGGTGTCGACACAGTTGATGTCGACTAAGCTTTCCTGTGTGTCGACACAGTTCTTCTGGTGTCGACACAGTTTCTTCTTGTGTCGACACAGCCTTTCCAAGTGTCGACACAATTGACTCCCAGTGTCGACACAGCTTTTCTCCAGTATCGACACAAGCCTTCTTAAGTGTCGACACAACTTCTTCTGGTGTCGACACATGGACTTAGAATTTTTCTTGCATTCCTACATTTACTTAACCTGCACATATAAATTCAAAAGAACATCAAATACACCTTGATGTATATCATTGAGTTAGGTGAGGCTTCTTCAAATCTGGTACACATTTTCCAATGTATCCAACAATCTCCCCCCTATTTGGAGAAGTCATAACCCTTAGTCAATGATATACACCATTTATAATTAACACACATTATGATGTATATAAACATTATATGACAGGGTAACTTATAAACAAAACAAGTATAAAATGTCATCACAAAATAATGATGCAAAAATAGTGAGCATGAACCATTGTTTTGTTTCAACTATCAAAATTGTTTACATAGATTGCAAAATCAAGGATTACATTGTTTTTTTTATAAAAAAACAAAAAAAAACTAGGCAATCTAAACTAAGGCTGATCAGGCTCCTTGATCACTATGCCTTTTCCATACTGGACCCTAGCTTGAACTGAAGCTTCAGTATCTTCAGCTGGCTTCTTGCCTTTGAGATCTTTCTTTTTCTGATCTTTAGCCTTTATTCTTTACCTTTCAAAATAATGAAAAGGCTTTGGGAAGTACTTGCTAGGCTCCTGAGCATTAGGAGGTAGCTTCCCAGCTTTTGCCTTTCTTCTATATTGTAGAATGGCTTCCTGTATAGCTTCATACTTATTCCATTCTTGTCCAGTATACCATTTACCCCTCTCATGGGTCTGGTCCTTCACAGCTTTCCAGGCAGTTAATATAATATTCCTGGAAGTAGGACTCCACTGTTCAAAATCAGGCTTCAACTCAGCCTGTTCTCTAAATCTCTTTTTGGACAGTTGTGCATCCTGCTGAGCTTTCAAAGCAGCTTCTGGCATTTCTACTTTCTCCAGAATAACATTGTCAACCTCCTATGGAGGACTGTACATTGACTGAACTTATTGCTTAATCATGTCAAAATCTGCTGGAGGGTAAATTATCTGAGTAACTTCAGGTTGATCTCCTTCAACATAATTAGGTTGCACACCAGAATCAGCAAAATTGTCATCATCACAAAGGGTTGGATATCCAAGGGTGGCTCTGATGCTATTTGATATCCATTTAGCATGATCTGAGCCTACTTTGACTAACATCCTCTCCCCCTTTATGACTTCTCTCTCAATATGATCCCTGAGATCATCTTTCTGAAATCTTATTTGTCCATCCAGATAATTTACACCATCTTTATAGAGTGACCTGATCTTCAGTAGCTGATCAAAAATGATCTTCTGAGAAGTCTGTATAGCTGTTTGTACAGCAGCTAATTCTTCTTTTAACTGTTTGTCAAAATCTGACTTTAATTGAACAAGCTGTTCAGTCCCAGTGGGAGCTTGTTTGTTAACTTCTGTGACAATGATATTATGAGATTTTGTCATATTGTCATTCATCCTTATTTGATTCTCAAGGACATATCCTTGCTTAACAGCTATATCATCTATCTTGGTTGTTGTTTCTTGTTGTTGCTTAGCTAGGAATACTACAACATTGCCTCCTTTGTGGAAGCAATCTGTCATGTCCTTCTTATTTTGGTTCACTTCAAATCTTATTGATTTTATATCTTGAGCTAGATCAAATTGAAGTGTCTTATGGCTTTCATCCATATACTTCTCTAGAGTTATTCTTTGCTCATTCATTTTAATTTGCAATGCCACCAACAGTGGGCTGTAATCAGCTGCTGGGGCAGGTTGTGGAGTAGCAGTTTGCAATGCTCTCTTGTAGCTTTGGCTTCTTCTTTTGAAAACCATCAGCTTCCTCTTCTTAGCTCTAATTGCTTCTTCATCCTCAGATTCTGAGGTACTTGCTATATGTACTATTTCCTTAGGACTAAGAGGCAACTCCTTTTCAGTCCTTGTTTGCTCCCCCTCAATTCCAGCTTGCTCCCCCTCAGTCCTTGCATGCTCCCCCTCAGTTCTTTCTATCTCTATATCAGGGAACAACTCTTCAAGAGTAAACTCTTGTTGAGTGTGGACTGGTGGAATTTCTATCTCTGGAGCATCAGCAGTAACAGATGTATCCTCCATCACAACATCCTGTGCTTGAATGTTGAGTTGAGGTGTCTGTGCAACATCAATTAAGGGCACAGTTAGTACTTCAATCTCAGTATTTAAAATTATCTGATTAACTTATTGGATTACCTCAAGAATAGTTTGAATAGCCATCTCACTTTCCAAGTGTGTTGGCACTTCCTCAAAATGAGGCTCCCCCTGCATCTGATCATCATTTCTAATGTCTTGAGCAGGTGCTTTTTCAGCAATCTCTGTCCTCTCTTCATCAGCATGTCCTTTGTTAGGACCATATCCCATCTGGATATTATTCTTATATCCATTCTTCTCATGTGGTTAATTTTAGAACCAGCAGTCTTTTCCATTACTTCTGGAATAGTTCCTGCCAAGTATAGACTCATGATTCTTCCCAGATTAGGTTTCTTGATGCTCTCTTTAATCTTTTCAAAGATTACTGCAGACCAATCTGTGTTCAATCTGTAGAGAATCCTGGTCATCAGGCTGAACATATAGGCTGAAACCCTATCATGTCCCCCTAGCTTGCATAGAATGACCTTTTCAACCACTTCAGACAGGAATTTTCCTTACTGATTCATCTCTTTTCTGTTTATTGCAGATCCAATCTTCATGGTGGGATCCAATCCACCCACTGAAGTGCTTCCCTAGTCTTGAGTATGGGTACTTCTTCTTCTTCCTGAGTTCTTGGGAGATGAAGAGTTTTCCCCAAGCTCTTCAAGGACAGTTTTACTTTAGCTCCCTGAACTATTGATTTGATCTTGAGTCCAGTTGAATCTAAAGTGGCTGCGCCATAGAATTCCAGTATCTCTTTCTTCTATATCTTAGTAGGTTCGGATACCAGAAACTCCAAACCATTCATAGTAATTAGGGTTAATACTGCTTTAATCTCGGGTTACGCATCATCAAAAGTGTTGCGAACCAGCTCATAGCCTTCGTTGACGTTATCTTCAAGCTTTGGCACCATTGAAGTTGAGAGAAATCTTGGATTGAGAAGAGAGAGTTTGTCAACACAGGGTTTTGGTCTCGAAAATATGGGGAGTGTGTCGACAGAGTTTGATCTTTACCTATTTATACCTTTTTTAAACAATGAAGGTCAAAAGGCGCGTCAAAATTGTCTTAATGTGTCGACACTGTTGAGATTGTGTCGACACAGACTGTTAATGTCTCGACTGATTCATCGACTACTTTGTGTCGACACTGGGAAGTCGACGAAGTGTTGTCAAAACTGCGTTCGACGATTCCTGTGTCGATTTTGTGTTCAACGAAAATTGTTGAATCTGCGCTCGACGATTTCTGTGCTCGACGAAAATTGTCGAATCTGCGCTCGACGATTTCTGTGTCGATTCTGTGCTCGACGAATATTGTCGAATCTGCACACGATGATTTGTGTCGGTTCTGTGCTCGACGAATATTGTTGAATCTGCACTCGACGATTCCTGTCAATTCTGTGCTCGACGAATATTGTCGAATTTGCACTCGACGATTCCTGTCAACTCTGCGCTCGATGAATATTGTCGAATCTGCACTATTACTTGAAAGAACTTTCATGTGTCGACACCGAAGTCTTTGAGTTTCAACACAATTTCTAATGTCTCGACAGAAGTGTTGACTTCTATGTGTCGACACCAATTGATGATGTGTTGACACTGACATACTTATTAATTCGACCGAAATTGTGTGTCGACTCTAATTCTAAGTATCGGCACAATTTCTGGATGTGTCGACACCACTTCTCTGAAGTGTTGACACCACTTCTCTAAATGCGTCGACACCATTTTCCTGGATTGTCGACACCAACTACTATGTGTCGACACAGACAACTTTTTGTGTCGACACAGTTTTACTTAGCCAAATTTGTTAAACTAATTTATGTTCAACATACCTAATTCAATTTTGAATTTATTGAATTTAGTTTCATCCAATGGCTTAGTGAACATATCTGCAATTTGAAAATCTATTTTAACAAATTCCAAAGAAATTTCTTTTTTTTCTACGTGTTCTCTAAGAAAATGGTATTTTATTTCTATATGTTTTGTTATACTATGAGAAACAGGATTATGAGCAATAGAAATAGCACTAGTAGAATCACATAATAATAGAGTTCTACTTACCTGAATATCATAATCTTCTACCTGATGCTGTATCCACAACAGCTGTGCACAGCAGCTTCCTGCAGCAACATACTCAGACTCAGCTGTGAAAATTGCCACACTAGTCTGATTCTTACAGCTCCATTACACCAATCTTCCTCCTAGAAATTGACAGGTGTCTGTTGTGCTTTTCCTATCTTCTTTGCATCCTGCAAAGTCTGCATCTGAATAGCCCATTAGTAGAAAATCTCTATTCCTAGGGTACCAAAGGCCTAGATTAGGTGTGCCCTTTAGATATCTCAAAATCCTTTTGACTGCAGTATAATGAGATTCTTTAAGGCAGGATTGGTACCTAGCACAGACACATGTAGCATACATGATGTCAGGTCTACTAGCAGTCAGATATAGGAGGGAGCCAACTATCCCTCTATATAAAGACTCTTCTATAGGTTTTCCTGCATCATCTTTACTTATAGGCATACTTGTCCCCATTGGAGTTCTCATGGTAGTGGATGACTCCATACCATACTTCTTAATTAACTCCTGGGTGAACTTAGACTAGTATATGGACATGACATCATCAGTCTATCTTACTTGGAGTCCTAAGAAGAACTTAAGTTCTCCCATACTGCTCATCTCAAACTTCCCTTGCATAAGCTTAGTAAACTTCCTACAAAGGTTGTTTTCAGTAGAACCAAATATTATGTCATCAACATATATCTGGACTAGGATGATCTTTCCTTTGGATTCCCGAAGGAATAGAGTCTTGTCTATTTTCCCCCTTGAGAATTTGTTCTCAATAAAGAAAGTAGACAGGGTTTCATACCAAACCCTTGGAGCTTGTTTTAACACATACAAAGCTTTCCTAAGTTTATAAACAAAATTAGGATAGAGTGGATCAACAAAACCTGAGGGTTGTTCCACATAGACCCCCTCTTTTAAGTCTCCATTCAAGAATGCTGACTTAACATCCATTTGGAACACTTTGAAGCCTTGATTTGCTGCATAGGCAAGGAATAACCTTATTTCTTCTAACCTTGCCACTGGAGCAAAAGTCTGATCAAAGTCTATGCCCTCTTCCTGCTTGTATCGTTTGGCAACTAGTCTTGCCTTGTTCTTCACTATGATCCCACTCTCATCAAGCTTGTTTCTATAAATCCACTTTATCCTTATGACATTGTGGCCCTTTGGTTTTGGAACCAACTCCCAGACCTTGCACCTTCTGAATTGATTTAACTCCTCCTGCATAGCATTAATCCAGTGTGGGTCTTGAATAGCTTCTTCAAATCTCTTGGGTTCTAGTTGAGATAAGAAGCTTGAGCAAAGAACTGTGTTTAAGTTCATGCTTCTTGTTTGTACTCCATGTCTTGGATCACCAATGATCTGGTGTGCAGGATGATCCTTTAAGTGTCTAACTGCTGGAGGTAATTTATCAACAGTTTGACCTTCTTCAATCTCTTCATTATGCTGCACCTCATGGTCTTCATCAGCGTCTTGGGGGTCTTGTACTCCCCCTGGACAACAACTAACATTTTCCTCATCCTTCTTTACAGTTGGATCTTCTCTGACAGTAAGTTGGTCCATCTTCATCTGTATACATGTAGATCTACAAGAACTACTAGGCAACTCACTGTTAATAAGTCTAGATTCATCAAATATTATATGAACAGACTCTTCTACAACTTGAGTAGCCAAATTGTAGACCCTATAAGCCTTACTATTGTTGTTGTATCCAACAAATATCCCATCTTGGGATTTGGCAGCAAACTTAGTTAGGTAAGACTTGTCATTGTTAAGCACATAGCACTTGCAACCAAAGATCCTCAAATAGGATAAGTTTGGTTTTCTGCCTTTCATAACCTTATAGGGTGTCTTTTTGTGGCTTTTGGTGATGGAAGCCCTATTGAGCACATGGCATGCTGTGTTTACTGCCTCAGCCCAGAAATATTCTGGGAGAGTAGTGTCACTCAATAGTGTTCCTCCAGCCTCAATCAATGTTCTATTCTTTCTTTCAGCAATGCCATTTTGCTGAGGTGTTCTAGGTGAGGAGAACTCCTGATGAATCCCAAATTCTTCACACAACCTTATCATACTTTCAGATTGGAATTCAGTTCCATGGTCACTTCTGATTTTGACCACTGAACTGTCGATTTCATTCTGAATTTGTTTGACAAAATTGTAGAAGACATTTAGGGTTTCAGATTTCTATCTCAGAAAGAACACTCATGTAAATCTAGAATAGTCATCTACAACCACAAAAGTGTATACCTTCCTACCTAGACTATGAACTGGCATAGGATCAAATAGATCCATATGCAGGAGGTATAAACACCTCACTGAATCCTTGTTTTCAAGGCTATGAAAGGATGATTTGGTCTGCTTTCATTTTTGACAAGCTGAATATATTCCATCCTTAATACACTTAACTTGAGGACCATTCCTCACTAACTCTTTACTAAAGAGTTGGCCAATAGTCTTGTAGTTAAGATGAGCTAGCCTCTTGTGTCATTTGACACAATGAGAGGCTTTCTCATCAGCCACAAGAAAGATAGGAGAATCTTTATTCTCACTCTCAAAGTTTAGGCAATATACATTTCTTTTTCTATAGCCAGTCAATATGACTTTTTGATCATTTGACCTCTTGATATGACACCCATTTTTGACAAATGAAATGTCATATCCAAGATCACTTAGCTGACTTATGCTTATTAGGTTGTGTTTCAAACCCTTCACATAGGCCACTTGAGTGATAGTGATTAAGTTGTTAGAAATGTTACCAAACCCTTTGATGACTCCTTTTTTAGAACTACCAAAGATTACTTTAGGCCCATTCTCTATTGGTGAGTAGTCCTTCAGCAATCCTCTTGTTCCAATCATGTGCCTGGAACATCCACTGTCCAAGTACTATATAGGGGCATGATAACTTGGACTCACCTGCAATAAAAATTACTTAACCTTAGAACCCAAATGAGTTTTGGGTCCTTGGTTCAAGTTAGCCTGAAACTTAACAAACCTATCTGCTGCTCTTCTAACAGGTAGACTGCTATTCTTCATGACACTGGTGTTGTGCCAACATTCAATGGCAAAGTGTCCCACCTTGCCACAGCACCAGCACTCATACTTATTGTACCTCTTTTTAGGTACAATCTTAGTTATCTTGTTGGCAGCAGTTCTTTTGTTTTGTGCTGGGGCTTTGCCTTTACTATTGAACTTAGCAGCCCATGTATTTCCTTTAAAGCCTAATCCTGTCTTACCCTTTTGAGACACAAAGTCATTAATTAAGGGTAGGACGGATTTTGGCTTAGAGAACTTAGCCACAAGTTCCTTCTCTTTCTGAAGTCTGTCTTCCAGACTTCTGATCTGATCATTTTTGAATGTGATTGTTCCCAACTGAATAACAGTTATGTTTTTCAACTTGGCTATCTCATTCATTTTCTGATCCAGCAGCTTTTCTGAATCAGATGCAGCCAACTTAAGAGCTGCAATTTCCTTAGCATGATTTTTGGCCAAGTATTTGATTCTCTTGAGTGCCTGCAGCAAATCCACATATTCATTTATAAGCTGATTAATATCTCCTTCAAATTCAGACCCATCCACATCTCTTGATGCAGATGCATCTGATTCTGACCCACTGTAGTAATCAGAATCTATAGATAAACCTTTTACCTTACTGGGACCAGGCTGATCCTAGCACTGGTCTTCTTCAGACATAGCCATCAGTCCTTTGCATTGATGGTCTTCTTGCTCATAGATAGAATCCAGTAATTGCAAGAACTCATCCTCTTCTTTTGTTGCAAACAAACCAATATATGCCTCAGACTCAGACTTTGAAGTAGATTGATCTGTCCAACTTTTCTCTTTCTTAGCAACAAAGGATTTCTCCTTCTTGCTCTTGTGCTGAGACTTTTTTTATCAGCTGACTCCTTCCTTTTGTCTGGACAGTCAGCCACAACATGTCCAGCTTTGTTGCAGCAATAGCAAATAATCTTTGATGTAGTAGACTTGTTAGGCTTTGTCCCACTCCTGTCCTTCCTGGATGATTTCCTCTTCTGATAATAGTCATCCTTGGACTGAGATGAGGATGGCTTAGATCTCCACTGCTTCTTCTTTAAGAATCTCTGAAACTGCCTTGTAAAGGTAGCAAAGTCTTCATCAGAATCACTGCTGTCTGAACTGTGACTATCAGAGTTTTCTGAGATTCCTTCTGCAGCATTCTTAGGAGGAGATGGAGACATCCTCCTATTTTTCCTTGTGGCTTCTACCTTGAAGGCCACTGACGTTTCTCTAAGGTCAACTTTTGTATTCTTCTCTTCCTCCTTTCTGGCCATCAGCTGCATTTCATATGACAACAATTTGTCAAACAGTGTTGGAGGTGAAATTTCTGCCAGTCTGGTCACTTCCCTTATGACACAGATCTTTGTATCCCAATCCTTAGTCAAAGTGTAAGGCCCCTAGACGATCCAACGTGACAGCATCACGGATCCGCTCTAGGCGACCCTACCAGGCTGCAGCCCAAGCACCCCAACCCCTCTCCAGCCCACTGGCGGGTTGTTGGTGGCCACAGCCTCCCTTTGATGAGGTAAACTCGATAGTCAAGCCCGCACTACAGGGACTTCCCAGGAGGTCACCCATCCCAGTACTACTCTCGCCCAAGCACGCTTAACTATGGAGTTCCTTCACTTCTCATCACCAATTGATGATGAGAAGATCAATTGGTGATGAGAAGTGAAGGAACTCCATAGTTAAGCGTGCTTGGGCGAGAGTAGTACTGGGATGGGTGACCTCCTGGAAAGTCCCTGTAGTGCGGGCTTGACTATCGAGTTTACCTCATCAAAGGGAGGTTGTGGCCACCAACAACCCGCCAGTGGGCTGGAGAGGGGTTGGGGTGCTTGGTCTGCAGCCCGGTAGGGTCGCCTACAGCGGATCCGTGACGCTGTCACGTTGGATCGGCTAGGGGCCTTACAATAAAAGTGCACTTTTTATTGTAACGTCCCCTGGGTCGTCCGTGGGCCTCAGCCCACTAGGCCGCCGTTATACCGTTACCGGGCTGCAGCCCAAGCACTCCAACCCCTCTCCAGCCCACTGGCGGGTTGTTGGTGGCCACAGCCTCCCTTTGATGAGGTAAACTCGATAGGCAAGCCCTCACTACAGGGACTTCCCAGGAGGTCACCCATCCCAGTACTACTCCAGCCCGAGCACGCTTAACTATGGAGTTCTTTCAACTCTCATCACCAATTGAGCTACGGTTAGGGGCGTTACACAAAGACCTAAGGAATTTGTCATTCAGCTCATATATACTGAATATTCTTCCATAGGACATTAGTTCATTTACTATTCTACAGAACTTCTTATAACATTCAGTTATACTATCAAATTTGGCTTGTCTGAAACTTTCATACTCTTGGTTAAGCACGGACTTCCTATCTTGCTTGACCTCTTCTGAACCCTCCATGTAGACTATCAATGTGTCCCACATCTCCTTGGAGGTTTTGCAATGAATCAGATTCTAGAATGTTGAATCATCTATGGCACTCACTATAATATTCTATTCTCTTTTATCCATTGTAGCCAAGATGATCTCATCCTTAGTCATTTCAGAATAATCCTTAGGAATCCTCTGATTTGCATCAAGAACAGAAATCTTCATTGGAACATATGACCCTTCCTAAACTGTTATATAAATTCTTGGATCAGATGCCTCCATAAACAATCTGACCCTCTCCTTCCATATTCCAAAGATTTCCTTCATACAGATAGGCAACTTCATTGAACCAAGTTCCTTATGGTTTTCTCCTGAACCCATTTTCTTTAATTTACTTCTGCCTTACAGATCTTACACAGACTGTTAAGTCTTTCTTTGAGCAACCTCGCTTTGATACCACTTGAAAGATTGGTTTCAAGATAACCTAAACATCTAGAGGGGGGGGGTGAATAGGTTCAATTCCTTTTTACTCTAAGGTAGTTTATGAATTCAGTTAACCAAATAGAATCTAACAATTCTACAGCTACCACAGCACAGAATTCAGCAAATCACACACAAACACAGATGACACACTGATTTATAGTGGTTCCTCAAGATCTGGGTACATCCACTTTCCCCCTTCGCCTATCTAGCAGTGTGCTAGATTCGGCCTAACTTCTTCCTTATCCTGAGATTCGCAGATCTTACAACTCAGGCAACAGCCCTACCTCAGTCTGTTCACAAGGCCTACAACTCAGATTCTTCCATAGAATCCTACAGCTCAGAACCCTGAAAGGTTCCTACAACTCAAAGTGAATCCACACTCCTACAGCTCAGGCAACAGCCCTACCTCAGCCTTCAACAAGTCCTATAACTCAGAGATGAAAATCTTATTGGAGTTACCATTGTGATCTGGAAGTGATCAAACATGTAATCTCACTGCCAACGCGATATGAGCCTGCAGGGTCGCACATAAGAGATGTGGAGAAGTTGGATGATTGACTGTGTTGGTAAAGGTTGCCAATCACCGATCTGAATGGGGTTGTGGGCAAAGTGTTGCCTTAAAGAATCATCGGGTTGGGCAAATGTTGCCTTGAAGGACTGGTAAGAATAGACGGCCGAGGGTCGACGAGAATCGACGAGAATCGTAGAGAATAGTTTTCTGATTCTCGCCGATCGACGAGAATCGTCGAGAATAGTTCTCTGATTCTCGCCGATCGACGAGAATCGTCGAGAATTAGTTCTCTGATTCTCGCCGAACGACGTGTATCGTCGACCCACGATCGGCGTGAATTGTCGACCCACGTTCGGCGTTAATCGTCGAGAATAGTTCTCTAATTCTCGCCGATCCGGGTGATTCTCGCCGATTGTGATTCTCGCCGATAGAAACCCTATTTTTGTGTGGTCTGCGGATAGCGATTTTCCTAGGTTTATTTATACCTTTGGTATAAATAGGATACTTAGGGTTTTTCGGGATAACACTCTCTCATCGGCTGATAAAAACCCGCGACGGAAGAGTTCCGTCCCGCGATCGTTCCGCCGATCCCGATTCCCGCCGTCGGAAGAGTTCCGCCGCCGTGTTCGCTCCGTTGACCTACTCCTCTCCGGCGATCGTCACTGGTGTTGCTCTTTCTGGAGCGGACCTAGCAGTCCGTGGAATAGCAAGGTGCGGTCATCGTTCTTCCCGATCTTCCGTGCGACGGAAAGCTCGGCGTTCTCCCGCTCGTGTGGATTTCTGCAGAGACGTGGATATTATTCCATGTAGAACTCGTCACTAGCAAGAGGACAAAGTTTGGAGCATCTCCGTTGAGTTGTGACTCAATGCCACCGAGGTAATTTTGCCTACTTGTTTGTTAACTTCTTGATTCAACTGTCATGGCCCGATCCTATTTCTTTTGGGTTTTCTTAATGTTTTATCCTTCCGCTGCGTGCACAAGTGTTGTGCCATCCTCATAGAGAAACCCACCAGTGGTATCAGAGGGAGGTTTCGGCCATGATCGTTGTTTTGGAAGTTTTGTTATTCCAGTACGTGTAAACCTAGGGATTTAGAAGTGTTCTAAATGTCTAGATTTAGTCTTGGTTCCCCGCCAAGAACGTCTGGAATTTCGTGGTAATTTCTAATTGTTAGAAATTGTTGTCTCCTTAGCAGTAACCATCCCTCGAGTATGTTTTGGATTTTGAATCCAACAAAGAGAGATGAGCTTGTCTACTGCTTTAAGTTGAGTTGTCTTTGCCTTTGTCCAATGCATGTAAATCTGAGGATTTGGAAATTTCCGGATGTTCAGATTTAGCCCTTCCTTCTATCAAATGTTGATGGTGTCAGGATGTGCACATAAGGGATGCATGTGGTTTTAGAAGAATTGTTTTTCTTTGGATGTGCACATTGATCAAATGTTGATCATGGTTAATTGTTAACCTATAATTAAAATCCCTTCATCAAATATTAAGTGTTCGGATGCCTTCTGATGGATGACACTCTTCCTGCCTCGATCGATGAAGTGTGGGCTTGCCAAAGCAAGGTGCATTAATCTATCTTGGTAAGGGTGCGAGTGGATAATTGTGATATCCCACTGTCGACATCGGGTCCATCTTAACTAGGTGACCTCAAAGTTTGAGTGCCTAGAGGCATTGGGTTGGCATGCACCATATGATGAATGCGAATAAGGAGTTATTCACCAACCATACAAGAATTACAAGAGGATGCAATTGGCAAGCGTTGCCTACCTAAATAACTGCATCGTGAGAGGAACGCCAAAGCGGACTCATAGTGTTGGTGAAATACGGATCTTGTCCACTAAGAGAGTAGCTCGCATGAACTCTCTGAATTGTTAGTGAGGGCTATCATTTCGAAAAAAATAGTGGGAGTTTTTAATTGAAGTCCAAATTAAAATAAATTGTATTTGAAATTTTGGTACTGATTTTATACTGCATAAATTCTTGTAGAATTCCATGGCAAGTGTGTCACACTCCACGTTGTCTCTGAGAGCCATCCTTGAGAAGGATAAGCTCAGTGGGACAAATTACATGGACTGGTATAGGAACCTGAGAATTGTTCTCAGGCAAGAGCGAAAGCTCTATGTCTTGGAAGAAGAAGCCCCCGAGGTGCCGACCGGGAACTCTTCCCGTGCTGAGAAGGATACTTATAAGAAGTATACTGATGATGCTTTAGATGTCGAATGCCTTATGCTTGCCACTATGAACTCTGAGCTTCAGAAGCAACATGAGAACATGGGGTGCAAGGAGATTGACGAGCATCTCAAGAAAATGTTTCAAGGGCAGGCTCGTCAAGAGAGGTTCGACATCACAAAAGCGTTGTTCCAGTGTATGATGGGAGTTCGAGACTCAGTAGGGACTCACGTACTCAAGATGATTGGGTATATCGAGAACCTTGAAAGGCTGGGTTTTCCTCTTGGTCAAGAGTTGGCCACAGATCTGATCCTGCAATCGTTGCCGGACAGTTATGAGCAGTTCGTCTTGAACTACAACATGAATGAAATAGACAAGACACTGCCCGAACTCCTAGGCATGTTGAGAACTGCCAAAATCAATATGAAGAAGGCCAAGCCTGCCAGCCCCATACTGATGGTGCATAAGGGCAAGGGCAAGGCCAAGGGTTCCAAGAAGACGAAGGTGGGACCTAAGTCACATCTTGAGCCCAAGTCTTCTACACTGATGAAAAAGAAAAGCACGGTGAAGGAAGGGAAATGCCACCACTGTGGCAAGGCTGGTCATTGGAGGAGGAACTGTCCTTCGTACATTGAGGGTCTGCAGAAATTGAAGGGAGGTATGACTTCCGCTTCTAATATCTACGTTATAGAGATAAACCTTTCTGCTCCTTCATCTTGGGTATTGGATACCGGATGTGGTTCTCACATTTATACAAATGTGCAGGAACTGGGAAGGAGAAGATTGCTGAGTAAAGGGGAGGTGGACCTCCGCGTCGGCAATGGAGCAAGAGTTGCTGCTGTAGCCGTAGGGGTTTACCGTCTTTCTTTGCCCAGTGGGCTTGTAATAGAACTAGATAACTGTTATTTTGTTCCGGCCATAACTAGAAACATTATATCTATTTCATGTTTGGACATGATTGGATTTTCTTTTATAATTAAGAACAACTATTGTTCTATATTTAAGAATGATGTTTGTTATGTTGTAGCCCAATTGTTTAATGGTCTTTATGTTTTGAACTTGGACCATCTGATCTGTAATGTAGAAAATAATAAAAGACTAAGAACAAATGACTCGAACCCTACGTTTCTCTGGCATTCTCGTTTGGGCCATATCAACGAGAAGCGCATATCCAAGCTCCATAGAGATGGACTTTTGGACTCATTTGATTATGAATCATTTGAGCGATGCGAATCTTGTTTGTTAGGCAAGATGACTAAAGCTCCTTTCACTGGTTATACTGAGAGGGCAGAGGATCTCTTGGGTGTTGTACATAGTGATGTATGCGGACCCATGAGTTCCATGGCTAGAGGTGGGTATTTCTACTTTGTTACATTTACAGATGATTTCAGTAGATACGGATATGTGTATCTTATGAAGTGCAAATCCGAGACCTTTGAAAAGTTCAAAGAGTTCAAGAATGAAGTAGAAAACCAGTTGGGTAAAAGGGTTAAAGCACTCCGATTTGATCGAGGTGGCGAATACCTGAGTCATGAGTTCCGTGATCATCTGAAAGAGTGTGGTATTGTATCACAGCTCACTCCACCTAGAACACCACAACATAATGGTGTGTCTAAGAGGAGAAATCGTACTCTGTTGGACATGGTACGTTCGATGATGAGTCATGCAGACTTGCCTGTTTCCTTTTGGGGTTTTGCTTTAGAGACTGCTGCAATGACATTGAATCGCGCTCCAACGAAAACGGTTCTGAAGACACCATATGAGATATTGACTGGGAAGCGTCCTAGTATGTCGTTCATTAAAATTTGGGGCTGTGAGGCATACGTGAGACGTCAAATGCCTGACAAGCTGGAACCCAAATCGGATAAATGTTATCTGGTGGGATATCCTAAGGAAACGAAAGGGTATTACTTTTACCTACCGTCTGAGGGCAAAGTGCTTGTCGCAAGGACTGGTGTCTTCTTGGAGAAAGAGTTCTTATCAAGAAAGACTGAAAAGGTAGAGCTTGAAGAAGTTCAAGAACCACATGTAGTGAATGGACCGGAATTGGATTCTGAGACAGGACTACAAGATGTTGTAGCTAGAGAACCTGCTCAGGGAACACAAGTCCTACGTAGATCTGGTAGACCGAGGTTTGAGCCTGAGAGATATGGATTTCTCGTGTCTCAAATAGGTAATGTGTTGCTTATGGATCATGATGATGAACCAGCAACCTACCAAGAGGCTATGAACGGATCGGACTCCGACAAATGGCTTGAGGCTATGAAATCCGAAATGGACTCCATGTATGCAAACCAAGTTTGGAACTTGGTGGAACCACCTAAAGGGGTACGACCCATAGGGTGCAAGTGGGTCTTCAAGAAGAAGACCGACATGGATGGGAATGTAAAGACATTCAAAGGGCGACTGGTGGCTAAGGGTTTCAAGCAAATTCATGGTATTAACTATGATGAGACCTTTTCCCCTATTGTTATGGTAAAGTCCATAAGGATATTGCTTGTTGTTGCTGCGTATTATGACTACGAGATCTGGCAGATGGATGTCAAAACGGCTTTCCTTAATGGAAACCTCCTTGAGGAAGTGTATATGACACAACCCGAGGGTTTTGTATCCCCAGATGAAGCCACTAAAATATGCAAGCTGAATAAGTCCATTTATGGACTGAAACAGGCCTCTCGAAGTTGGAATCTTCGTTTTGATGAGAAAATCAAAGAGTTTGGTTTCATCAAGAATGAAGATGAGCCTTGTGTTTACAAGCGAATCAGTGGGAGCATTGTTGTCTTCCTGATATTGTATGTAGATGATATACTGTTGATTGGGAATGAAATTCCTACCCTGAAAGTTGTTAAGAACAACCTAGGGAACTGCTTTTCAATGAAGTATTTGGGTGAAGCAACTTATATACTCGGTATTAAGATCTATAGAGATAGATCGAAGAAGTTGCTGGGTTTGACACAGAGTACGTACATCGAAAAGGTGTTGAAGCGGTTCAACATGCTTGAGTCCAAGAAAGGATTTTTGCCCATGTCTCATGGTGTGAATCTCTCTAAGGACCAGTGCCCAAAATCTTGTGAAGATAAGGACCGCATGAAGTTGATTCCATATGCTTCGGCAATTGGATCAATCATGTATGCGATGTTATGTACTCGACTCGATGTCTCCTTTGCTTTGAGCATGACTAGCAGGTATCAGTCAGACCCCGGTGAGTGTCACTAGATTGGAGTCAAGAATGTCCTGAAGTACTTGACAAGGACTAAGGATGCATTCTTGGTGTATGGTGGAGAGGAAGAGCTCGTTGTAACTGGTTACACGGATGCTAGCTTCCAAACTGATAGAGATGACTCCAAGTCTCAGTTAGGTTTTGTGTTTTGCCTGAATGGACGAGCTGTGAGCTGGAAGAGTTCCAAGCAAGAGACAGTTGCTGATTCTACAACAGAGGCCGAGTATATCGCAGCAGCTAATGCGGAGAAGGAGGCTGTATGGATTAGGAAATTCATCGGCGAGCTTGATGTAGTTCCTAGCATTGTTGGTCCCGTAGTTCTCTACTGTGATAACAATGGTGCAATTGCACAATCTAAGGAACCTAGATCCCATCAGCGCTCCAAGCACATACTTCGGCGGTTTCATCTTATTCGTGAGATTGTCGAACAAGGAGATGTAAACATTTGCACAGTGCCGACTGAGGAGAACATTGCGGATCCACTAACAAAGCCTCTCGCGCAGAGAAAGCATGATGGTCATACTAGATCGATGGGTATACGATACCTAAATGATCAACTCTAGTGAGAATCTTGTGGGTTGCATGTAATCTTGTATTTTGTTGGCTATTTGTTCATATGATGAACATTGTACCTAGTTTTTCTTTTACAATTAATGGCAAATTCTTTTATTATGAATTTTTCTATGTGATAGTTAAATGTTAACATAATAGATACCCTTAGAATGTTCGCTTCCATGGGACATCAAGTACGTGACTTGAATGTGAGAGCCTATGATTTATTTGAAGCTTCATTCTTAAAGGTCCCTGGTCGAGTATCATCATAGAGGCTAAGGGTGATGATGGTACATGAAGACTAGCACGTGCGTTGACTGATGACCGGTTCTCACAGGTCATGATATTGTGATATCAAGTCATCACGTGGGTACTTGTTAGTGAATAAGTTGTACTGGACAGACCCAACCTGAGACTACTCTGTGGATTGTCATCCAATCGTGTTACGAGTAGGTCTCAATTGACAATGGTGTTGTGGTCCTTTGACCTGAAGTCACCGCATTCATCAAGTGAAGAAGAGCGTGCTTTGATGCCATCTAAAGTCTTCCTTGAGAAAGGTTGATGATAAGGGTGGTTGTTGGGCATGTTACGAATCATTTGGGTGTTTGTGTGTGAGCAGATATGGGATTTGTCCTTCTGTATGATAGGAGTTGCATCCATGGGCCCCTTGATGGAACTGGACTGAGAAATGCATGGTCATGCTTGGTTGAGTCAATATGTGATATTGGACTCACCATTCTCTGGAAGTCCGTCCTGGATCAAGAAACTAGGATTGAGCTATTACGAGGGTGACATGGTCCATGCCTCTAGTTCTTTCCGGATGTAAGGGACAAAGACAACGCTGATACATTGGTCATGAAGGCTTATGAGTTATTAACTCTTATTGCTTGGGGAGTAATGATGCATTGCTAGATGCCGCTCATTATTTGTGAGGTTTTTGCTTTGATACTTTCGAGATCAAGTGGGAGTCTGTTGGAGTTACCATTGTGATCTGGAAGTGATCAAACATGTAATCTCACTGCCAACGCGATATGAGCCTGTAGGGTCGCACATAAGAGATGTGGAGAAGTTGGATGATTGACTGTGTTGGTAAAGGTTGCCAATCACCGATCTGAATGGGGTTGTGGGCAAAGTGTTACCTTAAAGAATCATTGGGTTGGGCAAATGTTGCCTTAAAGGACTGGTAAGAATAGACGGCCGAGGGTCGACGAGAATCGTAGAGAATGGTTCTCTGATTCTCGCCGATCGACGAGAATCGTCGAGAATAGTTCTCTGATTCTCGCCGATCGACGAGAATCGTCGAGAATTAGTTCTCTGATTCTCGCCGATCGGCGTGTATCGTTGACCCATGATCGGCGTGAATTGTCGACCCACGTTCGGCGTGAATCGTCGAGAATAGTTCTCTGATTCTCGCCGATCCGGGTGATTCTCACCGATTGTGATTCTCGCCGATTCTGATTCTCGCCGATCCTGACCGACTCTCGCCGATTGATACTCGCCAATAGAAACCCTATTTCTGGGTGGTCTACGGATAGCGATTTTCCTAGGTTTATTTATACCTTTGGTATAAATAGGATACTTAGGGTTTTTCGGGATAACACTCTCTCATCGGCTGATAGAAACCCGCGACGGAAGAGTTCCGTCCCGCGATCGTTCCGCCGATCCCGATTCCCGCCGCCGGAAGAGTTCCGCCGCCGTGTTCGCTCCGTTGACCTACTCCTCTCCGGCGATCGTCGCTGGTGTTGCTCTTCCTGGCGCGGACCTAGCAGTCCGTGGAATAGCAAGGTGCGGTCATCGTTCTTCCCGATCTTCCGTGCGACGGAAAGCTCGGCGTTCTCCCGCTCGTGTGGATTTCTGCAGAGACGTGGATATTATTCCACGTAGAACTCATCACTAGCAAGAGGACAAAGTTTGGAGCATCTCCGTTGAGTTGTGACTCAACGCCACCGAGGTAATTTTGCCTACTTGTTTGTTAACTTCTTGATTCAACTGTCATGGCTCGATCCTATTTCTTTTAGGTTTTCTTAATGTTTTATCCTTCCGCTGCGTGCACAAGTGTTGTGCCATCCTCATAGAGAAACCCACCAAATCTCCTACAACTCAGGCTCACAGCCCTACCTCAGCCTTCAACAAGGCCTACAACTCAGAGAACTTAATCTCCTACACTCAGCCTTTATAATTTAGGCTTACAACTCAGATCTTAAAAAATCCTATAAAAAATAGATGTAAAATTATAATTAACCTCCACCCTAGTTGAGAGAGAAAGGATGGGAGGTTTCTTGATCAGTTCTTGATGAATCTGATGCCTGAGATCAACCTGTCTTAGCTTTCTTCAAAGCTTCTTGAATCTGAACACAGTAGGGTTGATCTCCTTTGAAGTTGATCTTCAATCAGCTTCTTTCTTGAACTTCAGAAATTAATCTGAATTCTTCTTAGCAGACTTGTTCAGGATTTGCTTCTTAAGAGACTTGTTGATGTAAGTCTCCTTCCTCACTTGAGTAGATGGAGCTCTCTCTCTCCAAATTCTTCTGAAGATTCTTCTGAATTCTTCTTGGAATTCTCTAGATAAATTCTGAGTAGATCACCACTGCAGACTGTCTTCTTAGATCTTCAGATGAAAATCTTCTTCTGTTTGTGTGTTGTTTTTCACTTGATAGTGATACTTCTTCTTTTCTATTCTTCTCTTCTTTCTTCAGTTGATAGAATCCGTCTTTATATAGACTTCATCCATGGTAACCGGCTGATCCGGTTTCTAACGAACTTCTGACAGTTTTGACAGCTTCAGTAGACTTGTTGACAATCACAGCTGTCAAGTCTTCAGTCACTTATTGAAACTTTGACTCTGTCAGCAAAGTGTCGAGACTGAACTTCATCATGTGTCGACACATGTAGACTAAGTGTCGACACAATTCTTGGTGGTGTCGACACAGCTCCCTTGGTATCGACAATGCTTCTCAACACAGCTTCTGTAGAATGTGTCGACATTGCTTCTGGGTGTCGATACAGTCACTTCTTCTCTTCACAAGAATCAACTTTGTTGAGACTCTACTGTGTGTCGACACAAGTCCTGTGTGTCGACACAGTTGATGTAGACAAAGTCTTCTGTGTGTCGACACTGCCTCTGGGTGTCGACTCAGTTGATGTCGACAAAGTCTTCTGTGTATCGACACTGCCTCTGGATGTCGACACAGTTGATGTCGACTAAGCTTTCATGTGTGTCGACACAGTTCTTCTAGTGTCGACACAGTTTCTTCTGGTGTCGACACAGCCTTTCCAAGTGTCGACACAATTGACTCCCAGTGTCGACAAAGCTTGATGTATATCATTGAGTTAGGTGAGGCTTATTCAAATCTGGTACACATTTTCCAATATACCCAATAGGCTGGACCCTCTATTATATTACATGTGACAGATATAGATGTAACACCCCAAAATTTGAGAGAGGGTCGACCAGCATTTTCTGACCAAGTTTGGTTTCTGGCAGGGGGCACACGGCCTGGGACACGGGCGTGTCCCCGGGCGTGTCGGGCTCCAGTCGACGTTTTGGTCGAGAGGTCGACGAATTTCACTCGACGATGTGTCGAGACAAGGCAGGCGGCCTGAGACACGGGCGTGTCTCAGGGCGTGTCGAGCCCGTGTCGACGATCGGTCCGGGGAGTCGACAATGTTCGCTCGACGATGTGTCGAGACAAGGCACACGGCCTAGGACACGGGCGTGTCCAAGGCCGTATCAGTCGAGTGTCGAGAGTCCACTCGACGAAATTCACTCGACGAGTGTCGAGTGTCGAGACTGGGGCACACGGCCTGTGATACGGGCGTATTACAGGGCGTGTCCCGCTTGGTCGACGAACTTCGCTCGACGTTTTTCCGCGGTGTCAACACAAAGGCTGTCGACGAGTGTCGAGACTTCGCACGCGGCATGGGACACGGGCGTGTCCCAGGCCGTGTCCTTCTCGGGTTGTTTTCGGGGCTGTGTCGATGGAGGCACACGGCCGACCACACGGCCGTGTTAGTCGGGAAACAGGCGTGTCAGGTCGAACACGGGCGTGTCGGATGCTCGTGTGTTATTCCAGGCGCGTCGATTTGTGACGGCGAATGGGGGACACGGCCCTGGACACGAGCATGTGCCAGGCCGTGTTTGGCCCAGGTGTTTTATTTTTCAGACGGATCGTGGTCATTCTTTCCCTTATTTTGGGATCTGATGGTCCAGGACTACTCTTGGGGAGTTAAGTCCGAGAATAGGGTTGGAAACCCTCATTCTTCTCCAAGCTTTCTCTTACTAAATTCTAGAGAGAAGGGAGAGCAAGGAAGAAGGTGAAGGAGGGTTTGGGCTGTAGGAGAGGCTTCGGTGCTCCAAATCGCGAGCCGAGTCCATATCCGTGGAGGCTAGAGCTTTGCGAAGGTTTTCATATGGCTATTTTGCCATGGCTAGGAAGAGGAGTCGGAAGGTAACGACACTTCTCCTCTCGGTTTTAGGATGTATGTCTTAGCATCATTTTTCTTTTCTAGGTTTGGAACCAAACACTCAAATGAGAGGGGTTTAGGTCGCCAAGGTTCAAGAGGAACCTCCGGGTCGATTGAGTCCGTCCCCGGCATGTTTTGCATAGAGATCCGCTCCGTTAGTGGATTAGGCAAGGTGGGTGAAGCCGTAGTCGCGACTGTTAGTCCGACTCGGTGATGTTGTATACGAACTTTAAGGATTCGTAGAGATTCCGTCGCGGCAAGATGTCATTTGTGATGTGGTGATGTTTTCCCCTTTTTCTCAAGTGAGTATGTGTACTCGGAACCGAACAAGGTTAGCTCCTCAATGGCGGTAGATGGTTTCCTTGGTGGACAAGGTTAGCTCCGCATTGATGGTAGATGGTTTCTTTGGTGCGCGGGAACGCTGCAGTACAAATGAGGGACTAGGGTGGAATTGTCTTGGTTTATGATGTGCCAAGGCGTGGCTGTGTCTCCATGGTCGGTTGGCTATCCCATGACGTACACGTCATTTGTGGAGAGTTTCCCGGCGAGACTAGTCCCCTTCTGTGAGACTGACGAGAATGCCAAGGGGAGCAAGCCCGGGCAATGAGGCCATGAGTGGGTGGGGTCCGGCAAGGCTTCTTAGAATCGGTCAGTTTGTGTTTGTTGGAATCCTGACAAGAGACGTCAGAGCTTGCAGGCAAGCCCGAGTCTAAGACCTTGAGCGGGTGGGGCCTAGGTAAGAGTTCCATGTGGCGGCTTGTGTGTCGTTGGGGGGAATTGTGTCTCCCTTTTTGTTTGCGGCTTTATGCCAATGGGGAAACGATAAGTACCCAATTGATGTGTTGATGTGCTAGATGCATACGCTATAGGGTGCCTTGGGTGAAACCCGGGTGTTGCATACATGTTGCATAAGTAGGCCCCTTTTTATATTATATGTTCAACCCGTAGAGAACGTGTATGATGTTTGAGACATCCAAGCTTGTTCTTAATGCACTTCTTGTTTATATTTATATATTGCATACGAAGTGCTGACTTGCAGGTTGGAGGGTTCCTCGGGGTCCGTTAGGGGCGGTCGGGAGGAGATATGTTTGTTACACAGTTTGAGGTCAGCCTTTGCTGACCCACGTTACTAATAATTTTACAGGGCAAGAATCTCAAGCAGGAGCTAGCTCGCTGGCCGGAAAGGCCTAAGCCTCATGAATTGTTAACTTGTGTAGTAGCTCTACTCATTATGGAAGTGTATGTTTTGATGCTCATGTTGTCCGGCTTGCATGCCTAGGTAGACTAAGAGTGCTTGCGCACTTTCATGACTGTTGTATTAATTGAGTTTGAACTCTCTTATGTTGTAAGGCCATAAGGCCATCTTTTTATTACTCTTATAGTGGTGGATAAATTCTAGTCTTGTTTGTGTTTCCACTGTGTTGTGCAAAGAGTTTTGAGTGTAGGTAGTTATATCATCTTATAATGCTAAAGTTGTGGCGTCTGTATGTTGTGGGGCCCCGGCCGGACCCATATTATACGGTCATTACAGGGGAGGTGTTACAATAGATGTTATAATTTGATATCAGCTTGTCTTGGTCTTCCTCCTGCGAATTCGTGGTCGAATTCTTTTGAGGGGTGGCGAGCACGTGTAAGTATGGACCGTTATAACGTAAATAAACTCAAGAATGTCCACTTAGGAATGAAAATACACCGGTTTGAGGAACTTGTGCGTTCCTACTGGCAGTTGTTGCTTTTGAGAAGTAGCTAAATTGTGTATTTTACACATATTGGTGATTTGAAGTGGTGAGGGGTAGTCTGAGCCCCAACGATCTGTTGAGAGTGCGGCACCAGCTGAGATGCCCTCACCTCCTCCTTTTGTGGAGACAATGCGCTTAGTTTTTGAGACATTGTTTGCAATGATACAAGCACAACCTATTGGGCAGGCGCAGCCTGCAATGGTGTCAGTTCAGTTTGGTGTGAGGCTAGAACCTATGGAGGTCGTGGTAGATACATGAGCAGCGGAATGATAACTGAAGCAGTTTGTGAGTTTCAGTCCCCCTACATTCGCAGGGGCAGGGTCCCCAACGCAGGTAAGGGACTGGCTTGCGCGAGCAAAAGAATTTTGACGGTAACAAGAACTGAGGAGGAACAGAAAGTCACCTTGACCACTTTTCTATTGGAAGGAGAGGCTCGGCTTTAGTGGGATGAAATGAAGTTACACTACTTAGCAGGCAGACAGTTAACGGAGTTCTCGATAAAGGAGTTTTTGAGACTATTCTTCGCAAATCATATGTTATCGTCACAACGCATAGCCATGGAAAATGAGTTTCATCATCTGACGCGGGGCTAAAGTAGTGTTGACACCTATTTGCATGAGTTTACCAGATTAGGACACTATGCAGGGTCTACCTTCGCTAAAGAAGTGCATAAGACCAATCGGTTCTACGAGGGACTACTGGATGAGCTGAGATTGCTGCTCTCAAGTTTAGTGAACCAAGGGTTTCCAACGTTGGTGGATACAGCCTGTGCGTTGGAGAAAGATATGAAAAGGGTGCAGGGCAAGAGGGACTTTACTAGAACAAAGATCGAATTCAAAGTACCGCATCTGGAATATATGACTACCGCAAGAGGTCGAGTAAGAAGTCCAAGTTTTCGGGATAGGCTCCATCTACTGTGACTTCTGGCGCGAAGTCTGGGAGAACTACCCTTGCGTGTTATACATGTGGCAAGGTGGGTCATCTAGCACGGTATTGCTGGCATGGGCGCCCAACAGGTAATAAGAAGGCAGGAGCAATATATGCTGAAAAGGGAAAGACGATGGAGTCCAGCGCATCTCAGTATGCTCCAGCTCAGCCAAAGGTGTACCATCTTGGCCAACGGGAGGCCATAAAGCAAAGTGATATCGTCACAGGTATGACTTATGATATATTTTTAGTGCTTTATATACTTCATACCCTGTGCTTTGCTTGTGTGTGATTTGTTTATATTAGGCTTTTTCCTTATTCGGGAGTATCCGACGAGAGCACTGTTCGATACGGGTGCTTCGCATTCGTTTCTAGCTGAGGATTTCGTGTCTCGGATTCGAGTGCCTACTTGTGCACCGACAGATAGTTTATTGATATTGTTGCCTAATGGATGCGTGATGCAGGCAAATAAGTCTTGCAGTATTAAGGTGAAGTATCTGTGTACCGATATCGAAGTTTGATGTAATTTTTGGTATGGACCGGCTCTTAGAGCAGTGTGCCTTTATAGATTGCAACTCAAAGGATATCACACTGGGCAGAATATCAAGCTAGAGATGAAATTCGCTGGCATGCGAGGATCGAGAAAGATATTGATGTCTGCTCTCCAAGTCGTCAAAGATGTTCGGACAGGCGCAAAGTTATTCTTCATGCTTATAGAGGTTGTTGGACAAAAACCAGTTTGAGTGACGTTCTGATTGTATCGGAGTACGCAGATGTATTCCCGAAGGATCTTCCGGGGCTACCTCCCCAAAGAGAAATTGATTTCTCTATCGATTTGGTGCCAGGTTCGAAACCCGTGGCTCGCTCACCATACCGAGTAGCGCCAAAGGAAATGGCGGAACTGAAATTCCGACTACAAGAGCTGTTAGAGCAAGGATGTATACGCCTAAGTATGTCACCTTGGATCGCGCATGTCCACTTTATGAAAAATAAGGATGGTAGCCTGCATTTATGCATTGATTATAGAGAACTGAATAAGTTGACAGAAAAGAACAAGTATTCGATACCACAGATTGATGACTTATTCGATCAGCTGGTTGGATCAATGTTTTACTCAAAGCTAGACCTAAAGTCTGGGTATTACCAGTTGAGAATTCAGGAATGTGACATTCCCAAGACAGCATTTGGAACACACTGCGGTCATTATGAGTTCACAGTAATACCATTTGGGTTATCTAATGCGCCATCGGTGTTCATGGACCTAATGCACCGAACGTTTCGAGAGTACTTGGACTTATTTTCAATCATATTTATTGACAACATTTTAGTGTACTCTCAGTTTGAAGAAGATCATGCAAACCAATTGCGGATGGTGTTGCACACCCTGAAAAAAAACAAGCTTTATGTCAAGTTCTCAAAGTGTGAGTTCTGGTTGTTGTCAGTGGATTTTCTGGGCCATGTGGTTAGTGGAGAAGGTATAACAATGGATCCTGTGAAGAGTGGCCTATTCTGTCTACTTTAGCTGAAGCCTGGAGTTTCCTTGGACTTGCGGGCTATTACATGCGCTTCGTGGAGAACTTTTCACGGATAGCCTTACATCTCACCACACTGACAAGAAAGGATCAGAAATTCATTTGGACACGAGTGTGCGCTCAAGCTTTTGAAGAGCTGAAGAATAGCTTGATCATGACGCCAATCTTGACATCACAATGTGGCTCGGACGGCTATGAAGTGTACAGTGATGCATCATGGAGCAGATTATGTTGCGTACTTCTTCAGTTCGGTAAAGTGATAGCATATGGCTCACGCTAGTTGAAAGGGCATGAGCGGAACTATCCCGTCCACGACTTGTAGTTGGCGGCGATGATATTTGCACTTAAACTGTGGCGTCATTTCTTATATGGAATGAAAGTTGACGTCTTCACGGAGCATAAGAGCCATAAGTACTTATGAGATCATAAGGATCTAAACATGCGACATTGGAGGTAGATGGAGTTCCTCGGGGACTACCCCTTCGACAGTCATTACACTCCCGAGAAGGGAGATTTAGTCGCAGATGCCTGGAGATGTAAAACTCCCGCAAGAGCGAGGTGAGTATAAATACGTGATGAATGTATAATCCAAGAGTTGGAAGTCGTAGACATTTCTTGTGATGACAAGAATACCACGGCAAATGCGTGCCTGAACTGTACGGAGGTATAGTATGACCGAAACGAGCGCTTTGTGGCAAAAGATTGGAGACTAATCCATACGTTTTTAGGAACTAAATTAAAGTTTAGTACGACCTTTCATCCTCAATTGTATGGTTAGACCGAAAGGACCAACAGAATTTTAGAGGATATGCTCCTTATTTGCGCCCTAGGTTTTAGAAGAGGTGGGAAAACCATCTCTATGTGATTGGGTTCGTCTACAATAATAACTATCAAGCTAGCATATAGACGACGTCATTTGAAGCTTATAAGGTTGGAAGTTCCTTACACCTTTAGCTTGGACGAAGACAAGCAAGTCAAAGCTAAATAAGCGCAAGGAGGTCGAAAATGCAAATTCGACCATACGTACTATATGAGCGCGGCTATTGGTAGCACAAGATAGGCAAGCAAAATACTACAACGCCAAGCACCGAAATATGGATTTTGAGGTTGTCAAGTGAGTATACTTCAAGATTAAACCATTCAAAGGCGTATCCAGGATTCGGCGTGTGAAAAAGTTGAGTCTGAGGTATATTGGTCCGTCTAAAGTGGTTGAATGAATTGGAGAAGCGGCCTATCGATTAGCTCTTTTGGCGGAGCTAAGTGGCTTGCCCGATGTGTTGAACATATCGGTGTTGCGTAAAACAATAAAAGAGCCACAAGTGATTGCCGATGCTCGAGTGCCAGTCGAATAAAGGCTGGCAACGAAGGTTAAACCCACTTGAAGAAAGGGTTCGGAGAGTGAGTAACTCCGGAAAAGGACAATCAGGATGGTCGGCGTCCATTGAGGCAATGGTGACCATTGAGAACGAGCGTGGGAGCATAAGAAAACCTGAGTGATAAATTTCCCGAGTAATTTGTAAAATAATGTTGTAACATTATATTTATGAAAGGGCAATATGTTGCAACATATTAGTTGTTGTTTTTCCCTTATAGATGAATAAAATTTCGGGACAAAATTTTTATAAGAAGTGGAGGGTTGTAACACCCCAAATTTTACAGCAGACCTTCTGGTCGATATCGTCGGGCGACAGTGGATATCGCCAGGCGATAGAGATAACACTCAATGTCATAAAGCGTTGAATGAGCTTGCCGCACTCGACGCCAGGGAGCATTGATTGAGATATCGCGTGGGGATAGTGGATATTGCTAGGTGATAGTGATAAACTCGACGCACTCAACACCTTGAAGTGTTGAATGAACTTGACGTACTAGACACCATGAAGCGTTGAGTGAGAAATCGCCGATCAATAGTGGATATCGCCAGGCGATAGTGCCACGTGATGTGGACACGTGCCAAGTGGCTGTTAAGCGGCCAACGAGAGGTGGTTGACTGGAGTCAAGCGGCCGAAGTCGATGTTGTCAGGCGACATCGATATCGCACAGCGATAACGACTACTTTGACTTTTCATCTAGATTTGCAGTCATTCGTTCCGCTTGATGGAATAAGCCTGTGGCTCGGATTAATCTCGAGGCCACTTAAACAGAAGAGTGGAGGAATGAGAAGTCATTCTCTTCTTCTCACTCTCTCTCCTCCTTTCATTCAAAGCTCTTGAGAAGAAGAAGATAAGGAAGATTTGGGCTGATCTTTGTGAGAGTGCTGGAGGAGATTCGGTAATCGGAAGCTAGATCCGAGGTTAGATCCGCGAAGAGAAAAGCGACATGTTCCTTTCCATATGTATAGAAAAGCTTTGTCATGGCTCCGAAGAAGACAATAAGGGTAACGATCTTCCTTCTTGGACAAGTGAAGTCCTTCTTTTGGCATATGCATGGAATCACCCACCAAAATGTGGATAATCGAGGAGATTCCTATGAGTCGATACATAGTATTCACGGGTTTGGTTTTCCATATAGATCTGGAAATTGCAGTACGGAATAAGCAGTTATATGAAGCCCATATGGACAGATTGGTCTGGATTGGTGATGCTTTATTTTGAGTGCCGGAGTAGACTCTGAGTATAAATGGGGCGTTTATGTGGTCTGATGGGTTATGCCTGTGACATGGGATTAGCAAGAAGTACTAGAGACGCTCTCCAGGAAAATAACCAAAAAATACCACAGTTTACATAACTGTTGGATATCACCAGGAGACAGCGAGTATTGGCAACGATAGCTCATGATGACCTCTGATTGCTGTAAAAAGACTAGTGTTTCTAGCACTGCAGGATACTACAGGGTTTTGGATGGAGTCTGTGCATAGAAAGAGAACTTCTGTTGATCCCGGCAAGCGATTGTGACGAACGTTGGCGATAACTCCCTTTTGATTGTGACGCCCGTCTCTAGGAGACTGTGCGCCTAATCTGTGAGCTACGAGCTCATAACGGCCATGAGAGCCATTGTACATAACATTGGTTGTGTTTTGAGTTACGGGGAATGGGAGGCTGACCCGCGTCTTGTCGACCTACCAGAGAGTGTGACTTTCAGCAGGCGGGCAGGGCGATTTGAGCAACGAAAAAAGATTATATGTACCTGCTCAATGTCGATCGGTTAAGCATACCTAAAATACATGGGAGTTACTTGTGGCAACAAGAGAGAGGGAGTCTTAGGCTATAAGCTATAAAGACTAAAAATGCTCATAAATTGATTGTCAAGCCTTGGACCTCTAAACAGTAGTGTAGTTCGGGAAACTGGTATACCGATAATGTGCCCTGAGTGCACGGAGCGTCGGCAGTTGAGGCTGGCATTTGTGATATATTAAACTGTGTGTGAGTACACGTTCTTGTGATATATCTGCTTGTGAAAATGTTATGCCTGTAGAGAAGGAATACCACTGCCCCAGGAAAGGGGTAGGGTCATTATAAATTGGTCAGCTTAATGCTGACCGTTGCCTTGTTTTGGCATCCTTATGGTAGATTGTCCCTGTTCAGGTGCTGGAGAGCCGAGCGGGTAGTAGCGGGCTAAAGCCTCGGATGCTATGCCGGCTCTCGAAGGCCAAGCGAAGTTTTATTTCTTTCATGTGTGGTCGGCCTGCGTGCCGATGTCTATAATCCACAACATGCAAAGAGTAAATGTAAGTCCTCAAGGCCAGAATAGTTTAAGCTACTGTTGACTGTCACCGGGCGACAGTGACTATCACTGGGCGATAGTAACATTTATGTATTTTTGTAATAAACATTCATGTATTTATATAGTGGACATTACTGTTATACTTGTGTTCAATTCTTAACCTTTAAAGCTTCCTCAAGAATGCTCTAATTTATGATGCGTGTAGTCTTTTGATATTCATATGTAATCCCACTGCCTGTTTGTGGAATATGGTTTGGGGCTCCGGTCGTACCCTCTATTATATTTCCTGTGATGGTCAGAGATGTTACAGCAGGCGTGGACATCAACTCATTCTTCGAGGATGAACTCGCCTTACCCATCTCATACTTCAAGGTGGGGTTTCCCCTCACTCTCTAGACAGAGAATCTCCAGATCTTGAAGTATTATGGGGCGGTCCCGGCTGAATTAAATCTGAATACCATCACCATGATGGTGGCATTCGCCTGCTACCTTTGTCGGGAGCGAATAGAGTTCAACATGGTGGTCTTCAGGAAGCTCTTCATATACCGCGTGACCAATGATGGGGTTGCCTTCATGGTCAGCTCGCAATTCGAGGTCCGTGAGATGGCTAATAAGAACCACAACTGGTTCTCGAAGCTCATCTTCATCAAAGGTGATGCCGAGCTCCACAAGTTTTTCCTCGACAAGGACTTCGAGGTTACCTTCCTTCAAAGGGGCCGCTACTCGCTCCCACCGGTTCTACCAGGCAAAGGTATAGCTCTTCCCCGTTTCCTTATTGGGCTCGCCAAAAATCAATTTTTCTAACTCAAAGTTATTCTGCAGGGGAGCGTCTGATCCCCAAGCACCCGCCATTTACGACTTAGGACTTCACCCCAACCCACTCACTCATGAGAGGGAAGCCAGCGAGGCCTATTGGAGCGAGTTGGGTCTCGTCAGGACTTCAGCTAACAAGAAATGACCTGACCCTGCGAGCTCCAGCTCGCCTCGCCATCCCCCACCACCAAAGAAGATGAAGAAGTCGATGGCGGTCTCCAAGGGGAGACAACAACAAAAACAACAACAAAAACAACAACAAAAATACATGAGCTTGTGAGAGACCACACAGGAGAAGTCGCCAGAGAAAGTTCACGGCAGAGGCGACCCGCCAGCCTCCCCTATCGCCGAGGAGCTTGATGTCCGCCAGCCAGGCCTGCCGAAGGACCACCGGCATTTTAGTCTCGGCGGGAAATCCAAGGACCGGCTCGGCGAGCCGATGGTCTAGTGGGATGAGAAGACTCACAGAGTCTCCATCGCATCCCTCCTCCCCTACTGGTCAGAGCGCCACCCTCCCAGCGGGAATGCTTTTGCCCTTGTGTTTGGGATTTATGGCTACGAGGATTCTGAGGCCTACAACGGCATGACCCTCCAGCGGATCGGGCCTGAGAGCTCGCGAGCGAAAATGCGAGCAATGGAGCTGTCATACATGGCGTTCTGGCGCGCTTTCAACCTCGAACACAACCTGATGAAGGTCGAGCAGGAGCGGGACGTCACCAAGGACGACGTCGCAGACCTGGCGAGGCGGCTGTGGATTGTCGAGGACATCATGACCAAAATTGTTGGTGGGGTGGTACGTGTCAGCTAACCCCTTCTCTTTTACTTAGGTTTTCAACATTTTTTGTACCTTCTCTTGCTTTGCAGCATGCTGAAACCACGAGAAGCATGCGAGCTCATACTGCCGAGATGGATGAGAAGAACAAGAAACTGGAGGAGCAAAACAAGGGGCTCTGGGGAGAGCTCGCTCGCCTAATGGACATCATCCTTCCCTCCTTTGATGGCGAGCCGGGCACTTCAGTCCAGAGGCCAAAGATCTTCAGCGAGGCGGAGGTCGCCGAGAAGCAGCGGGTCAACTCCATCAGCACTGCTGACTGCACCATGCAGGTCATGTGGGATATGCAGGTGTTGACGGCAGGTTGCGAGGAGATGACTGCGAGGGACTTAGTGCCAGATTTGTTTCCCCCCGCTCCCCCCTAGCGAGAAGGAAGGAAGCTTTGGCTCGCTCTTCAGAGACGTCTCCGGTTCTAAGGATAACAATTCTGGAGGGGGAAGGGGAGAGCTAGCTCGTCTACCCCCTTTTTTGCTTTATTTTTGCAACTCTCTCCTATTTTTGTAACCTCGCCGAGGCGAGCTCCCTTATAATCTGCGAATTCATCAATGAAAAATTACTTAGTAAAACTTTCTTCTCTTTACTTGCTTACTTTTTGTATGGCACTCGCATGCATGTCGCCCCTTCACTAGGCGACGTCGCTAGGATAGCATTCACCATTAGAATGTACTTGAGTTAAGATACGTTCCCGCGCAGAGACCCTAAGATCTCGCCACCCCTTGATAGTACGGCCAGGTTACTCGCCGAGCTGGACCTACGTCCATCCAGCTCGCGTCGGGATTCCTTTCCTTTATAGACTAAAATTCCCAAGTAAAATCTCGATAGGATGGAGTGTAGTTTTTGAGAACCGCCTCGGCTCGCACTTCTTTAGTAGATGTCGAGATCTCGTCTCGCAATTTTCGACCCTGCCTTGCTTAGATAATGCCACCCCATGGTGGTTGCCGAGACCCCGGCTCGTCGCTTCTGGTCTTGATTGGGGATTGTTAAGTCTAACCCTTAGTTTCCCTCGTGACCTTTTCCCCTGGACTGTCCCCCAAGTTCAACTTCAGATGCCTTGTGTTGATTGGCAAGAGCAGTGCAGGTGTAACGCCCCCGATTTTTCGATATTTGGCTTAATTATTTATCTAGCGTGTTTATGACGTCGGGCTGTTACATTGATGCATTTTCGGAATTTACAGTGGTTAGAGCGTGGTTTTAGCTCTTAGGTTTGCTGTGTATATGTGTGACTGGGTTTAGCATGTTGGCAAGATTTCCTAGCGAGCCGGGTCTGTTTTGGTGACCCGATGGAGCGTCTTTGGGAATGTTTGTGTTTTAGCTTCGGGAGGTGTTTACCCGAGTTTGGTTCATCGAATCTTAATTTTAACTGTGTTGTTGGGTTCGTAGCATCAGTATTTAGCTACAGTGCGATTTGCGTAAAATTCCAGGTAAGTTTGGTTTTCGGGTCGTTTTGACATTTTATTTAATTAATTAAGTTATTCTATTATAATAATCGGATAAAGCAGTATAAATAGAAACCCATCGCATCAAAACACTATTCACTGTCTCCCTCGTGAAACTGTCAGCTTGTTGCAGAAGAACCAGAGTGGCGGACATTCCTAAGCCTTCGGCCACCGATTTCTGGAGCTTTGGTGCTCGGTTTCGTCTTTGGAGAGTGGATTCGGGAAGATCTATCCTAGAACTTCATTTCTACGGTAAGCTTTCCTAGTTTTTTGGATTTTCAGAGATCAAGGTATGCGGTTTTTACCCTATTTTCCTCTCAAAAGTTTTAGGTTTTGTTGCTTAAGTATTCTTGCGGCCAGATCTGTGAGGTGGGGCATTGCTTGGCCGGATTTCGGGTGATTTGAGACAAGTGGTGATTTTCCCCTCGTCACTTTATTCCGCAAGCTAAGTAAAATAGTCAACAGCGTTGAGTGAGCTGAACTCACTCAACGTCGTCATCTGTTTTGGCAGCTAAGTGTTTAAACATTGACTGAGCTGAACACACTCAACGCCATTGTATGTTCTTGCTGTTGTGATCAAGCATTGAGTGTGCTGAGTTATGGCGTCGAGTGCGTTGACTGCCCTCGACGCGGCGTCGAGTGCGTCGACTGCACTCGACGTGGCGTCGAGTTTACTTGATTCTTTTTCCTTAGCCTTGTGCCCTTTCACTGATTTGACGTGTATTACTAAGGCTTAGTCTTACCAAGCTAGAATCGTCGCTTTTCCACTGAATTGGTTGAGTTTGGGTTTATGGGTATTTCGATATGGGGTTGTTTTGGTTGGCATAGTTTCGTGCTAAGTGTAAAAGCATTGAGTGCATTGAGTGCACTCAATGCGGTGTTAAGTGTGATGGATACACTCAAAGCCCTGCTGTGAGGTCTTTGATGTTAAGTTAAAAAGCGTTGAGTGCATTGAGTGAACTCAACACAGCGTTGAGTGTGTTGCTTACACTCAACGCCGTCAGAATTTGATGTTAAGTGTAAAAGCGTTGAGTGCGTTGAGTGCACTCAACGCGGCATTGAGTGTGCTGCATATACTCAACGTCATCTGTAAATCTTGGAGACTAAGTGTAAAAGTGTTGACAGCATTGAGTGAGCTTAACTCACTCAACGTCATCACTTTATTCCGTAAGCTAAGTAAAAGAGTCAACAGCGTTGAGTGAGCTGAACTCACTCAACGCCGTCATCTATTTTGGCAGGTAAGTATTTAAGCGTTGAGTGAGCTGAACTCACTCAACGCCTTTGTATGTTCTTGCTGCTGTGATCAAGCATTGAGTGTGCTAAGTTATGGCATCGAGTGTGTTGACTGCACTCGACGCGGCATCGAGTGTACTCGACGCTTTTTCCTTAGCATTGTGCCCTTTCACCGATATGGCATGTATCACTAAGGCTTGGTCTTACTAAGCTAGAATTGTCGGTTTTCCGCTGAATTGGTTGAGTTTGGGTTTATGGGTATTTGGATATGGGGTTGGTTTGATTGGCTTAGTTTTGTGAATCATTACACTCGGGCATGTTTGAGTCTCATTTTTGGGCTGTTGGGTTATATGGCCAACACCGTAGTCCCATTTTTGAGATGTTTGGGTCTGTTAGTTCGGGTTGGACTGGTTTGGTCCCGACTCAGATCCGGTTGTATTATGGTGTTAATGATTCACGTGTTTATTGAGTCTTTGCCCCGTTTGTGTTAAACTTATGCTACTTCTGCCTTTCCTCGCAGATTGTTTCCAAAGTAAAACTCTGTTCGCACTTGGTGCAAATTTCTTTACCTTTTAATTATATAAGTTAACTCTTCATTCTAAATCTCTAGTTGTTTGCTGTGTTTTCTTTTGACAGCTATTCAGGTTTGTGATTAGTAATCTTGCTACTCCCTTGTTTACTAATAGTTTTGTTTGCCACTTGTGTTTTTCTTGCTGAGGTGTTCTTTCTTTGAATGCCTCGGATTCTGAGCAGTTGCCGGTAGAGCGGCTAGGTTGGAGTTTGCTAGTGGACTGCAGAGTTGCTGAGATTTCCTTTATCTTGAGAGGTAGATCTTAGTTATTTTCTTGTTAGTACAGACACTCATACTGACCAGTGGGTTCATGTCAGTTTGTTGACGCTCACTGGTGGTTTTCTTTAGAATTGTTGAATACTCTGCTAAGATGTTAGTTTTGCCTTTTGTGGTTGTTTTTATTTACTCTCTGGGAATGTTTTATGCTAGGTTGCATGTTGGGTATTTTCACATATAAAAGCATTACTACTTTTACTTCATACATCTCATATTTCTAAAATTAAAATACTATTTTCTAGCTAACGTAAAGGCTATTTCCATACTTATAATAAATTTAGAGTCTTGCATGTCATGAGTTGTCCTTTAGGATGTTTATACACATATAGGATGTTAATCAACATAACCAAAGTATTTTCCGCAGAATATAACTATACTTTTATTCGTGGGATAGTTGATCCACTGTGTCGAGGGATACGACCCTCCATTTAAAAAACTAGTTTTTACTTAATAACTTATGGATTTCATATAAACTGTAGAGTTTGAGGTTTTGCCTGAGCGCCTGTAGTAATCCCTGTACAGCATGGCATCACGGCCCGTATTTTCTCTTACTCTGATATAACTTAAATGTCGAGAAAATATGGGTTGTGACAATTGATATCAAAGGGAGGTTGCTTTGATAATTGGTCGAGCAACCTTCTTTTGTTAGTGTTAGTTGTCTAGTGTCATTTCATACACACACTGATATGTCATTTGTACGTCTTGGCTGAAGCATGAACACTATACTCATAGCATGATAAGAAGTATATATGGCATATTTTGTAGTATGTGATGCATAATATGTGTTTGTATATGGATCCACCGTAGGTGGCAACATGAGACAGTTATGTAGTATGTGATGCATAACCATCATCACATGGGTGCCCATTAGCATGTTTTACTTTCTCGTTACATGTGATATTATGTAGTATTGTATGCATAATATTTCATGTGTACGTTGCTCATAGCATGCATTAAGGACTTTTTAGAATGCATAGCATAACATAGTATTTGCGCACGTGTCAAGCTAAAGATTTATATGATGACATATATACACACATTGTTTTGAGTCAAAAAGAATACAAATTCATGCATTCATGGACTTTGCACAAGAATTAATAGGATGATGGTATGTCATCCTAGGTTTAAGCATTTCATCATTTACTAGGTTGTTTGGTTTTAACGATTAAGCTAGGTATTGACTAGTTCCTTGTTGAAATTATTAGAATGTCGAGACGTCCTACGACGAGGTTGACTCCCCAGTCAGAGGGCGAGTCGTCTGGTGCTCAGAACGAGGTCGTGATTAAAGGATTGAGACAGAGCAATGAAGCTTTGTCTAGGCAAATGTTGGAGATGCAGTAACAGATCCAGACCTTGTTGACTGTCTTTGTAGGGCAGCCGCTTAGAGTTCAGGACCCGGCCGTGGTTCAAGGTGTTCTAGTTCCTCCTACTCCTCTGGTGCCCCCAGCTGTGCTGCTACCTGAGATGAACTTCATCTCACACTTCCAGTGATTAGGAACCCCTACCTATGATGGTAGGGCATACTTCATGGCTTTAGATGACTGGATTATAGCCATCGAGTAGATGTTCTCTTACTCCGGAGTTTCAGCAGACCAGACAGTAATGGTCACTTCCTACCAGCGCAAAGGTTTGGCAAAGAGTTGGTGTCTAAGGGAGAAGGAAAACTTGAAGGATGGATGTTCTTGGGAAGTCTTCAAGGAGCTTTTGCTGAAGAAGTTTCTACTGTCGGTCGAGCGAGACCGTTTGTTAAATGATTTTCTGCACCTAAAGCAGAGGTTGCTCACGGCGAGTGAGTATGAGGTGGAGTTTAGCAAGCTGAGTTGGTTCGCCCCGGATTTAGTAGTTTTTGAAGACAGCGGAGTCAAGCGTTTTCTGGGTGGTCTGAAGAGTGACATCCAGCAGTTGGCAAGTGCTTAGAAATCGGAGAGTTATGCCGAAGCAGTCGAAGCAGCTCTTAAGGTTGAGGCGATTGACAATGTCATGAACCGAGGGCAACAAATGAGAAGGGATAAGAGGAAGACTGGTGAGAGTAAGAGTTCCCAGGAATCTGGTGCTGCTTCGAGGAAGAGGAGCAAAGAAATATGTAGTTTCTGTGGCCAGCCAGGGCACCCGTTCGAGAAATGCTTCAAGAGGATAGGAGCTCGAAAACAGGAGCAGGTCCATGCAACAGGGTACTCCTAAAGGAGATTTGGTTTGTACCTCATGCAAACGGAAGGGGCATGATGCTGCCCACTGTTGGGATAAGGTTAGAGTTTGCTTTCAGTGCGGACAGAAAGGTCACATCAAGTCGAAGTGCCTGCAGTCTCAGCCTGCGCTACAGCCAGTTTCGCTTCAGACCTTGCCACCGCCATAGCCTATAGACAAAGGGAAGGGAAATCTGAATGTGCTCTCTCTGGAGGAGGCCCAGACTTCTACCCAAGTGATTTCAAGTTAGTTTCTAACCTGGTTTTGTTTCTATTTTAGCTTGTAGTTGTACTTTTGATGTAGTTCGATTCGTTATATAAGAGTTTTTATAGGTAAATTTAAAGTAAAGAACCATTGAGCACATGTACTCTTTGATTCTGGTGCTACCCACTCGTTTGTGGCTACCGATCTGCGGTATTCCACGGCTTATCATCCGCAGATAAATGTTCAAATGAAAAGAGTAAACCAGATCGTGGAGGATATGATTAGATGTTATATTTTGTACCACGGAAGAGCGTGGGATGAGCGACTCAGAGTGATGGAGTTTGCATACAATAATAGTTATCAAGAAAGTTTACATATGACCCCATTTGAGGCCTGGTATGGGAGGCGATGCAGAACTCCCTTATTTTTGGTCGAGGTCGGTGAGAGACTGTTGTTGGGTCCTAAAGCGATGGAACAAATGGATATTTCTGTGAATATTATTCGAGAAAAGCTTCTGATAGTGCAGGAACGATGTGAAAAAAACAACAATCGGCGTAGGTCTGATTTGGAGTTTGTTGTAGGGGACTTGGTGTTTCTCAAAGTTTCCCTGATGTATGGAGTTAAAAGGTTTGGTAAGAATCATAAGTTGGACCCGAGGTATGTGGGACCTTTTAATGTTGTTGAGCATATTTGTGTATCAGCTTATAGGCTAGTTTTTACCGCAAATTTCCCTGGTGTGCACGACGTGTTTCATGTGAGCCAGTTGCGGAAATGTGTGCTCAACGGCCGTCAGATTCTTGATGTTGTTCCCCAGTTGGAGCCCAATATTTCCTATATTTAGATGCTTGTCCGCATTCTGGATACTCAAGATCGAGTATTGCGGAGGAAAAGCATACCTATGGTTAAGGTTTTGTGGAGAAACCAGGACATGGAAAGCGCCACTTGGGAGTTGGAGTCAGCGATGAGGGAGGGTCATCCTCATTTGTTCTCCTAATTTCTTACGGTATGTATTTCCCCTTCTATAATCTTTGATTATATTCTCTTTGTGGAATCTTTTCGTGTGTAAAGTTTTGGGACGAAACTTCTTTTTAGGGGGAGTGACTATAACGCCCCGATTTTTTGATATTTGATTTAATTCTTTATCTAGCATGTTTATGACGTCAGGGCGTTACGTTGACGAGTTTTCGGCATTTGTCGTTGTTAGAGCATGGTTTTAGCTCTTAGGTTTTCTGTGTGTATGTGCGGCTGGGTTTAGCCTGTTTGCAAGATTTCCTAGCGAGCCGGGTCTGTTTTGGTCACCCGGAGGAGCGTCTTTGGGAATGCTTGTGTTTTGGCTTCGGGAGGTGTTTACCCGAGTTTGGTTCATCGAATCTTAATTTTAACTAGGTCGTTGGGTTCGTAGCATCGGTATTTAGCTACGGTGCGAATTTCGTAAAATTCCAGGTAAGTTTGGTTTTCGGGTCGTTTTGACATTTTATTTAATTAATTAAGATATTCTATTATAATAATCGGATAAAGCAGTATAAATAGAAAATCATCGCGTCAAAACCTTTTTCACTGTCTCCCTCGTGAAACTGTCAGCTTGTTGCGGAAGAACGAGAGTGGCGGACATTCCTAAGCCTTTGACCACCGATTTCTGGAGCTTTGGTGCTCGGTTCTGTCTTTGGAGAGTGGATTCGGGTAGATCTCACCTAGATCTACGTTTCTACGGTAAGCTTTCCCAATTTCTTGGATTTTTAGAGGACTAGGTATGCGGTTTTTACCCTATTTTCCTCTCAAAAGTTTCAGGTTTTGTTGCTTAAGTGTTCTTGCGGTCAGATCTGCGAGATTGGGCGTTGCTTGGCCGGATTTCGGGTGATTTGAGGCAAGTGGTGATTTTCCCCTCGCATGTTCTTCTTTTCTCTTTCATTTTTTCCTGATTTCCTCCCAGTACAGAATGTTTGGACTAGAGTAGGATTTTCCTCCATGTCAAAATGATTTCCTATAGATCTTGGGGCAAGTGGCGTTTTCTCACATCCTTGCCATGTTTGCCTCATTCTATTTCTTTTGGTTTTAATGCCTTTTCTTCTTAGATCTTAGGAGTGTTGTGGGTTTTGGCCAAGGATAGCCTGTTGCTTGTGTAGAAATTCTTGTTAGGTCAAGTATGCTTTGTCAAATTTGGCATTTAGCCCTAGTAAATTCATCTTTTATGACTGTTAGCCTAAACAAACACGTTGGGAATAAGTCTGTTGTCCTATCTGAATTCATCTTCATGGACCTCAATCTAAACTAGATTCAACCGTTGGTTAGTCCAAGTAAACAAGGGAAAATTTTCTGATTTTGGCCGATTAGATTTAGTCAGTAATAGTTAGTACAGGACTGTTGGGGATGATAACCCTCTGGTAGGTTTCTGCCTAGAATCTTTGAGTGGAGCTGAGTGTACATAGCTTTAAGCATTGAGTGAAATATTAGGGTAGAAGTTCAGCTTTAGCCTAAGTATAAAAGTGTTGAGTTTGTTGAATGCACTCAAAGCCTTGTTGAGTGGTCTGAGAAACTAAGTTAAAAAACGCTGAGTGCGTTGAGTTGAGTGAGCTCAGCACACTCAACATCATTCTATAGAAATTCTAGAAGTTAAGTGTAAAAGCGTTGAGTGAGTTGAGTGCACTCAAAGCGGTGTTGAGTGTGATGGATACACTCAACGCCCTGCTGTAAGGTCTTTGATGCTAAGTTTAAAATCATTGAGTGCATTGAGTGCACTCAACGCGGCGTTGAGTGTACTGCTTACACTCAACACCATCAGAATTTGACATAAGTGTAAAAGTGTTGAGTGTGTTGAGTGCACTCAATGCGTCGTTGAGTGTGATGCATACACTCAACGACATCTGAATATCTTGGAGACTAAGTGTAAAAGCATTGACAGCGTTGAGTGAGCTTAACTCACTCAACGTCGGCAGTTTATTCGGCAAGCTAAGTAAAAGCATCGCCAGCGTTGAGTGAGCTAAACTCACTCAATGCCATCATCTGTTTTGGCAGCTAAGTGTTTAACCGTTGATTGAGCTGAACACACTCAACACGTTTGTCTGTTCTTGCTGCTGTGATCAAGCGTTGAGTATGCTAAGTTATGGCATCAAGTGCATTGACTGCACTCGACGCGACGTCGAGTGTACTCGACGCGGCGTCGAGTGTACTCGACGCGGCGTCGAGTGTACTCGACGCTTTTTCCTTTGCCTTGTGCCCTTTCACTGATTTGACATGTATCGCTAAGGCTTTAGTCTTGCCAAGCTAGAATCGTCGGTTTTCCGCTGAATTGGTTGAGTTTGGGTTTATGGGTAATTGGATATGGGGTTTATTTGGTTGGCTTAGTTTCAAGAATCATTACACCCTGGCATGTTTAGGTCTCATTTTTGGGTTGTTGGGTTATATGGCCATCACCGCAGTCCCGTTTTTGAAATGTTTGGGTCTGTTAGCTTGGGTTGGACCGGTTTGGTCCCGACTCAGATTCAGTTGCATTATGGTGTTAATGATTCACGTGTTTATTGAGCCTTTGACCCGTTTTTGTTAAACTTATGCTACTTCTGCCTTTCCTCGCAGATTGTTTCCGGAGTAAAACTCTGTTCACACTTGGTGCAAATTTCTTTACCTTTTAACTATATAAGTTAACTCTTCGTTCTAAATCTCTAGTTGTTTTTTGTGCTTTCTTTTGACAACTATTCAGGTTTGGAATTAGTAATCTTGTTACTCCCTTATTTACTGACAGTTTTGTTTGCCACTTGTGTTTTTCTTGCTGAGGTATTCTTTCTTTGAATGCCTCAGGTTCTGAGCAGTAGCCGGTAGAACGGCTAGGTTGGAGTTTGTTAGTGGACTGTAGAGTTGCTGAGATTTCCTCTACCTTGAGAGGTAGCACTTGGTTGTTTTCTTGTTAGTACAGACACTCATACTGACCAGTGGGTTGTGTCAGTTTGTTGATGCCCACCAGTGGGTTGTGTCAGTTTGTTGACGCCCACTAGTGGTTTTCTTTAGAATTGCTGAATACTCTGCTAAGCTGCTAGTTTTGCCTTTTGTGGTTGTTTTTACTTGCTCTCTAGGAATGTTTTTTGCTAGGTTGTATGTTAGGTATTTTCTCTTATAAAAGCATTACTACTTGTACTTCATACATCTCATATTTTTAAAATTAAAATACTATTTTCTAACTAACATAAATGTTATTTCCATACTTATAATAAAATTAGAGTATTGCATGTCATGAGTTGTCCTTTGGGGATGTTTATACTCATATAGGATGTTAATCAACATAACCAAAATATTTTCCGCAGCGTATAACTATACTTTTATTCGTGGGCTAGTTGGTCCACTGTGCCGAGGGATACGACCATCCATTTAAAAAACTGGTTTTTACTTAATAACTTATGGATTTCAAATAAACTGTAAAGTTTGAGGTTTTGACTGAGCGTCTGCAGTTATCCCCTACACGGCGTGGCATCACGGCGTGTATTTTCTCTTACTCAGATATAACTTAAATGTTGAGAAAATGCGGGTTGTGACACCAGGACTTGGTTTTATAGCAACAACCTCATCCACCGAGGACCCCTACATTGACAGCTAGGTGAACGCCCGACAGTGGCAGCGGCTCAGGACTTAGCTCCAGAGAAAGAACAATGCCCACCAAGGACCCCTGCCCTGCCAGCTAGGTGAAAGCCTGACAGCATGAGCAGCTCGGGACTTAGCTCTAGAGCAACCAACGGGAGCTACCACCGACCCAATCTGCTAGGTGAGAGCCTGACGGCAGGTGTTGAGCATCAACCGGGCTTTCCCTTAGCCAACCACGGGGCGCTACCACCAGCCCAATCAGCTAGGTGAGAGCCTAACGGCGGGTGTTAAGCATCAACCTGACTTTTCCTTGGCCAACCACCGGGAACTACCACCGACCCATTCATCTAGGTGAGAGCCTGATGGCGGGTGTTGAGAATCAACCAGAATTTCCCTTGGCCAACCACCGGGCGCTACCACCGGCCCAATCAGCTAGGTGAGAGCCTGATGGAGGGTGTTGAGCATCAACTGGACTTTCCCTTGGCCAACCACTGGGCACTACCATCGGCCTAATCAACTAAATGAGAGCCTGACGGCGGGTGTTGAACATTAACCGGACTTTCCCTTAGCCAGCCACCGGGCGCTACCACCGACCCAATGATCTAGGTGAGAGCCTGACGGCAGGTGTTGATCGAGCATCAACCATACTTTCCCTTGGATAACCACTAGGCGCTACCATCATCCCAATCAGCTTGGTGAGAGCCTAATTATTGGGTCCATTGCACACAATGTCCTAGATTTGAAGAAGTCAATCATATCAATGTCATACACAAAGTTGTATTAGATGTATGCTTAAGTTTATGTATGCAGGTTAGTACTTATAATATTTATAGGACATGTATTCCAAGTTTGTGACAGGTGGTCACAAGGCAGAAAGGCAGATACAAAGAAGCTGGTTGGAAAGGCAAGAATTTTCCTAAGTCCATAGGCGTTGAGTGAAGCAAGCTCACTCAATGCCAGATGTCAAGGTAGAATGGAATACACAATGAAGCTGGCAGGAAAGGCAGGAATTTGCCTAAGTCTGCAAGCATTGAGTGAAGCAAGCTCACTCAATGTCAGATGTCAAGGAGCAGTTGACAAAGTTTAAAAAGCAGCTATGTCCATAGGCGTTGAGTAGAACAAGCTCACTCAATGCAAGAGATAAGGAAAGATGTTGGCTAGCAAGAAATGTGGCTAAGTCCATAGGCGTAGAGTGTAGTATACTCACTCAACGCTGTTGGATCTCATGGACAACCTTAGAGGGGGGGTGAATAAGGTTGTGGCGTTAATTGAAAATTCAAAAATTATTTTGCTCCATGAAATCGAGTTCTGGAAGCTACCGCGGGACGTTAGGTATCTAACGCGCGGTGGTACGTCTGTGGACTCGTTTTCCTGAGCAAGTTCTCTTGTGCACCCCTTAGATGATTACCAATTAACAATTACAGTAGATCACAGAATTAGTAAGGCTGAAAATGAATTCCAGTGCAAGAATTAAAACAACTATTTTTGACATTTACAAAATTGTGATCATCATGACATCGGAGATCGAAGGCGGTGAATATGAAATCTCTTTTTGTTTTTTATATCGACCCACTACCCTGATCGGTTAGCTCTCTCCATTTACCTTCAAGAAAGGTTTTTGAGCCGCTCTTCATGTACAACCTCGTGTTCGTGGGAGACAACCCGAGTGGGAGCGGCGAGCTAGGAGCGAGAAGGGCTGCAGGGGAGAGTGGAACCATGGGGTCCACTCGCCAGCAACGAGACGGGGTGCAGCTGAGGAGGCGAGACTCTCCCACGGCATGGGTTGGCCCTTGATGGCGAGATGACTCTCACAAGGTAGGAGACTTGCGAGATGAGCAGGTAGGCTCGTCTTGCTCGCTGTCCAATTTCTCACTCGTCGTTTGAGGAAAAAAGGTGTTTTACCTTCTTAACCCTAGGGGGATTTTACTATTTTACCCTAGGTAATTTTACCCTTTTACCCTTGGTGGTCTGCGTATAGCCCTTCAGAACAGTGGAGTTTGGTTGTTGGCAGACCCAGCCCAGGGTATTTTGGTAATTTCAGGTCGGTTTAGTTTGGTTATTGGCAGATCAAACTCAGAGGACTATAAATAGACCGATAAGGTGCCTTGAAAAGGTTGTTGAACCCTTCTATCTTCATCCTCAAAGGCACCTAGCTCAGCACTGGCTAGGGAGGGGGAGAACTTTTGATTCTTCCGGGTAAGAGGTGGGACCTCCAAGCTGAGACCCTTGGTCTGTTTCTGGTTCTGTGACTCACGTCAGGAGGGTGGTTCAAGAAGAGTAGGTGTGAGCTGCAACTTCATGTCCGAACTCTAGGTGAAGTCGGGATACTGGCTCCAACATTTTTGTTGCGGTGAGCATGGACCAGAGCCTACATAAAGAATCTCGAGCTACCTCATGGAAGGAGGTCATGGAGAAAGAGACGAAGATGTGTCAGAGAACACGGGAGGAGTCATAGGAAGGGAAGAATTCATGACGTCCATTAAAGGCATTATGGACATGTTACAGGGGATCTCACGGTAGGGCGATTGCTCGACCCCATTACCTCAGGCGCCTGCTCTCTCACAGCAGGATGAGCTCGTCTCAACAAGAGTTGGAGAGGATGCCCCCGGGAGGCGACCCGGGAAGGAAGTTATGGTAGAAGGATGCGGGCGAGACCTGGAGGGAAGGTAGTTGTTACCAAGCCCTGCGAGTGCCGTCTCGCCAGGATGGGAGCGCCGAGCGAGGAGTGAGAGGGGCTATAGGGGCGAGTGGGACCATGGGGTCCACTCGCAAGAGGTGAGATGGGGTGCAGCTGAGGAGGTGAGACGTCTCTCGCGGTGCGGGCTGGCCCTTGATGGCGAGATGACTCTCGCAAGGCAACAGACTTGCGAGATGAGTAGGTAGGCTCGTCTCTCCCGCTGGCTAATTTCTCACTCGTCGTACGAGGAAAAAAGGTGTTTTTACCTTATTACCCCTAAGGGGATTTTACTCTTTTACCCCAAGTAATTTTACCATTTTACCCTTGGTGGTCTGCGTATAGCCCTTCAGAACAGCGGATTTTGGATGTTGGTAGACCCAGCCCAGGGTACTTTAGTAATTTCAGGTCATTTTAGTTTGGTTATTGGCAGGTCAAACTCAGAGGCCTATAAATACACCGATAAGGTGCCTTGAAAAGTTTATTGAACTCTTCTATCTTCGTCCTCAAAGGCACCTAGCTCAACACTATTTAGGGATGGGGAGAACTTCTGATTCTTCTAGGTAAGAGGTGGGACCTCCGAGCTGAGACCCTCGGTCTATTTCTGGTTCTGTAACTCACATCAACATGGTGGTTCAAGAAGAGTAGGTTTGAGCTGCAACTTCAGGTCCGAACTCTAGGTGAATTCGGGCTACTAGCTTCAACATTTTTGGTACGGTGAGAGTGGCCCGCAGCTTACACAGAAAAATCTCGAGCTACCTCATGGCAGGAGGTCATTGAGAAGGAGACAGAGACGAGTCAGAGAACCAATGAGGATTCGTAGGAAGGAAGAATTCATGGCATCCATTAAAGGCATTATGGACATGTTACAGGGGATCTCGCGGCAGGGCGATTGCTCGACCCCATTACTTCAGGCGTCTGCTCTCGCGCAGCAGGATGAGCTCGTCTCGGCACGAGTTGGAGAGGATGCCCCCGGGAGCCGACCTAGGAAGGAAGTGATGGTAGAAGGATGTGGGCGAGACTTGGCGGGAAGGGAGTTGCTCCCAAACTGTGTGAGTGACGTCTCGCTAGGAGACGTCATCGCGCGAGTATGGGCGGCGAGACCAGTGGCGAGAGGGTCCCTGTTCTGCGTGTTGATCCTATCAGCTACAGTCCTAGAAGTGTTCAGGGAGCCCAAGATGAACTACTATGTGGTACAAGACGATCCTCTCCAGCACCTGCAATGGTTCGAAGATGCGGTTTCCATCAGGCCAATGACAGACGCGTTCAAGTGCCGTCTTTTCGCCATCACCTTGAAGGATAAGGCTAGGGACTGGTTTCATCAGCTCCCGACATGCTCGATATACAGCTTTGAAGACCTAAGTAGAAGCTTTCAGTTGAGGTTTCTCAACTTCAAAGAAAAGGAAGAAGAATCCGGAGTCAATCTTTCTGATTAGGCAGAGGGCGGACGCGTCCCTGGCCCAGTATGTAGACAGGTTCTAGGAAGAGATCTTGGACATTCAGGAGGTGCTCGGATTTTCCCTCCAGATGGCCTTCACCGTTGAACTACTAGAGGGTTTCTTTAAGATGAGCCTCACTCGGAAGGCGTCACTGTCGTTTGAGGGATTGATGGAGAAGGCTGCGAATGAGATAGCCATGGAGGCGGCAAACCCGCCCTTTGCTAAGAAGTTGGCAAGGCTGACGGAGGTCAAATCAAGAGAACTAAGAGGAGGAAGACAGAAAGAAGGGAGAAGAAGGGAAGAGCCGAGGGCGCCGACGTACCAAGAGTTGGGATGGAGGCAGCAAGGAGGCACTGCCCAAGGTCAAGGAAGAGGTTTTCCCCAGGGGGGAGGAACCATCAAAAGGACCCGGAAGGTTCAACCAGCAGGGGTGGGGATACGATCCTAGACCAACCCTACCCCCGCCTCAGCAAGCTATGGCCATTGGCCAAGGGAGAGGTAGAGGCAGAAAAAGAGGAATAGTAGGAGCGGGAGCTGGAAGAAGGAGGAATCCTCAGGAGTGGAGGCAAGGGGGAGGTAGTGTTGTCATACTATGACTTCCACGAGGAGGAGGGTCACACAACGGCTACCTGCCCAAAATTCTTGGATATGAGGAGAGCTAGGGGAGCAGGGGAGCTGCGGTTACCAGTGCGGATAGTGGAGGTTACAGGGACCGAGGAGGAGGACCGGTGCGTGGACTGGGCGAATGTAGGAGATCGAGATGGGATCAGAGTGATCCATGGGCGAGTGGGGATTGAGGTTGTCCGTAAGGAGATCCTTTATACCATGTACCTTCAGAGCGTAGCCTCGATGTCACATGCCCCTCCTCCGAACGAGAAGATCACCTTCTCTCGAAAAGACATGTCGGACCACGAAGACCCTTTTTGTGATGCGCTGGTGATCTGTACTGCCATCAAAAACTTCACGGTGTCGCAGATCCTGGTTGATAATGGGAGTTTGGTAAATGTCATCTTCAAAAATGCATTTAATTAGATGAGGGTGGAGGCTCGAAGGGTGTTGGAAGCGGATGGTCCATTGTACGGATTCTCGGGAGAGGGGAAGGAAGTCGAGGGGGGAGGGGGACTCCATGTGACTCTGGGTGGAGGGGCTTTCTAGGAATTGTCATTTTGTCATAGTGGATGCCCCCAACAGTTACAATGCCATTTTTGGGCGCCCCTTGATATGTGCTTTTAGATGTGTCCCGTCCTCTTTCCACCAATGCCTAAAGCTCAATATTGGAGGTATCTAGATCAGAGTACGAGGAGACCCAAAGGCGGCCAGGGAATGCTACGTGATAGTGATGAACACCATATCTTGGCAGGGAGAGGCCGAGGAGATGGAGGAGAGGATGGAACGGTGACAGCAAGAGTTCGGAGGCGAAGTCGAGGATGAGAAATGAGACAGGGAGGTCGAAGGGGAAGGCAAAGTAGAGATGGAGGGAGGCATTGTGATGGAGCCGGAAATGACAGGAGAGAAAGAAGGAGAGATGGGGATAGAGGGGGAGAAAGGAGAAATGGAGGACAAAGGAGAAGTAGAGATTGAGGGAGGCATTGCGGTGGAGCAGGAAATGGCAGGAGAGAAAGAAGGAAAGAAGGGGATAGAGGGGGAAAGGGAGAAAGGGAGGACGAAGGAGAAGGAGAGGGGAAGATGAGAGGCATTGCGGCGGAGCCGGAAATGGCGGGAGAGAAATAAGGAGAGGTGGAGTCAAAGGAAAGTGGGGGAGGAGGAAAGAAAAAAGAAAGATGGAGAAAGCGGGAGAATTGTCCAGGGAGGAAGCCCGGCTGAAGAAGAGGGGAAATTCACTACTAGAAGGAGGAAGCACAAGCAAGGTAGAGGTGGAGAAGTTTAGGGAGGAAATGGTTGCGGCTGTTACGGAGTACGAGGAAACGAATCATGAGGCCAGAGAATAGGAGGATATGTTGGGGGAGCAATAAGACGGTATCGGGTTTACTAGCTCGATGGATATCTAAATAGGAAGCTCCAAGGGTCCTAGAAGAAATTCATTCAAGAGTGTGCGGGAGTCACTCGGGAAGTCGGACCTTGGATGGGAGAGTGCTGAGGCAGGGCTACTTCTGGCCTACCCTCGGGAAAGATGCTGAAGAATTCGCGAAAAGATGCCAAAAGTGTCAGGAGTTCTCCCCCCACCAACTCCTTCCTTCCCAAAGGTTACGTACGATCACAGCCCCCTGGCCCTTCACGATATGGGGCTAGATTTGGTGGGTCATTTTCCTCAAGCTAGTGGTCAAAGGAAATTTCTGCTGGTCATGGTAGATTACTTCTCAAAGTGGCTGGATGTAAAGGCATTGGCAAAGGTGACGTGACAAGTAGTCAAAAATTTCATATGGGGGGAGATCATCTGCAGGCATGGGCTTCCACTGGCCATCATCACTGACAATGGACCACAATTCGCTTGCAGAGAATTTGTGGATTTCTGTATCCGGCTGGGCATAAACCTCCATTTCGCCTCGGTTCACCATCCTCAGAGCAACGTATAGGTGGAAGCGGCAAACAAGATTATCGTAAATCTTCTGAAGAAGAAAGGGGAGAACCTAAGGGGAAGTTGGGTGGAACAGCTCCCTTCGGTTATCTGGGCCTTGAGGACCACACCAAACACCACCATGGGAGATAATCTGTTCAAACTCTCCCATGGCGCAGAGGCCGTCATATCCATAGAGTTCGAAGTCACTTCTCCAAGAGTAACCGCTTCAAAGAAGGGAGACGAAGGATGGATGGCAGAGAACGAGGAGGAGCAAAAACTCTCTCTTGATCTCGTGGAGGAACTCAGGGATTTGGCACTGATCCGGTAGGAGGAAGTCAAGCACCGGATGGGAAGATACTTTGATATACATATAAGGGTCAAACAGTTCCATAAGGGTGACTTGGTCCTCAAAAAAGTAAGCGTAGCGGGCAGGGGAGCCTCGGTAGGGAAACTCCATCCCAACTAGGAGGGCCACTTCGTGGTGAATGAGGTCTTGAAGTCAGGAGGGTACCACCTCTAGGATGTGGACGGGGTTCCCCTCGATCGTGCCCGAAGCGGCGACGACTTAAAGAGATTTTATCCATAACTTTTCTACATCACACAATTCTTGTAAAATTGTGGTGACCATTCTGATATAATAAAATCACAGGAGTTTTCTTCCATGGCAAAAGAGTGAAATGAATGTATGGCAAAACACCGAGCAGTCCCGCTAACTAGGCTCTCATCAAGCTGGCAGGGTTGTAGGCGCACTCGGTGGTTGGAGATGGTTTGGAGAGGAGACCCCGAGCAGACCCGCTGACCAGGTTCTCATCAAGTGGGCATGGTTGTAGGCTCACTAGGTGGTTGGAGATGTTTTGCATATGATAACCCGAGCAAACCTGCTGACCAGGCTCTCGTCAATCTGGCAGGACTAAAGGCTCACTCAATGGTTGTTGGATGTTTGGAGAGGATACCCAGAGTAGACCAGCTGACCAGACTCTCATCAAGCTAGCAGGTCTGTAGGCTCACTCGGTGGTTGGATATGGTTTGGAGAGGAGGCCCCGAGCAGACCTGTTGACTAGACTCTCATCAAGTTGGTAGGGCTTTAGGCTCACTCGGTGATTGGAGATGGTTTGGAGAGGAGACCCCGAGCAGACCCGCTGACCAGGCTCTAATCAAGCTGGCAGGGTTGTAGGCTCACTCGGTGGTTGGAGATGGTTTGGAGAGGAGAACCGCTGACCAGGCTCTCATCAAGCTGGCAGGGTTGTAGGCTCACTCGGTGGTTGGTGGATGTTTGGAGAGGAAACCGAGCAGACCCGCTGACCAGGCTCACATCAATCTGGCAGGGTTGTATCACTCAGTGGTTGGAGATGGTTTAGAGAGGAGACCCCGAGAAGACCCGCTGACAGGCTCTCATCAAGCTCGCAGGGCAGTAGGCTCACTTGGTGGTTGGTGGATATTTGGAAAGGAGACCCCGAGCAGACCCGCTGACAAGGATCTCATTAAGCTGGCAGGGTTATAGGCTCACTCGGTGGTTGGTGGATGTTTGGAGAGGAGACCCCGAGCAGACCTGCTGACCAGACTCTCATCAAGTTGGCAGGACCGTAGGCTCACTCGGTGGTTGGAGATGGTTTGGAGAGGAAACCTCGAGCAGACCCGCTGACCAGGCTCTCATCAAGCTAGCAGGGATATAGGATCACTCGGTTGTTGGTGGATGTTTGGAAAGGAGACCCCGAGCAGACTTGCTGACCAGGCTATCATCAAGCTGGCAGGGTTGTAGGCTCACTCGGTGGTTGTTGGATATTTGGAGAGGAGACCCCTAGAAGACCCGCTGACCAGGCTCTCATCAAGCTGGCAGGGTTGTTGGCTCACTCGGTGGTTGGAAATGGTTTGGAGAGGAGACCCCGAGCAGACTCGCTGACTAGGCTCTCATCAAGCTGGCAGGGTTGTAGGCTCACTCGGTGGTTGGTGGATGTTTGGAAAGGAGACCCCGAGAAGACCGCTGACCAAGCTCTCATTAAGTTGGCAGGGTTGTAGGATCACTCGGTGGTTGGTGGATGTTTGTAAGGGACACCCCAAGCAGGCCCAGTGACCAGGCTCTCATCAAGCTGGCAGGGTTGTAGGCTCACTCGGTGATTGGAAGTTGTTTGGAGAATGGGCCCCGAGTAGACCCGTAAAACAGGATCCCATCAAGGTGGCAGGGTCGTAGGTTCACTCGGTGGCCAAACAAGTGATAAGATTTCCCCAAAGAAAAATATCTAAACGTATCAGAGAATGAATAAGGGTTGTAGAGAACGAAAAACTCCTATGAGTGGGAGAGATTGGTGAGATGCAAATGAGGATGGGCATTCCCAACCAGCACTCGGCATAGAGGATCTCGCTTATAGCGAGTAGACGCTCGCTGGCAAAGGGCATGTCTCGCACAAAAGGTTAAAGAGGGATGACTTCTCACAACAGTGGATTGATCTCCTGGGTCTACTCGCGCTGGGTTGGTCTCGAAGAGAGACGAGGAGAAAAGACCAAATGGTCTCGCACACGGAGAAGGCGAGAAAAAGACAAACGACTCTCGCCCTAAACCGATTCTTAAGCGAGATAGCTGGGAGCTCTATCTCGCGAGTAGAAACGAAACATGGGGTTATCCACAATGACTAAAGTAAAATGAAATAAAGGGAAAGAACACAGAGCGAGGAGATGTAACAGAAGTTTCTACGTTCATTACAAAAAGGGATATACCCTCCCATGAAAAATCATTTTGATGCTTCAAAAAAGAAGTGTACAAGTAAAAGAAACAAAAAGGGGGGAGAAGTCTCAGGTCCCGCTGATGCCCCTTCACTCCTCTTCACTGGAAGTATAACCTTCATCCATCTCGCCATAAAGCTGGGGCACCAGGTCACGGGCGGTGACCGTCTTGGCATCTTCTTTAACAACCCCCAGCTCCTTCATCATCTTCAAAATGAGCTTGGCCATCTTGATTTTGGAATCTCGGCAAAGGTCGTCGAACTCGTCCAAGGAATAGTGAGTGGGCGGAGGTACTTAGAGCGGATCCGAATGAGAGTGAAGCAGGATGTTGTCCAGAAGGCGGGCATTCTGGGCCTTTAAGTCTCTGTTCTCCTCCTACATAGCCGATGTACGTGAATGCATTCGATCGGCCGTCTCGGCATCATGCGAGAAGGCCATCAGTTAATAAAAATTTACGCAAAAGTGAAACTGGCAAAAGAGTCAAACTAGCAAAGGATAGTTAAAAGGCTTACCACGCCGCCCTGGCCTTTGGCGAGAAGATTCTCAGCGACCTCCAGCTTCTTCTCGAGATCATCTGACTTGTCTCGCTCTGCTGCTTGGCCCGCCTCGGCATGCTTCCACTTCTTATTGTTGAAAACGAGGCAGCGCGAGACTTGGTGTGAGAGCTCCAGGGCGCGAAATTGGGCTAGGGCAGTCTTCAAGATGAGGTCTCGCGATGACTCATTTTCGAAGGGCTCCATCCCAAGACCGTTGTAGAGCCCATAGCCGAGAGAGAAGACGTGGCTGGTAGGATGTTCCTGCTCCTTCCAGGATAGAAGGAGAGTGGACACCGACACTCGGTTCGAGTCCTTTTCCCACATAAGGACCGGGTTGCCAGCACATCTTTTACCACAGGCCCCATATTGTAGTTTTGATGCGAGGAGGGGGCTGGGTGACTGGAGGAGCTAGTTTCGTGAAGGGGAAGTTCGGCGAATTGAGCTGAAGTGGAGGTAGTTCGGCTGAGTAGGGCCGTCTCACGAGAGGGAGAGACGGCTTGGGGGCGAGGCGATTATAATTCTTCCACAGAGATGGGGGTCAGAGACCCCGACATCTCTTTCATTTCCTTAGGAGCAGTTTCCTTTTTCCCTTTCGGGAATGACACAACCTTCTTGATATTTTTCTTGGTACTGTGCCGAGAAGGAGCGGCGTCATCTCCAGATCTTTTCTTGGGGGCGGGAGTCAGCGATTCCTTCGCTGCCTATGTCGCCATGCTGGCGAGGGCGTGACCTTTGGATGACCCTGCGTTGCTCGGGTAGGGGGGATGGGCGGGAATAGTCCTCTCTCCTGAACAAGAAAAGGGTTAGAACGAAATAAGGGGATGGTAAGCATATGACTAAGGGAGTGCGAGTGTACCTTCACCGGGAAATACGGGAAGGTGCGAGTCGAGATCTCGCCTTAAGAAGTTGACTTAAAAATTCTTCCCCGCGAAGAAATCGCAGAGGGATTTCTCCGCGCGCCCGACCTTGGGGGTCTCGTAATATATCTCAGCAGGCAATACTGGAGCGAGTGGAACGCCTCCCATACTCCCGTGGATGAAGATGAAGCGAGTGAGCAATGATGTTTTTGTTGGGGGTCTCGCATACCTTTAAGCCCTGGCCGGTAAAGTACGAGATGTCATCATCTTTGTCGTGGTAGATGAATAGTTTGCAGAAGATGGTGAGGCTAAACTTAATGCGCTCGTGGCGCATGTAACTGGCGAATGCGACCAACACCGCGATGACATTCGGGTTAAGCTGCGCAGGGACGACCCCGAAATATTTTAAAACCTGTTTTACCTCTGGCCAGAGGGGGAGTCTCAGCCCCGACTCAAATTACGAGATGGGGAAGGCGAGTTCGCCGTGATAGAAAGTATTGATCGACTCCCCAACCTTCGGTGGCCGAGACTCAAACCCCTCCACCAGGAACTCGCGGGTGAAGCGGCTATAGTCCTCCTCTGAGATTTTGTTGGGGGGAAGTCGTGGTCGGTGAATCTCCTGCCACAATGGCTGCGACCCTCGCCCTCTTCAGTTTTTTTTTCTTTCCCATGGCAAGCGAGATGGCAAAAGTAGAGGGAGGTAGCAAAAGAGGTGACGAGAGTGAGACGCGAGAAGAAGCGGGCGAGGGGAAGCAGGCGAGAATCCTGGATCTGAGATGTAGCGGGAAGAGACAACACAGGCGTGAAGCATTTGGATCTGGGGGTATTTATAGCAGATGGAGAGAGTGAAAAAATGGGCGGGAAAATGTGAAGAGGGAAGTCGAAGGGACAGCCTGACTTTTCGTTCTCTCTTTCCTGACCTCTAAACGCGGCATTCCGCGGTGATCTTTTCAATGAGCCAAAATGAAAGGAAAAGGTAAATCAGTTAACACAGTTATAATAAAGGCCCAGCATGAAAGAGATTAACAAGATATCATCATAAATTATTTCATTCCGCACGATGCGGGCATCATGTCCATGGCGGATTTAAATAACAAATCAATAGTTAAACATGCAGATGACAGATTAATAGAAACAACAGAGTTACAAGGTATAATTAAATAGGTGAGACGAGGTAGAGGTCCCTCAGTTCTTGAGACACTTCCAATGACCACCGTGAGATCCCGCGTATGGAGGGCGACCAGGGAGATGAAAGGCGCGAACGACATCCAGACCACGGCGCACAAGATGGAGATGCTGGACCGTCTCGCTTATGATGACCTGGGGGTCTATCCCATCTATTTCAACCCCGACATTGATCTCGGCAATCTCCACGATGGAATGGGGTCACATATTTATAGACACCGGAGCGGGGCCCCGCCAAAGATTCTCTCATGAATGAATCTCAACACCATGAGCCTCGGTTGGACTTTCTTTCCGAGCTTGGGGCAACCTTTAAAAGAGCGGGGATTGGGTACAACCTCGGGTTCGTGGGAGGCAACCCGAGCGAGAGCGCTGAGCTAGGAGCGAGAAGGGCTGCAGGGGCGAGTGGGACCATGGGATCCACTCGCTAGAGGTGAGACTGGGTGCAGCTGAGGAGGTGAGACATCTCTCGCGGCGCGGGCTGGCCCTTGATGTCGAGATGACTGTCGCAAGGCAGGAAACTTGTGAGACGAGCAGGTAGGCTCGTCTCTCCTGCTGTCCAATTTCTCACTCTCCGTATGAGGAAAAAAGGTGTATTTACCTTCTTACCCCTAGGGGATTTTACTCATTTACCCCAAATAATTTTACCCTTTTACCCTTGGTAGTCTGTGTATAGCCCTTCTGAATAGCGGAGTTTGGCTGTTGGCAGTCCCAACCTAGGCTATTTTGGTAATTTTAGGTCGGTTTAGTTTGATTATTGGCAGGTCAAACTCAGAGGCCTATAAATAGACCGATAAGGTGCCTTGAAAAGGTTGTTGAACCCTTCTATCTTCGTCCTCAAAGGCACCTAGCTTGACACTGGCTAGAGAGGGGGAGAACTTCTGATTCTTCCAGGTAAGAGGTGGGACCTCCGAGCTGAGACTCTCGGTCTATTTCTGGTTCGGTGACTCACGACAAGAGGGTGGTTCAAGAAGAGTAGGTGTGAGCTGCAACTTCAGGTCTGAACTCTAGGTGAAGTCTGGCTACTGGCTTCAACACTACACCAAGGATATTATCAAAAGACAAGATGTGATCAAATATACCATGGAAATTGATATTATCAAACTAAGGATATGTGAACCGTCGGTTCCAACACCAACCATATAATATCTTGAAGGGCAACATACTAATACTCCCTTGGAACCTATCATAGAGAGATGGTCCTCCCACCTATTCCCAATATCCAAGGTGCACATATGAAGCATATCCTCCAAGGTTGATGAATAAGCCTGAAATAATTTGACATGGAATGCCCATCTTGGTCACTAATAATGATACGGGGCACACCGTACAATCGTACGATCTGTTCAACATAAAGTTTGGCTAACTTTTCCACTGAATCTTCCCTCATGTTCCGAATGAAGTGTGACATCTTTGTGAATCGTTCAAAAATCATCCAAATGACATCGTTCCCTTTCAGCGATTTCGGCAAGCCGTGCATAAAATCCATAAATTAATAGTTAAACAGGCAGACGACAGATTAATAGAAACAACAGAGTTACAAGGTATAATTAAACAGGCGAGACGAGGCGTAGGTCCCTCGGTTCTTGTGCCACTTCCAACGACCACCGCGAGATCCCGTGCATGGAGGGTGATCAGGGAGATGAAAGGCGCGAATGACATCCAGACCATGGCGCGTGAGGCGGAGATGTTGGTCTGTCTCGCTTATGATGGCCTGGGGGTCTGTCCCATCTATTTCAACCCGGCATCGATCTCGGTGGAGAGGCAAGCGCACTCAATTTTCAGCCAATCAATGCGTCGGTTGATGGCTTGCTTGTCCCATTCCATCTCGTGAATAATGTGTGTATATTTTCGAAGCATCCTATCCGTCCTGCGCTTCATATCCAGAGGATCCATGGGATCACCCAGATAGTCTTCAATCTCATCTGGGTAAGGAAGAGGCAAGAGGGTGGACGGCGCGGGGGAGTCCTCGGTTGTCGAGTCGATCTGGATACCTGTACAAGAAAAGTCGAAGATCAAAGTGATGGATGGTCTCGCAAAAAGGCTTGGAGGCCGCGAGCTACACTGATGAAAGGGCTAGCCCAGTGGACTCTAATGTACTTGGTAAGGGAATAGAAATCTGTATGGAGCGAAAAGGCAGGATGGGTTTATTTACTTGGGATGCGAGAATTCCCCACAAGCCGCGAAAGGTCGTCATTCCTCGCAGTAGGGGGAGGATTGCTGAGGCGATTCAGAACCTTGAAAATGTTTATCAGTAACATCAGGGGGATTCACAGGCATGGGGGAATGGGAGAGATTTCCTAGAAAGAACATGGTCAATAAGAGAGATGATGAAAGAAAAGGGAAAGTACAGAGGCAAGAGGAGGAGTCAAGAATCACCTGTCTCTACCCAGAGGATGCGGGAGGAGGTGCATTGGCTCCCAAGGGTGCCAAAGTAGTCGCACCAGCCAAGAAGGGAGGGCCGGCATTTTTTGCCTTCTTCGGGCGAGACGATGAAGGCGCCAAAGCGGGGTAGGAAGTAGAGCCAGGGCCAGAGCAGCCACGTTAGCCTTATTTTGCTTGCGGACCATCACGAGGCGCTCACGAAAACTCTGACTATGAGACATGTTGACGAAAAAAGTGAGGAGGAAATGAGAGAGGGGCGGGGCAATATCCACGATGGGATGGGGTCACATATTTATAGACTCCAGAGGAGGGGCCCCGCCAAAGATTCTCTCATGAATGAATCTCAACACCACGAGCCTCGGTTGGACTTTCTTTCTAAGCTTGGGGAAACCTCGAAAAGAGTGGGGATTGTGTACAACCTCATGTTCATGGGAGGCAACCCGAGTGGGAGCGTCGAGCTAGGAGCGAGATGGGCTGCAGGGGCGAGTGGGACCATGTGGTCCACTCGCTAGAGGCGAGACGGGGTGCAGCTGAGGAGGCAAGACGTCTCTTACGACGCGGGCTGGCCCTTGATGGAGAGATGACTCTCGCAAGGAAGGAGACTTGTGAGATGAACAGGTAGGCTCGTCTCGCCCGCTGGCCAATTTCTCACTCGCCGTATGAGGAAAAAAGGAGTTTTTACCTTCTTACCCGTATGGGGTGATTTTACTCTTTTACCTCGGGTAATTTTACCCTTTTACCCTTGGTGGTCTGCATATAGCCCTTCAGAACAACGGAGTTTGGCTGTTGGCAGACCCAACCCAGTGTATTTTGGTAATTTCAGGTCGGTTCAGTTTGGTTATTGGCGGGTCAAACTCAGAGGCCTATAAATAGATCGATAAGATGCCTTGAAAAGGTTGTTGAACCCTACTATCTTCATCCTCAAAGGCACCTAGCTCAGCATTGGCTAGGGAGGGGGAGAACTTCTGACTATTCCGGGTAAGAGGTGGGACCTCCGAGCTGAGACCCTCGGTCTGTTTCTAGTTATGTGACTCACGTCAAGAGGGTAGTTCAAGAATAGTAGGTGTGAGCTGCAACTTCAGGTCCGAACTCTAGGTGAAGTCGGGGTACTGGCTTCAACAATACACCTCCACACAAGGAAGTGTCTTAGAGCCTCGCTAGATCCTCCAGATCTAGATGTCCTTATCCCCAGGATGATTTCCCACAGAATCATTCCCTGGAATCTGACGACCCCTACCGGTCGATTTCCCTCTCCTCAAGATTTAGAAAAGATAAAAAAGATTACAAAAGTAAGAGATATAAATATTTAAAATAATTGTAGTTCTCCCTCTTGAAGACTCCTCCGTGAAGAGATCCGTGGTCGTTGCTTAAGATCTCCGTTTGTTCGCAACCGGTCGGTTCTTCATATTCGTTGTAGATCTTGGATATTCTGCATCTTTTGATCACGAGTGGGAGGGACACAACTATCTTCTTCTTTTACGGAGACTTGTGGAATGGAGCGCAAGAAGGCGGCCAAACCCTAGAATTGACGAACTCCCGTCCTTTCTTTTTCTCCAAATGTCAATCTTGTTAAGGAACAAAAAAACAAGGCAGCCTTTTATATGTCTTCATGAAAATAGGCTACCGTCGGCGATAAGACTAGCGCCCGGCGGTAGGTTCGTGCGCATGTTGTGTCAGCCATCGTCTAAATCTGGAAAGAAATATTCGTAACCAATATTTGACATTTCAAATGTGCTAGCGCCGCACGATTATCGCTTCTACCGCATGGTAATGTTGGACGTGACGATTCGTCGTTCGGCAAGCACGTCACGGTAGTGCTAGCGCCAATTTCTTCCCGAGCGCTAGGTCAAATAATTCATCATGATAGAACCTATGGTAGAACTAGTACTAGGCGGTAGTCTAGCGCTCGACGATTCTGGCTCGATGTTCGTCGAATGGCTAGCGTGGAGCGGTAGGTGATAGCTCTTGGCGGTAGCATCCACTCAATGCCACTGTCTCGACGCACTCAACGCCATTTTTCTCAGCTCTCTCGACGTGGTGTTGAGCGATCTAGCGCGGGGGGTAAGTGGTAGCGCCTGGCATTAGCATCCACTCAACACCACAGTCTCGACGCATTCAATGCTAGTCTTCTCAACGCTCTCAACGAGGCGTTGAGTGAGCTAGCGCGGCGCGGTAATAGCCAGCATTGACCGATAGCTTCCCGAGCGCCATGTAGATTTAATTCATTAGGCTAGCATGGGCGGTAGTACTAGCGCTTTCCGATAACTTCCTGAGCACCATGTCAAAAGGGTGGGCGGGCAGTAGTACTAGCGCTTTCTGGTAACATATGTAGGAAGCTTCTTCTCTTCACTTGAACCTGACAACCTGCACACTCTATCAACAGAAGACGTGATCAAATACAATCTGGGAGTTGATATTCTCAAACACAGGGCATGGGAAACATCGGTCCAACAAACTCCCCCCTTTTGATAATATCAACTTCCATTCATGAGAAATAATAATGAGATAGAGTGCATGTAAAGAATACAAGTTATAGGATATATAAAGAATACAAGTTATAGGCTATCATCAGGTTGCAGCAGGTTCTCTATATGGTTTCCCTACACGCGCTCCCCCTATCTACATATTTGACATGCTCCCCCTATCTATGTGCACTCCCCCTACATGTGACCTCTCCTAATCCCGTACTCAAGAGCGTACTCATGAACACTTTTATTCTCCTCCTTTGATAATATCAAAAGGGTGGGCGAGGCCAACCAGACATGCCGGATGGAAAATAGTAGAAATGATGAGCGTTGTAAGAAATAGCAAGTAGTGCACACACAAAGGTAAAGATAAACATGATACACATAGAGGTGACGCAACAAAAATACATATCAGAGAATTTCAACACATGAGTCACATAATGGAGCAAGGTACACAGTCAGAGAAAATCAAGTTTCGGATTAATCAAGAAATGGACAGCACAGACTAAACTAAGCACACAATAAGTACGTCTACAATGTTATAAGAGTACGGACGTAATCAAGTGAGACAAACATTGAAAAACGTCATGCGTGTAAATCGTGTGCTAGTACGTATTGTGCTAAAGAGAAGGATAGTGTAGTTGTAGACGAATTCTTATGCGCGGAAGTCTTAGACATGGCAATGACATGTGTGCGTGTAGAATCGAAAGTGAGATAACACCAAGAAAACAAAAATGCATATTGTCCATGTGAATCTCGATCGCCTAGGAGCCCAACACAAGAGAAATAAGATGAATGATCACCTCACATATTATTCAGTGTCATACCTAGGCAAAGAAACTAGGGGCACTAAGCTAAAGATAGAGTCGATGCACAAGATCGAAGTGACTCTTTAACCAAGGTGCTCATCCTCACAATTCTCATGAAGACTTATTAGGAGAGATGAGTAGTGCTTGGGGGGACCGTGACAAGAGACGTGATAGCAAGCATATTTTTATTTTGTGAGCGTAGAGCTATCACTTTAATCATTTTTTTAAAAGGTTCACGGAGCGCCGAGTCAATCGAAATCTATCCACCAAGATAGATACACTTTAACTTGTATACATACGACTTTTCTACTAGAGTTTTGACTCAAAGTTTCCCACCTAATATAATCACAAATGCATTGTGACATTGATTATTCAACATATTTCTAGCGTATTAGAATACAGTGTCACGATTTATAGTATATGCGCATAGCATTTTTCGTCTTGAGTGCACCGTCTATGGATGTGTGTATCATGTGAAGTCATTTCCTTATCTAAATCCTCACACAAACCTAGAGGCATAGTCAACACACATGACCTCGTCTTGTCGCACTCAAAAGTTAAGCACCTATGGATTCAGCCCACTATGACCGGAGGACAATGTTTACATAGATTATGCATCTAAACACAAACATTGTACGTACGCATTATGGTCTAAGTTACAGTCATATGAGCCCCTAAGCATTATAGTTCTACAACAGTTTTTTTTTTGTGTTTTTTGTAATTTTTTGTGTTTTTTTAAAAATGCACAAACCAAAACAGAATGCAAACACCCCAAAAGAAATAATAATAATAATGCAAATAAAATGAACAGAACAAAAACAAATCTAGGGTGAGAGATCTAGAACTCCTAGCTCACGGCGAAGTAGTGAAAATCGTGCATCTGGGAGTGGTTTAGTGAAGATGTCTGCTAGTTGGTCATTGGTGCCAATGAAACTTACACTCACGTTCTCCTTTTTGATATGATCATGAATGAAGTGGTGATGCATATTAATATGCTTTGATCTAGAATGGTGCACTAGATTGTAGTCAAGTCTATGACACTCTTGTTGTCGCACCTATGTGTAACATTCCTACACTTGAGGCCAAGGTCTTCTAACGTTTGAGACATCCATAGTGCCTGAGCGAAACAGCTTCCTAAGGGAACGTACTCGGCCTCAGCAGTGGAGAAAGTAACCGAGTTCTATTTGCGGCTTGACCAGGAGACTAATGTCGGTCCAAGGAAATGACATGTACCGCTTGTGCTCTTGCGATCAAGTGAACCCCCAGCATAGTCCGAGTCTGAGTACCCATGAAGTGTGAAATCGGTTGTATGTGGGTACCAGAGTCTAAGGTTCTGTGTGCCTATAAGGTACCTAAAAATGTGCTTCACTGCTTTCAAGTGAGACTCTTTCGGGTCAGTTTGGTACCTAGTACACATTCCTACCGCAAATGTGATATCTGGCCTAGAGGCACTCAAATATAATAATGATCCTATCATACTTCTAAACACAGTCTGATCGATGGAAATGCCACTTTCATCTTTTCCTAATTTAAGAGAAGCACTCATAGGAGTTTTGACTTACTTCAGACGCTCATATCCAAAACGCACAAGAATATCTTTAACATATTTCGATTGACTTATAAAAATCCCATCTTGGCGCTGAGAAATCTGAAATCCTAGGAAATAGGTAAGATCTCCTACTAAGCTCATTTCGAATTCAGATTTCATAAGGGTGACAATTTATACACACATCTTTTCATTTATTTCCCCAAAAATGATATCATCCACATAGATTTGTAGGATAATTAGATAAGGACTCTTGGTCTTCATAAATAGAGTTGTGTCTGCACTACCCATCCTAAAGCCATGATCTAAGAGAAACGTAGTAAGCCTATCGTACCAAGCAAGAGGTGCTTGCTTCAATCCGTACAGGGCCTTCACCTATTTATACACATGGTTTGGGTAAGTGGCATTCATGAAACCGGGTGGTTGCTCAACATATACCTCTTCCTTAATATATCCGTTTAGGAAGGCACTCTTAACGTCCATTTGGTACAATCTAATTTTCTTGTAACTAGCAAAAACTAAAAATATATGGATGGACTCAAGACGAGCAACCGGGGCAAATGATTCGTCAAAATCCACACCCTCTATCTGAGAGTACCCTTGAGCCACCAACCTTGCTTTGTTCCTAGTAATCCTAGACTCACAATCAAGTTTATTTTTGAACACCCATTTCAAGCCTATGACTGTATGGTATCTGGATGTTCCACTAACACCCATACCTTACTTCACTCGAATTGGTTCAACTCATCATTCATCGCCAAGAACAATGATTCATCTTTTAAGGTATCTAAAATGTTCTTGGGTTCAATATCAGAAAGAAAGCACAAGTTCGAGAAAGATTCGTGGAGCGCGGACCGAGTTTTAACTCCTTGAGATTGCTCTCCTATGACTAGATCACGAGGATGTTTCTTTGAAAAAATCAAGTTACTAGGAGCCCTATAACCTTGTTCAACACTTTGAGTTTTACTCTCCACAATTCCCTCGTCGTCCTCATCTCCAATCGGCACACTTTCTTTGAAAGTGAGAGTTAGATCTAAATACTCTAGAGGGGGGGTCAATAGAGTATACTTAAAAATTATTAGGTCCTATCAAGTGTGTTACAGCTTTTGTTGTAAATTAAAAGTGCAGAAATTATTATGCCTAAATCACAATCACAGCAAGAACACAAAGAAAAATAGGCAACCAGACGACACAAGAATTTTATAGTGGTTCCCCCTAACTGAGTGCATCCACTCTTCTACCACCCCGGTAGGAATCCACTACAGGTTTTTGATCAGGTGTCCTGCCACCAATGAGCTTTTGATCAGGTGCTCAAAAACCAACCCAATCTTTTGATCAGGAGACTTGCAACCAAGAATCACTTTTGAAGGGAGATGACAACCCTTTATACAGGAGGGGGTGAGAGAGTGATTTTGTCTTGTCTGTCAACAATCAGAGAGAAGACTTATGTGGATTGATATTAGCAAAAGCTCCCCCTGAAATATTAAATGGTTCAGGAAGGATGGAAGCTTTGATGCAGGGTTATAGGCCTTCAAGCTGAGTTCTTGACTAGCAGTGATGCAGGAGCTTCTTGACTGATTTGATATTTATTGTCCTTGGAAGTCCTGGAGGTATATGGAAGAAGAAGAAGACTCTTGATATTGTATGATTGTTCTTCTTCTTCTGAATGAAGATCATTGCTCGTCACTTTTCTATTACTGTAAGCTTTTTGTGAGTTGTTGTCTGTGTGAAGCCTTTCTTTGAATAATTCTACAGCTGTTTGTTCTATCTTACAGTCTCAATATCTGTCTCTATATCTCTCTATCCATGTATCCCTTCTTCTTCTTTTTTCAAAAATTTAAATCCTCTGTAATTAATGCTGACGACCTTGAGAATAATCGGCATTGATTGATTTCCCCAACTGTCCCATGGAAAATCGGTAAATAATAATCCTGAAGAAGACTGTAATTAATGCTCCTTCTAACGGATACATTCAGAGAATGTTAGATCATTAATTACTCAGGAACTATTGCATTTGCGTGGGGACAGAAGGCCGAAAATAGCTAAGTCTGGAATCGTCAAACAGTTGGCAGAATTCGTCGAACTGAGTTACCAGTTCGTCGAGCTGAGATATTGTATTCGTCGACCAGACGGCTTTTGTTCGTCGAGATAAGTTTCATGATTGTCGAGCTGGAAACTGAACTGCTCTCTTTTGCCTATTCTCTGTCTGGAGTTCGTCGAGCTGGTAACTGTGTTCGTCGAGCTGGAGTTCAGCAACTATTCTGGACTTGTCAAATATTATGTGTGTTGACTGATATTTTGTGTGTCGACACAAGTCTTCTGGTTCCAGAATTCGTTCAGCAGAGAACAGAGTTCGTTGATCTGAGAAATTGGCTTCGTCGACTGGAGTTCAATCTGGACTTGGAATAATTCTGAATGAATATGTTGAAGAGATAGTCCAGGATTCGTCGAACTGAGAACTGGGTTTGTCGACCTGAGAACTTCTAACTGAAGGTTCTTGTGAAGTTGAGGTCCAAGTTCGCCGAGCTCAGGATCCAGTTCGTCGACCAAAGTCTGAAGTTGGACTTAGAATAATTTGGAGTTATCCTGACTTTAGATTGTAGAAGAAATATCCCAGATTTCGTCGAGTAGAGAACGAAGATCATCGAGCTCAGCTCAGAGAAATATCTCAAGATCGTCGAGCTGAGGACATCAATCGTCGACCTGAGTTCGACGAATGTCGAACTCATTTTACTTAGTCTTGAAATCTTCTAAGTCTTGAGTCTCTGGCAGTCTTGTTGATAGCTGGTCCATCTGATGTTGACTCTAAGTACTTGGCCTAGACTCTAGGACACACTTATGACCCTGGCTATACATGTTGGGTCACATCATCCTAAGTTAGTGAACCTAGCCCAAATCAACTAGGGATCCAACATTCTCCCCCTATTTGGGTGGGTTCACTAATAGACTCAAAACAAAGACATAAAATAAACAAAGCAGGAAAAAGGATATATCTGGCAGAGATAACTAACACATGCAGCAGATATATATATACAGAAGCTTTGTTCAAACAGACAAATCAGTTTTAAAGAAAATGCAGAAGAATTAAAATGCTGTAAAGATCATTTCTTTTGCTTCTTATCTCTGGGCTTATCTTCTTTGGTCTTTTCTCCTGGCTTAGTAAATATATTCTCTCTATTAGGATCTAAAACCTGTGCCTGAGTCATTGTCATGTCAGCTGCCCCAATAATCTTCAGAGAAGTAGTTCTGGGGACAAATGCTTCTGGGTGCAGCTTCATGTAGTCATCAACATTAAAGAATTTGTTTGCTTTGTCAAATCTCTTGAGTTCTTCTTTTCTGTATTTAGACATAGTGGAGTATCCTGAGATATCCTTGCCTTCAGCTCTTGCTTTGTTGATCAAAGACAGACCAATAAGTTCCTAGAACCTGGCCATTCTAGTTGTATTGGCTATTTCAGGATCTTCAAAAGGAACAGGAGGAGAGTATGGCCTGTTGGGACTATCAGCCTTCTATTCTGCAGAGAGATTTTGTTGTTGCATTTGATGTTGTTGTTGATGTTGTTTTCATGATGAGTAGTGCCTTTGCTGACTACTTCCATAAGATCTCCCTTGGTGTCTCTGATAAGTTTGAATAGGGGCAGATCTCTGAGAGCTAGATCCAGTAGCACCAGCTGCTGGAGGAGGTGGAGGAGGTGGATCTCTTATATACTTATGAACTGGTGGAGGGGAACATTTTCTGCTTCTTTTCTTCTCCTTCTGCTGGTTTTTAGACATCCACATCCAATCAGTCATTCCTTTGTAAGGAGTGATATTCTGGAGGATATAGTATGGAGTGTCATTCTTAGGGTTTGGCTTAGCAGCAGGAGGAGGAGGAGCTTTTCTTTTCTTTGACAAAGGCTTTTTTTTGTTTCTTCATCTGAATCCTCTTCATCATCATCATCATCTTCAGAATCTTGAGGGTTATCATATAAAGCATATATTTGTCTCAAGATGTCCTCAGATATAATAGGTTTCTCAGATTGAACTTGAACAGAGCTCTCAGCTGCTGCCATAGTTTCTTCTGTAATGTCAGCCAAGATCAATTCATCTAGATCTAGCATGGGAGAGTCATCCAGCACAAAAGTTGGTGCTGAGATAGGTTCTGGAGCTGATGGAATGACTGCAGATTCTGGAATTACAAAGTTGTCCCTAAGTTGCTTAGCAACTGCTGGACTGACAGGAGATGTATAAGGAACAATAGCCAAATGTGGCTTAGTGAATTCTGTTGGAAGAAAATGCATATGTACAGTATCAAAAAATTTCAGCAAATCTTCTAAGTTAACTGTGGGATTAAGAATGAAATCACCAACAGTCTCATCAAGATCCATATCAGTATCAATAAAATCAATCAAATCTTTATCTATACATTTTGTATATGCTGCTGGTGAAGTTGGAGCATCTGCTGGAGCTAGAGCTGAAGACTCTGAAACTGTAGCTGCTGCTTCATCATCAGGCATCTCCCCCTGCCTAGTGTCAGTGGGAACTGAGGCCAGGCCCCTGGCTAAAGATGGGGCAGCAGTAAGAGCAGATATTTGGGCAGATAAAGATGAGATGGTGGTAGCAAGAGGTATAATGGCATCTGCTATAAGTGATTTAAGAAGGGGAGTGATGATGGAGATCATAGATGATATGGTAGAGTGGTCCAATGATATTGTGGTAGATGTTGTTGCAGAGGGTGTGGAAGTGGCAACTATGGTAGGGGTAGAAAGTGGTGCAACAAGTATTGGAACACTTGGAGGGATGATGAATGATGATAGGGATGGATGGGTGGCATCTTGCATGATTGTGTCTGGTGATAGATGGTAATATGGTATGGAAGAGAGATGTGGGGGAAGAGGAGATTGAGTTGGTGTAGGAATGTATGTGTCATGAGGGGAATCAGGAGGTGTGGGTGGTTGATTTTCTTGAAGAGGGGAAGAGGGAATGTCAGTGATATCAACTGGTAAAGATGGAGCATGTTGAGATGAAGGTGGTAGTGTTGGAGGAAAAGCTGGAAGAGAAGATGTGGAGGGAATGCTCTCTTCAGCAGGGTGGGGAGTGGCCTTAATAGCCCTTGTGCCTTCAGAAGCTGTGGTGGAAGAGGTGGAAGCCTTAGAGGGCTTAGAGATGGTCCTCTCCCACCTGCCAAGTAAGGCACATGTTAGCCTTTTACTGGCATTGATGAATATGGTCTGGGAGACCAGTGATTCTGCAGCCTTTTCCTGTAAAAATATTCCTAGTATTCTTCCAAAACAAACTTCCTTCTTGTTGTTTTTCTTATTTATCAGATCAAACAGAATTTGTGCCCAATTTATTGGTTTCTTGTTTATAATGGCACACATAACCAGAAACTGTTGTCTGGTGATATAATCATGGGCAGTGTGTTTCCCAAGTAATACTTTTCCAACTAAGTCTGCTAAAAACTTATAGGGGGCAGACAGGTGTTTCTTCAAAAGCTTGTTAGGATTATCTCCAGTATAATCCATGAGGCTTAGCATCATATCAGATTCCTCTACTTCAATCTCTAGTTCCTCTTCTCCATTTCTTATTCCAAAGATTTCAGTTAAGATGGCGGGAGTTAAGGAGATGGAGTTACCCGCGATGGTTCCCGTCACGGTATTCTCTTCTGTTAGCGATAGAGTGTAGACCCATTCCCTGATTTCAGTGTTGTGCAGTTTGATCCTTCTAGTCATCAGGGGTTTAAGTTGTTGTTCTTCAAGAAGTTCCAGAATATACAGAAAGATGGGATCGGAATGTTGAAATGAGTCAAAATCCACATCAAATCCAGTATCGAACTTCATTCTTACGAGATTGCTTGCCTGAGTCGCCATGGAATCACCTGCAAGAGAGACACAAAAATGGCGATCAAGTGCGAAGGACAGAAAGCGCGGGAAGGAGTTCGAAGAAAACCTAGATATAAGGTTTCCCGGAATATGAATCGACAGACTCCGTTCCGCGAAAATAAAAACAATTCTTCGAACTGAGGTCGATGAAATAGTTTAGATTTAAATAATTCATCGAGCTCATCGAAAGAATTGAAGACGGTTCGTCGAACTTAGGTCGACGAATATCTTCTGAAACAAAGTTCATCAATCGCTGTTCGACGAAAATTGTTTTACTCACAGAGAGTTCGTCGATCTCTATTCGACGAATATCTCTCAAACTTTCCATAGTTCATAGAACTCCGTTCGACGAACTCTGGAAAATTTGTCGATCGTAGACAGAAGTTAAACTAAGTCTTCTCCATTGATCATTCCAAGATGATTTAGAAAGAATGCATGATTTTTCTCATCCAGAGGTTTGGTGAATATATCAGCTCTCTATAAATCAGTGTAGATATAGATAAGCATAATTTTATTTTTGTCTACACACTCCCTAATGAAATAATGTCTTATATCAATATGTTTTGTCCTACTATGGTGAACTGGATTCTGGGCTATGGCTGTAACACTTGTATTATCACAGAGTAGGGTGGAATTATTTAAGTTGAATCCATAATTTAGAAGCTGATTTTGTATCCAAAGCATCTGTGAACAATAGCTGCCTGCTGCAATATTTTTTGCTTCAACAGTTGATGTTGACATTGATGTTTGCTTTTTACAAACCATGATACTAATCTCATACCCAGGAACTGGCAAGTTCCTGAAGTACTTTTTCTATCTACCCTGCATCCAGCAAAATCAGCATCAGAGTATCCAGTTAACTCAAATTTTGATTCAGCAGGATACCATAGGCCTAGATTAGGACAACTCTTTATATATATCAAAATCCTTTTTAGTAAAATTAGGTGAGATTCTTTAGGGTTCACTTGGAACCTAGCACAAAGACATGTGGCAAACATGATATCTGGCCTACTTGCTGTGAGGTATAATAGGAACCCAACAATGCCCCTATAAAGTTTCTGATCCACAGGATTCCCTGGTACATCAGAATCCACAACAGCATTGGTAGCCATGGGAGTTTTCTTTGCTGAGGCATCAGCCATCCCAAATTTCTTTAGAAGTTCTTTAGCATATTTTGCTTGAGAGATGAAGATGTCATCAGGGAGTTGCTTCACTTGGAGACCAAGGAAGTAGGAAAGCTCTCCCATGCTACTTATTTCAAATTTGGAATGCATGAGGTCAGAAAACCTCTTGTATAATTTGGAATCTGTAGAGTCAAATATAATGTCATCCACATAGATTTATACTAATAAGATTTGGTCCTTATGATGTCTAGTGAAAAGAGTTTTATCTACAGTTCCTCTTGTAAATTTATGCTCTAATAAAAAAACTTGCTAAGGTCTCATACCAAGCTCTTGGAGCTTGCTTTAGACCATAAAGGGCCTTATGCAATTTAAAAACATGAGAGGGATAAGTTGGAGAGATAAAACCTGGAGGTTGTTTTACATAAACCTCTTCTTGTAGTACTCCATTTAGGAAAGCACTCTTTACATCCATTTGGAAAACCTTGAACCTCTTATATGTTGCATAGGCAAGGAATATTCTTATGGCTTCCAACCTTGCAACAGGTGCAAAGGTTTGATCATAATAAATTCCTTCTTCTTGTCTATATCCTAGAGCAACAAACCTAGCCTTGCTTCTCACAATGACTCCTTGGGCATCCAGCTTGTTTCTGAAAACCCATTTGGTTCCAATAACTGGGTAGTTTTGAGGTCTTGGAACAAAATCCCAAACTCTACATCTCTCAAATTGATTTAGTTCCTCCTGCATTGCAAGGATGTAGTGGGGATCCTGCTCAGCATCATGAATGGATAGAGGTTCAACCTGAGAGATAAAATAGGCATGCATCAAGTCTTGGTTGAGTTGATGCATTGTCTGTACACCTGCTGATATGTCTCCAATTACTTGAGATCTGGGGTGATCCCTAAGTATGACAAAATCAGTGGGTGGAGTTGGTTGTGCAACATCATTTGAAATTGATTCCTCCTGTGGAATTATATTTGCTGTTGGTAGAGATTCATTTTCTTCAGCTACTTCTTCTTCACTTTCTTCAATGGATTGTGGAGAGGGATGAGTTGGAACCTCTTAGGTGAGGTTTAGTCCATCCAAGGTCTCACACAAATGAGGTACCTGCAAGTTGCTATTGGTAGAAACTTCTTTCTCCTTGCAATATATGTTAGTCTCATCAAATGAAACATGAATAGTCTCTTCAACTTTTAATGTTGATTTATTAAACACCCTATAGGCCTTGCTTACTTGGGAATATCCTAAAAAAACTCGCACTTCAGCCTTAGCCTCAAACTTTCTAATGTATTTCTTGTTGTTATTGTGTATATAACAAGTACAACCAAATACTTTAAAATAGTTTATTGTAGGTTTATTCCCTTTGAGCAATTCATAGGGAGTCATGTTCTTTAGTTTGTGAATTAGGCTCCTGTTCAGGACATAATTTGTTGTGCTTACAGCCTCTGCCCAAAAGATTAGGGGCATGTAAGCATCTGCAAGCAATATACCTGCAGCTTCAATGAGTGTCCTATTTTTCCTTTCAGCTACCCCATTTTATTGGGGAGTTCTAGGAGCTGAGAAACAATGCCTGATACCTTCCTTCTCACAAAACTCATGCATAATAAGAGACTTAAACTCTGTGCCATGATCACTTCTGATCAATGCAACATGAGTAGAGAACTCAATCTGTATGGTCCTGAGAAAATCTGTAAGAACCTTGAATGTATCTGACTTTGATCTCAGAAAGAGTACCCAACTGAACCTGGAGAAGTCATCCACTATAACTAAAGTGTAGGATTTCCCTCCTAGGCTTTGTACAGCAATGGGTCCAAAGAGATCCAAATGTAGCAAGTACAAAATCCTAGGTGAATCACTCTTATTAATTGACTTAAAACTAGTTTTAGTTTGCTTGCCTAATTAACAAGCCCTGCAGAGACCTTCCTTCTTGTAAGGACCAGAAGGTAGACCTCTAGTAAGGTTGTGCTTAGATAACCTAGCAATGTTTTTTAGATTTACATGACCTAGTCTTTTGTGCCATAAATCATTCTGAGTACTAGTTAAATTTAGTAAACCGATATCAGTTTTGGTAGAAAGAAAGTTTACTAAGTAAATGTTGCCTTGTCTACTTCCAGTTAAAATAGTTTGGATATTTTTATCAATAATAGAACAAGTGGATGGATTAAAATATACATGATAACCATCATCACATAACTGACTTATAGAGATGAAGTTATGCTTTAGTCCACTTACATATGTCACCTTTTTGAATGTGACAGATCATATTCTTACTTCTCCAAATCCTTCTGACTGACCATATTTGGAGTCACCAAAGATAACATTTGGCCCCAGCTTGGACTTGTAGTTGAATAAGATGTCCTTGCTGCCAGTCATATGTTTGGAGCAGCCACTGTCCAGGTACCAAGTTTGATTTACCCCTTGACAATTTTTCACCTGCAATATAAACATTTAATGGTTTTTGACTCAGGTTACCTTGGGCCCTTTGTATGGCTGATAAGAAAAACTACAGATAATAGAGAATTCAGGTTGAGATTTGTATCCTAGGGGGTGATATTTCCTATGTGGTATGATCCAGTCAGCTAGGGGATTAAATGGTTTCTTAAAAGTATTTAAGTTTCTGTTGGAATTATAGTTTTGGTGAAGTCTTCCTGGGTTCGACGACTTTATGTAAGTTCGTCGACCAGAGTTCGACGAATTGGGTTGAGATCGTCGATCTCTGCCCGGAGAATGAACATGTTCATTCTTTGTGCTCCACGTTCGTCGATCTCTGCTCGACGAACCATGCAAAGTTCGTCGATCATAGTTAGACGAATAAATATAACTATAGTTTGCGTTCAGAGTTTGTCGATCTGGGTTCGATGAACTGGCCCCATTTCGTCGATCTAAGTTCGACGAAAATTGCTGAACCTTGTTTTTATTAGGTGTTTTCTGGTTCTTGGTTTTCTGTCCTACTGTCTTAGGGATCTTTTCTACTGTTAGTTCATTATTTATAGTTTCTTTCCCTTTAGTAGATACAAATTTTATTGGGGTTGATAAAATGTTTTTCCTGAGAATGGGGTGCAAACCTGATGGAGCACCCAAGCCTTGCTTGCCATTAAGTCTGGCATTGACAGTGCTTATGATATCCATCAGCTTGAGGCTTCTCCCGTTCAGAGTTTCCTCATGTTGTTTGGCCTTTCAAAGCTCAGTTTTTAGTGAAATTATTTTTTCATTTGCTAAGTTTAGTTCATATTTTAGCCTAATGTTTTCAGAATGAACATTTTCTAAAGTTCCTAGTTTCTCCCTAAGAGTTTTAATTTCCTTTTCAGAATATATCAAGTCTAAACACATAATTTTGAAATTTGATTTGAAAGAATCAGAATTATAATCAAAAGATGATAATACCTGATCAGCTTCTGATTTAGAAGCTTCCTCATTGTCTGAATCTTCTTCTTCTGAATGACTTCTTGAGCCATCAATTTTCATGAGGCAAACCTCTTTTGCTCTTTCTTCTTCCTCATCTTCACTGGAGCTTGAAGATGTTGACTCATCTTCTGTCTCACTTCAGGTCTCAGCCACAAACCCCTTTTCCTTCCTCTTGTGTTTGCTGGAAGAGGGTTTGTCGATGTACTGTCTTCTAGAGTCATTTTCCTTTCTCTTGTCCTTCTTTTGGTTCTCTGGACACTCAGAGAGGAAGTGCCCATGCTTTCTGCATCCATAGCACACAACTTATTTAGTTAGTGTCTTATCATACTTTGGTTTGTCATCTTTTCTTGCTGACTTTCTCCTGAAGTCCTTTCTAGCCATCTTGAAGAATCTCTTAGCAAAGAGACTCATAAGCTCTTCATTTGATGTTGAAGTTTATGATTCTTATGAAGCTTTGAAGGCTATATTTTGTTCTCTTCGGGCTGTTGGTGGTGTTCTTTGTTCAGCTGCTCATAAGACTTCAATTTACCTAATAGAGATTCAGTTGAAATCTCATTCAGGCATCTGGCCTCCTTGATGGGCTAGATTCTTGTATCCCATGAGCTTGGGAAGCACATCAGAATCTTGTCATTCACTTCAGTAAGAGTGATGATCTTATCCAAGGTTTTTAGCTCATTGATAATTGAGCTTAACCTGTTGTACATGTTAGAAACTGTCTCAGCTTCCTGCTTCTTAAAGGTTTCATATTGGGATATGAGATTTGATCTCCTATCCTTTCTCTCATCTGCTAATCCATCCACCATTTGGTTTAGGGAATCTCAAATGGCTTTTGCTGAGGTGCACTCAGAAACCTTCTGAAATATGTCATCAGACATTGTTTGTGCCAGTATTTTCATGGCTTTTGCATCAGCCAACTTGCCTTTCATGTATGCATCATTGTAGTCTGGAGGAGGTACTGCATTCATGTTTGTAGAATTACTTGGAGGGGCAGCAGGTGGTGGAGGTACTCCTGTTACGATAGAAGCAAAAATATCTTCATCAATAGAGTTCATATACAGCTTAATTCTTGCCTTCCAAATTCCAAACTTTTGCAAGTTACAAACTGGAGGTCTGGTGCTTGCATAATCCTTGTTCTGTGTCATGGCTGTATTTTTAATTAAAATGTCAATAAAGGTGATTTGTAGATCTAACAAAGGATCTTTTGGTTCAAGATTTAACTTGTACAACAAAAGGAACCTGCTTTGATACCAATTGAAAGTGAGAGTTAGATCTAAATACTCTAGAGGGGGTGAATAGAGTATACTTAAAAATTATTAGGTCCTATCAAGTGTGTTACAGCTTTTGCTGCAAATTAAAAGTGCAGAAATTATTAAGCCTAAATCAAAATCATAGCAAGAACACAAAAAAAAATAGGCAACCAGACGACAAAAGAATTTTATAGTGGTTCCCCCTAACTGGGTACATCCACTCTTCTACCACCCTGGTAGGAATCCACTACAGGTTTTTGATCAGGTGCCCTGCCACCAATGAACTTTTGATCAGGTGCTCAAAAACCAACTCAAGTCTTTTTATCAGGAGACTTGCAACCAAGAATCACTTTTGAAGGGAGATGATAACCCTTTATACAGGAGGGGGTGAGAGAGTGATTTTGTCTTCTCTGTCAACAATCAGAGAGAAGACTTATGTGGATTGATATTAGCAAAAGCTCCCCCTGAAATATTGAATGGTTCAGGAAAGATGGAAGCTTTGTTGTAGGGTGATAGGCCTTCAAGCCGAGTTCTTGACTAGCAGTGATGCAGGAGCTTCTTGACTGATTTGATATTTGTTGTCCTTGGAAGTCCTGGAGGTATATGGAAGAAGAAGACTCTTGATATTGTATGATTGTTCTTCTTCTTCTTCTTCTGAATGAAGATCACTGCTCGTCACTTTTCTGTCACTGTAAGCTTTTTGTGAGTTGTTGTCTGTGTGAAGCTTTTCTCTGAATAATTCTACAGCTGTTTGTTCTATCTTACAGTCTCAATATCTGTCTCTATATCTCTCTATCTGTGTATCCCTTCTTCTTTTTTCAAAAGTTTAAATCCTCTGTAATTAATGCTGGCGACCTTGAGAATAATTGGCATTGATTGATTTCCCCAACTGTCCCATGGAAAATCGGCAAGTAATAATCCTGAAGAAGACCGTAATTAATGCTTCTTCTAACGGATACATTCAGAGAATGTTAGAGCATTAATTACTCAGGAATTATCGCATTTGATTGGGGATAGAAGGCCGGAAATAGCTAAGTCTGGAATCGTCGAACAGTTGGCAGAATTCGTCGAACTGAGTTACCAGTTCGTCGAGCTGAGATATTGTATTCGTCGACCAGACGGCTTCTGTTTGTCGAGCTGAGTTTCATGATCGTCGAGCTGGAAACTGAACTGCTCTCTTTTGCCTATTCTTTGTCTGGAGTTCGTCGAGCTGGTAACTGTGTTCGTTGACTGGAGTTCAGCAACTATTCTGGACTTGTCAAATATTCTGTGTGTTGACTGATATTTTGTGTGTCGACACAAGTCTTCTGGTTCCAGAATTCATTGAGCAGAGAACAGAGTTCATCGATCTGAGAAGTTGACTTCGTCGACTGGAGTTCAATCTGGACTTGGAATAATTCTGAATGAATATGTTGAAGAGATAGTCTAGGATTCGTCGAGCTGAGAACTGGGTTCGTCGACCTGAGAACTTCTAACTGAAGGTTCTTGTGAAGTTGAGGTCCAAGTACGTCGAGCTCAGGATCCAGTTCGTCGACCAAAGTCTGAAGTTGGACTTAGAATAATTTGGAGTTATCCTGACTTTAGATTATAAAAGAAATATCCCAGATTTCGTCGACCAGAGAATGAAGATCGTTGAGCTCAGCTTAGAGAAATATCGCAAGATCGTCGAGCTGAGGACATCAATCGTCGACCTGAGTTCGACGAACGTCGAACTCATTTTACTTAGTATTGAAATCTTCTAAGTCTTGAGTCTCTGGCAGTCTTGTTGATAGCTGGTCCATCTAATGTTGACTCTAAGGACTTGGCTTAGACTCTAGGACACAACTATGACCCTGGCTATACATGTTGGGTCACATCATCCTAAGTTAGTGAACCTAGCCCAAATCATATAGGGATCCAACATTCTTCAACCTCCTCTTCATTCTCCTTTGGCTCGTTAGTTGGGGAATTCTCATAAAAATGCACATGAGCCGACTCTTCAACCACTAAGGTCCTCTTATTATATATCCTATAATCCCGACTCTTGCTTGAGTATCCTAAGAAGATACCTAGATCAGATTTTTCGTCAAATTTCCCTAGATGATCCTTAGTGTTAAGAATGTAGCACGGGTATCCAAAGACCCTAAAGTACGATACCGAGGGTTTCTTTTTGAAATACAGCTCGTATAGAGTTCGCTTTAAAATTGGGTGAAGCATGACTCAGTTCATCACGTAGCTTGTCGTGTTAACCGCTTCTACCCAAAAAGATCATGGTAAGCCGAACTCGGCGATCATAGTGCGGGCTAACTCTTGGACAGTGCGATTCTTTCTTTCTACAACCTCGTTCTATTGTGGCATGCGAGGGGCTGAGAATTCGTGCTTAATTCCCATGGTGTCGCACAAGTTTGAGAAATCCTCATTCTCAAACTCCCCTCCATGATTTGATCTAATACGTTTTATCTTTAACTCCTTCTCATTTTGAAGTCGCGTGCAGAGATTGGAGAATTTGATAAAGGTGTCAGATTTGTTTGCCAAAAATATCATCCAACAATAGCGTGAATTATTGAAAGTGTTGAATTGTCTACCTAAATCACCTAGAGGGGGTGAATAGGTGAGATGTGCGTCTTTTTGCGGAGTAAAAATTTGAGATCTATGCACAGAACTATCTACCAATCAATCACAGATGACAAAAGATTTATAGTGGTTCCCCAACCTTGGGTACATCCACTTTCCCTCACCGATCTAGCAATACACTAGACTCGGCTACTCCACTATCTCGGATTGAAAACCAAACCTACGCCTCAGAACAAAGTTTCTACAATCTCGATCCACAAAACGGATCTACACTCGGAAGATAAAACTTCCTACAATCTCGGAGACAATGGCTCCTACACTCTGAGAGAATTCTCCTACAAGAATGAAATAGAACGTGTGTAAAAATAAAAACAGTGAATCTTTATCAGATCTGCAAACAATCGGCCTGGATCTTCCTCATTTAAACTTTGCGGCTTTATCAGAGAGGTTTTAAAAAATCTCGGCAAAGCACGATCTGGACTTTCTTGGCTTCACACGATCGGATAGAAGATGGGGAATTAAGCAACGATCTCGATCTGTAAACCTTCTTGATCTGAATCCTCTGAAATCGAAAACCCTAGCCGGATGTGAACGATGAAGATCAGCGGAGGTGGCTTTCGCTTCTTGGAGAGAGAAAGAGATTCAGAGAACTTAGAATAATTTGACTGCAAAACTTGTTCTTAGGGTTTGTCGGTTTGACAAGACCTTATATAGGATTCTCAATAACAGTCATAATTAATTCTTAATGAGGTATACGTTGACCAATTAAATTAAGGCTGATTAAGAAATCTGTCAATTCTGGACTTAACGAATTTTCTGAAAAAGTGAAGCTGACATACTCGAGTTAAGATAAAGCTACTTGACTACTATATAGAACTACTCGAGTAAACAGAAAAGAACTACTCGAGTAAAGACTTATAGAAAATATGGAAATGAAGATCAGCAACTCGAGTACAAAGAGATTTACTCGAGTGCTTAAGCAGTTACATGAGAAGCGGAGTTGGCCTACTCGAGTACAATAAAACTACTCGAGAGGTAGAAGAACTACTCGAGTCAGGGACTTAGAATATTTTCTGGAATAGAATTCCGGGTTACTCGAATAGTGAAATTGAACTACTCGAGAGGATAAGAACTACTCGAGTATATAGAAATAGGTACTCGAGTAATGGACTTAGAAAAATTTTAAGGGAAGAAAATCTTATTACTCGAGTATAAACTCTGGACTACTCGAGTAGTAGATGAACTACTCGAGTACATGACTTAACTACTCGAGTGAGGAAAAATTACATGAAAACCAGACTTCTGTAACTCGAGACAAAAGGTTTAAACTACTCGAGTACTTATATGACTACTCGAGTAATTTACTTAGAAAATTTCTGGAGAAGAAATTATGTTAACTCGAGAATGAGAAGGAATCTACTCGAGTAGTTGTCTTAGCTACTCGAGAGCTATAACTTGACTACTCGAGATCTAATTTTCTTACTCGAGTATAAAGAATTTTACTTGAGTATTAACTAAGTACTTCACTCGAGTATGTAAAGATCTACTCGAGTAAAGTACTTAGTAAATTTCATTTAACATAATTCTCTTCTTCTTTGGTGAATCCATCAACAAGTCTTTCTCCAATTAGTCCTAGTGCTTGAATATAAAGTGTATCCCAATAGAGAGGCTACACATGAGTCAACACCTTAGATCACACAATGAGGGATTACATTGTATGGTCCTATGTTTGGTGACCCATTGTAGACTGATATTGGTCTACACTTGGCATTAGAATCCTGCAAACATATAAGTCAAACAAAGCATCAAATACAACTTAATTCATCTAGTTCAAGGGTGACTTCATCAAATCTGGGTTAATGTGGATACAATACCCAACAAACTCCCCCTATTTGTAAAAGTTAGAACACTTTACACTAAGGTGAATTATAGACATAAAAAGTGATAAATATGTAAATAGATAAATCGGTGTAAGCAAGCATAAGACTATAATCAAGATTGTATGATTAAAACTTAGAATTATATAAATGTGATTGTCCAAAAATATCATTTCTACAAAAGATCATTTCCATATTCTCATATATCTTTAAGCTTGATGTTGTTGATGCTTGTCTTTCTTCTCTTGTTATCTCCTCTGGTAGCTGAATGGCTTGGGTAGTATTTGGGAGGCTTGGCAGGAGCATATGGGTTGTTCCTGAAATGTTCTCTATCATAAAGTCTCCTCTTTGTCATGGACTTCTCATATAATTCTCATTCCTGGGAGCTGTAATGTTCATTTCTGCTTTCATTGTAGTCCATAATCAGTTTGAGAGTATTCAAGATAAGAGATTTAGAGGTAGGAGACCATATTTCTGCAAACTCAGGGGCTTTTCTCTTTTCAGCATCAGGAACTGCGATTGACCTGCTGGCAGAGGCACCATCACCATATTTCTGTTTCTTGGGAATGTGGACTTCTGGAGGGGCCTTAAGAGAGATATCGTCAGGGTCATCTTCCCAACCCTGAGTATATGATTCTGGAGGAGCAACTGAGTCTCCATGCCTTGAAGAGAAGGTAGGTTGTTGAGGTTGAACATGAGCAGCAGTAGTAGAGGGATGGAGATGATGAGGAATGTAGTTTAGATCTTTTGCAAACTCAGGAAGAATTTGATTATGCATACAGTGTCATATGTATGGAATTTGACACTCTGAATTTGTTTGAGTACATCAGCCTGAATTTCTTGCATTTTAGCTGCCCAGAGCTCTTGCTTGAGTGCATCTGATTTTTCTAGATATTCCTTCACCAAGCTCTCCCACTTTCTGACTTATACAGTCAGCTTATTGATTGTATATTCTTTGAAGGATCCAACCTCTTCACAGATTTTCATCTTAGTAGCTTCAGCTCTTTTATCCAATTCAATCTGATTACCTGCCAGAGTCACACCTTGCTCCATAACTTGACCAACACTAGTAATAGTGTGATCTAGAGCCTTTCCACCAATTTGGAAGAGGTGTCTGAGCTGATCAATATTATGTTGAATTTCTGTATATCCCCTGCTCATTTCAGTCTCTAGAGTAGTGACTTTATCAGTAACAGCTTTAAGAGAAGCATCATAGTAGGTTCTTTGCTCTTAAAGCAAAAGGATAACTTGATTCAGCAAATCATTTGTAGGAGTAGCAGGAGGAGGAGGAGGAGCACTAGAAGAGGGAACTGGAGGAGGAGGAGCAACTCATTGAGTTATTTCTTTAATGGAGACAAAGCTCTTTGCTCTAGTAGTGTGAATCAGGGCATCCCCTTCATTAGTGACTATGGGCATGGAGAAGTCCAGGGTTCTCAAAGGAGCTTCTGCTAGTTTTGGAGATGGCTCATCAGTAATGAAAATGGTTTCAACCTGCTCTTGGTGTACAGCAGGATACTTTGTGGGAGATAGAGTATTTGTTGGAGATTGCACTGGAGTGGTTTGTTTTGGAACTTCAGTAGTGGTTTCTTTTGGAAGAGGGGGAAGGGGTTCACCTATAGTCAGTTCTTCAATCATTTCACTGATTGCAGCTTCTGTTGAGAGTAGGGTTTCTTGAAGTTGTGCTTCAGATGGAGTCTCTTCTGGAGTCTGAGATGGAGGAGGAGGAACTGCTGGAGGTGTAGGTATCCTTACTGGAATAGAAGGAGCAGACTCCCCCTCAATAGGTGTACCAGAGGAGCTAGCAACCTAGTGTGGAGAGGAAGATGGGGTCCTATCCTCTGTGGTTGGAATCTCTTGAACCCTGGTAGCTTGAGTGGGATTCTGCAGTTTCAATTCCCATCTTTGAATGGAAGATATAGAAACTTTATTCATGTGGTGAAGAAGAGTTCCTTTTGAAAAGCTGAAGACTTCTGGGTTGATTTCATGGAGGAGGAGAGAGATAATTCTGGCATAATTTGGGGCTTTAATGTTGTCTTTAATCTTGTCCAAGATCATCATTCCAAATTGAAATCTTTTCCTGCATACAATTGCTTGCATAATATCAAAGAATGATAGGGAGATATCTCTTATAGAACTGGTTTTGCAGAGAAGGACTTTTCCTATAATATCCAAAATTAATTTTCCTTCAGGATTCAGCTGAGACCTTTTGATGTACTCTTCATCAGGAGAAATACCACAGAACATACAGGTTCTGTCGGATTCATCAGGACCAAGAGAATCTTCTTCATCCACAATCGGCAGTCGAAGAAGTTGAGAAACAGAGGTCTTAGTAAGTTTGATCTTAATTCCTTTGACTTTCAACTTGAGAATTGCTTCATGTCGCTTGACCTTGACATTTCTGAAGAACTCTACAACATCAGAAAAGAGGATTTTACATGGCTCTTGGAGGACGAAGGTGAGTCCGACGGTGTCAAGGAGTATCATAAGATTGTGGAAATCATCTGAAAGTTCTACGATGCCGGTGGCAACCAGTTTGGAACTGATGCCTATCTTTGAAGAAGAGGCCATGATCCAGAAGGTCTTGGAAAAACTACGGCGGGAAGGAAGATGACGTGGCTCTGCAACTTCTTGGCAGAATGCAAAGAGACTGTCGGCTTACTCGAGAGAGAAAATGATATCGTGTAGAGAGTGATTTTGGAATTTCCGATTTATATAACCCTAGGTTAATGTCTAATTAAGGGATAAATGATGGAATCATACCTTAGAAGTGGTGGCATAAGCCTCGGGTTGCGAATAAGGAAATTTGAATCAATAAGAAAAAGTTGTTTGTCAGATACTCGATTGACTTGATATTACTCGAGTAAAGGTATTGAGATACTCGAGTAGATATGGTTGGAAGTACTCGAGTAGATAGGTTGAAGTACTCGAGTAGTTATGCTAAAGTACTCGAGAGAAATTTCATTACTCGAGTAAGAGATTTTGCTACTTGTGTAAGTCATTCTGCTACTCGAGTAAGTTATTCTGCTACTCGAGTAAGTTACTCGAGTGGCTTATAGGTTACTCGAGTAGATCAAGTAGATTACTCGAGTAGGTCATTTTCTTACTCGTGTACTTTACTTCTTACTCGAGTCAAAAAGTTAGAAATTTGTAGAATTCCAACTTTTGACTGATTCTTGATCTCTGAGCCTTCTTGTGAGTCCATCTTCTCTAATCTTCTTTGTTGAGCATTTCAAGTTCTGTTTTCAAGAACGAGAACTTGGTCTCGTCCAGTGGCTTCGTGAAAATGTCTGCAATCTGCCTATCTATAGAGACATAAACGATGTCAAAGTGACCACACTGGCTTATTACAACAATAATAAACGATGTCAGTAGAAATGTGTTTATTTTGTTTAGGAGTATACATGTCATGGCTGCTTGAGCCTTTTCTTTGACGATCACCATCATGTTGTGATCTTCTATAGGAGGCATCCTTGCATTTTCATTGCTTCTTTTTGTTCAAGAATTTCTTGAGCTGACGTGAGAATAGTGAGAACTTTCCTTCAGATAGCTCAGAGCCTGAGGTACTTGGCTCCGAAGTTTCTTCTTCACTCACTTCTTGTGCTAGGGCAGGAGGAGCAGCCTTTGACTTCTTTGAGGTGTCTTCCTTTAGAGCAACAGACTTCTCTTTGAATGCAGAACTGCACTTCTCTTCTTCAGCCTTTCTAGTGTTGAGTTGAAGCTCATATGACATAAGCTTCTCGAAGAGATTTTGTGGGTATGTCTCTGCTAGCTTTCCAAATTCCCTGATGGCACAGACCTTGTTATCTCATTCCTTAGTTAGGGATCTCAAGAACTTATCATTCAGTTCTTTGTTTGTGAAGACTCTATCATAGACCCTTAGGCCATTTACTATCTTGAAGAAATTCTCAAATGTGTCAGCAATGGTGTCCTTATTTCCATGTCGGAAGGCTTCATACTTTTAATTTAGAAGGGATCTTCTATCATCCCTAACTTCTTTTGTACCTTCCATCAAGGTGACTAGGGATTGCCGCATCTCCTTTGCAGACTGGCAGTGGATCAAGTTTTGCAATATGGAGTCATTGACTGCACTTGCTATTATGTTCTTGGCCTTCTTGTCTAAGGACATAAGTGCAATCTCGTCCTTGTCAAGATCCATTAATTTCTTTGGAACTTTCTTGGTTGGATCTATTGTGGAGATGGTCATGGGAATGTAAGAACCTTTTTCAACTATCATGAAGATCCTTGGATCCACAGCTTCCATAAAGAACTTGATTCTATCTTTCCACATGGGAAAGTTATTATTGGTGCACAAAGGAAGCTTGGAAAAATCTTTAGCCTTGTCCATGTTTGGTAGATCTTAAAAGACAACTAGATAAGGATCTGATCAAGGTGTTAACCTTTTAATGATCAACCTCCCTCTAATATCAATTGAAAGTGTTATAGTTGTCTACCTTTTTCACCTAGAGGGGGGTGAATAGGTGAGATGTGCGTCTTTTTGCGGAATAAAAATTTAAGATCTATGAACAGAACTATCTACCAATCAATCACAGACGACAAAATATTTATAGTGGTTCCCCAACCTTGGGTACATTCACTTTCCCTCACCGATCTAGCAATACACTAGACTCGGCTACTCCACTATCTCGGATTGAAAACCAATCCTATGCCTCGAAACAAAGTTCCTACAATCTCGATCCACAAAATGGATCTACACTCGGAAGATAAAACTTCCTACAATCTCGGAGACAAAGGCTCCTACACTCGGAGAGAATTCTCCTACAAGAATGAAATAGAACGTACGTAAAAATACAAACAGTGAATCTTTATCAGATCTGCAAACAATCGGCCTGGATCTTCCTCTTTTAAACTTTGCGGCTTTATCAGAGAGGTTGAAGAAAATCTCGACAAAGCACGATCTGGACTTTCTTTGCTTCACACGATCGGATGGAAGATGAGAAATTAAGCGACGATCTCGATCTGTATACCTTCTTGATCTGAATCCTCTGAAATCGAAAACCCTAGCCGGATGTGAATGATGAAGATCGGCGGCGGCGGCTTTCGCTTCTTGGAGAGAGAAAGAGATTCAAAGAACTTAGAATAATTTGACTGCAAAACTTCTTCTTAGGGTTTGTCGGTTTGACAAGACCTTATATAGGATTCTCAATAACAGTCATAATTAATTCTTAATGAGGTACACGTGGACCAATTACATCAAGGCTGATTAAGAAATCTGTAAATTCTGGACTTAACGAATTTTCTAAAAAAGTGAAGCTGACATACTTGAGTAAAGATAAAGCTACTCGAGTACTATATAGAACTACTCGAGTAAATAGAAAAGAACTACTCGAGTAAAGACTTAGAGAAAATCTGGAAATGAAGATCAGCAACTCGAGTACAAAGAGATTTACTCGAGTGCTTAAGCAGTTACACGAGAAGTGGAGTTGGCCTACTCGAGTACAATAAATACTACTCGAGTGAATAGGACTAAACTACTCGAGAGGTAGAAGAACAACTCGAGTCAGGGACTTCGAATATTCTCTGGAATAGAATTCTGGGTTACTCAAGTAGTGAAACTGAACTACTCGAGAGGATAAGAACTACTCGAGTATATAGAAATAGGTACTCGAGTAATGGACTTAGAAAAATTTTAAGGGAAGAAAATCTTATTACTCGAGTATAAACTCTGGACTACTCGAGTAGTAGATGAACTACTCGAGTACATGACTTAACTACTCGAGTGAGGAAAAATTACATGAAAACCAGACTTCTGTAACTCGAGACAAAAGGTTTAAACTACTCGAGTACTTATATGACTACTCGAGTAATTTACTTAGAAAATTTCTGGAGAAGAAATTATGTTAACTCGAGAATGAGAAGGAATCTACTCGAGTAGTTGTCTTAGCTACTCGAGAGCTATAACTTGACTACTCGAGATCTAATTTTCTTACTCGAGTATAAAGAATTTTACTTGAGTATTAACTAAGTACTTCACTCGAGTATGTAAAGATCTACTCGAGTAAAGTACTTAGTAAATTTCATTTAACATAATTCTCTTCTTCTTTGGTGAATCCATCAACAAGTCTTTCTCCAATTAGTCCTAGTGCTTGAATATAAAGTGTATCCCAATAGAGAGGCTACACATGAGTCAACACCTTAGATCACACAATGAGGGATTACATTGTATGGTCCTATGTTTGGTGACCCATTGTAGACTGATATTGGTCTACACTTGGCATTAGAATCCTGCAAACATATAAGTCAAACAAAGCATCAAATACAACTTAATTCATCTAGTTCAAGGGTGACTTCATCAAATCTGGGTTAATGTGGATACAATACCCAACAAACTCCCCCTATTTGTAAAAGTTAGAACACTTTACACTAAGGTGAATTATAGACATAAAAAGTGATAAATATGTAAATAGATAAATCGGTGTAAGCAAGCATAAGACTATAATCAAGATTGTATGATTAAAACTTAGAATTATATAAATGTGATTGTCCAAAAATATCATTTCTACAAAAGATCATTTCCATATTCTCATATATCTTTAAGCTTGATGTTGTTGATGCTTGTCTTTCTTCTCTTGTTATCTCCTCTGGTAGCTGAATGGCTTGGGTAGTATTTGGGAGGCTTGGCAGGAGCATATGGGTTGTTCCTGAAATGTTCTCTATCATAAAGTCTCCTCTTTGTCATGGACTTCTCATATAATTCTCATTCCTGGGAGCTGTAATGTTCATTTCTGCTTTCATTGTAGTCCATAATCAGTTTGAGAGTATTCAAGATAAGAGATTTAGAGGTAGGAGACCATATTTCTGCAAACTCAGGGGCTTTTCTCTTTTCAGCATCAGGAACTGCGATTGACCTGCTGGCAGAGGCACCATCACCATATTTCCGTTTCTTGGGAATGTTGACTTCTGGAGGGGCCTTAAGAGAGATATCGTCAGGGTCATCTTCCCAACCCTGAGTATATGATTCTGGAGGAGCAACTGAGTCTCCATGCCTTGAAGAGAAGGTAGGTTGTTGAGGTTGAACATGAGCAGCAGTAGTAGAGGGATGGAGATGATGAGGAATGTAGTTTAGATCTTTTGCAAACTCAGGAAGAATTTGATTATGCATACTGTGTCATATGCATGGAATTTGACACTCTGAATTTGTTTGAGTACATCAGCCTGAATTTCTTGCATTTTAGCTGCCCAGAGCTCTTGCTTGAGTGCATCTGATTTTTCTAGATATTCCTTCACCAAGCTCTCCCACTTTCTGACTTATACAGTCAGCTTATTGATTGTATATTCTTTGAAGGATCCAACCTCTTCACAGATTTTCATCTTAGTAGCTTCAGCTCTTTTATCCAATTCAATCTGATTACCTGCCAGAGTCACACCTTGCTCCATATCTTGACCAACACTAGTAATAGTGTGATCTAGAGCCTTTCCACCAATTTGGAAGAGGTGTCTGAGCTGATCAATATTATGTTGAATTTCTGTATATCCCCTGCTCATTTCAGTCTCTAGAGTAGTGACTTTATCAGTAACAGCTTTAAGAGAAGCATCATAGTAGGTTCTTTGCTCTTAAAGCAAAAGGATAACTTGATTCAGCAAATCATTTGTAGGAGTAGCAGGAGGAGGAGGAGGAGCACTAGAAGAGGGAACTGGAGGAGGAGGAGCAACTCATTGAGTTATTTCTTCAATGGAGACAAAGCTCTTTGCTCTAGTAGTGTGAATCAGGGCATCCCCTTCATTAGTGACTGTGGGCATGGAGAAGTCCAGGGTTCTCAAAGGAGCTTCTGCTAGTTTTGGAGATGGCTCATCAGTAATGAAAATGGTTTCAACCTGCTCTTGGTGTACAGCAGGATACTTTGTGGGAGATAGAGTATTTGTTGGAGATTGCACTGGAGTGGTTTGTTTTGGAACTTCAGCAGTGGTTTCTTTTGGAAGAGGGGGAAGGGGTTCACCTATAGTCAGTTCTTCAATCATTTCACTGATTGCAGCTTCTGTTGAGAGTAGGGTTTCTTGAAGTTGTGCTTCAGATGGAGTCTCTTCTGGAGTCTGAGATGGAGGAGGAGGAACTGCTGGAGGTGTAGGTATCCTTACTGGAATAGAAGGAGCAGACTCCCCCTCAATAGGTGTACCAGAGGAGCTAGCAACCTAGTGTGGAGAGGAAGATGGGGTCCTATCCTCTGTGGTTGGAATCTCTTGAACCCTGGTAGCTTGAGTGGGATTCTGCAGTTTTAATTCCCATCTTTGAATGGAAGATATAGAAACTTTATTCATGTGGTGAAGAAGAGTTCCTTTTGAAAAGCTGAAGACTTCTGGGTTGATTTCATGGAGGAGGAGAGAGATAATTCTGGCATAATTTGGGGCTTTAATGTTGTCTTTAATCTTGTCCAAGATCATCATTCCAAATTGAAATCTTTTCCTGCATACAATTGCTTGCATAATTTCAAAGAATGATAGGGAGATATCTCTTATAGAACTGGTTTTGCAGAGAAGGACTTTTCCTATAATATCCAAAATTAATTTTCCTTCAGGATTCAGCTGAGACCTTTTGATGTACTCTTCATCAGGAGAAATACCACAGAACATACAGGTTCTGTCGGATTCATCAGGACCAAGAGAATCTTCTTCATCCACAATCGGCAGTCGAAGAAGTTGAGAAACAGAGGTCTTAGTAAGTTTGATCTTAATTCCTTTGACTTTCAACTTGAGAATTGCTTCATGTCGCTTGACCTTGACATTTCTGAAGAACTCTACAACATCGGGAAAGAGGATTTTACATGGCTCTTGGAGGACGAAGGTGAGTCCGGCGGTGTCAAGGAGTATCATAAGATTGTGGAAATCATCTGAAAGTTTTACGATGCCGGTGGCAACTAGTTTGGAACTGATGCCTATCTTTGAAGAAGAGGCCATGATCCAGAAGGTCTTGGAAAAACTACGGCGGGAAGGAAGATGACGTGGCTCTGCAACTTCTTGGCAGAATGCAAAGAGACTGTCGGCTTACTCAAGAGAGAAAATGATATCGTGTAGAGAGTGATTTTGGAATTTCCGATTTATATAACCCTAGGTTAATGTCTAATTAAGGGATAAATGATGGAATCATACCTTAGAAGTGGTGGCATAAGCCTCGGGTTGCGAATAAGGAAATTTGAATCAATAAGAAAAAGTTGTTTGTCAGATACTCGATTGACTTGATATTACTCGAGTAAAGGTATTGAGATACTCGAGTAGATATGGTTGGAAGTACTCGAGTAGATAGGTTGAAGTACTCGAGTAGTTATGCTGAAGTACTCGAGAGAAATTTCATTACTCGAGTAAGAGATTTTGCTACTTGAGTAAGTCATTCTGCTACTCGAGTAAGTTATTCTGCTACTCGAGTAAGTTACTCGAGTGGCTTATAGGTTACTCGAGTAGATCAAGTAGATTACTCGAGTAGGTCATTTTCTTACTCGTGTACTTTACTTCTTACTCGAGTCAAAAAGTTAGAAATTTGTAGAATTCCAACTTTTGACTGATTCTTGATCTCTGAGCCTTCTTGTGAGTCCATCTTCTCTAATCTTCTTTGTTGAGCATTCCAAGTTCTGTTTTCAAGAACGAGAACTTGGTCTCGTCCAGTGGCTTCGTGAAAATGTCTGCAATTTGCCTATCTATAGAGACATAAACGATGTCAAAGTGACCACACTGGCTTATTACAACAATAATAAACGATGTCAGTAGAAATGTGTTTATTTTGTTTAGGAGTATACATGTCATGGCTGCTTGAGCCTTTTCTTTGACGATCACCATCATGTTGTGATCTTCTATAGGAGGCATCCTTGCATTTTCATTGCTTCTTTTTGTTCAAGAATTTCTTGAGCTGACGTGAGAATAGTGAGAACTTTCCTTCAGATAGCTCAGAGCCTGAGGTACTTGGCTCCGAAGTTTCTTCTTCACTCACTTCTTGTGCTAGGGCAGGAGGAGCAGCCTTTGACTTCTTTGAGGTGTCTTCCTTTAGAGCAACAGACTTCTCTTTGAATGCAGAACTGCACTTCTCTTCTTCAGCCTTTCTAGTGTTGAGTTGAAGCTCATATGACATAAGCTTCTCGAAGAGATTTTGTGGGTATGTCTCTGCTAGCTTTCCAAATTCCCTGATGGCACAGACCTTGTTATCTCATTCCTTAGTTAGGGATCTCAAGAACTTATCATTCAGTTCTTTGTTTGTGAAGACTCTATCATAGACCCTTAGGCCATTTACTATCTTGAAGAAATTCTCAAATGTGTCAGCAATGGTGTCCTTGTTTCCATGTCAGAAGGCTTCATACTTTTAATTTAGAAGGGATCTTCTATCATCCCTAACTTCTTTTGTACCTTCCATCAAGGTGACTAGGGATTGCCGCATCTCCTTTGCAGACTGGCAGTGGATCAAGTTTTGCAATATGGAGTCATCGACTGCACTTGCTATTATGTTCTTGGCCTTCTTGTCTAAGGACATAAGTGCAATCTCGTCCTTGTCAAGATCCATTAATTTCTTTGGAACTTTCTTGGTTGGATCTATTGTGGAGATGGTCATGGGAATGTAAGAACCTTCTTCAACTATCATGAAGATCCTTGGATCCACAGCTTCCATAAAGAACTTGATTCTATCTTTCCACATGGGAAAGTTATTATTGGTGCACAAAGGAAGCTTGGAAAAATCTTTAGCCTTGTCCATGTTTGGTAGATCTTAAAAGACAACTAGATAAGGATCTGATCAAGGTGTTAACCTTTTAATGATCAACCTCCCTCTAATATCAATTGAAAGTGTTAGAGTTGTCTACCTTTTTCACCTAGAGGGGGGTGAATAGGTGAGATGTGCGTCTTTTTGCGGAATAAAAATTTAAGATCTATGAACAGAACTATCTACCAATCAATCACAGACGACAAAATATTTATAGTGGTTCCCCAACCTTGGGTACATTCACTTTCCCTCACCGATCTAGCAATACACTAGACTCGGCTACTCCACTATCTCGGATTGAAAACCAATCCTATGCCTCGAAACAAAGTTCCTACAATCTCGATCCACAAAATGGATCTACACTCGGAAGATAAAACTTCCTACAATCTCGGAGACAAAGGCTCCTACACTCGGAGAGAATTCTCCTACAAGAATGAAATAGAACGTACGTAAAAATACAAACAGTGAATCTTTATCAGATCTGCAAACAATCGGCCTGGATCTTCCTCTTTTAAACTTTGCGGCTTTATCAGAGAGGTTGAAGAAAATCTCGACAAAGCACGATCTGGACTTTCTTTGCTTCACACGATCGGATGGAAGATGAGAAATTAAGCGACGATCTCGATCTGTAAACCTTCTTGATCTGAATCCTCTGAAATCGAAAACCCTAGCCGGATGTGAACGATGAAGATCGGCGGCGGCGGCTTTCGCTTCTTGGAGAGAGAAAGAGATTCAAAGAACTTAGAATAATTTGACTGCAAAACTTCTTCTTAGGGTTTGTCGGTTTGACAAGACCTTATATAGGATTCTCAATAACAGTCATAATTAATTCTTAATGAGGTACACGTGGACCAATTACATCAAGGCTGATTAAGAAATCTGTAAATTCTGGACTTAACGAATTTTCTAAAAAAGTGAAGCTGACATACTTGAGTAAAGATAAAGCTACTCGAGTACTATATAGAACTACTCGAGTAAATAGAAAAGAACTACTCGAGTAAAGACTTAGAGAAAATCTGGAAATGAAGATCAGCAACTCGAGTACAAAGAGATTTACTCGAGTGCTTAAGCAGTTACACGAGAAGTGGAGTTGGCCTACTCGAGTACAATAAATACTACTCGAGTGAATAGGACTAAACTACTCGAGAGGTAGAAGAACAACTCGAGTCAGGGACTTCGAATATTCTCTGGAATAGAATTCTGGGTTACTCAAGTAGTGAAACTGAACTACTCGAGAGGATAAGAACTACTCGAGTATATAGAAATAGGTACTCGAGTAATGGACTTAGAAAAATTTTAAGGGAAGAAAATCTTGTTACTCGAGTATAAACTCTGGACTACTCGAGTAGTAGATGAACTACTTGAGTACATGACTTGACTATTTGAGTGAGAAAAAATTACATGAAAAGCAGACTTCTGTAACTCGAGACAAAAGGTTTAAACTACTTGAGTACTTATACGACTACTTGAGTAATTTACTTAAAAAATTTCTGGAGAAGAAATTCTATTAACTCGAGAATGAGAAGGAATCTACTCGAGTAGTTGTCTTAGATACTCGAGAGATATAACTTGACTACTCGAGATCTAATTTCCTTACTCAAGTATAAAGAATTTTACTCGAGTATTAACTAAGTAATTCACTCGAGTATGTAGAGATCTACTCCAGTAAAGTACTTAGTAAATTTCTTTTAACAGAATTCTCTTCTTCTTTGGTGAATCCAACAACAAGTCTTTCTCCAATTAGTCCTAGTTCATGAATATGAAGTGTATCCCAATAGAGAGGCTACACATGACTCAACACCTTGGATCATACAATGAGGGATTACATTGTATGGTCCTGTGTTTGGTGACCCATTGTAGACTGACATTGGTCTACACCATGCATTAGAATCCTGCAAACACATAACTCAAACAAAGCATCAAATACAACATAATTCATCTTAGTTCAAGAGTGACTCCATCAAATCTAGGTTAATGTGGATACAATACCCAACAATTATCATTTATAATAACGAAGGTGTATCTTTTTCCACCTAGACTACACGTACTTAGAGGTCCAAACAAGTCTGTGTGAATGAGTTCAAGTGGTCTAGATGTGGAAACTTCAGTTTTGCTTTTGAAAGAGGTTTTGACAAATTTGCCCTTTTGACACTGACTACATAAGACATTTAAACTACCGCTTAAGTTGGGAAGTCCCCTAACAAGTTTCTTTTTTGATAGTTTTACAATAAGCCTGCTACCACTGTGTCATAATCTCCTATGCCAAAGGTCTAATTCCTCATTCTTAGTAACTAGGCATTTCAAATTAGATATAGAAATATCATCAAAGCTAACAGTGTACATATTATGATTTCAGTGAGCTACAAGTAATACAATAGAATTTTTGGCATCAATGATCTTGCAAGTGTTTGTAGATGACTCAAATAACACGTTTAGACCTTTATCACGTAGTTGGCTAATAAATATGAGATTATGCTTAAGTCCATCTACATATAAAACATTTGAAATAGAGAATGCCTTGTTACCTACAGTGCTACTCCCAAGAATCCATCCTTTGCAGTTGTCCCCAAAAGTCACCATTCCACCCAGCTTCTTCTCCAGGCTAAGGAACTTGTCTTTATATCTCGTCATGTGCTTGGAACAACCAGAGTCCAAGTACCACACGCTCTTTGTGTCTTTAGCCTGCCAACAGACCTAAAAAGAAGATGAGGGTAAAGTTCTGGTTACCCAAGTTGTCCCACCCATACATAGGTAGAAGACTTTGGAAGCCAGACTTGTGTGTTTTTCTTGGCACCATTCCTCAAACACAAGCCAGATGTGTGACCAAACTTATGACAGTTTGCACACATAATGTAAGCAGTGGATGTTGCCTTTATCAGGTTGCTCGAACTCTTGCTTGAGGTTTGGGATGTCCCTCCAGACTTCTTAGCCTTATTGTTAGATTTATTCAAGTTTGACTTAGGCTTGAAGTGATTCCCGCTTGGTGGTGATGTTGGACCCACATATCCTAGTCCAAACTTCCCAGATCCATGACATTGTGCTCCCAAAAGCATATCCAGTGATTTTTGTCCTATTCCAAACTTTTGGACGACCAGTTGAGGTCATGGATCCTCGCCTTTAAGGCGGTGTTTTTAGTCACAAGCATCACACACCGATTGGCAAATTGTTTCTATTGGAGTTACCATGGGGATCTAGAAGTGGTCAAACATGTAATCTCACAGCCAACGCGATATGAGCCTGCAGGGTCGCACATAAGAGATGTGGAGAAGTTGGATGATTGACTGTGTTGGTAAAGGTTACCAATCACCGACCTGAATGGGGTTATGGGCAAAGTGTTGCCTTAAAGGATCGTCGGGTTGGGCAAATGTTGCCTTGAAGGATTGGTAAGAATAGTCGATCGAGGGTCGACGATCGTCGAGGGTCGACGTATCGTCGACCGCGGGTCGACGAGTATCGTCGACCGCGGGTCGACGAGTATCGTCGACCGCGGGTCGACGAGTATCGTCGACCGCGGGTCGACGAGTATCGTCGACCGCGGGTCGACGAGTATCGTCGACCGCGGGTCGACGAGTATCGTCGACCGCGGGTCGACGAGTATCGTCGACCGCGGGTCGACGAGTATCGTCGACCGCGGGTCGACTGCGGATCGATGATTATCGTCAACCCACGTTCGACGTGAATCGTCGAGTATTGTACTCTGATTCTCGCCGACTGATTCTCGTCGATCCTAGCTGATTCTCGCCGATCCTAGGTGATTCTCGCCGATTGATTCTCACCGAATCTGCTAGGTGATTCTCGCCGATTGATTCTCACCGAATCTGCTAGGTGATTCTCGCCGATTCTGGAACCCTAATGTTCTGGGTGGTCTGCGGATAGCGATATTCCTAAGTCTGTTTATGCCTTTGGTATAAATAGATACTTAGGGTTTTCGGGAATAATCGCTGATCGAATCGGATTGTCGGCCCCTTTGACCGAGACGAAAACGACGGAAGTTCCGCCGTTCTTCGTTCGTTACGCCGATCCCGAATCCCGCCGACGGAAGCGTTCCGCCGCCATACTTGCTCCGTCGACCTCCTCCTCTCCGGCGATTGTCGCTGGTGTTGCTATTCCTAGCGCGAACCTAGCAGTCCGTGGAAGAGCAAGGTGCGGTCATTCTCCTTCCCGATTATCTGTGCGACGGAAAAGTCGGTGTTCTCCCACATGTGTGGATTTCTGCAGAGACGTGGATATCATTCCACATAGAACTCGCCATCAGCAAGAACACGAAGCTTGGAGCATCTCCGTTGAGTTGTGACTCAACGCCACCGAGGTAATTTTTGCTTAGTTGTATGTTAACTTCTTGATTCAACTATCATGGCCCGATCCCATCTCTTTTGTATTTTTCTTGATGTTTTTATTCTTCCGCTGCGTGCACAAGTGTTGTGCCATCCTCATAGAGAAACCCAACAGTGGTATCAGAGGGAGGTTTCGGCCATGATTGTTGTATTGGAAGTTTTGTTATTCCAGTGCGTGTAAACCTAGGGATTTAGAAGTGTTCTAAATGTCTAGATTTAGTCTTGGTACCCCGCCAAGAACGTCTGGGATTTCGTGGAAATTTCTAATTGTTAGAAATTGTAGTCTCCTTAGTAGTAACCATCCCTCGAGATTGTTTTGGATTTTGAATCCAACATAGAGAGATGAGCTTGTCTACTGCTTTAAGTTGAGTTGTCTTTGCTTTTGTCCAATGCATGTAAATCTGAGGATTTGGAAGTTTCCGGATGTTCAGATTTAGCTCTTCCTTCTATCAAATGTTGATGGTGTCAGGTTGTGCACATAAGGGATGCATGTGGTTTTAGAAAAATTGTTTTTCTTTGGATGTGCACATTGATCAAATGTTGATCATGGTTAACTGTTAACCTATAATCAAAATCCCTTCATCAAATATTAAGTGTTCGGATGCCTTCCGATGGATGACACTCTTCCTGCCTCGATCGATGAAGTGTGGGCTTGCCAAAGCAAGGTGCATTAATCTATCTTGGTAAGGGTGCGAGCGGATAATTGTGATATCCCACTGTCGACATCAGGTCCAGCTTAACTAGGTGACCTCAAAGGTTGAGTGCCTAGAGGCATAGGGTTGGCATGCACCATATGATGGATGCGAGTAAGGAGTTATTCACCAACCATACAATAATTGCATGAGGATGCAATTGGCAAGCGTTGCCTACCTAAATAACCGCATCGTGTGAGGAAAGCCAAAGCTGACTCATTGTGTTGGTGAAATACGGATCTTGTCCACTAAGAGTAGCTCGCATGAACTCTCTGAATTGTTAGTGAGGGCTATCATTTCGAATAAAATAGTGGGAGTGTTTTAATTGAAGTCCAAATTAAAATAAATTGTATTTGAAATTTTGGTACTGATTTTATTCTGCATAAATTCTTGTAGAATTCCATGGCAAGTGTTTCACACTCCACGTTGTCTCTGAGAGCCATCCTTGAGAAGGATAAGCTCAGTGGGACTAATTACCTGGACTGGTACAGGAACCTGAGAATTGTTCTCAGGCAAGAGCGAAAGCTCTATGTCTTGGAAGAAGAAGCCCCCGAGGTGCCGACCGGGAACTCTTCCCGTACTGAGAAGGATACTTATAAGAAGTATACTGATGATGCTTTAGATGTCGAATGTCTTATGCTTGCCACTATGAACTCTGAGCTTCAGAAGCAACATGAGAACATGGGGTGCAAGGAGATTGACGAGCATCTCAAGAAAATGTTTCAAGGGCAGGCTCGTCAAGAGAGGTTCGACGTCACAAAAGCGTTGTTTCAGTGCAAGATGGGAGTTTGAGACTCAGTAGGGACTCACGTACTCAAGATGATTGGGTATATAGAGAACCTTGAAAGGCTGGGTTTTCCTCTTAGTCAAGAGTTGGCCACAGATCTGATCCTGCAATCGTTGTCGGACAGTTATGAGCAGTTCGTATTGAACTACAACATGAATGAAATAGACAAGACACTGCCCGAACTCCTAGGCATGTTGAGAACTGCCGAAATCAATATGAAGAAGGCCAAGCCTGGCAGCCCCATACTGATGGTGCGTAAGGGCAAGGGCAAGGCCAAGGGCTCTAAGAAGACGAAGGTGGGACCTAAGTCATATCTTGAGCCCAAGTCTTCTGCACTGATGAAAAAGAAAAGCACGGTGAAGGAAGGGAAATGCCACCACTGTGGCAAGGCTGGTCATTGGAGGAGGAACTGTCCTTCGTACATTGAAGGTCTGCAGAAAATGAAGGGAGGTATGACTTTCGCTTCAAATGTTCACGTTATAGAGATAAACCTTTCTGCTCCTTCATCTTGGGTATTGGATACCGGATGTGGTTCTCACATTTGTACAAATGTGCAGGAACTAGGAAGGAGAAGATTGCTGAGTAAAGGGGAGGTGGACCTCCGCGTCGGCAATGGAGCAAGAGTTGTTGCTGTAGCCGTAGGGGTTTACCGTCTTTCTTTGCCCAGTGGGCTTGTAATAGAACTAGATAATTGTTATTTTTTTCCGGCCATAACTAGAAACATTATATCTATTTCATGTTTGGACATGATTGGATTTTATTTTATAATTAAGAACAATTGTTGTTCTATATTTAAGAATGATGTTTGTTATGCTGTAGCCCAATTGTTTAATGGTCTTTATGTTTTGAACTTGGACCATCTGATCTGTAATGTAGAAAATAATAAAAGACTAAGAACAAATGACTCGAACCCTACATTTCTCTGGCATTGTCGTTTGGGTCATATCAACGAGAAGCGCATATCCAAGCTCCATAGAGATGGACTTTTGGACTCATTTGATTATGAATCATTTGAGCGATGTGAATCTTATTTGTTAGGCAAGATGACTAAAGCTCCTTTCACTGGTTATAATGAGAGGGCTGAGGATCACTTGGGTGTTGTACATAGTGATGTATGCGGACCCATGAGTTTCATGGCTAGAGGTGGGTATTTCTACTTTGTTACATTTACTGATGATTTCAGTAGATACAGATATGTGTATCTTATGAAGTGCAAATCCGAGACCTTTGAAAAGTTCAAAGAGTTCAAGAATGAAGTAGAAAACCAGTTGGGTAAAAGGGTTAAAGCACTCCGATGTGATCGAGTGATGTAGGCTTCTACCGCGGACACTAAATGGGTTACGGGAATGAAACGAATGCCACACTCAATCCACAATCTCTCACGCACTAGATTCACCGCAGCGCACTCGCAAACGTTTTACCACAGTTCACCAACGCACGGTAGCCACTCCGCGGGAAGGTCAAACGAACGGCTATAGGCCGACGTTCTCCTAAGCTAAAAGGACCAATGTTGGGTCCGACCGAGCGAACGTTGTACCAAAGGAGGTCTACCCAAAATGCGATCGAAAAGTGGTAGATCTCCCCCAACAAAAATACGGGGTTCGCCAAACCCTTTCGGAAATATCGCGATTAAGGTTGATGCAAATCAAAAAGGAAAACCACGAAGAATCTAACGATTCAAACCCAACGCAAAAATCTTTCCGACCACTAGAATATCAAGAGGGAATCACACGTGAGTGGAGAGGATCGTTACCCAAGTCGGAATATATGATTTCGACTACCTTTGAAGGGTCGCTCTTCCACGGATCCACCGAAGTCGCGCCGGATGGAGAGATAGATCGTCCTCCTTGGCCGCTTCACACCAAAGTTCAGATTTTCGCCGTAGAAGGAGGCCTTTCTGGTAAAAGCTTCACGTGGAGCGGGCTGCCGGGTTCTCTTCAAAGGGGCTGCTCGGTGGAGGAGGTAGGTGGCCGGCCGGTTATGGAGGGTGGAGGTCGGGTTAATGAGGGTATGAGGTGGTGGTGTCTTGGATGAGGGAGATGAGTGGGCTGGCCGAAATTTCTAGAGGGAGAGTGGGAGAGGAGGGTGGCGGCTTGTGGAAGAGGGGGAAGAAAAGGTGCTGGCCGAAATTTTAGAGAGAGAGAGGGGGGAAGTGGGGGTGGAGGCTAGGAGATGTAGAGAGAGAGGGAGAGAAGGCTTAGAAAGGAAAGACTTAGGGTTTTTTTTCTCATTCAACTTGAGTTAAACAAAGCATACATGCCTATATATAGGCTTAAAAATAAGTCTTGGCTATATGTAGCCCAAAATAAAAATAAAACAACACACAAAATGGCTACATGCAGCCATCAATACAATATCCCAAATAAAATAGCATACTGAAAATAAGATAAATTTAACTATATATTTGTCTTGCGCCGAGGGCGGAAATTGTAGCGTCGCTCCATACGAACACCTCGGCGACGCGAGTCCTTTGTTGGAGACGAAGGAGGGTCTTCCGTTAGCGTGCCATCATCAACAACTTGGGGGCCGTCGTCAACTTGGGGGCCGTCGTCGCCACCAATCCTCCCCCGCTTGAAAGGAGTCATCACCGATGAGTTGTCTTGAAGATACCGTCGGAGAAGAACACCATCCAAGAGAGCCACTTCCGCTTCCGGGAGCCAAAAGTCATCAGAGGCGGGGTGATCACGCCAGCGGATCAAGTAGCGGCGCACATCACCATCAGCAGTGGGAAACACGTCATCCTGGAGAATCCTGTCGGGCAAAAATGCGGTCCTAGCAAACCTGGGAAAAGCATTAGGCAGCAAAGGGGGAAAATCTATATCATCAACATGTAGCGTACCTCCGTTGGAGACCGACAGAGAGAGCGAGCCCTTACCCCCCTCAACCCCATACCCATGAGAATCTGTAGTGGAACTAAACGGATAGGAAGATAGTTCTAGTGGCGGAGCAATATATGGCGTTAAATCCGAAACATTAAAAACAGGGGAAATACCCCAATCAGTGGGCAATTCCAAAAGAAAAGCATTGTCTCCCAACCGTTTTAAAATCCGAAAAGGTCCAGCTCGCCGATCCGCTAACTTTTTTAAGGTGCCCGTAGGCAGCCGTTCAGGGATGAGACGTACCATGACTAAATCGCCCACTTTCAAGGGAGACACTCTCTTATGTGCGTTGGCATGAACTTGATAAGACGCGTATTGAGTGGTAAGCGTTTCATTTATGCGTTTGTGAAGATCATGGATGTGAGAGGCAAAGTCCTGTGCAAATTGACTTGACTTAAACGGTGGCGGTAACGGAAGCAAGTCCAGGGGCACGAGAGCTTTATAACCGTGCACGATCTCATTCGGGGACAAACCCGTGGACCTATTTTTGGAATTATTATATGCTAACTGAGCATGAGGGAGGACAAGGTCCCATGTACCCTTGTGGTCTCACACAAGGCATCGAAGCAAACTACCTAAACTTCTGTTCGCAACTTCTGTTTGCCCATCCGTCTGCGGATGGTACGCGGAAGAGAATAGAAGTTTGGTGCCCATAATCCTCCACAGGGTCTTCCAAAAATAACTTGTAAATTTCACATCCCTATCAGTAACTATAGACTTCGGAACTCCTTGATGGCCTACCACCTCTTTAAAATATAATTGTGCGACGTGTGACGCGTCGTTGGTTTTATTGCACGCGATAAAATAAGTCATTTTAGAGAAACGATCTACAACAACTAAGATAGAGTCGTGACGTCGAAATGTGATTGGGAGGCCGAGAATGAAGTCCATGCTAACGTCTTCCCAAGGAATAAACGGAATCGGAAGATGGGTATAAAGCCCCGCATTAGTTTTGTTCCCCTTAGCCAGTTGGCACGCTCGGCAACTACCCACGATCTTACTAACCATGGCCTTAAGACCGGGCCAATAAAACTTGTCTTCAACTAACGCGATCGTCTTGTCACGGCCAAAGTGTCCCCCTAACCCTCCACCATGCAATTCCCACACTATGAAGTGGCGTAGGGAGGAACGGGGGATGCAAAGCTTCGAATGGTTAAATAAGTAGCCGTCCCGAATGTAAAAAGAAGTAATGGTTGTCGGCGAGTCATCCTGGGTGGCGAAATAGATATCCTTAAAATCTGGGCAGTGGACGTACTCGTCCTTAATCCTATCGAAGCCAATCAACTTTACTTCTAGCGTGGAGAGCGATAACGAAACACAACTAAGGGCGTCGGCTACGCGGTTGAGAGTCCCCTTGAGGTGTTTGATAATGAAAGGGTACTCCTGTATATAGGAGACCCATTTGGCATGTCTAGGACTAACCTTAGTTTGAGAGTTAAGAAACCTTAGCGCTTCATGATCGGATAAGATGACAAACTCCTTAGGAAGTAAATAATGCCGCCAATGTTGGAGGCATCGAATGACCGCGTAAAACTCCCGATCATAATTGGAATAATTTAATTTTGGACCTGCTAGTTTCTCACTGAAATACCCCACAGGGTGGCCTTCCTGACTCAACACTCCACCAATTCCCACTCCAGACGCATCACATGACAACTCGAAAACCTTGGTAAAATCCGGTAGTCGCAAAAGGGGGGCTTCCGACATGCGCGATTTAATTAATTGGAACGCCACAGCGGCTGAGTTCGTCCATGTAAATTCACCTTTTTTCATGCACTCGGTAATAGGGGCCATAATACTACTAAAATCCTTAATAAATCGCCGATAAAATGTAGCGAGCCCGTGAAAACTCCTAACATCCCGAATGTTGGCGGGCTTGGGCCAATCTCTAATGGCTTGCACTTTCTTGGGGTCTACGTGGATCCCCTTCAAACTCACAATATAACCGAGGAACTCAACCGATGTCACATGGAAGGTACACTTCTTAATGTTCACGAATAATTTTTCTGATCTCAGCGTGGTAAGGATGGTTCTTAAATGTGACTCATGATCAATCGTGGAGGTGCTAAATACCAAAATATCGTCAAAATATACCACGATGAATTTTCCCATATAGGGTTGGAAGACGTGGGTCATCATCCTCGAAAACGTGCTTGGCGCATTGGAAAGTCCAAACGGCATAACTAACCACTCGTAGAGCCCTTCCTTAGACTTAAAGGCGGTTTTCCACTCGTCACCTTCCCTAATTCGGATCTGATGGTAGCCACTCCTAAGATCCAATTTCGAAAAAATCGTGGCACCGGCTAACATGTCCAATAAATCATCCAAGCGAGGGATGGGAAAGCGATATTTAATAGAGATTTTATTAATAGCTCTACTATCCACACACATCCTCCAAAAGCCGTCCTTCTTGGTGGCAAGTAAGGCGGGCACGGCACACGGGCTCTTGCTGTGGCGGATAAAACCCTTTTGCAATAAATCCGAGATCTGGGTTTGCAACTCTAAGTGCGCGGAGGGGTTTAGCCGATAATGTGGGAGGTTGGGCAATGAAGAGCCCGGAATGAAATCAATGGCATGTTGGATTTCCCGCAACGGGGGTAATTCAGCTGGTAGCTCTTCCGGGTACACGTCCACAAACTCTTCTAGGAGTTTTCTCAACGCCGACGGCAAGTTCTCAAAAGGGGCTGCGTCTTCCTTAACTTGTAGGCACACTAAGGCATAGAGGACCCCATCTATAAAGGTAGTACGCTTCAATTCTTTCCTTCCTATCAGGCTCAACGTCTTCTTCTCGACCGGGACGACCGTATCCTTCGAGGGGGCCGAAGGATCTTTTGGCGGGGCGGGTTTTAAGAGTATGGTTCTGCCATTAAATTTAAACTCGTAAGTGTTGGCCCGACCAAAGTGGGTGACGTCATGATCGTACAACCAAGGGCGACCCAACAAGACGTGACACGCATCCATAGGGATGACGTCACACCAAATCTGCTCAGAATAAGCTTTGATGGTAAGGGGTACCAAGCATCGCTTCGTCACAGGGAGGGACGACTTGTCTACCCATGCCACTTTATAAGGGTGAGGGTGTGGCTCGGCAACAAGAGACATTCGTCTCACCGCGGCTTCAGAAATTACGTTCATGCAACTACCGCTATCGATGATCAACCTACACCATTTTTCACCACTCTTAAAATTCAACGTGAAAATGTTCGTCCTATTCCAATCGTCTAACGCTCGAGGGGTCGCCAGGATACACCTCATAACCATCATACGGGGGTCATCCTCCATATCACTAGGCACTCCGTCCGACTCGCTCTCTTCGCCCGCCTCGTAAGTAATGTCGTCGGCCCCACCGGCGGAATCTAACAGGGCTAATGGTCTGGGTGTAGTAGGACAATCACTAGCATAGTGACCTTGGACCCCGCAAGCATAACAGGTGACATTCGTTCTGTTGACCCGACCCACCGGGACTCTCTCACCAGAGGGGTTTCTATCATTCCTAGCTGTTACGACTATGGAGGTCGAGTCGGGGGACTGATACTTTCCTTTAGCCCTATAGGTGACGGTGGGAGGCGGTCCTAAAATGGACTTCCCCTTTTGGAACGAGCGAGACTTGCCCTTAAGCGTGTTGTGCTGCTCAATATCTAAGGCAGCGTTGAAAGTGGTGTGCAAATCGGTGTGACCATAACGCAGAAGCTTTCCTTGGATGTCGGGGTTTAGTCCCTTACGGAACCTGGAGAGGGTGACCTCGGGCATCTCTTTCACGTCACACATAACCATCATGTCCTTCAGCAAACTCATATACTCAGACACCGACCTAGTCCCTTGCTTAAGGGTATCTAAATCATCGAACATTTGTGTTCGATGGTAAGTAGGGACGTACTGTTCCGTTAGCCTAGCCTTCATTGCATCCCAGCCTATGGGCAACGCTCCGTTCTTGACCCTCATACGCCGCTCCTCATTCAGCCAAAATATTTTAGCGCTCCCTAGCAACTTCATTCTCGCTACTCGCACCTTATCCGCGTCGTTCAGGGTATACCACTCGAAATAACATTCGATCTCCATGATCCAGTCCTGGAAGACTTGGGGATCTCCTAAACCATCGTAGGATGGTGGCTTGACTCGGATGGCCCGCGTAAGGTCAAACTCGTACGGTGCTCGTGGGGCGTTCTCATTAGGAGGGTGGGGGTAAGGGTTGTGATGCTCTCCCACCCGTGGGTGAGCGGGTTGATTACGGGGTGCCCCGTGTGGTAACCCCAATCCGTGAAGTGCTTCCCTAATGGTCGTCAACTGCTCCGTGAAATCCTGACGGAGCTCCTAAATCTCCGTGAGGGGACGACCCTCACCCCGGTCATCATCCATGTTAGACGACGATGGAGGATATTCCGTACCGAGCCTAGTACGCATGCAAATGGGAGACAACAGATTCAGACAGACCAAAGAAGGAATTAATCCCGCTTAATGACTATAGGAAAATAATTTTTTTTTATTTTCTTGCAGGAAATAAAAAGAGGATTATTAAAAAATTTATTTTGATTTTTTTGGCTGAAAAATAAGAAAACTACGCCGCTATTGGCAGACCAAAGATAATTTTTTTTTGAGATTTTTTTGTGACAACTAACGCGCAAACACAAGTGCAGGTTAACGTGCTAAAAGAGGGGAGGGTGCCAATTAAAAAATTGACAAGAACCTCGCTTTGATACCAAAATTTGATGTAGGCTTCTACCGCGGACAATAAATGGGTTACGGGAATGAAACGAACGCCACACTCAATCCACAATCTCTCACGCACTAGATTCAACCGCAGCGCACTCGAAAACGTTTTACCACAGTTCACCAATGCATGGTAGCCACTCCGCGGGAAGGTCAAACGAACGGCTATAGGCCGACGTTCTCCCAAGCTAAAAGGACCAATGTTGGGTCCGACCGAGCGAAAGTTGTACCAAAGGAGGTCTACCCAAAATGCGATCGAAAAATGGTAGATCTCCCCCAACAAAAATACGGGGTTCGCCAGACCCTTTCGGAAATATCGCGATTAAGGTTGATGCAAATCCAAAAGGAAAACCACGAAGAATCTAACGATTCAAACCCAACGCAAAAATCTTTCCGACCACTAGAATATCAAGAGGGAATCACACGTGAGTGGAGAGGATCGTTACCCAAGTCGGAATAGATGATTCTGACTACCTTTGAAGGGTCGCTCTTCCACGGATCCACCGGAGTCGCGCCGGATGGAGAGATAGATCGTCCGCCTTGGCCGCTTCACACCAAAGTTCAGATTTTCGTCGTAAAAGGAGGCCTTTCCGGTCAAAGCTTCACGTGGAGGGGGCTGCCGGGTTCTCTTCAAAGGGGCTGCTCGGTGGAGGAGGTAGGTGGCCGGCCGGTTATGGAGGGTGGAGGTCGGGTTAATGAGGGTATGAGGTGGTGGTGTCTTGGATGAGGAAGATGAGTGGGCTGGCCGAAATTTCTAGAGGGAGAGTGGGAGAGGAGGGTGGAGGCTTGTGGAAGAGGGGGAAGAAAAGGTGCTGGCCGAAATTTTAGAGAGAGAGAGAGGGGAAGTGGGGGTGGCGGCTAGGAGATGTAGAGAGAGAGGGAGAGAAGGCTTAGAAAGGAAAGACTTAGGGTTTTTTTTTCTCATTCAACTTGAGTTAAACAAAGCATACATGCATATATATAGGCTTAAAAATAAGTCTTGGCTATATGTAGCCCAAAATAAAAATAAAACAACACACAAAATGGTTACATGCAGCCCTCAATACAATATCCCAAATAAAATAGCATACTGAAAATAAGATAAATTTAAAGATAAATTTAACTATATATTTGTCTTGCGTCGAGGGCGGAAATTGTAGCGTCGCTCCATACGAACACCTCGGCGACGCGAGTCCTTTGTTGGAGATGAAGGAGGGTCTTCCGTTAGCGTGCAGTCATCAACAACTTGGGGGCCGTCGTCAACTTGGGGGCCGTCGTCAACTTGGGGGCCGTCGTCGCCACCATCGAGGTGGCGAATACCTGAGTCATGAGTTCCGTGATCATCTGAAAGAGTGTGGTATTGTATCACAGCTCACTCCACCTAGAACACCATAACATAATGGTGTGTCTGAGAGGAGAAATCGTACTCTGTTAGACATGGTACGTTCGATGATGAGTCATGCAGACTTGCATGTTTCCTTTTGGGGTTTTGCTTTAGAGACTGCTGCAATGACATTGAATCGCGCTCCAACGAAAACGGTTCTGAAGACACCATATGAGATATGGACTGGGAAGCGTCCTAGTATGTCGTTCATTAAAATTTGGAGTTGTGAGCCATACGTGAGACGTCAAATGCCTGACAAGCTGGAACCCAAATCGGATAAATGTTATCTGGTGGGATATCCTAAGGAAACGAAAGGGTATTACTTTTACCTACCGTCTGAGGGCAAAGTGTTTGTCGCAAGGACTGGTGTCTTCTTGGAGAACGAGTTCTTATCAAGAAAGACTGAAAGGGTAGAGCTTGAAGAAGTTCAAGAACCACATGTAGTGAATGAACCGGAATTGGATTCTGAGATAGGACTACAAGATGTTGTAGCTAGAGAGCCTGCTCAAGGAACACAAGTCCTACGTAGATCTGGTAGACCGAGGTTTGAGCCTGAGAGATATGGATTTCTCGTGTCTCAAATAGGTAATGTGTTGCTTATGGATCATGATGATGAACCAACAACCTACCAAGAGGCTATGAATGGACTGGACTCCGACAAATGGCTTGAGGCTATGAAATCCGAAATGGACTCCATGTATGCAAACCAAGTTTGGAACTTGGTGGAACCACCTGAAGGGGTACGACCCATAGGGTGCAAGAGGGTCTTCAAGAAGAAGACCGACATGGATGGGAATGTACAGACATTCAAAGGGCGACTGGTGGCTAAGGGTTTCAAGCAAATTCATGGTATTGACTATGATGAGACATTTTCCCCTGTTGTCATGGTAAAGTCCATAAGGATATTGCTTGTTGTTGCTGCGTATTATGACTACGAGATCTGGCAGATGGATGTCAAAACGGCTTTCCTTAATGGAAACCTCCTTGAGGAAGTGTATATGACACAACCCGAGGGTTTTGTATCCCCAGATGAAGCCACTAAAATATGCAAGCTGAATAAGTCCATCTATGGACTGAAACAGGCCTCTCGAAGTTAGAATATTCATTTTGATTAGAAAATCAAAGAGTTTGGTTTCATCAAGAATGAAGATGAGCCTTGTGTTTACAAGCGAATCAGTGGGAGCATTGTTGTCTTCCTGATATTGTATGTAGATGACATACTGTTGATTGGGAATGACATTCCTAACCTGAAAGTTGTTAAGAACAACCTAGGTAACTGCTTTTCAATGAAGGATTTGGGTGAAGCGACTTATATACTCGGTATTAAGATCTATAGAGATAGATCGAAGAAGTTGCTGGGTTTGACCCAGAGTACGTACATCGAAAAGGTGTTGAAGCGGATCAACATGCTTGAGTCCAAGAAAGGATTTTTGCCCATGTCTCATGGTGTGAATCTCTCTAAGGACCAGTGTCCAAAGTCTTGTGAAGATAAGGACCGCATGAAGTTGATTCCATATGCTTCGGCAATTGGATCAATCATGTACGCGATGTTATGTACTCGACCCGACGTCTTCTTTGCTTTGAGCATGACTAGCAGGTATCAGTCAGACCCCGGTGAGTGTCACTGGATTGCAGTCAAGAATGTCCTGAAGTACTTGAGAAGGACTAAGGATGTGTTCTTGGTGTATGGTGGAGAGGAAGAGCTCGTTGTAAGTGGTTACACGGATGCTAGCTTCCAAACTGATAGAGACGACTCCAAGTATCAGTCAGGTTTTGTGTTTTGCCTGAATGGAGGAGCTGTGAGCTGGAAGAGTTCCAAGCAAGAGACAGTTGCCGATTCTACAACAGAGGCTGAGTATATCACCGCAGCTAATGCGGCGAAGGAGGCTGTACGGATTAGGAAATTCATCGGCGAGCTTGATGTAGTTCCTAGCATTGTTGGTCCCGTAGTTCTCTACTGTGATAACAATGGTGCAATTGCACAATCTAAGGAACCTAGATCCCATCAGCGCTCCAAGCACATACTTCGGCGGTTTCATCTTATTCGTGAGATTGTCGAATGAGGAGATGTGAACATTTGCAGAGTGCCGACTGAGGAGAATATTGCGGATCCACTAACAAAGCCTCTCGCGCAGAGAAAGCATGATGGTCATACTAGATCGATGGGTATACGATACCTAAATGATCAACTCTAGTGAGAATCTTGTGGATTGCATGTAAACATTTATTTTGTTGGCCGTTTGTTCATATGATGAACAGTGTACCTAGTTTTTCTCTTACAATTAATGGCAAGTTCTTTTATTATGAGTTTTTCTTTTTCTATATGATAGTTAAATGTTAACATAATAGATACCCTTAGAATGTTCGCTTCCATGGGACATCAAGTACGTGACTTGAATGTGAGAGCCTATGATTTGTTTGAACCTTCATTCTTAAAAGGTCCCTGGTCGAGTATCATTATAGAAGCTAAGGGTGATGATGGTACATGAAGACTAGCACGTGCGTTGACTGATGACCGGTTCTCACAGGTCATGATATTGTGATATCAAGTCATCACGTGGGTACTTGTTAGTGAACAAGTTGTACTGGACAGACCCAACCTGAGACTACTCTGTGGATTGTCATCCAATCGTGTCACGAGTAGGTCTTAATTGACAATGGTGTTGTGGTCCTTTGACCTGAAGTCACAGCATTCATCAAGTGAGGAAGAGCGTGCTTTGATGCCATCTAAAGTCTTCCTTGAGAAAGGTTGATGATAAGGGTGGTTGTTGGGCATGTTACGAATCATTTGGGTGTTTGTGTGTGAGCAGATATAGGATTTGTCCTCCTGTATGACAGGAGTTGCATCCATGGGCCCCTTGATGGAACTGGACTGAGAAATGCATGGTCATGCTTGGTTGAGTCAATATGTGATATTGGACTCACCATTCTCTGGAAGTCCATCCTGGATCAAGAAACTTGGATTGAGCTATTACGAGGGTGACACGGTCCATGCCTCTAGTTCTTTCCGGATGTAGGGGACAAAGGGACAAAGACAGCGCTGATACATTGGTCATAAAGGCTTATGAGTTATAAACTCTTATTGCTTGGGGAGCAATGATGCATTGCTAGATGCCGCTCATTGTTTGTGAGGTTTTTGGTTTGATACTTTCAAGATCAAGTGGGAGACTGTTGGAGTTACCATTGTGATCTAGAAGTGGTCAAACATGTAATCTCACTGCCAACACGATATGAGTCTGCAGGGTCGCACATAAGAGATATGGAGAAGTTGGATGATTGACTGTGTTGGTAAAGGTTACCATTCACCGACCTGAATGGGGTTATGGGCAAAGTGTTGCCTTAAAGGATTGTCGGGTTGGGCAAATGTTGCCTTGAAGGATTGGTAAGAATAGTCGACCGAGGGTCGATGATAGTCGACCGAGGGTCGACGATCGTCGACCGCGGGTCGACGAGTATCGTCGACCGCGGGTCGACGAGTATCGTCGACCGCGGGTCGACGAGTATCGTCGACCGCGGGTCGACGAGTATCGTCGACCGCGGTTCGACGAGTATCGTCGACCGCGGGTCGACGAGTATCGTCGACCGCGGGTCGACGAGTATCGTCGACCGCGGGTCGACGAGTATCGTCGACCGCGGGTCGACGAGTATCGTCGACCGCGGGTCGACGAGTATCTTGGACCGTAGATCGATGATTATCGTCAACCCACATTCGACGTGAATCGTCGAGTATTGTACTCCGATTCTCACCGACTGATTCTCGTCGATCCTAGCTGATTCTCGCCGATCCTAGGTGATTCTCGCCGATTGATTCTCACCGAATCTGCTAGGTGATTCTCGCCGATTGATTCTCACCGAATCTGCTAGGTGATTCTCGCCGATTCTGGAATCCTAATGTTCTGGGTGGTCTGCGGATAGCGATATTCCTAAGTCTGTTTATGCCTTTGGTATAAATAGATACTTAGGGTTTTCGGGAATAATCGCTGATCGAATCGGATTGTCGGCCCCTTTGACCGAGACGAAAACGACGGAAGTTCCGCCGTTCTTCGTTCGTTCCGCCGATCCCGAATCCCGCCGACGGAAGCGTTCCGCCGCCGTGCTCGCTCCGTCGACCTCCTCCTCTCCGGTGATTGTCGCCGGTGTTGCTATTCCTGGCGCGGACCTAGCAGTCCGTCGAAGAGCAAGGTGCGGTCATTCTCCTTCCCGATTATCCGTGCGAAGGAAAAGTCGGTGTTCTCCCGCTCGTGTGGATTTCTGCAGAGACGTGGATATCATTCCACGTAGAACTCGCCATCAGCAAGAACACGAAGCTTGGAGCATCTCCGTTGAGTTGTGACTCAACGCCACCGAGGTAATTTTTGCTTAGTTGTATGTTAACTTCTTGATTCAACTACCATGGCCCGATCCCATCTCTTTTGGATTTTTCTTGATGTTTTTATTCTTCCGCTGCGTGCACAAGTGTTGTGCCATCCTCATAGAGAAACCCAACAGTTTCTTGCCTTCCTCTACCTTGGCAAGAGACATTTGAAGTCTTTTCTCCAAGACATTCTTTTCATTGATGAGACTAGTCGTTCTCAATGTTGCCTCAGAGAGACTTGCCTTTTGTTCTTCGATCGTTGTCATCAAGTGAGAGCACTCTAGACACTCGATCTTCTTTTTGTCAATTCTTATGACTTCACTTTTCAATTTTTTTTAAGTCCTTTTTGATTTTCTTATTCTCGGCTCTCAAGGACGTTTTCTCAGAAATAACGCTTTCTAATTTATCAACTACATTTTCATAAATTTCAAGAAATTCAGTATAAGTAGGTGGAGTTACCTCAGTATCGCTCTGGACACCGGATTCATCGTCAGATTCTTCTTGATTTTTTCCCATGAGACATAGGTTTGCCTCGTCTTCACTTCTCGAGTCGGTGGTGCTTGATTCATCAGATCCATCCTCATCCCAGGTGAGCGCCTTCAGCACCTTCTTCATCTTATTATGCCTGCTTTTCTTTTCTTTTTCCTCCATCTGGAGTCTTGGGCATTCTCTCTTCAGGTACCCAGGCTTGTGGAAGTGATAGCACTTCAGATGGGACTTCTCATCATCGTTTTCCATCTCTTTCGATAACTTGTTCCACCTTCTACCTTCTCGAGCTCCTCTCTTCAGGAATTTCTTGAATTGTCCCAACTTCTTGGGATTCCTCATGAACTTTTTAAATTCCCGAACGTAGAGGCTCTTCTCCTCATCTTCCTCAGAATCTTCAACAGCTTTTCTCTCCTTTTCGGCCTTCAATGTCAGTCCCTTCTTCTTTCCTTCCATGGGATATTCTTCTGCTTGAATCTTCAATTCAAGTTCGTGTGTCTTCAGATTGCCGATGAGGCTCTCTATCTCCAGGGTGCTGATCTCATGAGACTTAGCAATAGCAGTCACCTTTGGGTTAAAGCGAGGAGGTAGAGATCATAGGATCTTCCTCACTAGGTCACCATTTGGATAATTCTTTCCGAGAGATCTTGAAGCATTGGTGAACTTGGTGAAACGAGGGTACATGTTGTCCACATATTCGTCGATCTCCATTCGGAACTGTTCATATTCAGGTTCGAGTCGGAACGGCTTCGACTCCTTTACCTACGAAGTACCTTCATGAGTTAGCTCAAGAAGACGTCATATATCATAAGCAGTCTCGCAGTTACATATCCTATTAAATTCAGTTTTGTCCAAGGCACAAAATAACGAGTTCATAGACTTGGTATTATTCATACATCTAAGCTTATCTGCATCATCCCACTTATCACGCAGTTTTTCTACGGCAGTATCCCCAACCGTGACCATGGGTGCGGTGTACTTTGTCTCAACCATGGCCCATACGTCCATGCTTTGAGTCATCAGAAATATTTTTGTCTAACTCTTCCAGTGACTATAGTCACACCCCATGAATAGTAGGGGTCTACTCACACCTTGACCCTCATTGAATGCGTGTACAGAGTTGGCCATCTTACTTCAGGTTTTGAATCCCTTTTGAAGTAACCTCGCTCTGATACCACTTGTTGGATCTCATGGCCAACCTTAGAGGGGGTGGGGGTGAATAAGGTTGTGGCGTTCATTGAAAAATCGAAAATTATTTCGCTCCAGGAAATCGAGTTTTGGAAGCTACCGCGGGGCATTAGGTATCTAACGCATGGAGGTACGTCTGTGGACTCATTTTCCGGAGCAAGTTCTCTTATACACCCCTTAGATATGAAGAATTCCAATTAACAATCACAGCAGATCACAGAATTAGTAAGGCTGAAAAGGAATTCCATTGCAAGAATTAAAACAACTATTTTTAACAATTATAAAATTGTGATCTCCGTGACGTCGGAGATCGAAGGTGGTGAATATGAAATCTCTTTTTGTTTTCTATACCGACCCACTACCCGAACTGGTTGGCTCTCTCCCTTTCCCTCCAAGAAAAGTCTTCGAGCCGCTCTTCACCTCCACACAAGGAAGAGTCTTAGAGCCCCGCTAGATCCTCCAGATCTAGACTTCCTTATCCCCGGGATGATTTCCCACAGAATCCTTCCCCGGAATCCGCCGACCCTTACCGGTCGATTTCCCTCTCCTCAAGATTTAGAAAAGACAAAATGATTATAAAAGTAAGAGATATAAATATTTAAAAGATTGTAGTTCTCCCTTTTGAAGACTCCTCCGTGAAGCGATCTGCGGCTAGTGCTTAAGATCTTCGTTTGTGGGCAACCGGTCGGCTCTTCGTATTCGTTGTAGATCTTGGATCTTTGGAGTCTTCTGATCACCAGTGGGAGGAATACGACTATCTTCTTCTTTTACAGAGACTTATGGAAAGCAGCACAAGAAGGCGGCCGAACCCTAAAATTCATAAACTCCCGTCCTTTCTTTTTCTCCAGATGTCAATCTTATTAGGGCACAGAAAACAAGGCGGCGTTTTATATGTCTTCATGAAAATAAGCTACCACCGGCGGTAAGAATAGCGCCCGGCAGTAGGTTCGCGTGCTTGTTATGCCAGCTGTCGTCTAAATCTGGAAAGAAATATTCGTAATGAATATTTGACATTTCAAATGTTCTAGAGCCATGTGGTTACCACTTTCACCGCGCGGTAATGTTGGACTCGATGATTCGTCGTTCGGCAAGAGTGGTGTGGTAGTGCTAGAGGCAATTTATTCTCGAGTGCTAGGTCCAAATAATTCATCGTGATAGCCCCTACGGTAGAACTAGCGCTAGGCAGTAGTCCAGCGCTCGATGATTCTAGCTCGACGTTCGTCGAATGGGTAGCGCGGAGCGGTAGCTGATAGCGCTCGGCGGTAGCATCCACTCAATGCCACTGTCTCGACTCACTCAATGCCATTTTTCTCATCGCTCTCGACGCGGTGTTGAATGAGCTAGAGCGGGGTGGTAAGTGGTAGTGCCTGGCGGTAGCATCCACTCAATGTCATAGTCTCAACGCACTCAACGACATTCTTCTCAAAGCTCTCAATGCGACGTTGAGTGAGCTAGAACGGTACGGTAATAGCTAGCATTGTCTGATAGCTTCCCGAGTGCCATGTTGATTTAATTCATTGGGCTAGCGCGGTCAGTAGTACTAGCGCTTTCCGATAACTTCTTGAGCGCGTTGTCCATTTAATTCCAGCTACCGCCCAGCGGTAACTCCTATCGCCCGGCGGTAACATCTGTGGAAATCTTCTTCTCTTCACTTGAACCTGACAACCTACACACTCTATCAACAGAATATATTATCAAATACAGTCTGGGAGTTGATATTCTCAAACACGGGACATGGGAAACATCGGTCCAACAAATTCCATACAGCTAAAAGCTGTGAGTAATGCTCAACCTATCATGGCCTAAGAAGAAACAGGTAGAAAGTGGCTAAGTCCACAAGTGTTTAGTGTAGTCTACTCACTCAACGTCATACAGCAGAAACTGTGAGACAGGCTGAGACAGTCAAATCCTAAGGAGAAACTGGCTAAAATGTAGCTAAGTCCACATGCGTTGGGTGAATTCCACTCACTCAACGCCATAACATCAAAATCGTTGAGTATTGCTCAGTCCGTCAAAGCCACAAAAAATCTGTGTAAATATTTGACTAAGTCCACAGGCATTGAGTGAATCTTACTCACTTAACGCTACGTGATAAAAACATTTACTAAACCTTTGTCAGTCAGAGACTGAGATTTCATAGAAATTTGGCTAAGTCCAAATGCGTTGAGTGTAGATTACTCACTCTAGGCCAGATAACAGAAGAATATTTGTTAAGTAGTTTGGCGTTGAGTGAAGCTTACTCACTCAATGTCATGTGACAAATTTTGTCTAAGTATTATGGCGTTGAGTGATGAAGTCTCACTCAACGCCTAGTAATAGAAAGTTTGGCTAAGGAAAAAAGCATTGAGTGAAGAAGACACACTCAACACTCTCAACGCCTAGTTACAGAAAGTTTGGCAAAGACAAAAAGTGTTGAGTGATGAAAACATACTCAATGCTCTCAACGCTAGAGAAACAGGAATAAATTCCAAGGAAAAAAGCGTTGAGTGGACTCAACGCTCTTAACGCCTAATGGCAGAGAAATTTTTCTAAATGTTTTGGCGTTGAGTGAAGGTTGCTCACTCAATGCCTAATGACAGAAAAAATTTCTAAGTGTTTTCGCATTGAGTGAAGGTTGCTCACTCAATGCCTAGTGACAGAATGATTGGCCAAGGCCAAAAGCGTTGAGTGAAGCTTGTTCACTTAACGCCTGAGATAGATAAAAATCTGTCTAAGTGTTTTGGAGTTGAGTGAAGCTTACTCACTCAACACCTATACTACTAATGTTTGATTTTGGCTAAGTCCACAGATGGTGATGTCAGCAAAGTCAACAAGTCAACAAAATTCAAATTAGTTACGAGTGTAGTACCCCCCCCCCCCCCAACCTTTTGTCGGGGTCGGGCCGGAGGGGTACTACTGGCCCAAGACGTCCACCCAGTGCTCATAGGGGAAACAATCCACCCTATTCAAGCACTTGATGGCCGTCTTGAGTGGTTCGAATCCTAACATTCACAACCCATCAGAATATAGCGGAAGCATTAACAGGAAACCACTAAAATATATATATAACATATCATATTAATACAGAGGTTCTAGGGCCGAAGCCTTATGCGTTTATAAAAGCCCGTGGGCTATACATGTACTACATAAGTCTCTCACACACTCTCTCTTCTAAACTGCTCGGCGGTACTCACATCTCTAAACATCGGAGACGGCGGGGGTGCATCTGCTCGAGTAGACCTAGCTGCTGGCGTAATCTCCTGCGGCAGCGGGTCACTATGGTGCTCCACCTCCTGTGAATGGTTAATCAAATAACCGTTAGTCACAGAGCTAAGTGGAAACAAATCTCCTCCCCGGATCCCATCCTGGGGACGAGCACGCACCCACCCAACAAAAGTAAATAGCCGAAGCAAGAGAGGCTTATCACAATATTTCATATATGAACAACTAGGAGCAATTATAAAAGAGTGCAGTATAACCGGAAAAAGCAGCAGTTATAGCAAGGCTCTACTAGCTCATCAGCATAACAGGTTTTCATATCTTGAATTCTATCGCAGGCATTCACAGCCGCGCACACAAACCGCAGGCACTCATAGCCGCGCACACAAACCGCAGGCATTCATAGCCGCGCACACAAAGCGCAGGCATTCATAGTCGCTCACACAAACCGCAGGCATTCATAGTCGCGCACACAAACCCTATGTTGACATAGTTTGGACCGCTTCTGTTCCAGCAGGGTAGCGAGCCCCGCGGGCCTCACCGATGTGGCCGTCGGTGACAGTGGCCAGTCCAGCCACTTCTGGGGGTGATCGTACCGCACAACCCCAGGCCCTCACGTACAACCTTGTGTACTCTTGGATGTGAGCGACATCCGGCGAATCATTTTGGCCGACCAGCGGAGGAAAACCCGACGGGGAATATAACGGCCGGTCACCCGTGGTACTCATCTCCCTGTCGCCTTGAGTCGTCAACCTTGCCGCACCGGTACGAACGGTCTGCGGAAGGGACTGACCCGCCACCATTTCACCGCAAGCAATTTACAATCAATCAAACAATTGCAAACAATATAACATCGGGTCTACGACGGCCTGCCTTACTAGGCTTACACTTTGGTCATCGGCACTTTGCTCTACTTTTGACAAGGAGCGTGGGAGCGCTTTATTTGGGGCTAGACCTGGAGGACTACCTCAACTCCGGTTATCCTCAACTAAGGCTCAACCTAAACAACAACTGCTCGTCAGAGCAGGACCCGGGAAAATAAAAGTAAATTGCGATAAGATCAAGTGCGGTGGTTATGCTGCTTATTTAAAGTGCTGGAAAGAAATGTGACCAGTACAAGACTGGAGTAGTATTGAAATAAGCTTGACCAGTACGAGACTGGAGTGGTACTGAAATGAAAGTAATGAAATAATCTTGACCAGTACGAGACTGGAGTAGTACTGAAATGAAAGTACTGAACTGAAAAGAATAAAGGAACTGGACCAGTGCAAAACTGGAATAATCATAAAGAAAATGGTTAGTAGTCCAATCACTTCATACAGGAGGCTTCAGTTCCATCTCCGTTCTCAGGAGAGATTCAGTTCCATCTACATCCAGGAGAGATTTAGTTTCATCTCCATCCAGGAGGCACATTCAGTTCCATCTCCATCCAGGAGAGATTCCGTTCCATCTCCATCCCGGAGAGATTCAGTTCCATCTCAGTTTTTAAAGGCTTCCTTGGGTTACACCCTTTATTAAGATCAGATTATGGGTTGGTTGCGCCTTATTAACCACGGCTTAATCGGATTGGGGCTTATCAGGAGTTATACTTTCGTTATTTGTCAAGAATAATTCATAACTCACCACTCGTGCTCTCATCTTCCGAGCGTGCCCAAATCGCCCGAGAGTCGAGGCGTTCGACAGTTTTCATGAAATCTCGAAACACCCGGAGCTTGGTCACTTGCCTCGGCCACTCTCGTCGATATGAAACTTATTCAAATTAGAGAGGATAGTCGCGCGCTCCAATTTTCATTTTGGAAGAAACGAGCGTAATAATATCGAGCGCGGTTCTAGGCTTCCATATTTTGGGAAAAATATCAAAACTTATCCCCATGAGCTCAAATTTTGATACAACCCTTATATGGATATAAAATGAGCATAGAAAAATTTTCATAATTTTTCAAAGAGTTTTGGCCCTTTAATTTGGCCAAATAAAGTTTAATTGGGCTTTTAAAAATATCAAATCAACGCCAAAAATTCTCAAACTTTTTGTGGAGGAAGCCCATAGCAAGGGGAACATTTTTCATGTTCAACAAATTTTCCCTAAGAGCATATTTTAGTCTCTTAAAAATCTAACCCATTATAATATTTATTATAAATATTATAAGAATATATATAATATATATAATATTATATATATAAATTTATAAAACCTTTTTCCTGTTCACCATCTCCCCCACCCCGCTGTACATATCCCGCCGCCCTTACGGGGCTTTTCCGCCGCCGGCCGGCCACCGGCCGGCCGTGGCTCCACCACAGGCCAACCCGCCGGTGGTGGGCGCTCCCTCCGGCGGTGGTCCGGCGGCCTGCCGCCGCCGGCCGCCGCCGGAGCCATTTTTCTTTTTTTTTTTGAACGGGAGGGGAGGGGGTGACGGCGGCGGCGCTCCGGCCGCCGGGAGCGCCATGCACGACGTCAGAAATGGGGAGTGGGAGGAAGAGAGGGTTCCACCTGAGTTTGGTGGGCTCGGGAGGGGCCGGCTTGGTCGGACATGGCTCAAGGTGGTGGAGGAGTGGAGGAGGAGCTCCGGCTTGGCTTTTTCCGGCCACCTGAGCTCCGGCAGAGGGGGGAGAAGGGGGAGGGGGTTGATCTGAGAGCTGTGAGGGAAAGAGAGGGGGTTGGGGTCCTTTTATAGGATTGGGGAGGGAGAGTTCCCTCCCTTTGGGTGGTGTGGGACTAATCCCTCCTTAGGGAGGGATTAATCCCCACCCTCCAGCTGTCTAATGACAGCTGAATGTCTCCCATTTTCCCCCATGTGGGGAAAATGGATGAGGCCCCTTTGTGGGCTTGGGCCTTTAGGTGGGAAAGAGAGAGAGAGGGAGAGAAAATAAATGGGTGGGCCTCCACTTGTAGTGGTATGGGGGCTTGCTGGTTGGGGCCCATGGAGAGTGAGGGGGGCATGGGTCATCCTCTTTTGGAGAGGAGGTGAGCCCCTCATTTGGAGAAAAAATCCAAAAAGTGGATTTTTAGGAGGGTTTGACCAAGTCAATCCTAGGGTGGGTCCCCATTGCTGGTCAAAGTCAAAGTGGGTCCAAGTCATCGAGGTCGGGTCAAAGTTCGAGTGTCGTGTCATAATTGGTGTGCGCACGCTTTTCGGTGCACAACTATGCTTGATTTGACCACGGGTTGACCAATCATTATCGAAATTGACCGGGACGACTTCCGTTGACTTCGTATTGACCACACGAGTCTAACGCCACTGACTGGGGTTGAATCGGAGTCCGTTTGACGAAAGTCCGAAATTTGCGCGTCGCAGCGCGCTAAAATGGTCAAAGTATCCAATTTTGTCGTACAATCTCGGATTGTGACGCGACGAGCTCCGATGCGCTCATATTGACTATATGAGGTCATAGGAACTGATAGAACTCGATTCGGAGTTCTCTAGCTCGATATACAAAATCTCGCTCTCGTTACGTTTTACGAGGAATGGTCACATCCACTATATGACCTCGGAGTCCAACTGAACGAGTTCCGATGCGCTCGTATTGACTATACGAGGCCACAGGAACTGACAGAACTCGATTCAGAGTTCTCTAGCTCGATTTCCCGCCTAGGGTTATTTCCCACCGGGTCATGGGTAGGGTTCGGGCCACTTTTATTGGGCCCACTAAGGCTCTGCTGGCCCAATAAAAGGCGGGATGTTACAATCCAATAAAAATAAAAGGATTTTCGTCCCCGAAAATTTGCTTGAAGTAGGGGGAAAAGTAACATACCTGGGGAAAGAGCTCTGGGTGCTTTTCTCGGAGGAGTGCTTCAGGTTCCCATGTGAACTCTTCTCGTCCACAGTTTGACCATAACACCTTAACCATCGGAATGGTTTTGTTCCGTAGTGTCTTCACCTTGTAATCTATTACTCTGACGGGTTCGAGCCGGACGGATCTATCTGACAGTAGTTGCGCCGGAGGGGTAGGAAGGTACTGCTCTGGTTGCCGGAGGACTCGTCTCAAGGAAGAGACATGAAACACATTATGAAGATTCCCCAACTCTGGGGGTAAGGCTAAACAATAGGCGACGGGGCCAACACGGTCTATCACCGGATAGGGGCCCAAGAAGCGGGGATCTAACTTTTTTTGCTTCCTCAACCGGGAGACACCATGCATGGGTTTTATTTTCAGAAACACCATTTCCCCCACGCTGAACTCCACCGGTCGGTGCCGCGCATCATAATACTTAGCCTGCCGGCTCTGCGCTTCCCGCATTCGCTCCTGAATCAGCTGTATCGCTGCCGTAGCGTCATCGATGTAAGCCACTCCCAAGGCTTCCGGGTCCTCTTTCTGAGCCCAAGTCAACGGTGTTCGGCAACGCCTTCCATACAATGCCTCGTACGGAGCCATCTTAATACTAGCCTGGTAGCTGTTATTGTACGAAAATTCGACTAACGGCAACAGCTGCTCCCACGGCTCATTGTGCTCCACTATGCACAGTCGAAGAAGATCCTCCATCGTCCGGTTCGTTCTCTCCGTCTGTCCGTCTGTCTGCGGGTGGAAGGCAGTGCTGAAGGCCAACTTGGTTCCCAAATATGCCTGCACCCGCCTCCATTCCTTAGATGTGAAACGACCGTCACGATCAGACACGATGGACTTTGGTACTCCGTGAAATCGTACCACTTGTTCTAGGAACATCCTGGCCAGGATATCTACTCCGTCACCCTGTCGGTTTGGAATGAACCGCGCTACCTTGGTGAGTCGATCTACGACCACCCATATTGAGTCATTCCCAGCACGGGATCGGGGTAGGCCGTGGACGAAGTCCATGGTGATGTCTTCGAACTTCCATTCTGGTATCGGCAGGGGCTGCAATAGGCCTCCTGGATTGCGGCATTCAGCTTTGACCTTCTGACAGGTCTGGCACCGGGCAACGAAGTCGGTGACATCTCTCTTCATTCCGGGCCAGTAAATGGTCCTACGCAAGTCCACATACATCTTAACTACGCCAGGGTGAATCGAGTACCTCGACTGATGGGCCTCTTGCAGAATTTCCCCACGAATCCCTCCAGTAGCGGGAATAAATATGCGATGCTTGAATTGTAGAATCCCATCATGCAAGTTATAATCCTCCTGTACCCCTCCTTGCAGAGATCGAATGATCGTCATTACCTCTGGGTCGATCTTCTGGGCTTCTCGTATCCGGTCCCGGATATCGCATTGGATCTCCATCCAATACAGCTGAGAATAGTACTCTTCCGGATCTCTTCGGGCAATCAGGGTAATCTCCTAGTGTATCAAAGACTGGAAAAGTTCCTTAGGGATCTGCTCCATCCAACTCCCGACTATCGCAGGCTGGCGGCTCAAGGCATTAGCGACTCTATTAGCCTTCCCGGGGTGATATTGGAGAGTGAAGTCGTAATCGCATAAGAATTCCAACCATTGGCGCTGCCGGAGATTCAGCTCTTTCTGCGTGAAAATATACTTGAGGCTCTTGTGGTCGGAGAAGATCTCACATTTTACTCCGTACAGATAATGCCTCCAGATTTTAAGGGCGAAGACGACGGCGCCCAACTCTAAATCGTGTGCTGCGTAGTTTAATTCATGCAGCTTTAATTGCCGCGAAGCGTAGGCCACTACCTTACCATGCTGCATTAGGACTGCTCCCAATCCTTTCAGGGAGGCATCAGTGTAGATTTGAAATTCCTCGGTCCCTGAAGGAATCGTAAGGATTGGCGCGGAAGTCAAACGCTTCTTCAGTTCGATGAACGCAGCCTCGCACTCCGGCGTCCATCGAAATACGGCGTCCTTCTTGGTGGGAGCAGTCAGGGGTAGGGCAATCTTGGAAAAACCCTCGACAAACTTCCTGTAGTATCCGGCAAGGCCGAGGAAACTCCGGATATCCGCAGCCGTCCTGAGTGGCGGCCAATTTTGTACTGCCTGGATCTTGGCTTGGTCCACTGCCACTCCTTCCTTGTTTATCGTGTGGCCCAAGAATCCAACTTCTTCTAGCCAAAATTCGCACTTACTGAATTTGGCGAAGAGAGAGTGCTCCCGGAGCTCTAATAGAACCATCTGCAGGTGCCGGGTATGATCCGTCTTGGTCTTCGAGTAGATTAGGATATCGTCTATAAAGACGATGACAAAGTGATCCAAGAAGGGTTCGAAGACTCTATTCATCAGGGCCATGAAGGCGGAGGGAGCGTTGGTGAGCCCGAAGGGCATCACTAGGAACTCGTAAAGACCGTATCGGGAGCTGAAGGCAGTCTTAGGAATATCTTCCTCTCGGATCCGAAGCTGATAATAGCCGGACCTCAGGTCCATTTTGGAGAATACCGAAGCACCTTGTAACTGATCGAACAGTTCGTCGATCCTAGGAAGGGGATACGTGTTGCGTACAGTAAGCTTATTTAGCTCCCTATAGTCGATGCACAGTCGCAGAGTCCCGTCCTTCTTCTTGACGAAAAGTACCGGGGCTCCCCAGGGCGAGGAACTTGGACGGACGAATCCAGCATCTATTAGTTCTTGTAGCTGGAGCTTTAGTTCAGTCAGCTCCCTTGGGGCCATCCGGTAGGGGGCTCGCGATACTGGCCATGCTCCGGACACGAGCTCGATCTGGAAGTCGACCTCTCGCTGAGGTGGCAATCCCGGGAGGGACTCAGGGAAGATATCTAGAAAGTCTCGGACTACTGGGACCTTGGCGAGCACTTGGGTCTTATCTTCCATCTCGAAATAAATAAGGAATACTTCATCCTTCTGACGGACTGACTTCACCATCTGTGTAGAAGTCAAGATAATACGAGAGACAGATGGCACACCTGTCAACGCGACGCTCTGGCCATTTGGATTCTGTAGCCGGACTTCTCGCGTGGAACAGTTTATCTGGGCTTGGTGCTCAGCCAGCCAGTCCATTCCCAGAATTATGTCAAACCCAGTTATTGCTAGGATGGTTGCGTAGACTTCAAACTCTACCTCTCCCAGCGTAGCCTGGAACGAACACTTTTCGGTGGATGTCATATCCGACCCGTCTGGTAAACGGATTCGTATAGATAGTCCGGTTGAGCGAATAACATTTCCCTTTGTTGCGATGAAATCGTGGGAGACGAAAGAATGAGTCGCTCCTGTGTCAAAAAGGGTTTTGGCAGGGTGAACTTCTACCAACAAGATTCCTGACGTCATAGGAAAACATATAAATATATATCATCCAACTAATATACACACATATATATATGAAATATACAACAATAGTGGAAGATCTGATATCTTCTATCGCCTAAGATATATACCTATGACTACGTCAGGGGCTGGTCCATGCTGCAGGTCCAGTACATAGGCTTCCTGGGGAGCTGCTCGGCCCTGCTGGCCTCTCCTGCCAGCTCGGCCTCTACAGCCTCTTTGACCCTGTCCCCGTGCCGGCTGTCCACCCTGGACTGCTCCTAGTCCTGGTCTCCCTATCGCCTGAGGGCAGAAGGCCCTCATATGTCCCGGCTGTTGACACAAGAAGCAGTTCCCTGCAAAGGGAACATCTCGTCGGGCCACTAGTGGGGGCTGTGGAGCTGGAGCTGGTCTACTGTCTTGCTGTGCAGCTGGGGGTGCTGGGGGTGCTGGTGGGCGCCTATAAGACAGCCTGCGGCGTCGCTGTCTGCTCTCTCTATCCTGTCTATGGGGAGCGACTCCAACGTCTCGTCTCTGGTCTCGAGGAAGCTCTACTTGACCTCTGCGCCGCTGAGCCACCATCTACTGGTCCAACTCTAGAGCTGTCGCATGGGTGGCTATGGTGTGGAAGGTGGCCTGAGAGAGCATAATCAAGGCCTGCCTCAGGTCGTCTCGTAGTCCTCGGTAGAACCGAGAGGCCCTATCCCTGTCGGAGGCAGCCAGGTTCCCGGTGAAGCGTGCCAGGTGTATGAACTCTCTCTCATACTCTGCCACAGTGTGGTTGCCCTGTGGAATGAGTAGGAACCTCTCTTGCAGCGCGGCTCGGTCTGCATCTGTGATGAAAAATTCTAGCAGAGCCACGGAGAACTCCCCCCAAAGGATCGTGCTCATCGGCCGTCCTCGGAAGGTAGAGTGACTAGACGCTCTCCACCAATCCCTCGCATATCCCTCCAAGAGGGTCACCACCAAAGAGACTGCTGCCACAGCTGGGCACATCATCCCTACCAACAGCTCCTCCACTCGCTCCACCCACTCCTCTACCTGAATGGCCGTCTTTGTACCCCTGAAAGGGGGAGGCCTCAGTCCTCGAAAAGTCGTCAGCAGATCTGTGGGTGCCGTCATCTCCCGCGGTGGCTGTGCCAGGGCATCTCGGAAAGTCGCTAGTATAGCCGTCAGTGTCTGCCCTATATCTGACTCGGCAAACGGTACGGCTGCGGGAGCAACCGGGTCTGGTGGTGTGGTGGCTGGAACGTATCCTCTGGACGAGGATCCCCCGTTACTGTACTCCGGTATCTGGAGAAGTAACAGGAAAGAGTGTCAATATTTTCAAAAGTAAGGGAATTTGCAAAAGCGACAACCCAAGCGGAAAACAATGGTGTATGGGCGTACTAACGCACAGTCTAGAATCCCTAAGCCTCTACACTAGGGTCCACCAGGCTTCCACTGCAAGGTTCGTCCCGAACCTAGAACGAAGCGAGGGACGGAGGGATCCTGAGACTGCTCCACAAGGACGAATCGTGATCGCTCTGATACATTTGTAGTACCCCCCCCCCCCCAACCTTTTGTCGGGGTCGGGCCGGAGGGGTACTACTGGCCCAAGACGTCCACCCAGTGCTCATAGGGGAAACAATCCACCCTATTCAAGCACTTGATGGCCGTCTTGAGTGGTTCGAATCCTAACATTCACAACCCATCAGAATATAGCGGAAGCATTAACAGGAAACCACTACATATATATATAACATATCATATTAATACAGAGGTTCTAGGGCCGAAGCCTTATGCGTTTATAAAAGCCCGTGGGCTATACATGTACTACATAAGTCTCTCACACACTCTCTCTTCTAAACTGCTCGGCGGTACTCACGTCTCTAAACACCGGAGACGGCGGGGGTGCATCAGCTCGAGTAGACCTAGCTGCTGGCGTAATCTCCTATGGCAGCGGGTCACTATGGTGCTCCACCTCCTGTGAATGGTTAATCAAATAACCGTTAGTCACAGAGCTAAGTGGAAACAAATCTCCTCCCCGGATCCACATCCTGGGGACGAGCACGCACCCACCCAACAAAAGTAAATAGCCGAAGCAAGAGAGGGTTATCACAACATTTCATATATGAACAACTAGGAGCAATTATAAAAGAGTGCAGTATAACCGGAAAAAGCAGCAGTTATAGCAAGGCTCTACTAGCTCATCAGCACAACAGGTTTTCATATCTTGAATTCTATCGCAGGCATTCACAGCCGCGCACACAAACCGCAGGCACTCATAGCCGCGCACACAAACCGCAGGCATTCATAGCCGCGCACACAAACCGCAGGCATTCATAGCTGCGCACACAAACCGCAGGCATTCATAGCCGCGCACACAAACCCTATGTCGACATAGTTTGGACCGCTTCTGTTCCAGCAGGGTAGCGAGCCCCGCGGGCCTCACCGATGTGGCCGTCGGTGACAGTGGCCAGTCCTGCCACTTCAGGGGGTGATCGTACCGCACAACCCCAGGCCCTCACGTACAACCTTGTGTACTCTTGGATGTGAGCGACATCCGGCGAATCATTTTGGCCGACCAGCGGAGGAAAACCCGACGGGGAATATAACGGCCGTTCACCCGTGGTACTCATCTCCCTGTCGCCTTGAGTCGTCAACCTTGTCGCACCGGTACGAACGGTCTGCGGAAGGGACTGACCCGCCACCATTTCACCGCAAGCAATTTACAATCAATCAAACAATTGCAAACAATATAACATCGGGTCTACGACGGCCTGCCTTACTAGGCTTACACTTCGGGCATCGGCACTTTGCTCTACTTTCGACAAGGAGCGTGGGAGCGCTTTATTTGGGGCTAGACCTGGAGGACTACCTCAACTCCGGTTATCCCCAACTAAGGCTCAACCTAAACAACAACTGCTCGTCAGAGCAGGACCCGGGAAAATAAAAGTAAATTGCGATATGATCAAGTGCGGTGGTTATGCTGCTTATTTAAAGTGCTGGAAAGAAATGTGACCAGTACAAGACTGGAGTAGTATTGAAATAAGCTTGACCAGTACGAGACTGGAGTGGTACTGAAATGAAAGTAATGAAATAATCTTGACCAGTACGAGACTGGAGTAGTACTGAAATGAAAGTACTGAACTGAAAAGAATAAAGGAACTGGACCAGTGCAAAACTGGAATAATCATAAAGAAAATGGTTAGTAGTCCAATCACTCCATACAGGAGGCTTCAGTTCCATCTCCGTTCTCAGGAGAGATTCAGTTCCATCTACATCCAGGAGAGATTTAGTTTCATCTCCATCCAGTAGGCACATTCAGTTCCATCTCCATCCAGGAGAGATTCAGTTCCATCTCCATCCCGGAGAGATTCAGTTCCATCTCAGTTTTTAAAGGCTTCCTTGGGTTACACCCTTTATTAAGATCAGATTATGGGTTGGTTGCGCCTTATTAACCACGGCTTAATCGGATTGGGGCTTATCAGGAGTTATACTTTCGTTATTCGTCAAGAATAATTCATAACTCACCACTCGTGCTCTCATCTTTCGAGCGTGCCCAAATCGCCCGAGAGTCGAGGCGCTCGACAGTTTTCATGAAACCTCGAAACACCCGGAGCTTGGTCACTTGCCTCGGCCACTCTCGTCGATATGAAACTTATTCAAATTAGAGAGGATATTCGCGCGCTCCAATTTTCATTTTGGAAGAAACGAGCGTAATAATATCGAGCGCGGTCCTAGGCTTCCATATTTTGGGAAAAATATCAAAACTTATTCCCATGAGCTCAAATTTTGATACAACCCTTATATGGATATAAAATGAGCATAGAAAAATTTTCATAATTTTTCAAAGAGTTTTGGCCCTTTAATTTGGCCAAATAAAGTTTAATTGGACTTTTAAAAATATCAAATCAACGCCACAAATTCTCAAAATTTTTGTGGAGGAAGCCCATAGCAAGGGGAACATTTTTCATGTTCAACAATTTTTCCCTAAGAGCATATTTTAGTCTCTTAAAAATCTAACTCATTATAATATTTATTATAAATATTATAATAATATATATAATATATATAATATTATATATATAAATTTATAAAACCTTTTTCCTGTTCACCATCTCCCCCACCCCGCTGTACATATCCCGCCGCCCTTACGGGGCTTTTCCGCCGCCGGCCGGCCACCGGCCGGCCCGGCCAACCCGCCGGTGGTGGGCGCTCCCTCCGGCGGTGGTCCGGCGGCCTGCCGCCGCCGGCCGCCGCCGGAGCCATTTTTCTTTTTTTTTGAACGGGAGGGGAGGGGGGGTGACGGCGGCGGCGCTCCGGCCGCCGGGAGCGCCATGCACGACGTCAGAAATGGGGAGTGGGAGGAAGAGAGGGTTCCACCTGAATTTGGTGGGCTTGGGAGGGGCCGGCTTGGTCGGACATGGCTCAAGGTGGTGGAGGAGTCGAGGAGGAGCTCCGGCTTGGCTTTTTCCGGCCACCTGAGCTCCGGCAGAGGGGGGAGAAGGGGGAGGGGATTGATCTGAGAGCTGTGAGGGAAAGAGAGGGGGTTGGGGTCCTTTTATAGGATTGGGGAGGGAGAGTTCCCTCCCTTTGGGTGGTGTGGGACTAATCCCTCCTTAGGGAGGGATTAATCCCCACCCTCCAGCTGTCTAATGACAGCTGGATGTCTCCCATTTTCCCCCATGTGGGGAAAATGGATGAGGCCCCTTTGTGGGCTTGGGCCTTTAGGTGGGAAAGAGAGAGAGAGGGAGAGAAAAGAAATGGGTGGGCCTCCACTTGTAGTGGTATGGGGGCTTGCTGGTTGGGGCCCATGGAGAGTGAGGGGGGCATGGGTCATCCTCTTTTGGAGAGGAGGTGAGCCCCTCATTTGGAGAAAAAATCCAAAAAGTGGATTTTTAGGAGGGTTTGACCAAGTCAATCCTAGGGTGGGTCCCCATTGCTGGTCAAAGTCAAAGTGGGTCCAAGTCGTCGGGGTCGGGTCAAAGTTCGAGTGTCGTGTCATAATTGGTGTGCGCACGCTTTTCGGTGCACAACTATGCTTGATTTGACCACGGGTTGACCAATCGTCATCGAAATTGACCGGGACGACTTCCGTTGACTTCGTATTGACCACACGAGTCTAACGCCACTGACTGGGGTTGAATCGGAGTCCGTTTGACGAAAGTCCGAAATTTGCGCGTCGCAGCGCGCTAAAATGGTCAAAGTATCCAATTTTGTCGTACAATCTTGGATTGTGACGCGACGAGCTCCGATGCGCTCATATTTACTATATGAGGTCATAGGAACTGATAGAACTCGATTCGGAGTTCTCTAGCTCGATATACAAAATCTCGCTCTCGTTGCGTTTTACGAGGAATGGTCACATCCACTATATGACCTCGGAGTCCAACTGAACGAGTTCCGATGCGCTCATATTGACTATACGAGGCCACAGGAACTGACAGAACTCGATTCGGAGTTCTCTAGCTCGATTTCCCGCCTAGGGTTATTTCCCACCGGGTCATGGGTAGGGTTCGGGCCACTTTTATTGGGCCCACTAAGGCTCTGGTGGCCCAATAAAAGGCAGGATGTTACAATCCAATAAAAATAAAAGGATTTTCGTCCCCGAAAATTTGCTTGAAGTAGGGGGAAAAGTAACATACCTGGGGAAAGAGCTCTGGGTGCTTTTCTCAGAGGAGTGCTTCAGGTTCCCATGTGAACTCTTCTCGTCCACAGTTTGACCATAACACCTTAACCATCGGAATGGTTTTGTTCCGTAGTGTCTTCACCTTGTAATCTATTACTCTGACGGGTTCGAGCCGGACGGATCTATCTGACAGTAGTTGCGCCGGAGGGGTAGGAAGGTACTGCTCTGGTTGCCGGAGGACTCGTCTCAAGGAAGAGACATGAAACACATTATGAAGATTCCCCAACTCTGGGGGTAAGGCTAAACGATAGGCGACGGGGCCAACACGGTCTATCACCGGATAGGGGCCCAAGAAGCGGGAATCTAACTTTTTCTGCTTCCTCAACCGGGAGACACCATGCATGGGTTTTATTTTCAGAAACACCATTTCCCCCACGCTGAACTCCACCGGTCGGTGCCGCGCATCATAATACTTAGCCTGCCAGCTCTGCGCTTCCCGCATTCGCTCCTGAATCAGCTGTATCGTTGCCGTAGCGTCATCGATGTAAGCCACTCCCAAGGCTTCCGGGTCCTCTTCCTGAACCCAAGTCAACGGTGTTCGGCAACGCCTTCCATACAATGCCTCGTACGGAGCCATCTTAATACTAGCCTGGTAGCTGTTATTGTACGAAAATTCGACTAACGGCAACAGCTGCTCCCACGGCTCATTGTGCTCCACTATGCACAGTCGAAGAAGATCCTCCATTGTCCGGTTCGTTCTCTCCGTCTGTCCGTCTGTCTGCGGGTGGAAGGCAGTGCTGAAGGCCAACTTGGTTCCCAAATATGCCTGCACCCGCCTCCATTCCTTAGATGTGAAACGACCGTCACGATCAGACACGATGGACTTTGGTACTCCGTGAACTCGTACCACTTGTTCTAGGAAAATCCTGGCCAGGATATCTACTCCGTCACCCTGTCAGTTTGGAATGAACCGCGCTACATTGGTGAGTCGATCTACGACCACCCATATTGAGTCATTCCTAGCACGGGATCGGGGTAGGCCGTGGACGAAGTCCATGGAGATGTCTTCGAACTTCCATTCTGGTATCGGCAGGGGCTGCAATAGGCCTCCTGGATTGCGGCATTCAGCTTTGACCTTCTGACAGGTCTGGCACCGGGCCACGAAGTCGGTGACATCTCTCTTCATTCCGGGCCAGTAAATGGTCCTACGCAAGTCCACATACATCTTAACTATGCCAGGGTGAATCGAGTACCTCGACTGATGGGCCTCTTGCAGAATTTCCCCACGAATCCCTCCAGTAGCGGGAATAAATATGCGATGCTTGAATTGTAGAATCCCATCATGCAAGTTATAATCCTCCTGTACCCCTCCTTGCAGAGATCGGATGATCGTCATTACCTCTGGGTCGATCTTCTGGGCTTCTCGTATCCGGTCCCGGATATCGCATTGGATCTCCATCCAATACAGCTGAGAATAGTACTCTTCCGGATCTCTTCGGGCAATCAGGGTAATCTCCAAGTCTATCAAAGACTGGAAAAGTTCCTTAGGGATCTGCTCCATCCAACTCCCGACTATCGCAGGCTGTCGGCTCAAGGCGTCAGCGACTCTATTAGCCTTCCCGGGGTGATATTGGAGAGTGAAGTCGTAATCGCATAAGAATTCCAACCATCGGCGCTGCCGGAGATTCAGCTCTTTCTGCGTGAAAATATACTTGAGGCTCTTGTGGTCGGAGAAGATCTCACATTTTACTCCGTACAGATAATGCCTCCAGATTTTAAGGGCGAAGACGACGGCGCCCAACTCTAAATCGTGTGCTGCGTAGTTTAATTCATGCGACTTTAATTGCCGCGAAGCGTAGGCCACTACCTTACCATGTTGCATTAGGACTGCTCCCAATCCTTTCAGGGAGGCATCAGTGTAGATTTGAAATTCCTCGGTCCCTGAAGGAATCGTAAGGATTGGCGCGGAAGTCAAACGCTTCTTCAGTTCGATGAACGCAGCCTCGCACTCCGGCGTCCATCGAAATACGGCGTCCTTCTTGGTGAGAGCAGTCAGGGGTAGGGCAATCTTGGAAAAACCCTCGACAAACTTCCTGTAGTATCCGGCAAGGCCGAGGAAACTCCGGATATCCGCAGCCGTCCTGAGTGGCGGCCAATTTTGTACTGCCTGGATCTTGGCTTGGTCCACTGCCACTCCTTCCTTGTTTATCGTGTGGCCCAAGAATCCAACTTCTTCTAGCCAAAATTCGCACTTACTGAATTTGGCGAAGAGAGAGTGCTCCCGGAGCTCTAATAGAACCATCTGCAGGTGCCGGGTATGATCCGTCTTGGTCTTCGAGTAGATTAGGATATCGTCTATAAAGACGATGACAAAGTGATCCAAGAAGGGTTCGAAGACTCTATTCATCAGGGCCATGAAGGCGGAGGGAGCGTTGGTGAGCCCGAAGGGCATCACTAGGAACTCGTAAAGACCGTATCGGGAGCTGAAGGCAGTCTTAGGAATATCTTCCTCTCGGATCCGAAGCTGATAATAGCCGGACCTCAGGTCCATTTTGGAGAATACTGAAGCACCTTGTAACTGATCGAACAGTTCGTCGATCCTAGGAAGGGGATACGTGTTGCGTACAGTAAGCTTATTTAGCTCCCTATAGTCGATGCACAGTCGCAGAGTCCCGTCCTTCTTCTTGACGAAAAGTACCGGGGCTCCCCAGGGCGAGGAACTTGGACGGACGAATCCAGCATCTATTAGTTCTTGTAGCTGGATCTTTAGTTCAGTCAGCTCCCTTGGGGCCATCTGGTAGGGGGCTCGCGATACTGGCCATGCTCCGGACACGAGCTCGATCTGGAAGTCGACCTCTCGCTGAGGTGGCAATCCCGGGAGGGACTCAGGGAAGATATCTGGAAAGTCTCGGACTACTGGGACCTTGGCGAGCACCTGGGTCTTATCTTCCATCTCGAAATAAATAAGGAATACTTCATCCTTCTGACGGATTGACTTCACCATCTGTGTAGAAGTCAAGATAATATGAGAGACAGATGGCACACCTGTCAACGCGACGCTATGGCCATTTGGATTCTGTAGCCAGACTTCTCGCGTGGAACAGTTTATCTGGGCTTGGTGCTCAGCCAGCCAGTCCATTCCCAGAATTATGTCAAACCCAGTTATAGCTAGGATGGTTGCGTAGACTTCAAACTCTACCTCTCCCAGCGTAGCCTGGAATGAACACTTTTCGGTGGATGTCATATCCGACCCGTCTGGTAAACGGATTCGTATAGATAGTCTGGTTGAGCGAATAACATTTCCCTTTGTTGCGATGAAATCGTGGGAGACGAAAGAATGAGTCGCTCCTGTGTCAAAAAGGGTTTTGGCAGGGTGACCTTCTACCAACAAGATTCCTGACGTCATAGGAAAACATATAAATATATATCATCCAACTAATATACACATATATATATATGAAATATACAACAATAGTGGAAGATCTGATATCTTCTATCGCCTAAGATATATACCTATGACTACGTCAGGGGCTGGTCCATGCTGCAGGTCCAGTGCATAGGCTTCCTGGGGAGCTGCTCGGCCCTGCTGGCCTCTCCTGCCAGCTCGGCCTCTACGGCCTCTTTGACACTGTCCCCGTGCCCGTTGTCCACCCTGGACTGCTCCTAGTCCTGGTCTCCCTATCGCCTGAGGGCAGAAGGCCCTCATATGTCCCGGCTGTTGACACAAGAAGCAGTTCCCTGCAAAGGGAACATATCGTCGGGCCACTAGTGGGGGCTGTGGAGCTGGAGCTGGTCTACTATCTTGCTGTGCAGCTGGGGGTGCTGGGGGTGCTGGTGGGCGCCTATAAGGCAGCCTGCGGCGTCGCTGTCTGCTCTCTCTATCCTGTCTATGGGGAGCGACTCCAACGTCTCGCCTCTGGTCTCGAGGAAGCTCTACTTGACCTCTGCGCCGCTGAGCCACCATCTACTGGTCCAACTCTAGAGCTGCCGCATGGGTGGCTATGGTGTGGAAGGTGGCCTGAGAGAGCATAATCAAGGCCTGCCTCAGGTCGTCTCGTAGTCCTCGGTAGAACCGAGAGGCCCTATCCCTGTCGGAGGCAGCCAGGTTCCCGGCGAAGCGTGCCAGGTGTATGAACTCTCTCTCATACTCTGCCACAGTACGGTTGCCCTGTCGAATGAGTAGGAACCTCTCTTGCAGCGCGGCTCGGTCTGCATCTGTGATGAAAAATTCTAGCAGAGCCACGGAGAACTCCCCCCAAAGGATCGTGCTCATCGGCCATCCTCGGAAGGTAGAGTGACTAGACGCTCTCCACCAATCCCTCGCATATCCCTCCAAGAGGGTCACCACCAAAGAGACTGCTGCCACAGCTGGGCACATCATCCCTACCAATAGCTCCTCCACTCGCTCCACCCACTCCTCTACCTGAATGACCGTCTCTGTACCCCTGAAAGGGGGAGGCCTCAGTCATCGAAAAGTCGTCAGCAGATCTGTGGGTGCCGTCATCTCCCGCGGTGGCTGTGCCAGGGCATCTCGGAAAGTCGCTAGTATAGCCGTCAGTGTCTGCCCTATATCTGACTCGGCAAACGGTACGGCTGCGGGAGCAACCGGGTCTGGTGGTGGGGTGGCTGGAACGTATCCTCTGGACGAGGATCCCCCGTTACTGTACTCCGGTATCTGGAGAAGTAACATGAAAGAGTGTCAATATTTTGCAAAAGTAAGGGAATTTGCAAAAGCGACAACCCAAGCGGAAAACAATGGTGTATGGGCGTACTAACGCACAGTCTAGAATCCCTAAGCCTCTACACTAGGGTCCACCAGGCTTCCACTGCAAGGTTCGTCCCGAACCTAGAACGAAGCGAGGGACGGAGGGATCCTGAGACTGCTCCACAAGGACGAATCGTGATCGCTCTGATACATTTGTAGTACCCCCCCCCCCAACCTTTTGCCGGGGTCGGGCCGGAGGGGTATTACTGGCCCAAGACGTCCACCCAGTGCTCATAGGGGAAACAATCCACCCTATTCAAGCACTTGATGGCCGTCTTGAGTGGTTCGAATCCTAACATTCACAACCCATCAGAATATAGCGGAAGCATTAATAGGAAACCACTACATATATATATAACATATCATATTAATACAGAGGTTCTAGGGCCGAAGCCTTATGCGTTTATAAAAGCCCGTGGGCTATACATGTACTACATAAGTCTCTCACACACTCTCTCTTCTAAACTGCTCGGCGGTACTCACGTCTCTAAACACCGGAGATGGCGGGGGTGCATCTGCTCGAGTAGACCTAGCTGCTGGCGTAATCTCCTGCGGCAGCGGGTCACTATGGTGCTCCACCTCCTGTGAATGGTTAATCAAATAACCGTTAGTCACAGAGCTAAGTGGAAACAAATCTCCTCCCCGGATTCACATCCTGGGGACGAGCACGCACCCACCCAACAAAAGTAAATAGCCGAAGCAAGAGAGGGTTATCACAACATTTCATATATGAACAACTAGGAGCAATTATAAAAGAGTGCAGTATAACCGGAAAAAGAAGCAGTTATAGCAAGGCTCTACTAGCTCATCAGCACAACAGGTTTTCATATCTTGAATTCTATCGCAGGCATTCACAGCCGCGCACACAAACCGCAGGCACTCATAGCCGTGCACACAAACCGTAGGCATTCATAGCCGCGCACACAAACCGCGGGCATTCATAGCCGCGCACACAAACCGCAGGCATTCATAGCCGCGCACACAAACCCTATGTCGACATAGTTTGGACCGCTTCTGTTCCAGCAGGGTAGCGAGCCCCGCGGGCCTCACCGATGTGGCCGTCGGTGACAGTGGCCAGTCCTGCCACTTCTGGGGGTGATCGTACCGCACAACCCCAGGCCCTCACATACAACCTTGTGTACTCTTGGATGTGAGCGACATCCGGCGAATCATTTTGGCCGACCAGCGGAGGAAAACCCGACGGGGAATATAACGGCCGGTCACCCGTGGTACTCATCTCCCTGTCTCCTTGAGTCGTCAACCTTGCCGCACCGGTACGAACGGTCTGCGGAAGGGACTGACCCGCCACCATTTCACCGCAAGCAATTTACAATCAATCAAACAATTGCAAACAATATAACATCGGGTCTACGACGGCCTGCCTTACTAGGCTTACACTTCGGGCATCGGCACTTTGCTCTACTTTCGACAAGGAGCGTTGGAGCGCTTTATTTGGGGCTAGACCTGGAGGACTACCTCAACTCCGGTTATCCCCAACTAAGGCTCAACCTAAACAACAACTGCTCGTCAGAGCAGGACCCGGGAAAATAAAAGTAAATTGCGATAAGATCAAGTGCGGTGGTTATGCTGCTTATTTAAAGTGCTGGAAAGAAATGTGACCAGTACAAGACTGGAGTAGTATTGAAATAAGCTTGACCAGTACGAGACTGGAGTGGTACTGAAATGAAAGTAATGAAATAATCTTGACCAGTACGAGACTGGAGTAGTACTGAAATGAAAGTACTGAACTGAAAAGAATAAAGGAACTGGACCAGTGCAAAACTGGAATAATCATAAAGAAAATGGTTAGTAGTCCAATCACTCCATACAGGAGGCTTCAGTTCCATCTCCGTTCTCAGGAGAGATTCAGTTCCATCTACATCCAGGAGAGATTTAGTTTCATCTCCATCCAGGAGGCACATTCAGTTCCATCTCCATCCAGGAGAGATTCAGTTCCATCTCCATCCCGGAGAGATTCAGTTCCATCTCAGTTTTTAAAGGCTTCCTTGGGTTACACCCTTTATTACGATCAGATTATGGGTTGGTTGCGCCTTATTAACCACGGCTTAATCGGATTGGGGCTTATCAGGAGTTATACTTTTGTTATTCGTCAAGAATAATTCATAACTCACCACTCGTGCTCTCATCTTCCGAGCGTGCCCAAATCGCCCGAGAGTCGAGGCGCTCGACAGTTTTCATGAAATCTCGAAACACCCGGAGCTTGGTCACTTGCCTCGGCCACTCTCGTCGATATGAAACTTATTCAAATTAGAGAGGATAGTCGCGCGCTCCAATTTTCATTTTGGAAGAAACGAGCGTAATAATATCGAGCGCGGTCCTAGGCTTCCATATTTTGGGAAAAATATCAAAACTTATCCCCATGAGCTCAAATTTTGATACAACCCTTATATGGATATAAAATGAGCATAGAAAAATTTTCATAATTTTTCAAAGAGTTTTGGCCCTTTAATTTGGCCAAATAAAGTTTAATTGGGATTTTAAAATATCAAATCAACGCCAAAAATTCTCAAACTTTTTGTGGAGGAAGCCCATAGCAAGGGGAACATTTTTCATGTTCAACAATTGTTCCCTAAGAGCATATTTTAGTCTCTTAAAAATCTAACTCATTATAATATTTATTATAAATATTATAATAATATATATAATATATATAATATTATATATATAAATTTATAAAACCTTTTTCCTGTTCACCATCTCCCCCACCCCGCTGTACATATCCCGCCGCCCTTACGGGGCTTTTCCGCCGCCGGCCGGCCACCGGCCGGCCGTGGCTCCACCACCGGCCAACCCGCCGGTGGTGGGCGCTCCCTCCGGCGGTGGTCCGGCGGCCTGCCGCCGCCGGCCGCCGCCGGAGCCATTTTTCTTTTTTTTTTTTGAACGGGAGGGGAGGGGGTGACGGCGGCGGCGCTCCGGCCGCCGGGAGCGCCATGCACGACATCAGAAATGGGGAGTGGGAGGAAGAGAGGGTTCCACCTGAGTTTGGTGGGATCGGGAGGGGCCGGCTTGGTCGGACATGGCTCAAGGTGGTGGAGGAGTGGAGGAGGAGCTCCGGCTTGGCTTTTTCCGGCCACCTGAGCTCCGGCAGAGGGGGGAGAAGGGGGAGGGGGTTGATCTGAGAGCTGTGAGGGAAAGAGAGGGGGTTGGGGTCCTTTTATAGGATTGGGGAGGGAGAGTTCCCTCCCTTTGGGTGGTGTGGGACTAATCCCTCCTTAGGGAGGGATTAATCCCCACCCTCCAGCTGTCTAATGACAGCTGGATGTCTCCCATTTTCCCCATGTGGGGAAAATGGATGAGGCCCCTTTGTGGGCTTGGGCCTTAAGGTGGGAAAGAGAGAGAGAGGGAGAGAAAAGAAATGGGTGGGCCTCCACTTGTAGTGGTATGGGGGCTTGCTGGTTGGGGCCCATGGAGAGTGAGGGGGGCATGGGCCATCCTCTTTTGGAGAGGAGGTGAGCCCCTCATTTGGAGAAAAAATCCAAAAAGTGGATTTTTAGGAGGGTTTGACCAAGTCAATCCTAGGGTGGGTCCCCATTGCTGGTCAAAGTCAAAGTGGGTCCAAGTCGTCGGGGTCGGGTCAAAGTTCGAGTGTCGTGTCATAATTGGTGTGCGCACGCTTTTCGGTGCACAACTATGCTTGATTTGACCACGAGTTGACCAATCGTCATCGAAATTGACCGGGACGACTTCCGTTGACTTCGTATTGACCACACGAGTCTAACGCCACTGACTGGGGTTGAATCGGAGTCCGTTTGACGAAAGTCCGAAATTTGCGCGTCGCAGCGCGCTAAAATGGTCAAAGTATCCAATTTTGTCGTACAATCTCGGATTGTGACGCGACGAGCTCCGATGCGCTCATATTGACTATATGAGGTCATAAGAACTGATAGAACTCGATTCGGAGTTCTCTAGCTCGATATACAAAATCTCGCTCTCGTTGCATTTTACGAGGAATGGTCACATCTACTATATGACCTCGGAGTCCAACTGAACGAGTTCCGATGCGCTCGTATTGACTATACGAGGCCACAGGAACTGACAGAACTCGATTCGGAGTTCTCTAGCTCGATTTCCCGCCTAGGGTTATTTCCCACCGGGTCATGGGTAGGGTTCGGGCCACTTTTATTGGGCCCACTAAGGCTCTGGTGGCCCAATAAAAGGCGGGATGTTACAACGAGAAGGCTACAGTACGCGACAAATGACACTGCATGCCTTCAGTACAACTCTTAGTTGTTAAAGTAAAACTACAGATGTCAATCTCAGTGGGGCCCACGGGTCAAAATAGTCGTTGATTGGCGGAATATAAAAGGAAGAGATGAGATTGAAGAAAGTAACTTTTGGGAAAAAGGTCAGTACTTCATCTTCCTCCTCGGCCATTGTTGCTGAGCTTTGGAAAAGAAGTTCCAACTTTAGATCTAAGAGTTCAAAGAGGTAGTTGGTGTCATTATCATCTGCACCAGCAAGATCAGAGATATTCTCTAAAGAAGTAGAAGCAGCTAAGGCTTGAGGCAAGCTACAGCTGATCTGAAAGCCATCAAGAGTTAGTTGGTGTCATTCTCACCTGCACCAGCAAGTTCAGAAAGTTTTCTTTCTGAGAAAGAAGCAGCAGCTAGTTGTTACCCAAGTTGCAGAAATAGGAAGATAATCAAGTTGATGTTGTCATCTCCATCATCAATAATAGTTCAGAGTAACTCTTTGAGAGAGAAGGTGCGGCAAAGGATAACCCCTATTTCAGCCACTTCACAGGTCCAGCTGTCCTGTTCGGAAGAATATTTTCTGGAGGCTATGAAGAAGAAGTTAGGGCTGAATCTCCTCAGCCCAGGAAAGATAGAAGAATTAGAGCAGTTGTATGCAAGTTGCTTCCAACACAAGCCAAAGCAAGATCTATATCCTTATTGTTAAGAAGAAGTTAGGGCTGGAATTCTCTCAGATCAAGTAGCAGCAACTAACTGTAGTTACTTAGTTACAGCAGGAACACTTTCTGTTGCTGAGAAGAATTAGATAGGGCTGAGTATATCTCAGTTCAGGTAGTAGTAGGCTCTGGGATTATTTTCCTAGAGTCAAATTTGGGCTGAGTTTATTTCAGTCTAGAAGGATTGGCACAGAGAAATATCTCTTGTGTCAAGACCAATGCACCAACCCACTTACACCTTGTAGGGTCCTTTTTAGATCTAAGTGGTAGCAGCAAATTTGCTCTAAGGTTGGATCCAAGTTTGGATCTGAGTTATAGGGTTGTTTAGCCTGAGTGTAGGATCACTGGTTGATTTGAGGTAAGATTTTGTTGAAATTCTGAGAGTATGGCTTTGGCTTGAGTAGTAGGATTCAAGTGTGAATCTGAGCTGTAGGATCCAGTTTAGATCTGAGGTAGGTGATCACTAGATCACTGAGCTGTAGGGCTTTTGAGCCTGAGGTAGGAGAGTCATTCTCTCTGAGTGGTAGGGCAGTTATGCCTGAGTTGTAGGATCCTTTGGATCTGAGGTAGGGCCTTTGTGCCTGAGCTGTAGGAGAGTCATTCTCTCTGAGGTAGTATCCTTTGTGGATCTGAGGTAAGGTTGTCCTCCTAGCTTGAGTTGTAGGGCCTTTGGGCCTGAGGTAGGTGATCTTTGGATCACTGAGTTGCAGGGCCTTATGCCTGAGCTGTAGGTCTTGGAGGAGACTAAGTGGTCATGCAGGATCGTGTTGTAAGCTCTTAGGAGCCGAGATTGGAGAAGTGTCTTGTCTAACTATAAATTCTAAAGGTGGGAGGGAAAGTAGACGTGCCCATAATTTGGGGAACCACTATAAATTTGTTGTGTTGTCTGTGTGTGTGTGCTTTTCTGTGTGTTTATTTATTGCAGGTTATTTGGTTTTTGAAAGCAAATATCTACTAATTCACCAAGCAATTAAAGAAGGAAATTAAAAGAAAGTCGCAAGAGACTAAACCTATTAACCCCCCCCCCCCCCCCTTCTAGGTGATTTAGCTATCCTTGAAACTAAAGACTTTCAAGTGGTATCAGAGGGAGGTTACTCAAAATGGACTTAATAGTTTGAGTAGACCTCAAAGGATAGTTAAAAGTTTTGCACTTGTGTGTTCAAAAGAGAACCACAAGGAGTGGAACTCAATGGAGCCTCAAGTCTGCAGAAAGGAGAACTTTGGGACATGGAAAGAGAGGATCATGCAGATCATGGAAGCCATTGATCCTAGAGTCTTTGCAATAGTTCAAGAAGGACCTTTCATCCCTATGAAGGTCTCTATCTTAGATGTATAAGTCCAGACCCCAAAGAGTTGTGCTGAAATGACTGAAGATGAAGCAATCTTGGCAAATATGGACAAGGGGGCACAACACATCATGGTAAGTGTCATGGATGACTCCACCTTCCAGATCTTGGTCCATTGCATGACTGTCAAAGAAATGTGGGACACCTTGATTGTCTACATGGAAGGTAAAGTGGAGGATGATAAAGAAAAGATACATCAGCCCATCAGATGGTGTCTATCCAGATGTTAGTCTAAAGATCAGGGCCCCTCTATCATATCCAGAAAGTGATTCAGAGGAGGATGATGAAGAAGAAGATGACTGCAGATGTTATAGGCTAATAGCCATAATAGAAGAAGAAAAATCCTGCCAGGATCAGCCTGATCTAGATCAGGTACAATATCTGTCTAGTTCTTCTTATTGCTCAGGTCATGAGACCAGTCCAGATTCTGATGCGTCCTCATCCAGTGGTGAAGATGACCCTGAATATGAGGTAGATGTCAATCAATTGATTGACAAGTATGGTAAAATATTGTATGCTTTGAGAAGAAACAAGAAGTTGGCCAAGATGCAGGCTGAGGAGATTATCTCTCTACAGCTAGCTGTTGCCCAGCAGTTTGAGACAGCATCCCTGCTGGATCAGAAAGTGAGGGAAGTTAGGCAACTAAAGTCCATCTTAATCATCTAAATTGAGATCATAAGCCAGAAGAATAAGATCTTTTTGGATCTTGAAGAGGAGCTCCATAAGGAGAGAAGGATAGTGGCTAGTTTTTATAAACTAAGTATTTTGTTGCCCTTGATAGATTTTATCTCCTCTTAAATGGGTAAGAATGAGTTGGCAGTCAAGGGAAGCACAAGAGTTGACCTTTCCAAATGGAAAGGCAAGGCTCCTGTAGTGCAACAGTCAACCTTTCACAAGGTAATCCTCCCTTCTAATAGGTATGACTAAGACTGCATATATGGTCACTGTAAGAATGAGAATTCTTATTGTAAGAATACAAGTGTATCTTACAATGGGATAAGAAAGGGCAGGAGAATGAGTGTCTTTAAGGCTCCCCATGAAGAAGTACAAATGACCCAATCTGGACCATTTATATTTGGTGCCTCAACCCCAACTCTCAAGGACAAGGTAGTGGCTTTCACTCAAGCCCATCCAGCAAGGACTCATACCAAGGGTCAGTCTACTAGTAAGCCTAACTTGGTTATTTCTGATGATATAAACAACATATCACCTGCAACGAAGACAACTATAAATAACATTTAGAGCAAGCAAAGGAAGCCTGCTGGAAGACTAACCTTCAGTCAGATCCTTGTTGAAAGGAACCTGAAGAAAGTTGTTGCTCCTATTCCTTCAGTTCAGTCAACAGTTAACCAAACTGTAGGACCTACTCAGAAAAGGAGATAAAATGTCCATGAATGTTGGTGTTGTGGCAAGGTGGGGCATTTTGCCCTAGATTGCTGACACAATCCTTCTGTGCCAGGAGCAAGAGTTAGCCTACCTGTCAGAAATACTATCGGTAGGCAAATTAGATTTCAGACTAATCAGATCCTAGGACCCAATTCATTTTGGGGTCCTAAGGTAAGGTAAACTCTGTTTTGCAGGATTGTCCAAGTGCTCATACCCCCATGTGGTATATTGACAGTGGATGTTCCAGACTTAAGACTGGAACAAGAAGACTATCTTCGAGATCATACACCATGGAGGAATGGACCAAAGATCTACAGTCATGAAGTTGGAGATGGGTAAACAGACCATCTAGGTTACTTCTCTTACTGCCCAATAGGAAGAGATGTTGAGTGAAATCCTGAAGAAGGACAACTGCACAGGACATGGATGAAGATTAGTTGAATCCATCTATAAAAGGTCAAGATGCATGAGTGATGGGATAAAGGATTGCTACCTTATCAACAAATAAAGTGTTGCTCAAGTCTTGGGAAAATGCCAGCTCGATCCAGCTAGCAGGACTGTCTAGTTGGACAAAGGTTTGCTGCCACACTAGTAAATTAGTGAAGAAAAAGCAGACTATACACATCACTGAGGAAAGCATTAGAAGTAGCTCTTCTGATAGCAGCAAGGAAGGAGCACATAATGCTCAGCTGAAAAGTTTCTCAAGTGGTATCCTCAGCTGTTAGACTATTTAGAGGAAACTTGTGTTGAAATTTGATATAGCAGAAAACGGAACCAGGCACAGGAAAACTGAACCTCTCTGAGCCCAAATAAACCAGATGCAAAACAAAAGAGCAAGAATCTTGTACTATAATAATCTTTACAATGCGAGAAGTACATGGCGAGACATGATTCATCGATGTATCCAAAGGAAGCAGAAATAATACAAGGCAAAACCCAAACCGTGCGGGCTCAAGAGTAACCGCTGGAACTACTGCTGTACTACGGAGTCCGCAGAAATCGGCAGGTCACCAAACTGCAAACCATGTCGCACTGACTACCTGTTATTCCAATGCAAACTCTACTCACCGATCTGCAGACCGCCTAACCGCGAGGTCGCCTAGCCGCCTGAGCGCACGATCTGTTACCGAACTGAACAAGCCGCCAGAAGCGGACAACTTATTGAACTGGGAAATTAGTTGTAGAAGAGAAACTGCCTAGCCGCAACCCGCAACCTGCTGTTAACCACTGGTTTCTATCCGAAGAGTCCATACTGTCCCTGACCGTAGTCAGAACCAAGTCCCTGGCTTCCAGCGCTATCCGCACAACCTGCACAGCACAAATCAGTCAACCTCCTCAAACTGTGCGGATACAAAATCCAATCCGCAGCAACTATCCGCGAGTTCACTTACTGTTCATTCACCTTATGATTGATGTGGCATGGGGTCCTATTTATAGGCACGATGATGAGTGTTGTCACTGCCATAGCCGATAGGATAACCTCCTCATCTCGCGGCTAGCACCAAGTGTATCCGCAATCCATGGATACACAACCAGGCCGCTGCGACCTGCACGATAGATAGCTCGCCAAGTAGCATCACCAAGGCCGGATATCCATCCAACCGCCTTGTCTCCAATGGCCAAGCCAGGACCAAGACAGTAACCCGCAGACTCTGCGGAAAAAACATGTCCACATATCAGCAGACACGGCCCCAGTCCGCACGCCCTGCGAACACATTTCCAGTTCGTGCACTCTGAGCCCGCAGCCAAGGCACCAAACTGACAACTGTCGGACTCGACGGACAAGTAATACAATCTGCATGCCCAACGGACACTGCTCTAGTCCGCACGCATTGCAGGCACAGCTCCAGTTCGCATTCACCAAGCTGGCAACAAACACACAAGTCAACTGATGTCGGGCTTGGTGGACTGAGAATCAGTCTGTGCTTCACCGCGTGATCACACGGACAGAGTAAACCTTGACTTGGTTCATAACCAACCAAGTCCACACCGCCGGCCACAAGGGCCAATCTGCACTTACTGACAAACACTAGCACCAGTCTGCTCTAACCGGCGAACCCTGCGGCTACCACTTGTCGGGCCACTAGAGTTGTACCAAGGCAGCTGCCATGCCGATCTCCCGAGCTCCAGTCCAGTTTGCATCTTGTCGAACTCTGCGAATAGAGAAGCTATCCACTTGGTTACCTTCTGGGAACAAACTGCCTGTTTAGTATAAGCCGACCGGCCTGGACGCCTCCTCTGTTTGCGCAGACCACGTGAACAAACCGCCCAGGCCGCCAAGGATCAAGCCAACTGCACCAACTCTGCCGACCTGACTAACCGCCAATCCTATCTACATATACCGCGCGATAGGCCCGGGTTGACCAATCTCCCACTTTAACTTCACCATTTTCAACACTCCTCCTTGAAGTGAGAAGTACTGAACAACCACAGCAGTTCCTGTAACCTCGCACATAGTCCCTCTGATAGCGCAATCGAGAAGATGTCCGAGATGTAGTCCTCTCTCCGTATATCCTGGACCATAAGGGATCCCTCCAGCATCTCCTGAAAGGAGACATGCTTCCCTCTGCCTTCTTATTAAGCTTCGACCTCCACTTGCATGCTACAGGAGTAACACCAATGACCTTGGGCTTAAGATCCCAAGCCCCGTCTCCTCTGAGGATATTCACCTCCTCAACCTTGGCGTCATCCACCTCCTTGAATATAGTGGTGTCATCAAAGCTAGAAGGTACTCGCTCGACCTGAGGGCCTGTGAGAAAACATGAGACCAAGCTCCTGCGTTTCCTCCGCTATATCGAGCGGGTGGTTTGATGATCCTCTTTGACCTCCGAAGAGCCTGATCACGGCTAACCACCTCTGCTACAACTTCTGAACCAACTCCGTTCCCGGGCAAACCCGGAATAATGCTCCCTTTACTTCCTAAACAAGAAGCTACCGCACTGTAAACAGAAGCAACTAGAACAACGCACCCCTGCTTCTTGAACCATAAGTCTCGGCTATTGAATAAGTACTACCTGGAACATCGCTCCCCTTGCTTCCTGAATAAGAAGCAACCGCACTGGAACCAGAAGCACCTGGAGCAACACACCCCTACTTCCTGAACCAGACATCTTTGCCCCGGAGCTAGAACATCCTGGAGCTACAGGTGACACAGGCAACTCCATTTGAACCTTAGCAGCAGCCTCCTTCTGCCCACCGCCTGACCTGCTCTCCTCTTGCTCCACATATGAGCTACCCCAATACGACGTCAGTTCATCGAAGATAACATCCCTCGACACGATGAACTTCTTCGTTGCAGGATCTATACACCTACATCTCCTTTTCTACACATCATACCCAACGAAGACAAGTTTCGTCTTGAGAGCATCTGAAGCGTGTACGTATCAGGCATAACTAAACACCCTAAGGTGCTTCACACTGGGCTTTACCCTAAACATCAACTCGTATGGAGTCTTCATATTGATGACATGTGTCGCACAGGCCAATCCTTCTGCCCAAAATGCCTTAGGAATGCCTTTGCACTGAAGCCAACACTTGAAAGTCTCCTTCAAAAGATGGATCATCCAATCTACAACAACACCTTGTTGTGAAGTATGTCCACGAGAGAGCTCCCTTCGGATCCCATGCTTCTTGCAAAAGTTTGAGAACACGGTTGAGCCGAACTCAACTCTGTTGCCCATTCTTAACTTCTTGATCTGCAGGCCAAGCTGGCCCTCCACAAGCATCTTGAGCTCCACAAACAATCGAATCATGTTCGACTTCTCCTACATGAAGTATACATAAGTATACCTCGTATAGTTATCAACCAATATCAGCATGTACCTACTGCCTCTAAGACTGGCGGTGATAGTCGGTCCAACCAGATCACCATGGACAACCTCCAATGGTGCTTTGCATCTGGACTGCGCCTTATCAAACGTAAAACGATAAGCTTCACCGTGTTGACATCCCATGCAAGCTTGACCATCGTCGTAGGATGACAATCTAGGCAAGCCTTTCACAAGGCTCCTCACTGACATTGCTTTCAGCTTGTCCATCCCCACATGCCCCAGTATTTCATGCCTGATAACTGCACTATCACTGGCCTTCATCTGATCAGCATCAAAACTCTTTGACAACCCAACCAAGTTCTTCTCCTTACTCCCAACATGAGCAGCATTCACTGAGTACAAGACAACCTTACACTCCTTCTTGAGGTGACCAGGCTGCAGGAATCTATAGCACCCTTGTCCTTCCTTCCTCCTCCCATCACACCTAGGAGAAACACTCCTCTCTTGTTGATCAGAAGTAGAGGGACCAACCTCAGCAGCCAATTCCACCTCCTTGTTGAACAACGCATCTAGGGAAGTCCAAATCTCTGCAGCTGACCGGCATCCGCTGATGTGTTCCTAGAGCTCCGATGAGGTCACCTGCTTGAGAATAACCTCCTCTTTTATGTTTGTCTTCTTCCAAGCTCTCACCACTTCAACATTGCCCGTAGTAGCAGTAACCTCTTGCCTTTCTGCTCCGCAAACCACCTCCCAAAGGTCCTTGCAAAGAAGATAGCTTTCCATACATGACTACCACTTATCAAAGTTAGTCTGTCTAAGAAGCTCCATTCCAAGATCTCTTGCCAAATCACCTTGCATTACACTTAACCCTTGTTAACTTATACCCATAGAAGCACTGAAGTAAACTGTCGGTTGATCCACTGCACAAGCCTCTGTTCCCTCTGATACCATGTTGAAATTTGATATAGCAGAAAATGGGAACCAGATGCAGGAACACTTAACCTATCCGAGCCCAAATAAACCAGATGCAAACAGAAGAGCAAGAATCTTGTACTATAATAATTTTTACAATGCGAGACATACATGATGAGACATGATTCATCGATGTATCCAAAGGAAGCAGAAACAATACAAGGCAAAACCCAAACCGCGCAGACTCAAGAGTAACCGCTGATACTACTGCTGTACTACGGAGTCCGTTGAAATTGGCGGGTCGCCAAACCGCAAACTATGCCGCGCGGACTACCGGTTATTCCAATGCAAACTCTACTCACCGATCTGCAGGCCGCCTAACCACGAGGTCGCCTGACTGCACGATCCATTGCTGCCTAACTAAACAGGCCGCCAAAAGAGTACAACTTATTGAACTGGGAAATTAGTTGTTGAAGAGAGACCGACTAGCCACAACTCGTGACCTACTGTTAACCGTTGGTTTCCATCCGCAGAGTCTGCACTATACGTGACCGCAGTCAGAATGAAGTCCCTGGCTTCCAATGCTATCCACACAACCTGCACTGCACAAACCAGTCAACCTCCTCAAACCATGCGGATACAAAATCCAATCCACAGCAACTATCCACGAGTTCACTTACTATTCATTCACCTTATGATTGATGTGACAGGGGGTCCTATTTATAGGCACGATGAGGAGAGTGGTCACCGCCCTAGCCGATAGGATAACCGCCCCATCTCGCGGCTAGAACCAAGTGTATCTGCAAGCTGCGGATACACAACCATGCCGCCGCGACCTGCGCAATTGCCAGCTCACCAAGTAGCATCACCAAGTCCGGATATCCATCCAACCACTTGTCGCCAATGGCCAAGCCAGGACCAGGACAGCAACCTGCAGATACTGCGGAAACAACCTGTCCGCATATCAGCGGACACATACCCTATCTGCATGCCCTGCGGACACATTTCCAGTCTGCGAACTCCGAGCCCGCAGCCAAGGCACCAAGCTGACAACTTCCAGACTCGGCGGACAAGGAATACAGTCTACATGCCCAGAAGGACACTGCTCCAGTCTGCACGCCTTGCGGGCACAGCTCCAGTCCGCATTCACCAAGTTTGCAACCAATCCACAAGTAAACTGTTGTCGAGCTTGGCATACTGAGAAGCAGTCTGCGCTTAACTGCATGATAACCCGAACTAAGCAAATCTAGACTTGGTTTAGAACCAACCAAGTCCACACCACCGGCCACAAGGTCTAATCCGCGCTTACTGGCGAACACTGGCACTAGTTTGTTATAACCAGCGAACCTCGCGGCTACCACCTGCCGCGCTAACAGAGTTAGACCAAGGCACCATCCATGCCAATCTCCCGAGCTCCACTCCAGTCCGCATCTTGTCGGACTCCGCAGATAGAGAAGCTATCCGCCCGGTTACCTTTTGGGAACAAACTACCTGCTTAGCATAAGCCGGCCTGGCTAGACGCCACCTATGTTTGCACAGAACGTGCGAACAGACCACCCAGGCCGCCAAGGAACAAGCCAACTACACCAACTCTGCCGACCTGGATAACCGCTAGTCCTGTCCGTATAAACCGCACGGATAGACCCAGGTTGACCAATCCCACACTTTCACTTCATCATTTTCAATAACTTGCATAAATAAAAATGTATGCTCGGGGTTCAATATCATCTAAACCTACAGCAAGAAATGTATGGACAGGTTCTATGAAAATTCTAAGGGGAAGACTGTCAAGATAAATGCTCCTATTTGGGGAGCATGTTCAGTCAAGGTTGCTGGACAAGCTTGAGTCTTACCTAGAGTACCTTCAGCTCTGAAAATATCAGCACTACTGCTGAAGTTCAGCAATGTCTCTATGAATAATACTAAGATTGAGGGGGGATTTCAACAAATCTCCCTGCTTAAGATCACGAGAGTGTCATAGAAATAACAATAGATGCTTCAAAGGATAATGATCTATCTAGATGAAGAGATCGATCAGGCCATGATCTCCCTGTCCTATTTGAAGTCTTAAAGTGAGAAAAGGAAATGGGAGATGGATCATGATCAAGAGGGAGTATGTTGTGCAAGCAGAGATGGTATACAAAAGAGACAAAACAATCCAAGTGGTATACAACCAACTCAAACAGTCAAGTAGCTAGAGCCAGAGGCAACCTGTTGTCGAAGAAGTGAAAGCAGTGAAAGAACAATTTTTCCACCTCTTCACATTACAAGGAAAAACACAACAAATCTGGGATGATGCTCTCCAAAGGAGACAGGTATGATCCTAAACCCAGAAAACATATTTCCCCAAAATAATATATTGTTGTTGTAGCATGGTTGGACATGTCAGAGCTGACTGCCCAGTCAGATGAAAGGAGAACAGCTGAGAAGAAACACCTCCACCATAGGGTGCAAGTTAGATAGGATAAGCAAAGATGGAACCTATCAAATCCTAATAAGAAGACTAACTACTTGGAGGAGCAAGAAAGAAACCAGTCTTGCAATATCAGCACCACGGTATCAGGAACATAAACTACAGATAAGTAGAACTCCTTCATAGTGATATTCTACTATTGTAATCTAAAATGCTAGGAATCCTGTCTTTCATAGCAGGACTATGTATATGTAAATTAAGTGTCATTTACTTAGGGAGCATGTAGAAAAGGAAGAACTTAGTCTTGATTGTGTCACCACAGTCATGATAATGGCTAAATATCTTTATTAAACCACTAATAGAAGTCAAGGCCAAAACCTTTAAGTTGGGTATGTTGAACTTGGTATAGCTTCAGTTGCTCCCTGTTATACTTGTATTGCAGGATTTATTTATCTTGCAGGTAAATAAGTGTTTGATGGGGGATCAAGACTATAAAGATCCTAAATGGTATCAAGACTTAGATGGAATCATATGTCCATTAGAGATGGTGATAGAGGTGCTCCTATTGAGGGGGAGCAAGATCAGTAGCTGCTACCATGGATCAAAGATCATCATTACTGCTACTGAAAGGATAGTGTTGCTGCCGGAGAAGAGGAGTGGCATTAGGTCAAGGTGATGAATGATAGGAGCTAGCTCAAGTGGATCATTGGACCACTCAAGTGTCAAGGGGCTACATTGATGTGGTGTATCAGTGGTATCACCACAAGACTATGTTGAAGTTCACAAATTTTGTGGATACAAAATCAGCAAGAGGACTACAATCTCAAGGTTTAGACTAGAATGTCTATCAGGAAGTATGTAAGACTATGTTTCAGTTGATGGGGAGCAAGTCCAGCACTTGCAAAGGCAGATTCAAGTGGTTTAATTGTTTCTAGAGTGTCTTATCTGTACTGAAAAAGGGGGAGCGGATAATCTGAACCTCCCTAACTATTTACAGAAGTCAAAAAGGAAGATGAGAATGAGAAAGATGTAAGTGGTAGCAAAAGATGTAAGTGGTGGCAGTAATTAAGGGGGAGCAGGAGCAGGTGTGCCCTGCAGGCAAGAAAGTATGGTAACTATAACTTCTCATGTTATATGTTTTTCAAGTTGATATATTATTGCTGCATAAGTTAGTGTATGTCATTGACTCATTTGATTGAGGGTTTTGAATTCTTCAAATAGGGGGAGATTTTTTGGTCCATTGCCGACAATATCCAAGATTTGAAAAAGTCAATCATATCAATGTCATACACAAAGTTGTATTTGATGTATGCTTAAGTTCTTACATGTAGATTAGTCCTTATAACATTGATATGATAGTTATTCCAAGTTTGTTACAGGTGGTCACAAGGCAGAAAGGTGGACACAAATAAGCTGGCTGGAAAGGCAGGAATTTTCCAAAGTACACAGGCATTGAGTGAAGCATGCTCACTCAATGCTAGATGTCAAGACAGAAAGGTGGATACAAAGAAGATGGCTGGAAAGGAAGGAATTTGCCTAAGTCCACAGGCATTGAGTGAAGCAAGCTCACTCAATGCCAGATTTCAAGGAGCAGTTGACAAAGTTTGAAAAGCAGCTAAGTCCATAGGCGTTGAGTGGAGCAAGCTCACTCAACGCCAGAGGTAAGGAAAGATGTTGGCTAGCAAGAAATGTGGCAAAATCCACAGGCGTTGAGTGTAGTTTACTCATTCAACATCATACAGCTAAAAGCTGTGAGTAATGCTCAACCTGTCAGAGCCTAAGAAGAAACCGGCAGAAAGTGGATACGTCACAGGCATTGAGTGTAGTCTACTCACTCAATTCCATACAGCAAAAAGCTGTGAGACAAGCTGAGGAAGTCAAATCCTAAGGAGAAACTGGCTGAAATGTGGCTAAGTCCATAGGCATTGAGTGAAGTCCACTCACTCAATGCCATAACATCAAAATCGTTGAGTATTGCTTAGTTAGTCAAAGCTACAGAAAATATGTGTAAATATTTGACTAAGTCCATATGCATTGAATGAAGCTTACTCACTCAACGCCATATGATAAAAAGAGTTGACTGAACCTTTGTCAGTCAGAGACTATGGTTTCATAGAAATTTGGTTATGTCTAAATGTGTTAAGTAGTTTGGCATTGAGTGAAGCTTACTCACTCAACGCCAAGTGACAAATTTTGTCTAAGTATTATGGCATTGTGTGATGAATGCTCACTCAATGCCTAATAACAGAAAGTTTGACTAAGGCAAAAAGCGTTGAGTCATGAAGACACTCAATGCTTAGTAACAGAAAGTTTGGAAAAGGCAAAAAACGTTGAGTGATGAAGACGCACTCAACCCTCTTAATGTCAGAAGCAGGAATATATTCCAAGGCAAAAAACATGGAGTGGAATCAATGCTCTCAACGCCTAATGGAAGAGAAAATTTTCTAAGTGTTTTGGTGTTGAGTGAAGGTTGCTCACTCAACGCCTAATGACAGAAAAACTTTCAAAGTGTTTTGACATTGTGTGAAGGTTGCTCACTTAATGCCTAGTGACAGAATGATTAGCTAACGCTAAAAGCGTTGAGTGAAGCTTGTTCATTCAATGCCTGAGATAGACAAAAATCTGTCTAAGTGTTTTGGCATTGAGTGAAGCTTACTCACTCAATATCTATACTACTGATGCTTGATTTTGGCTAAGTCCACAGATGGTGATGTTAGAAAAGTCAACAAAATTCAAATTAGTTGCGAAAAGGCTATAGTACGCGACAAACGGTGTTGCAGGCCTTCAGTATAACTCTTAGTTGTTAAAGTAAAACTACAGATGTCAATCTCAGTGGGACCCACGGGTCAAAATAGTCGTTGATCGGTGGAATAAAAAAGGAAGAGATGAGATTGAAGAAAGTAACTTTTGGGAAAAAAGGTTAGGACTTCATCTTCCTCCTTGGCCATTGTTGCTGAGCTTTGGAGAAGAAGTTCCAACTTCGAATCTGTGAAAAATGGATAAAGAGCTAAATAAACTACAAACTTTATTGCTTCAAAAAGATAATTATTACATAGGTATGCCCCCTTATTTATAGAAACCGGGGAGATGAGAGAATACAACAACCTATGTGGGACTAAAAATAAATCGGGCGGACTACGCGATTTGACATGGTCAAACCGTTCACTATACAACAACTAATAAAACAACAAGTGACAACTAGGAAAGTTGTCTATCTACTTCAGGGAAGATCGCTGACACAAGCTGCCAGACCGCAACTGCAGGTTGCCATAAGACCACAGTTGAGGTTAACCACCAGTCCACTGCTGCAGCTTCAACAAGACCACTGAGGCTCCAACCATACTGATGTTTACTGCTAGACCGTTATGGCCTCCTTCAGACAGCCACTGCTGCTCCTAACCGCAAGCTGAGGTTCAACACCAGACCGCTGGACTAAACAGCCAGGTCGCTAAGACCAGTAGACCGCTGCGGTCAGAGACAAGTCCACCTGGTCTCCACTAGCTCCAACACTCCCCCTCAAGCTGGAGCATATATATACACCATGCCCAGCTTGTTACAAACCTCCTCAAAAGAAGTAACCAGATTGGTGAAGAAATCAGCTAGTTCTTTCTCTGAGTTAACAAATAATGTGCAGATCTGATTCTTCAAAATCTCATCTCTGATGAAATGACAATTCACCTCGATATGCTTTTTTCTCTCATGAAAAACTGGATTTCTCGAAATATATTGCTGCTTTATTGTCACAGAACATAGGTAGGAGATGATCATAAAACTCTCCCAAATCAAGTAAGAGTGTTTGTAGCCACTTCAACTCGTACGTAGTCTGAGTCATGCTTCTATATTTAGCTTCTGCACTTGACAGGGAAACTACAGCCTGTTTCTTGTTCTTCTAACTGACAAGTTTACCTCCAACGAAAGTGCAAAATCCAGATGTAGACCTCCTATCCTCCCTATCATCTGCGTAGCTAGCATCAGAATAAGCCTCAACCTTCAAATATCCTCTTTTCTGAAATAAGAGCCCTTTTCCTGGTGCACCTTTTACATACTCTAAAATCTTTAGAGCTGACTGCAGATGACATTCTCTGAGGGCTTGCATAAACTGACTCACTTTCCCTACTGCATAATAAATATCTGGTCTTATAACTGTCAGATAAATGAGATTACCCACAAGACGCATTTATCCGGTAATATATTCAAGAATAGGAGAATTTTCATTCCAACATTTATCCTCTCCAACAGCCATAGGAGTCCGAGCGGGTTTAGCCCCAAGAAGGCATGTCACTTTCAAGAGATCTAACTCAAACTTTCGCTATGAAAGAACAATAGAACCAGATTTCCGAGATATCTCAATCCCCAGAAAATACTTAGGAGATCCCATATCCTTGGTAACAAAATGCTGAAGTAGATGCTTCATTGTCACGTCAATACCATTTATATCATCTCCTGTAAGAAGAATGTCATCCACATAGAACACAAGAATAATCAGACCAGCCTAGCATTTGCGGATGAACAAAGAATGATCTGCAGCACTACAAGAGAACCCAATCACAAAAATAACTTCACTAAACTTGTCAAACCAGGCCCTGGGACTTTGCTTAAGACCGTAGATTTCCTTTCGCAGCTCATAGACCTGAGACTCCCCTTGAGCAACATACCCAGGAGGTTGCTCCATATAGACAGTTTTGTGTAAATCACCATAAAGAAAGGCATTATTCACATCCAACTGAGACATTTCCCAGTCTTGGTTGACGGCCACAGAAAAGAGCACACGGATCGTAGTAATCCTTGCCACATGAGAGAAATTATCAAAGAAATACACACCATAAGTCTGCGTAAAACCTTTAGCAAAAAGCTGGGCCTTGTAATGATTAATTGATCTATACGGTAGAAACTTTATGACAAAGACCCAGCAATAATCAACAATATCAGCACCTGGAGGTGTAGGAATAAGAGTCTAAGTACACCGATCAGTAAGAGTACGCATCTCTTTATCCATAGTAGCCTTCCAATGGGGGATAAAAAAGAGCATCATGATACGAGGCGGGAACAATATTAGCCGAGAGGGCTAGAGCAAAGCTCCTAGACGAAGGAGAGAGCAGAGCATAAGAGACCACAGCCTGCAGAGTATGCTGAATGCAGGATAAAACACCCTTCCGAAGAGCAATCGGAAGATCAAGATCACTTTTGTCTAAGGAAGGAAATTCACCGTCAGAAGAAAGAGGAGGCACGAGAACAAGAACAGAAGTCTCCAAGGGCAAAGAAGCAGTGTTGAGAGAAAGAGACGGCACAACAGGAACATGTATGGAAAGAACGGGTTCCGGTAGAGGTGCCGAGACTATAGGCAAAGAAGAAGAAGTACCAGAAGGCAAGAGAGAAGAAGCAGGAGAAAAATACGGTGTATCCTCAAATAAGGTAACATCCGCAGACACATACTGTTTGTGTAAAAGAGTATCAAAACACTGATAGCCCTTTTGAGTAGGATAATAATCAAGGAATAGGCATTTAACAAAATGGGGAGAAAGATTGCCACGACCAGGAGAAGGTATGTGAACAAACATTGTATATCCAAAAACCTTACGAGGTAAAGGAAATGGCTCGGTTGTGGGATACAAAATGGAAAAAGGAGTCTTTCCCTGAATAAAAAATGAGGGTATCTGATTAATGAGATAGCAGGAGAGAAGAACAACATGACCACAATAGGATCAAGAAACATTCATTTGTAACAGAAGGCTGCGAGCAACATCCAAGAGATGACGATTCTTGCGTTCAGCAACGTCATTCTGTTGAGAGGTATCGTGGCAAGAAGTTCGATGAACCACACCACGGTTCACACAAAAAATATAAAATTTTTGGTTGTCATATTCCTTGGCATTATCAGTACGAAGAATTTGAATAGGCACCTGAAACTGTGTCAAGATCTCATGATAAAAGGCAGTAAATATAGTGTAAAGTTCAGAACGATCTTTCAGTAGATACAACCAAGTATACCTGGAGAAATCATCAATGAAAGTGACAAATTATAAGCTTCCCCAACCAACAGTGGCAGTAGGAGCAGGACCCCATATGTTAGAATGAACTAGTTCAAAAGGACGTAAAGAACTACGTCTCGTTCACGCTAGGAAAGAAGAGAGATGATGTTTGCCAAACTTACAGGCTTCACAAGTTAGAGGGGAATCCTCGTGAGGAAGTTCTGGAAGAAGTTGGTGGATAAGGCGAGAAGGAGGGTGGTCAAGATGACGATGTCATTGTTGAAGAGAAGAAGAATCAGAAAGAGCAACATCGTGGTCAAGAAAAAAGAGACCACCACGGGCAGTTCAAATCGCAATCCTAGCTTTAGAGACAAAATCAGAGAAAAAACAAGTGGTGCCAGTAAAAGTAACCGTGTAATTTAACTTAGTGCAAAGTGCATGAATAGAGAGTAAACTGCAAGGGAAAGTAAGGACATGGAGAGTGTTCTCTAGAAGCAAAGATGAAGAAAGATAAACAGTGCTAATACCATGCACAGGAGCAGAAGTCCAATCAGCAATAACAATAGGAGACAGTTTGTTATGTTCAAGAAAGGAGGAAAACAAACGAGAGTTGACAGTCATGTGACAAGTGACACCAGAGACAATAAGCCACTTATCAGAGGAGACCACAAGAGCATGAGGAGTTGAAGAGAGAAGGGAAGCCATCCTCAAGAAGAAACTGGAAAGTAGAAAGACTCACCGCGCGGTTAGAAACAAGCTGCGCAAGAACAAGCCGGCAAATAAGGCGCAGAAAGAAACCGACCACAAGATAGGTCGCAGAAATAGGAGAAACAAAACAGTCACTGTGTCAACACACTAGTGGCTAGAAAAGAGGCCGCTACCAAAATGCGGAGAGAGAAGCCGCAGCAACAAGAGATAGAAAAGAAAGGGGAAGAGGAGACCGCACGGTCACGGTGTCAACACACCGGCAGAAAGGAACACGTCATGACCAAAATGCGGTACTCGCAGCAAGGAAGAAACAAGCCGCAAGAAGACAACCCGTGGGGAGATATAAGTGAATAAAGAGCAAACAGCTAAGAAGTCACGCGAATGGAACAAGCCGCAACATAGGGCGACTAACAAAGGCAGTAAGAGCAAAAGATGTCGCACAACAAACTGTGTGAACACCACAAGTCACATAGACAAGCGACTAGCAAAGAAGCCACACCAATAAGAAGAAAGAGAGGAGAAAGAGTCCACCCGATCAAGGTGACAACACACAAGCGGCACGGAAGAAGCCGTGACCAAAAGGCGAAACTCGCAACAGAGAAGAGAAACCGCGCGGTCACAACAAGTTGCAAAGAAGCGCGGTTAGCATGGAAAGCCGGGCGAACAGAAAAGCCCGGAAGGAAGCAAGTCGCAGGCATAACGAGAAGTAAGGGATGAAAGGGAAGGGAAAGAAAGCAGACAAACTGAAAGAAGTCGAACGAATCTGGTGGAAGAGTTCGCGCGGTAAAACCAACTAAGCACAATCTTTTTGAAGCAAAGGATTGGTTCGCCCTGATACCATATTAAAAATGGACAAAGAGATAAATAAACTACAAACTTTATTGCTCCAAAAAGATAATCATTACATATATATGCCCCCTTATTTATAGATATCAGGGGAGATGAGAGAATATAACAACCTATGTTAGACTAAAAACAAACTGGGCGGCCTACGCGGTTTGACACGGTCAAACCGCCCACTATATAATAACTAATAAAACAACAAGCAGCAACTAGGAAAGTCTCCAGACCGCAACTGCGGGTTGCCACCAGACCGTAGATGCGATTAACCACCAGTCCACTGCTACGGTTTCAACCAGACCACTACGGCTCCAACCAGACCACTGCAGCTTCATACAAACCATTACGGCTAACTGATATCCCACTACCACGGTTTAATGCAAGACCGTTGTGCCTTCCTTCAGACTGCCACTGTTGCTCCTGACTGCAAGCTGAGGTTCACCACCAGACAGCTGGACCAAACTGTCAGGTCGCTAAGACCAGTAGATCGTTGCGGTTAGAGACAAGTCCACCTGGTCTCCACTAAATCCAACAAGATCCAAGAGTTCTAAGAGATAGCTGGTTCCATTATCATCTGCACCAGCAAGATCAGAGATATTCTCTGAAGAAGTAGAAGCAACTAAGGCCTGAGGCAAGCTGCAGCTGATCTGAAAGCCAGCAAGAGTTAGCCAGTTCCATTCTCACCTGCACTAGCAAGTTCAAAAAGTTCTCTTTCTGAGGAAGAAGAAGAAGCAGTTGGTTGCTACCAAAGTTGTAGCAACAGGAAGATAATCAAGTTGTTGTTGTCATCTCCATCATCAACATCAGTTCAGAGTAAATCTCTGAGAGAGAAGGTACAGCAAAGGATAACCCTTGTTGCAGCCACTTCATAGGTACAGCGGTACTGTTCTGAAGAATATTTTATGGAGGCTGTGAAGAAGAAGTTAGGGTTGAATCTCCTCAGCCCAGGAAAGATAGAAGAAGCAGAGCAGTTGTCTGCAAGTTTCTTCCAGCACAAGCCAAAGCAACATCTACTTCATTGTTGCTGAGAAGAAGTTAGGGTCGGGATTCTCTTAGCTCAAGTAGCAGCAACTAGCAGCAGTTACTTCTCAGTTCTAGCAGGAACATTTTCTGGTGCTGATAAGAATTAGATAGGGCTGAGTATATCTCAGTTCAGGTAGCAGTAGGCTCTGCGATTATTTCCCTAGAGTCAAAGTTGGGTTGAGTTTATCTCAGTCCAGAAGGATTGGCACGGAGAAATATCTCTTGTGTCAAGACCAACTCACAACCCACTTCCACCTTGTAGGATCCTTTTTGGATCTGAGTGGTAGGAGCAAATTTGCTCTAAGGTTGGATCCAAGTTTGGATCCGAGTTGTAAGGTTGTTTAGCCTAAGTGTAGGATCACTGGTTGATCTGAGGTAGGATTCTATTGAGAATCTGAGAGTAGAGCATTGGCCTGAGTAGTATGATTCAAGTGTGAATCTGAGCTGTAGGATCCAGTTTGGATCTGAGGTAGGTGATCAATTGATCATTGAGGTGTAGGGCTTTTGAGCCCGAGGTAGGAGAGGCATTCTCTCTGAGTGGTAGGGCACTTGTGCCCAAGTTGTAGGATCCTTTGGATCAGAGGTAGGGCCTTTGTGCCTGAGCTTTAGGAGAGTTGTTCTCTCTGATGTAGGATCTTTTGTGGATCTAAGGTAGGGTTGTCCTCCCAGCTTGAGTTGTAGGGCCTCTGGGACTATGGTAGGTGCTCTTTGGATCACTGAGTCCTAGGGCCTTATGCATGAGTTGTAGGTATTGGAGGAGACTGAGTGGTCCTGCAGGAACGTGTTGTAAGCTCTTAGGAGCCGAGATTGGAGAAGTGCCTTGTTTAACTTTAAGTTAGAAAGGTGGGAGGGAAAGTGGACGTACCCATAATTTGGGGAACCACTATAATTTTGTTGTGTTGTCTGTGTGTGTTCTTTTCTGTGTGTTTCTTTAATGCGGGTTATTTGGTTCTTGAAAGCAAATGATGAGGAATTTTATATAGTTTTAAAATTAAGTCCAAACTAATATCCCAAAATAGGCAAGCATACCTATCGAAATATAGTATAGGAAATATCGTATTAGACTCGGGGCATGTTGAGTACTTCTACTCGCACAAATTAATTTATTTTATCGAAATATAAATTGAAGGTAAATTAAAACTAAATTAAGAAAAATGAAAGTAAAACAAACACTTGATCAAGACTCCCTTTGAAATCAAATAAACTCCTATGCAAACTTTTAAATATCTACTTCGACCGTTTAGGTTCCCAAAGTACGAAAGCATCTCTCTCGAGCTCATGCCTTTGACTAACCTTAGGTTGATTGATTAAGACCTCTCGGCCAGTCGAAACCCCTAAGCTTGCTTTACGCGGTGAACCCCACTATTGGATTTGACTCCAATCCGGCAGATTTATGTCGTCCTCTCTCGAGGAGTGCATGCAACTCCTTTTATCTTTGAGTGATTTACTCGTATCCGCAACCTCTCGGTCATTTAGGATACGGATCTAGGATCGAAGAACATATCCACGAAATATGAATTTGACACAAAATAATTCAAAGATAAATCGATAGTGATAAATAAAGAGTTTTGACAAAAAAAGGTTTTATTCACTTTCAAAGTTCATCATGATCAAGTGCTAATGAAATTAGCTACTTGATATGATGTAAAACTTACATAAAAAGAAAGGAAAGTAAGACATAATTGTTAAAAGAAAATTACTTGAAATAACTTAAAGCAAAACTATTCTATGTAAAAGAGAAGTACATGAGAGAAATGCATAAAAATAGAAAACTAAGCTACTGAACTACTACTAGATGAATCCTGGATGCCTCCCCAGATGCCTGGCTTGCTCTGGAATTTATAGGAATTTTTTGGGAGGTCACGCCCCTAGGTCACGCCCGTGACCTAGGGAGTGTAAGGCTCAAAAATTGCGGTCTTGAAAGCCCGGTAACGTTGGAGAAAAACCGCCAAAAGTGCCATTCTGCGAGTCACGCCCCTAGGTCACGCCCGTGACCGTCTGTTACATGAAGTGGAGGGAAGGAGAAACGGCGGGAGTTAATCTGGCGGTTGCTGGATGGGTTATGCCCCTAGGTTACGTCGGTGACCTAGGGCGTGTAAGCTTGAACGCTCTGCAACGGAATTGTTGATTAATGACTGAGTAACCCCGGGGAGTAACGCCCATAATCACGCCCGTGACTAGTAGGCCACGCCCGTGTCCAGGGCGTGTAACCCATAATCGGTGTGCTTTGTGAAACTGGAGCTCCTGCTGGCGGCACTCCCCAGGTAGGATGGTCATGCCCAATGTCACGCCCGTGATATTGGGGCATGTAACTTTAATTAAGCGGAATGGCGGCGGAACAACACCTGGAGGTCATGGCCTGTGACTATGGTCACGCCCCCGTGTCACGCCCGTGACAGGGGCGTGTACTAGGGAAAAATTCAGCTTTTCTCTAGATTTTCTCCGGATTAATTCTGTCAACTCCAAATTGCTATTAGCAGCCCATATTGACATGAAATAAGAAAACAAAGCATTTTAATAATATTATTAAATAAACTAAATAAAATATTATTATTTATTAAATAAAATCTATATATAAATAACTATAAATAATGACTTATTAATACTCTCATACTTAATCTGTTGTTATTCCAGAGCAAAATTATGAGAAGTACTTATAAGAAATTAATATAATTTTTTTATTAAACTATAAATTTATTAAATCAAAAAAAAAGTTAAAAAGAAAATTTTAGTGATTGAAAATTTTAAGTCCTAAAGTATGAAAGTAAAATGTGAAGTGCTAAATATTTAGCAAAGTTTTCTCTAATAAATTAATTAGAACTCAAAATTAAGTATTTAACAAATAAAGTTAGAATAAAATTTTTTAACACTTTTTTCACTAAAAAGAAACTTAAAGGAAAATTCAAACTACTACTTATGCTCTCTTAAAATTTTAATTTAATTCTAAAGCAATTATATTGGGTATTGGATTTTGGGAATAAGGAAATTGAAGAGATCTTAGATTGAGGGTGATGAATTTTATCCTCTCACCCCACACAATTTTTTTCTTTTTGATATTTGCATATGTTTACCAAAAAATGATAAATTGTATTCTCTCATTTCCCATGACATATGAACAAATATTTTTTTTCTTCAAATAAAAACAAAAGTACTTAGGAGTAATGAATTTTATCCTCTTACTCCTTTTTTGGGGGTTGCATATGTGTACCAAGCAATACTTGATTCCCATGACATATGATCTAACCAAAAAGGAAAAATTGCATATGTGTACTAGGGGATAATGAATTTTATCCTCTTATCATCGTGACATATGATCTAACAAGAAAAATTTAAAATAGAGGAAAGGGTAGCGAAAATTTAGATTAAATTAAAATAGTTAGATAGCAACTATAGTAAATTAAAATTTCCTAAGAATCTTAAAGCTTAAGTGAATATAATTAAAATCTAAAGAGTGTTAAAATAAGCACAATAAAATTGAAACTAATTAGAATTCGAGAGAAAAAGACTAAATAAATTTCTCCAAACAAATTTACTTCATAAATTTATTTCTTAAAATCAAATCATCTAAAAATTAAATCTAACTAACTAAGATGAAATAAAAGATTAGAAAAACAAAAAATTATATAAATTCTTATAAATTAACTCAAAATAAATTTCTGAGAAGTCACAAAAATTTAAGCATGGGTTTATTATATTTTTGTATTTTCTTTTAAAATAAAATCTTGTTTTTTGTTATTCTTGGACTTTCCTTGGGCTACCCAGTGACGGGTTCGCAAGGTACTAGGCGGTTTTGTGGGATAAAGGCCCAAAATGACCCTTTCCAAGAAATTAATTTTTGATTTTCTATTTTTTTGTATTTTTGATAATAAAAAGAAAACAAAATCTTTTAAGTTTTAAAGATTTATATATATATATATTTTTTTAATTTTTAAAGATTATTCATTTTTTGGATTTTTAAATAAAACAATAAATAAGAATTCACCCTCATACTTAAAAATAAACATTGTGCCCAATGTTTATAAGTCAAGTAGGAGGGGGAAAGAAAAACAATTTGAGAAAATTGAAAAAAATTCATAAAAATTAAAAGATAAGGGGTGTCTCCCAAGAGCACTTTTCTTGTTCCCATCTTTAAGTTAGACGGTTATTGTTAGGAGAAGGAAAAATTAAAATTAAAATGAACGGGCAACTCCCTTAATTCGCATTTTGGCGTATGTGTCGAAGTTTGTCTCACAGGTACTCCTCCGCTTGATTCTTGATTTTTCTCTTTGCGATTGACTTGATAATGTAGATTCAAATCACTTATTCATACCAGAGGTGATTTGAATCTTTGTAGATTAGCAGCAAAGAGATCATTGACGACATTTGTTTGCAACGGATCATCGTCTACATGAAAATCATTAGAATAAGAAAAATCAAAAATAAACATGTTAGAAATAATTTCACGCGGAGAAGGGTCATGTGAAAGAAATTTATCAAGCTCGAGTTGTTTATTTTCTAAAATTAATTTCTCTTCCGTAGAATGATTTAAAATTCTTGAAATATGAAATAAATTGATTCTTGAAAAATTCTTGAAATTCTTAAAATTGAGAAGAATCCTTAAAATTCTTGAAATAAATTGATTCTTGAAAAATTGGTAGTAGGAGGAGGAGAAACATGTTCTTCTACTCCTTCCAATGCGTCCATACACTAAACAAATTCTTGAAATAAGAGTTCTTCTTCTTCGGTATAAGCAACTACGGGTGGACATGAAGAGTCATGTTCCTCATTAGCGACATTATCTGAAAAAGGAGAAAAATCACTAAAAGTAATAAAAGTCTCATCCAAATTTTGGGGAGAAGAATCTAATGAAAATTGAGAAGAATCCCCAAAATTAGGAGAGAAAGCTTGTAGTGCGGAAAAAGAAAGAACAAAAGGTCGGATCTAAATAAATATCCTCATTACTCGGGAATCTTTCCGGGTGATCATGCCGGAAATCAACATCCGAGGAAGAAGGAAAATTACTAAAATCAGAAAAATTGTTCGCATTAATGCTAGAAAACTTTTCATGAAAATTATCAAAATGATTTTCATTAGAATTTAAAAAAAATATTTTCATTAAAATTGGAGAAAGTATTTGAATGGGCATTTTCATGAAAATTAGATGAAGGATTGTCATTAAAGTAGTAATAATTATTTTCATAATTATTACAAAAATTATAAGAATAATTTTGAAGATAAAAATTAGAATAACATTCCTCACTTCGATGAGGGGCACCACAAAAGGTACATAAAAATTGGCACCGTCTTGCGACTTGCAAAAGATTGACTTTGTGTGTAAGCTCGGCAATCTTAGCGACTAATTGAGATATCATTTTTTTTGTTTTTTGTAAAAATAAAATAGAACAACCGGTACTTAATAGAATGGAATTCGAAAAAGAAAAAGAAAACGTGAATAGGGGTAGAGAAAGAGAATGATAAAATTAATACAATTCGCGCTTTCAAAATATCAACAAAAATATCCCCGGCAACGGTGCCAAAAACTTGATGAGGAATTTTATATAGTTTTAAAATTAAGTTCAAACTAATATCAAAAAATAGGGAAGTGTACCTATCGAAATATAGTATCGGAAATATTGTATTAGACTCGAGGCCTGTTGAGTACTTTTACTCATACAAATTAATATTATTTTATCAAAATATAAATTGAAGGTAAATTAAAACTAAATGAAGAAAAATGAAAGTAAAACAAACACTTGATCAAGACTCCCTTTGAAATCAAATAAACTCCTATGCAAACTTTTAATTATCTACTTCGACCGTTTAGGTTTCCAAAGTACGAAAGCGTCTCTCTCGAGCTCATGCTTTTGACTAACCTTAGGTTGATCGATTAAGACCTCCCGGTCAGTCGAAACCCCTAAGCTTGCTTTACGCGGTGAACCCTACTATTTGATTTGACTCCAATCCGGCAGATTTATGTCGTCCTCTCTCGAGAAGTGCATGCAACTCCTTTTATCTTTGAGCGATCTACACGTATCCGCAACCTCTCGGTCATTTAAGATACGGATCTAGGATCGAAGAACATATCCACGAAATATAAATTCGACACAAAATAATTTAAAGATAAATCGATAGTGATAAATAAAGAGTTTTGACAAAAAAGTTTTATTCACTTTCAAAGTTCATCATGATCAAGTGCTAATGAAATTAGCAACTTGATATGATGTAAAACTTACATAAAAAGAAAGGAAAGTAAGACATAATTGCTAAAAGGAAATTAATTGAAATAACTTAAAGCAAAACTATTCTATGTAAAAGAGAAGTACGTGAGAGGAATGCATAAAAATAGAAAACTAAGCTATTGAACTACTACTAGATGAATCATGGATGCCTCCCTAGATGCCTGGCTCGCTATGGAATTTATAGGAATTTTTTTGGGAGGTCACACCCCTAGGTCACGCCCGTGATCTCGGGAGTGTAAGGCTCAAAAACTATTGTCTTGAAAGCTCGGGAACGTTGGAGAAAAACTGCCAAAAGTGTCGTTCTGCGGGTCACGCCTGTAACCTAGGGCGTGTCTCGTCTGTTATATGAAATGGCGGGAAGGATAAACGGCATGAGTTAATCTAGAGGTTGTTGGATGGGTCACGCCCCTAGGTCATGCCCGTGACCTAGGGCGTGTAAGCTTGAACGCTCTGCAATGGAACTGTTGATTGATGACTGAGTAACCCCTGGGAGTCACGCCCATGGTTACGCCTGTGACCAGTAGGCCATGCCCGTGTACAGGGCGTGTAACCCATAACCGGCGTGCGTTGTGAAACTGGAGCTCCTGCTGGCGGCATGCCTCGGGTAGGATGGTCACGCCCAATGTCACGCCCGTGGCATTGGGGCGTGTAACTTTAATTGAGCGGAATGTTGGCGGAACAACACCTGGAGGTCACGGCCCGTGACTATGTTCACGCCCGTGACAGGGGCATGTACTAGGGAAAAATTCTGCTTTTCTCCAGATTTTCTCCTAATCAATTCTGTTAGCTCCAAATTGCTATTAGAAGCCCATATTGACCTGAAATAAGAAAATAAAGCACTTTAATAACATTATTAAATAAACTAAATAAAATATTATTATTTATTAAATAAAATCTATATATAAATAACTATAAATAATGACTTATTAACAAATATCTACTAATTCACCAAACAATTAAAGAAGAAAATTAAAAGAATGTCACAAGAGACTAATAACTTATTCACCCCCCCCTAGGTGATTTAGCTATCCTTGAAACTAAAAACATTCACTGATGACGGGTGTTGAGCATCAACCGGACTTTCCCTTGGCCAACCACTGGGCGCTATCACCGGCCCAATTAGCTAGGTGAGAGTCTGATAGCGGGTGTTGAGCATCAACCAGACTATTTTATTCAACTAAGTCTCATGTTGTTCCTACCAAGCAAATGAATCATTAGCAAATAATAAGATCGTGAAAATATCTCTCTCTTTACTTTCATGGGTAGAATCGATTTAGGTCATCGCCGCACCAGGCATGACTGAGGGGTTCCCCCTCTATATCTTGGAGGTGATATTCTCCTGACTTCAAGGCTTCTCATATTATATAGGGACCTTCCTAGTTGGGGTTCAGCTTGTCGACGGATGTCGACCTCCCAGCCGCGTCGACCTTCTTCAAGACCAAGTCCCCTTTTACAAATTGCTTGATTCTGACATGCTCGTCAAAGTACTTGGTCATTCGCCGCTTGACCTCCTCTTACCGGATAGATGACAAGCCGCGCAGCTCCTCCACCATATCAAGGGAGAGCCGGAGCTCATCCTCATTCTTGACACATCATTCTTCTCCACCTTCTATCTCAACCACTCGAGGTATCTGAACCTCGAATTCCATGGGGAGTATTGTTATTCAGCCATGAGAGAGTTTGAAAGGGGTCTCCCCCGTGGCTGTGTTTGGGGTGGTCCTCAGGGCCCAGAGGACTGAATGCAGCTATTCTACCCAGATCCCCTTTAAATTCACCATCTTCTTCTTTAGGAGGTTCACGATGATCTTATTTGCCGCCTCCACCTGCCCGTTGCTCTTGGGATGATGGACTGAGGTGAACCTGAGATCAATACCAAGTTGCCTGCAGAAATTGATGAACTCGGCACTGGCAAACTGTGGCCCATTGTTCGCGACGATAGCCTGGGGAAGTCCATGCTGGCAGATGATCTTTCCCCATACAAAGTTCTTGATTACCTGGGAGGTCACCTTGGCCAACACCCTTACCTCCAACCACTTAGAAAAATAATCGATCATGACCAACAAGAACCTCCTTTATCCACTACCAGATACATTCCCCAGATGGCAAAGGGTCAGGGTGTCGTGATGCTTTTGAGCCTCTGAGTCGACAGTAGCTAGATAGGGGAGAACAACTGGCACTTATGGCACTTCTTTGTGTATTTAGAGGCAACTTGGCCTAGAGTCGGCCAGAAGTGCCCTTGCCTGACTATCCTTCCTTCCAAGGTCATGCTCCTCGAGTGACTCCCGCACTCTCTGGAATGGACTTCTTTCAAGATCCTCTGGACTTCCCTCTTGTCCACGCAACGTGCCAACAACCCCGAGAGGGTCTTCCAGTATAACTGTCTGTCGCGCATGAGGTTGTATGTCGACTTATGCTTGAATGTGTTGGAACACCCTATTACTAATTTGGGTCAGGATCACTATGTCTCTAGGAATTTATGCTTTGACCTTCTGTATAGATAATAGGTCAATTAGAATTGAGTCTAAGGGATCAGGAGTCTAGGTTTGGAAGCTGCCCTGAAGACCCAAGTTTTTCTGGAGACTAAGTCCAAATCGTCGAGCTCAGCACGACGTTTCGTCGAACTCCGGTCGACGATCGTCTAGCTCAACTATTGACAGATCGTCGAGCTCCATTCGACGATCGCTGAGCTCAACCCTCATAATATCGTCGAGCTCTGGTCAACGATCGCTGAGCTCAACTTCTCAATATCGTCGAACTCCATTCGACGATCGCTGAGCTCAGGTCGACGATTTTGACTCTGCACTGGATCCTTATCTCTGAGCTCAGTTCGACGATCTTTGAGCTCAGATCGACGATTTCTTTGTTGCTTGCTTTTTCCAGTTCGCTGAGCTCAGCTCGACGATAGCAGAGCTCAGTTCGACGATTTCAGTTATCTTTCAGAATTCAAATTCAAATCAGATAGAAGTTATTCTGCATTTAATTCAGAAGATCTGCCAGCCGTTTTCATTTACTTCTGGAGCAAGTTTCAAGGGATTTTTCAAGGAATAATTCAGTGGACTTTCCTTCAGAACATTTTATGCAATTAATGTTGTAATTAATTCAGACCAACGGCTATCTTTGACAGAGCAATTTTCTATTCAGACTCAGAGAATAAAAGATAGAATGTTTTTGAATCAGACAGAAGATAGACAAGAACAAGAGAATAGAGATTGACAAGAACAGGACACAACTCAATACACAGAGACTCTCTCAATCTTCTGTCAACAAGAATTCAGAAGAACACTCATCAAAAAGAGATCAAGCTTTCAAACATTTTTCAGATCTCTTCAGCTCTCAAGTGTTCAAGGCCAACATCATCTCAAGACTCCAGACACTCAACATTTCAGCTTGCTGAAATCATCTTTTGCTGGAGATCTATCTTTGAAGGCCTATCACCCTCAGCAAAGCTCATCTTCCTGAAGATTTCAAGGACTCAGGGGGAGCTTTGACAACATCACTGAATCCACATAGTCTTCTCAGTTGCTTGAGAAAGAGAAGACTGCCATCACTCTCTCACCCCATTCTGTAAAGGGTTTTTCAAACTCCCTTCAAAAGTTTGAAGCTGGTTTTTGAGCACCTTGTCAAAAGCTCATTGGTGGCAAGACACCTGATCAAAAAATCTGATTTGGTTTTTGAGCACCTTATCAAAAGCTCATTGGTGCCCAGGACACCTGATCAACTCATCCTGCAGTGGATTCCTACCTAGGGTGGTAGAAGAGTGGATGTACCCAAGTTGGGGAACCACTATATTTCCTTGTGTCATCTGGTTCTGCATGTTTTCTTTTTGTTTCTGGCCTAGATTTTCTTGTGCTTAATATCTGCATAGCTTAGTTTTATTTCTGCTTCCCTGCTTACACTCATTACAACAATTGTTGTAAAGCTTTGCAAAAAGTTTTCTTTGTGTTTTTAAAAAGCACCATATACTCTATTCACCCCCCCCCCCCTCTAGAGTATATCAGATCTAGTTTCCCCTTTCAATTGGTATCAAAGCGAGGTTGGTTAAACATACCATATCTGTTTGGTTGTACAGGCTAACACCTGAACCCCAAAGATCCCAAACTAGATCCTTCTTTTTATATTTTATCATTAATTTAGTCTGCACAAATCATGGCCCAAAACAAAGACTATGCTAGCACCAGACCTCCAGTGTGCAATCTGTCAAAGTTTGCACTTTGGAAAGCAAGGATTAGACTATACATGAATTCTATTGACGAAGATATTTTTAATTCTGTCTTAACAGTGTGTCCAAGACCTCCAGAGAGCACAAGCACAAATGCTGTTCCACCTCCATCAGGAACAGATGCTGACATCAAAAAGTGGAAAGTAGCTGATGCCAAGGCAATGAACATTCTAGCTCAAACAATGTCAGATGAATTTTTCAAAAAGTAGCTGAATGCAACTCAGCCAAGGAGATCTGGGACAAGCTCTCAGAAATAGTTTCAGGATCAGCTGATGAGAGAAAGGACAGAAGATCTCATCTCATCTCCCAATATGAGAACTTCAAGAAGGGAGAAACAGAGTCAGTGGGAGAAATGTACAACAGATTGAGTCTAATTGTCAGTGAACTGAGGACATTAGACAAAGAGATCTCACTGACAGAACTGAATGATAAGATCCTAATGTGCTTCCCCAGCACTTGGGATTCAAGAATCTGGCCAATTAAAGATGCCAGAAGTCTGAATGAGATCACGACTGAAGCCTTGTTGGGTAAGCTCAAATCTTATGAGCTACTCATCAAGAACAGAGAAGAAGAACAGAAGGCTGCTTCTCCAGCCACAAAAAGGGAGAAGACTATAGCATTTAAGGCAGCTGAGGATCTGCCTGAAGAAAAAGGTACAGGCAATGATGAACTTCTCAGCCTGTTGGCCAAAAGATTCTACAAGATGGCCAGAAAGGACTTCAGAAGAAGATCATACAAGGAGCAAGACAAGCCAAGGTATGACAAGTCCATTGGCAATAGCAAAGACATTATTTGCTTTGGTTGCAGGAAACCAGGGCATATGGTTCCTGACTGTCCAGAAAACAAGAACAAGGACAGAAGGGACAGAAAAGAAAGAAGAAAGGAGAAGGACTCCAAAAGGAATGGAAATAGCAAACCTTCCTCCAGCAGAAATAAGCACACAAGGAAAGGATTTGTTGCTGAATCCTGGAGTGAGACTGAAGAGGAGTCAGAGGCCTCTTCCAGCTCAAGTGATGATGAGGATGATGCAGAGGAAAAGGAGTTCTGCATGATGGCAATCAATGCCTCACAACACAACTCAGAGGAAGAGGAGTCAGAGTCAGACTCAGAGACACAACCTGAAGAAGATCAGGTAATCAGCTCTTTTGATTTCACTTCAGAAGATTTCAAACTTGAATTTAAAGCACTATGTTTAGACCTGCTAAAGTCTGAGAAAGAGATCATCTCTCTCAGAAATCAATTATCTGAACAAAGTGGTTTAAAATCAGAAAACCTCAAGCTCTCTCAGGAGTTGGAGAACCATAGGGAACAGATAGCTTCACTGAAGAGTGAACTCTCTGAGGCCAAGAAGCTTGAAGAATCTCTCAATGGGAGAAGCATCAAGCTGATGGACATCACAAGCACAGTGAACTCAAGATTCAACAGTACACTGGGCTTGGGTGCCTCATCCAGCCAACCTATTGTTCTAACAACCCCTATCAAGTTCATTTCTGACAAGGGAAAGGGAGTTGTAGAGGTTGCCAGGAAAAATTCTGATCTGCCTCAGAAAACTAAAGTCCAGTACAAATCGTCGAACGGAGATCGACGATCGTCGAATGAAGATCGACGATCGCCGAACGCAGCTCCACGATCTCAGGACAAATCGTCGAACGCTGATCGACGATCTAAGCCAAGATCGTCGAACGCTGGTCGACGATCCCATATACCTGACCTCAGCCATAGTCGACCGTCGAACGGAGCTCGACGATCTGACCCAAGATCGTCGAACTCAGCTCCAAGATCGTCGAACAGAGGTCAGAGCTCTGGAAATTTTTTCAATGGCAAGTCAAAATTGAATCCTGAGGGTTCTTCATCCCAAACATTTAACCCTTATACTGAATGGATTTTACCTCCAAGGAGATATCATCCTGAAGGATATAAGAGTCAGCCAGGGATGTCTTTCATTTCTGAATTTAAAGGTTATCAACCTAGGCCCAAGGTAAACTGGGTCAAAAACAAGTGAATTACTTTATGTGCAGGTGAAGACCTATCCAACATCTAACCAGCAATGGTATTTGGATAGTGGATGCTCTAAGCACATGACAGGGAACAAGGACAACCTCAATTCCTTTAGAGCCAAGCTTGGACCCAAAGTTATCTTTGGTGACTCCAACTTTGGACAGACTAAAGGATATGGAGAAGTCCAGATTGGTTCTGTAACCTTCAAGAAGGTAGCATATGTGGAAGGACTGAAGCACAATCTAATCAGCATCAGTCAGCTATGTGATGAAGGCTACCAGGTGACCTTCAGCAAAACCCTATGCAAGATCAAGTCAGAGGACAACACCACTGTGTTGACAGGTAAAAGGAAAGGTAACATCTACCTTGTAGATTTTCTTTCAACTTCTATAGATATCTGTTTATTCAATTCAGTTTATAGACCAAATGTTTTATGGCATAAGAGACTAGGACACCTAAACCTTAGAACTATTGCTAGGCTATCCAAGGACAATCTTGTTAGAGGACTACCTTCTGGCCCCTACAAGAAGGAAGGACTCTGCAAGGCTTGTCAATTAGGCAAGCAAACTAAAAACAGTTTTAAGTCACTTAATAAGAGTGATTCACCTAGGATACTGTATCTGTTACACATGGATCTATTTGGACCCATCACAGTACAAAGCCTAGGAGGGAAATCCTACACTTTAGTGATTGTAGATGACTTCTCTAGATTCACTTGGGTGTTCTTTCTAAGGAAGAAGTCTGATAACTTTAAGTGTCTGACAGAGTTTCTCAAATGTATAAAGATTGAGTTCAATACTCACATTGCCCTGATCAGAAGTGATCATGGGACAGAGTTTGATTCTCTTCTTATGCAAGAGTTCTGCCAGAGTGAAGGGATCAGGCATACTTTCTCAGCTCCTAGAACTCCTCAACAAAATGGGGTAGCTGAAAGGAAAAATAGAACCCTTATTGAATCTGCCACTACATTGTTGTCAGATGCTCATCTACCTCTATCCTTCTGGGCAGAGGCAGTGAACACCTCCAACTATGTGCTGAACAGAAGCCTGATACATAAACTAAAGGGAAAGACTCCCTATGAATTACTCAAAGGGAAGAAACCTAAAGTTGACTATTTCAAAATTTTTGGTTGCATTTGCTATATTCACAATAATGATAAGAAACATCTAGCAAAATTTCAAGCCAAAGCTGATGAAGGAGTGTTTCTGGGATACTCCATGATCAGCAAGGCCTATAGGGTATATAATAAATCATCATTAAAAATTGAGGAATCTGTTCATGTTTCTTTTGATGAAACTAACATGTCTTTCAAGGAGAAGATTTCTTCTACCATAGAACCTTTGCAGGAACACTCTCTAGTTGAAGATATGAACAAGCTACAGGTTGCTCAAGAGGATGAAAGCAGTGAAGATGAAAGCAATGCTCAACATATTGAAGCTCAACCGGAAGAGCCAGTTGTTGTACCACAAGAGGAAACAACAACACAGGTTGGTGAACAATCAACACCCCCTGTTGATTTAGTAACATCAAGAGACCATCCAATTTACCAGATAATTGGAGAAATCTCAGCTGGTGTGCAAACCAGAAATCAGGTCAACCAAAACCTGTTGCACACCTGCTTTCTTTCTCAAATTGAACCTCAGTCCATTCAAGATGCAGAGCAAGATCCACACTGGATCATTGCCATGCAAGAGGAGTTGCATCAATTTGAGAGGAACAAAGTATGGGAACTAGTGCCCAAGCCTAAGGATCATTCCATTGTTGGAACAAAATGGGTATTCAGAAACAAACTGGATGATCAAGGATAATAATAAGGAACAAGGCAAGGCTAGTTGCCCAAGGATATTCTCAAGAAGAAGGAATTGACTACGACCAGACCTTTGCACCTGTTGCAAGATTGGAAGCCATCAGGATTTTTCTAGCTTATGCAGCTCACAAAGGCTTCAAGGTTTATCAGATGGATGTCAAGAGTGCCTTCTTAAATGGAGACATCAAAGAGGAAGTCTATGTCAGACAACCTCCAGGTTTTATCTCTCCAACTCATCCTGATTTTGTTTTTAGATTAAATAAAGCATTATATGGTCTCAAGCAAGCTCCTAGAGCATGGTATGAGACCCTAGCATGCTTTCTTTTGGAAAATGGTTTTATAAGGGGTAGAGTAGACCAAACTCTTTTCATTAGAACCCATAAGTCCCATACCCTACTAGTACAAATCTATGTAGACGATATCATTTTTGGTTCTACTGACTCAAAATTGTGCAGAAGGTTTTCTAACCTAATGCATTCTAAATTTGAGATGAGTAGCATGGGTGAGCTATCCTTCTTCCTAGGATTGCAAGTCAAACAACATGCTGAAGGCATCTTTATTTCTCAAACCAAATATGCTAATGAGCTGGTTAAGAAATTTGGCATGTCTGAGGCATCTTGTATGAAAACACCCATGCCTACCAATGCTGTACTGGATGCTGATGAACATGGGAAACCTGTTGATCAGACAACATATAGAGCAATGATTGGCTCTTTACTGTATCTTACAGCTAGTAGACCAGATATAATGTTTGCTACATGCATATGTGCTAGATTCCAAGTTAGCCCTAGAGAGTCACACCTCACATTAGTAAAGAGGATTCTCAGGTATGTTAAAAGTTGTCCAAATCTAGGTCTCTGGTATCCAAAAGATTCAGCATTTGAGTTAACTGGATTCTCTGATGCTGATTATGCTGGATGCAGAATTGACAGGAAAAGCACCAGTGGAACTTGTCAGTTCCTTGGTGATAGACTTGTCTCTTGGTTTTGCAAGAAACAAACATCTGTGTCAACTTCAACTGCTGAAGCTGAATATATGGCTGCAGGCAGTTGTTGTTCACAAATACTGTGGATTCAAAATCAACTCCTAGACTATGGTTACAACTTAGAGAAGTCAAAAATCTTTTGTGACAATACAAGTGCTATCTCCATAGCTCAAAATCCAGTCCTCCATAGTAGGACAAAACATATAGAGATTAGGCATCATTTCTTAAGGGATAATGTTGAAAAGAACAAAATTGAATTGCAGTATATCCCAACTGATTTACAAAGGGGAGATATTTTCACCAAGCCTTTGGATGAAAAGAAACATACTTTCTTCCTAAATCAGTTAGGAATGTTAGATGGAGGAAGTCTTAAATAATCCCCAAGATTTTGAAAGCTAAAAATGGACCAAGACTAGGCAAAATTCTGATTTTCCTTAGTGTCTAGGATTTCTCTGATCTCTGAACTGCGCTCGACGATTTCCCCACAGATCGTCGAACGGAGTTCGACGATTTCCAGAATCGTCGAACTGAGTTCAGCGCCCCTCAGACAGCATGAACTGTCTCCTTCGGTCAACGATCGTCGAACGGCGCTCGACGATTTTGTTCCCTGAACGATCGTCGAACGGAGCTCGACGCCTTTCCAGATCGTCGAACGGAGATCGACGATTTTGGAGTCTCTTCAGATTCCTTTAGAAGCCTCGATCGTCGAACTGAGTTCAACGATCTTTCCTTTTCTGCGTCGAACCCTAATATAAAACTCTTTTTTCGCCGTCGTTCTCTCTTGCGCTTTCAATTTCTCTGCAAACTTTTCTTCCCTCCAAACAGTTCTACCTTGGTCGTTTTGTCTGTTGATTTTTGCAGGTACCATGGCCGTTTCAGTTGCTGTACTCTCTGCAATGAAATTTGATGCAGGCTTTGACATTGATCTCGACTCCTTCAACACAACCGATCAAATCTTCCAGGATAATCTCACTTTATTCAAAGATCAGCAACTGTCTGCCCTGATGACAACCAGAATCAAACTTGCATCTGATGAGATTAAAGAATGGGTATACACTGCCCACAACCTTGACAACAATACCATAGTTGGTTCTATTGGTGGCACCCAGGTACCTCTGACCCCAACAGTACTCACAGAGGTTTTTGGTTTAAGAAATGGTGAAGATTCTGCTGAACTCTCTGGAGTTGAGTTCTCTGATATTCTTGCCAGGATGGGTCATCCTGAGGGGAACCCTAGCAAGCTGTTTAAGAGGAACCTGTCTGTGGAATACAGGTTTATGGCTGATGTAGTAGGCAAGGTTCTCTTGGCCAAGCATTCTGCTCATGACACAATCTCCAGATATCAGCTCTGCCTTATGGGAGCTCTGGTAGATAGAAAAAGCTTGAACTGGGGAGAAGTATTTTTTGATTTGTTGAAGAAAAAGATAAACAAGACATTTGTGAACTTTGGAAGAATACTGGGAATCTTCCTCCAGGCTAAGTGCCCTGCCCTGCTAGTCTCCTCTGGAGTGCACATCAATGCCTCCAAGAGACTCACCTGTGCCCTCTTTGGGAAATGGGACAGGCAAATCTCCAAGCCCAGCAGGCCCTCTTCTTCTGGCCCTTCAGGCACTAGGACTCTAAGAGTCACTCCACCCCAGGTCTCTGCCCCTGCAGAAGACCTGCCTGCTGCTAGTGCTGCTGCTTCTCCTCCTCCAAGCTCAACCCTACCTCCAGCTCCATCCACCACTCCAGCCTCATCCACCATTACAATCTCCAGCCCTTCTCCAACCTCAATTCCATCCCCAGCAACAATTTCCTCTCCACCAGCAGACCACTTCCATCCCCTATTCTCTTATCCCCCTCCAGATGTCACCTCATCCCCATCCCTTCCATCCTTCACACTTTTGGATGAATCCTACATGGATGATTCCCCCTCCTCTCCTCCAGATTTGCCATCCTCCTCCACATCTTTCCAAGACCTTCTCCACCAGATTATTGATCAACCCACCTTCACTCCCTCCATATCCATCCCTCTATCCTCCATCTCTACCATCCCCTCTCCTGAGCCATTCATTCCACCCTTCAGCCCTCCTCCTCCAGCATCCTCAGCCATCCCTCAACCCTCTACCTCTGCTCCTCTCATTGAGCATGTAGATCTCCCAGCCCTTGCTGATCAGTTGTATGAGCTCCTTGCACCTAGGCTCTCTCTTCTCATGGAGGCCTCTTTAGCTCCTCTACAACAATCAGTGGCAGCTCTCTCTGCCAGGCTTTCCTCCTTCCTTGCTCCTCTAGCAGCACCCCCAGCAGTGTGCCTTGATGCACAGGTATCTGCATCCAGGCAGGGGGAGATGCCCTATGAAGCTGTTGCTGCTGTTGCTGCCCCTGCTGTTGTTTCTGCTGCTACTGCTTCTGTGTCTGTTTCTGCTGCTGCTGCTACACCAGTACTAGCAATAGACCTAAGGTCCTTGCTATCTACTTTTGATACTGCTTACTTCAGCTGCCTCCCAGAGCCATATCCTGTCCAGCCTCCAGAGGTTCTTGCTGCCCAGTCAGAAGATTTGTCCAAGGCTCTAGTGCCCTTCTCTTGCTGTGACCCCAGAATCATTTCTGATTTTCTTCTGTCAGTGACTGCTGCTTCTGATGTTACTGCTGCTGCTGCTGCTGAAGACAATGCTGTGTCTACCTCTGAAGTTATATCTGCTGCTGTTGAGCCCATTTCACAGGATGTTTTGATGACAGAGGCTGTTGCTTTTGAGCCTGCTGTAGAAGTTGTTGTTTCTGAAGCTGCTGCTGTTGCCCTCATTCCTGTTGTAACATCTGCTGCTCCAGTACCTATAGTTACATCTGCTGCTGCTCCTGTTGCTCCTCCTGCTTCTGTATCTGTTGCCCCATCAGCTGCTGTTAAACTGAAAGAAGATTTGATGAAGAAGATTGATGCATTGTATGATGCCCAAAGTTCTGAATCTGAGGATTATAACACTGCTTCTGATGACTCATCTGCCACAATTGCAAAGAAAAGAAAGGCAAGAAGTAAGGCCTTGAAGAGAATTCCTCCTGCCAAAGTCAGAGATGACAATGATGTCCCCTACTATATTCTGCACAATTGCCCAATCACTGAGCATTGGATGCAATTCTCTAAGAACCAGTTAAAAGCTATGAAAAAGAAGAGGAAGTATGAAAAAGATTCCACTCAGTTCAAGCACCCTCATCCTCCCCCACCACCTCCACCTGATGCAGGTGCAGGTGGCAGCTCTGCAAGATCAGGCTCTGCTAGAAGCCAGGCTCCCTACCAACCTCATGCAAGAACTTATCAAAGGGAAAGCCAGTCTAGGGGGTCTTACTCTAGAAGGGGAGGATATAGGGGAAACCAAAGAGAAACTCAGGTTTACTCTAAAGGACACTCCAGGCAGCATCCTTACTCAAGGGGAGGACATGTTTCTGCTGATACATCTTCTGGTCCTTTCCCCTACAAGCTCAAAGATACTGTGACTGCCAGGACTCCTCAAGATACTACTTCCAACAGGTATGAGCCACCTGTTCCATTTGAGGACCCTGAGAAAAATCCTATGGCTTGGACTGCAAGGATGAAAGAGCTGGCTGCTTTGGATCAGATAAAGAAAGCAAAAGAACAAGGGCTAGACACTTCCAACATATCTACAATGTCAGAACAAAGGCAAAAAGAATTAGAGAGATATGCCTCCAGCAAATTTTTTGATGCAGACAGGTACATGGAGTTGCATCCAGCTACAGTGGTTCCCAGGGCTTCAAAGAAAATTTATTTGGGTGCAGCTGATGATACCAGATCCAAACAACAAGCTTTAGATCCCAACAGAGAAATTAAAATGGTAAAAGGCAAAGAAAAGGAGTAACTCTGTAAGGTGACAACTTTTGGTTCTTCTAACTGCTATCTGGATAACACATATATATATATCTCTGTGATGGTTCTGCTCTGTGTCTTGTTATTGTTGTTTTATGTTTTTCTGACTGTATGATGTTGTTTGTTTTTCAAAGTCTGTAAATAGTTTTCCTAACCCAAATAGGGGGAGATTGTTGGAACACCCTATTACTAATTTGGGTCAGGATCACTATGTCTCTAGGAATTTATGCTTTGACCTTCTGTATAGATAATAGGTCAATTAGAATTGAGTCTAAGGGATCAGGAGTCTAGGTTTGGAAGCTGCCCTGAAGACCCAAGTTTTTCTGGAGACTAAGTCCAAATCGTCGAGCTCAGCTCGACGTTTCGTCGAACTCCGGTCGACGATCGTCTAGCTCAACTATTGACAGATCATCGAGCTCCATTCGACGATCGCTGAGCTCAACCCTCATAATATCGTCGAGCTCTGGTCAACGATCGCTGAGCTCAACTTCTCAATATCGTCGAACTCCATTCGACGATCGCTGAGCTCAGGTCGACGATTTTGACTCTGCACTGGATCCTTATCTCTGAGCTCAGTTCGACGATCTTTGAGCTCAGATCGACGATTTCTTTGCTGCTTGCTTTTTCCAGTTCGCTGAGCTCAGCTCGACGATAGCAGAGCTCAGTTCGACGATTTCAGTTATCTTTCAGAATTCAAATTCAAATCAGATAGAAGTTATTCTGCATTTAATTCAGAAGATCTGCCAGCCGTTTTCATTTACTTCTGGAGCAAGTTTCAAGGGATTTTTCAAGGAATAATTCAGTGGACTTTCCTTCAGAACATTTTATGCAATTAATGCTGTAATTAATTCAGACCAACGGCTATCTTTGACAGAGCAATTTTCTATTCAGACTCAGAGAATAAAAGATAGAATGTTTTTGAATCAGACAGAAGATAGACAAGAACAAGAGAATAGAGATTGACAAGAACAGGACACAACTCAATACACAGAGTCTCTCTCAATCTTCTGTCAACAAGAATTCAGAAGAACACTCATCAAAAAGAGATCAAGCTTTCAAACATTTTTCAGATCTCTTCAGCTCTCAAGTGTTCAAGGCCAACATCATCTCAAGACTCCAGACACTCAACATTTCAGCTTGCTGAAATCATCTTTTGCTGGAGATCTATCTTTGAAGGCCTATCACCCTCAGCAAAGCTCATCTTCCTGAAGATTTCAAGGACTCAGGGGGAGCTTTGACAACATCACTGAATCCACATAGTCTTCTCAGTTGCTTGAGAAAGAGAAGACTGCCATCACTCTCTCACTCCCATTCTGTAAAGGGTTTTTCAAACTCCCTTCAAAAGTTTGAAGCTGGTTTTTGAGCACCTTGTCAAAAGCTCATTGGTGGCAAGACACCTGATCAAAAAATCTGATTTGGTTTTTGAGCACCTTATCAAAAGCTCATTGGTGCCCAGGACACCTGATCAACTCATCCTGCAGTGGATTCCTACCTAGGGTGGTAGAAGAGTGGATGTACCCAAGTTGGGGAACCACTATATTTCCTTGTGTCATCTGGTTCTGCATGTTTTCTTTTTTGTTTCTGGCCTAGATTTTCTTGTGCTTAATATCTGCATAGCTTAGTTTTATTTCTGCTTCCCTGCTTACACTCATTACAACAATTGTTGTAAAGCTTTGCAAAAAGTTTTCTTTGTGTTTTTAAAAAGCACCATATACTCTATTCACCCCCCCCCCTCTAGAGTATATCAGATCTAGTTTCCCCTTTCAGAATGGCTTCTTATCCATCCCCTCTGGGAACTCCCCTGTAGATAGGAAAGTCGCAAAAGCATCCATCCATGAGGGGTGTCGGTCCACCTCCATCAGCTCCCCCTCCTTGATGGATGGGCGGAACAAGTCTGTGATGGTTCCCCCCACCTGGGGCCCATGCTAGGCCAATTGGTCGACCTGCTCGTTTTCCCCCTACGGCACATGCTGGATGGAGAAGGTCTGGAACATGTCGATGACCCCCTTCACCTTTGTCAAATATAGTTGGAGAGTAGGCTCCCTTGCCTCAAACTCCCCATTGATCTGAGAAGTCGCGACCATAGAGTCTATCAGGACCTCCACATCATGCACCCCCAGCTCCCTATCCAGGTGCAACGCTGCTATTTCTGCTTCGTACTCGGCTTGATTGTTGGTGATGGGAAAGTGCACGACCACCGTCTGTTTAGATCCTTGTTCCCTGGGGACTCTCCAAGATCACCCCTATACCCATGGAATTCCTCCCTGAGGGGCCATCCACCATCACCTTCCAAGGAACTGGGGCGAGTGAGTTTCGCCTCAGCCACCTTGACCATGTAATCAGCAAGAAAGTCGGTCATCGCCTGGGCCTTGATCGAGAGCCATGGAATAAAGGATACGTCGAACTCATTCAGTTCCACCGACCACTTTGTCAACCTCCCCGAATGTTCCACCCCCTCAAAGATATTGTAGAGGGGATGGTCAGTCACCACCCGGATGGAGTGTACCTGGAAATAGGGTTAGAGCCTCTGGGCCGAGATGACTAGAGCGAAGGTTAGCTTTTCTAAGATCGTGTATCAGAACTTTGCATTCCTCAAAACCCTGCTCACGTAGTAGATAAGTAACTGCTTCTTTCGTTCTTCCCGGACCAGGATGGAGCTTACCGCCTCAATCCCGACCCCAAGGTACAGGGACATATCTTACCCTTCCTTAGTCCCTTGGAGGAGTGGAGCCTGGGTCAACTCCTTCTTTAAGGCTTGGAATGCCTCCTCGCATTCCCGGTACCACTTGAACTTCTGGCCCCCTCTCATATCCTTGAAGTAGGAAAAGCACTTCTCTCCTACCCGAGAGAGGAATCTGCTAAGTCCCGCCAACTTTTTCGTCAGCCGCTGAACCTCCTTGGCATTCCTTAGAGATCCCAACTCCATGATCGCCCTGACTTTGTCAGGATTAGGCTCCACCCCCGTGAGAGTAATAAGATGACCCAGGAACTTCCCCCTGCTCTCCCTGAAGACACACTTCAAGGGGTTCAACCTCATCTTATACATCCGCAGGGTGCCGAAGTTCTCCTCCAGATCTCGGAGGTGAGAATCCACTTCCTGGCTCTTGATCATAAGATCATCCACGTACACCTCCAGATTCCTCCCTTTTTTCTCTCGGAAGATTCAATCCATCATTTTTTGACACGTCGCCCCGACGTTCTTTAGCCCAAAGGGCATCATCTTGTAGCAGTAGCACCCATCCTCGGTGATGAAGGAGACATCTTTGATGTCGGGTGGGTGCATCCTAATTTGACGATAACCTGAAAATGCATCCAAAAAACTCATCATAGAAAAACCGATGGCTGAGTCAACCAGCGCGTCGTTTCGATGCAAGGGGTAACAATCCTTAGTACATGATTTATTTAACAAAGAAAAATCGGCACACATCCTCCACCGGCCGTCTCTTTTTTTTACCATTACAACATTGGAGACCCAGCCGGGGTATTTGATTTCGGACACAAACCTGGCTTTGAGGAGCTTGGCCACCTTCTCTCTGATGGGTTCGGCTATCTTGTCCCGTGGTGGACCTCTGCTTTTGCTGAATGGGCGGGCCTCTGGATCTAGGTTGAGACAGTGGCAAGAAACATCGGTATTGATCCCCTGCATGTCTGTCGCTCTCCACGCGAAGATGTCCACGTTCTTCTAGATGCACTCCAACATCCTCCCCGAGTCCCCCGGGCTCAACCCCCCACTGATGCACACCCTTCTCTGCCCGCCCCTCACGGGTGACAACCTTCGTCTCTACCAACTCCTCCAGCAGCCTCCAACCGGGACTGCTCCTCCCACTCACTGGAAGCCCCCTCACCTGGGACTGGAACCTCCTCCTCAGCTTCCTCCACAACCATCATCTTGGTCGGCTCCTCTAGAACTCCTTCCGCCACCTCCACCTGGGTGCGAATCTCCTCCTCCACTTCCATCTCTTATGCCTCTACTCTGGCCTCCTACCTGAACAGATCCTCCATACTCCTCTCCATCTCTTAGGCTCCACCCTGCCAAGAGATGGAGTTCACCGCAGTGACATAACACTCCCTTGCCACTTTGGGATCTCCTTGGACCCTGACCTAGATTCCATCAGCACTGAACTTCAAGCACTGATGGAAGAGGAGAGTACGCAGTGGAACGCACTGATGAGGGGCCTTTCGAAAATGGCGTTGTAGCTGTTGGGGGCGTCCACGATGACGAATCTGTAGTTCTTGGACTCCTCCCCCCCCCCAGGACGACATGGAGTCCCACTCCTTCCACCTCCTTCCTCTCTCCCGAGAACCCAAATAAAGGTCCATCCGAGGCCAACACCCTCCGAACTTCCACCTTCATCACATCAAATGTCTTTTTGAAGATGACATTGACCGATCTCCCGTTGTCGATGAGGATTCGGGAGATAGAGAAATTCTTGACCGAGGTTTGGATGACCAACGCATCGCAGAAAGGATCCTCATGATCTGACATATCTTTCCTTGAGAACGTGATCTTCTCATCCGGGGGTAGGGTTTGAGACATGGATCCAACGCACCGACGGTACATGGTGTGAAGGATCGCCTTCTGAGCGGCCTCGGTGGTGTAGTATGGACCTCCTCAACAAACATATGTGGAGGTGGATGGCTCATACTCCCACTGAGTAAAGGAACTTCATGTGACATGTCGTGATCATCTTGAATGTCAAGATTCATCTCATGATCACTCCTTAGTAGGTCCTCTTGAATTTCTTCAAGTATCACTCTACTGTCACGCACTTTAATTCTTTTAAGAAATTCTCTTTCTAAGAATGTTGCACCATTCTTTACGAATATGGTATTCGTCGGCTTGTGCCAAAAGTTATACCCTTTAGTTTCCCTTGGGTATCCAATGAAGAAATATTTATCCTCTTTGGGTTCTAATTTGGTCAACAGCATGCGCATGGCATACTACTCGCAACCCCAAATTTTGAGAAAAGATATAATGGGAGGCTTGCCCACCCATGTATCATGAGGAGTTTTATCGATAGATTTTTTTTGGAACAATATTTAATATGTGAGCCGCACTGATGAGTGCATAACCTTAGAAGTATAAAGGCAGATCGGTCTGACACAACATGGAATGAACCATGTTTAGTAGGGTTCGGTTTCTCCTTTCGGAGACACCGTTCCACTGCGGGGTGTCATTTGGAGTGAGTTATGTTACAATACCACACTCCTTTAGGTAAGTAGTGAACATATTGCTCAAGTACTCACCTCCACAATCAGTTCTCAAGATTTTAATTTTCTTTTCAAGCTAGTTCTCCACTTTATTCTTGTATTCCTTGAATTTCTCAAGGGCTACACTTTTATGCCTCATGAGATAAACATAGCCATAGCGACTATGATCATCTGTGAAAGTGATGAAGTACCTATAACCATCTCTTACACTAGAGCTCATTAGACCACATACATCAGAGTGTATCAATTCCAATAAGTTGTTCGCTCCTGTACCTTTCTTGTTGAAAGGTGTCTTGGTCATCTTACCTGTTAAACATGATTTGCATGTACCAATTGCATCAAGGTCAAAGGAATCCAAAAGATTAGCTTGGTGTGATTTCCTTATGCGGTTTTCATTTATGTGACCAAGACGATAGTGCCATAAGAGTGTCTCATTCGTATGAGATATCTTGAGTCTCTTGTTATTGATATTTAGAATAGGTTTATCTTCAACTATATTGAGCAAGTACAAACCATTTGAAATGAAAGCATTTATATAAAATAGACCATCCTTCTTAATAGTCATTTGTGAATTGTTTATCACAAAACAAAAACCTTTCGTGTCCAAGCATGACATGGAAATGTTGTTTTGAAATACATAAGGGACATGATAAACATCTTTCAAAATTAAACATTAGCCACTAGGTCAGTGAAGATCAAGGCTGCCTACAACAACAACAACAGAGATGCTCGTACAATTTCCAACCTTCAGCACAACCTCTCCCTTGGAGAGTGGTCTTCTATCCCTTAGTGACTGCACATTAGAAACTAAGTGAGCACATGATCTGGTATCCATTACCCAATCTAGGATAGTTGTGGCCAAGTTTAAATTTAATTCAATAACAAATATACCTTTGGGATGTTTGCATTCAATCTTGTCTTCATCCAAGTCACGCTTATACTTGGGGCAATTCATCTTGTAGTGTTCTTTCTCATGACAATGGAAGCATTCAGTGACAGACGTTGGAGATATCTCTACTTTGCTTCCCTTGGAGTTGCGAAATCTCTCCTTGAGGTCTTGTTTGCGATGTTGTTTTTATTCTTGAAATGCTTCTTGCTACTACACGCAATGGCCAAGATAGAATTTGCCTTTGTCTTACCCATGTCCACCTCAGTAATTTTGAGGGCATTATGGAGCTCATTTATGGTCATATTCCTCTCACGCATATGATAATGCATCATGAAATCCTTGAAGGAGTATAGAAGAGACCCCAAAATGATGTCCTCAGCAATGTCTTCAGGAATTTGAGAATTCAATTTCTCTTATTTCTCCAGATAGCCCTGCACCTTAAGGAAGTGCACTGAGACAGATTCACCCTCCATCACCTTGCACCTTGTGAGTGTTATGGTGGTCTTATAGCGCTCTTTTCGAGCACTATCAGTGAACATCTTCTCCAATTATGCCATGATTTCCTTGGCAGGAGTATCAAGAAATTTCCTCTGCAACTGATCACTAATGCAGGTCAAGATTAGTGTATGTACAACATGTTGTTGGTCATTCCACTTCTTTTGTTCTTCCTTTTCAACATCAATTGGCTTGCCTTTCTCCTTCTATTCTGGGCAATTACCATCCAAAATTTGTTGGAGATGTTCCAAACGCAATACAATATTTAACTTGAGGATCCAATCAGAATAGTTTGACTCGTCATTAGCAAGAGGACTTTTATCAATCATGGAATGCAGAAAATTTGGAAGGATTGACATGTTTCTCTAAAAAATGAGAGAGAATAAGAGTCCATGAAAAGTGGAAAAAAAACTATATCAAAATATAACTACCACACAAGATCCTTTCCAAACAAGTGGACTCATCTCGTTTGTTTGTCCAGGTAGGTACAAGACACCAATCATAACCTTTTAAGCAAGTCTTAAATCTTATGACTCTTGTAGTTAACAAACTGGTTGGGAAAAAAAACCTTTTCCAAAAGATTCAAACCTAGATCTTGAAAAATTTGTTTAAGAAAACTCATTTTATTGGGCAACTAGTGCAACCAAGATATTCCCACAAGATGAGCAAGTTGTGCCTCACACAATATTCACTCATTTGTGGCCTAATATCAAGTTTACACAAGCTCCACTATGTCTAGTAATTGAAATCACACTCATGATCAGTTAAAGTTACTAGCTTAAGTGGATAAGATGAGAAGTAAAACCAATCTTAACTTTTTTTTGTTTTGCAAATGCCTTTAAAGAGCTAAGGTACCAAAAGAAACCTAACACGGGCATTCTAATTATTACATTCATCTCAAAGAATACAATCCAGAGATCTAAAAAGACATAATAAAAAAACTAAAAAAACTCCTCCAAAAGAAAACTAGTTTGGGTCGGTTCATGTCGCCCAAGCTCCAAGAATCACTTATATCGTTCCCCCTTTCATTTTCTCAAATATATATAAAAATGAGATGATATCCATATGATCCTTAAGGAATGGATCATACACGATCGGAGCTTCAGACAGACGAAACCAAAACAAAAGGAGCACTTGAACAAAACTAGCACCATTGCTAGGAGCAAAAACCATAATCTCCCTCTGATACCACTGTTGGAGATTTTCTTTGCTCATGCACATGGTGAAGCTCGCGGAGAGAGGTAAAAACAATTATCATCTGTCACAAAGGATAGTGAAGATCATACCTCTAGAGAAATGAATCTCTAGGTGGAGAGGAGCAACGGTGATGAGGTTGATGACGATTCCACAACAACAATGAGGCTGACCGCCTCACCTCTCGGTTCACCTTGAACCCAAAGAGTCAAACGATCTACTCTGTTTATAGGAGGAGTAGAGGGAAGAAGCTTCGACCTCCTTCTATTACAAGCCACTGGTGACCTCAATTGGCCAAACCACACCAAGTTGACGGAAGAGAAGACGAGTACTGAAGCTCCAATCAAGGAAGCCAAAGGCTCGGGATCAGCTGAGGGCTTCAGTGTAATGCCCCTGATTTTTTGGTGTTTATTTTAATTCTCACAGTGACATATTTTTGACGTCAGGGAGTTACGTTGACGCGTGGTTAACGGGTGTCGTTTGTTGGAGCATGGGTTTGCTCAGTGGGTTTTCATGTGTGGTTGGTTTTGTTTTAGTTGTGCGCCTTTCCTCGCGAGCCGGGTCTGTTTTGGTGATTCCGTGGAGCTTTTTATAGGGATGTGGTGGCATTTTACACTTGGGTGGTGTTTTACCCGGGTTTGGTTTGTCGGATTTTGATTTCTACTTCGTCGTTGGTTTCATAACGTCGGTATTTAGCTATGGTGCAATTTTCGTAAGATTTCGAGTTGGTTTGGATTTCGTCTTGTTTTGACATTATTTAAATAATTAATATTATATTATATATATAACTATGTGTATAAATAGGAAAATCCGTCGCGCCAAACCCTACCTTTCCTATTCATCTTCTTCCCAAACCCAAGCGGCGGCCTTTTTCGCGAGAGAAGCGAACGGCGGACTTCGCGTGTGTTTCGGCCGGCTATAGGGAGAGATCTGGTGGTCGTTTTCGTCGCTGGAGTAGAGATTCAGAAAGCTCTCGTCGAGATCTACGCGATCGTGGTAAGTTTTTCCTGATTCCTCGATTTCTATGCATTAGGGTTAGTGATTTTGGCTTTTTTTCTTCCTCAAAACGTTTCAGGAAACATTGCTTAGGTTATTTGGCGGCCGATCCTTATCGCGGTGCGAGCAGGAGGCATTTTTCCGGAGTTTAAAGGCAAGTGGATCCCCCCCCCCCTCTTGCATGTCCATTTCTAGTTTATTTTCCTCTTTTCTTTTCTCCACCCTTAGAGAGTAGGGTTAGTGTAGGTTGAACCACAAGATAAATCCTAGAGTAGGGCAAGTTTCGGCCAAGACATGGAGAATAGGTTTAGGGATTTAAGTAAAATTCAACGTATATCGAACGGTAGAGTTCGGCGGGTTAGGTTAGAAATTCGTTAAGTATTATAGCCGAGTTCGACGAGTTAGATAGGTAGGATTCGTCGAGTATCGACGATAAAATTCATCAGGTTTAAGTGAGTGGATTTCGTCGAGTATTAATGGTGGAATTTGGGAGTATCAGTTAGTCATTTCGGCGAGTGAGGTTAGAATTTCGTTAAGTCAGAAATCGACGAATATCGTAGATTAGCCTAAGGAAAATTCGGCGTGTATCAATGAGGACCGTCGAGTATAGTCTAGGCTTGGTAAGCATCGAGTGGCCGGTGAAGCCAAGGGAATTTCGACATGTATCAAGCGAAATCGTCGAGTATCGTTGGTCGATGTCTCGAGTATAGTAGAAATTCATCGAGTATCGCAAGCCTTATTCGTTGAGTATAGTAGGAATTCGCTGAGTATCGCAGATCTTATTCGTCGAGTGTTGTGGAAATTCGTCGAGTATCCATATATTTCGTCGGGTATACTTGCCGAATTTGGTCAGGACTTAGAATATTTTGTCATTTTGTGTAGGATTCGTCTTGTATGGTCCTTAAGGTAGTTTTAGGGCTTGTTTAGGGTTTTATTTAGGTTTAGGCTTGGGTTTTGGTTTGGTTATGATGTTTCTTCGGTTATGAAGGTTGGCAGTGGATAAAGGATCACCAACTGGATGCCGATTTGTGAGTCATTACACTTGGTGGTTGTTTGGTCTTTGTTTTGTGGAACTATTGAGTTGTGTTGGGCCTGATGGCCACCACCGTAGTGTCTTTTGTGTGGCGTTTGGGTCTGGAAGCCTGGTATGGGGCGTTTTGGTAATTGACTCCGGCCCGGTTATTTTTACCAAGTGTTAATGATTCACGTTTTTGAGTTGTTTTGTGCTTAGTTTGCTTCTTAGTTCAGTTATGTTATTTCATGCTTATCCTTGCAAATTTTGTCGAAGCACAGCTTCGTTCCGCACTAGGTGCAAATGTTCTTTTAACTCCTTTATTGTACAGTTTTACTTTACCTGTTTCTATTTGGTTAATCGGCTGTGGTTTCAGCATTTCTTATAGTCGGGTTTGGTAAACCTTTTCTTGCCCTTTTACCTTTTTCTGTTTATTTCCATGGCCACTTTTATTTTCTTGCTGATGTGTTCTTATTGTGAATGCCTCAGGTTCAGGGATGTAGCTGGTGGAACGGCTGTGTTGGGTGGTAGCTATTGGACTACAGTTGTTGCAATAGTTTTCCTCACTATCGTGAGGTAGTTGTTGCTTTTCAGTTTTAGTTCAGAATTGCATACTTTCAGTGGGTTTGTATCAGGTTGTTGACGCCCACTGATAGTTTTCTTTTGGAAATATTGAGTACTTTGCTAGCTACTAGTTTACCTTTTTGTGTTGGTTGTACTTGCTCTCTGGGAAGATTTTATGCTAGGTTGCATGTTAGATATTTTAAAGTATAAAAAATTACCATTATTACTTCATACATGCCATAATTGAAATCTAACCACTATATTTAACGGTCGTAAAAGCTACTTTCACTATTATTATAAATCTAGAGTCTTTCATACCATGAGTTGTCCTCTAGGGATGTTTACACTCATGTAGGATGTCTAATCTTATAAATAAAGTATTTTTCGCAGCGTATAACTATCTTTTTCTGGTGGACTAGATGAGCCACCGAGCCGAGGGATACGGCTAACCGCTTAACCCTAACTAGATTTTTCTCTTAATAACATACGGATCTTTCATAAAGGTGTTAAGTTAGAGTTTTGTCTAAGCATCTGCAGTTATCCCCTGCTGATGTGGCATCATGATGCACGTTTTCTCTTACTCTGATATATCATTAAATATAGAGAAAATGCGGGTTATGACAGTTAGTATCAGAGGAATAAGTTATTTGACAATTGGTCGAACAACTATCTCAGGTTTGAGTTAGTTGTCTAGTTTCATTTCATACACACACCGATATGTCATCAGTACGTCTTGGCTGAAGCATGAACACTATACTCATAAGCATGATAAGAAGTATACGAGGCATATTATGTAGTACGAGATGCATAATATGTGTTTGTATATGAATCCTCATAGGAGGCAACACGTGACTGTTATGTAGTATGGGATGCATAACATCATCACATGAATGCACATTAGATTTTGATTTTCATTGCATGCAATATTATGTAGCATGAGATGCATAATATTTCATGTGTACATCATTCATAACATGCATAAGGCCTTTTTAGATTGCATAACACAATATGCATGACATAATATTGCATTATCACACGTGTCAAGCTAAATATTTACATGATGACAAATATACACACATGGTTTTGAGCCAAAGAGAATAAGAATTCATGCATTCATGGTTTAGGCACATGAGTCAGTAGGATGACGTTATATCATCCTAAGTTTAGACATGACATCATTGTTGAAAATACCAGAGCAAGTTAGCAGCATGAGCAAGTATTTAATTATGTATTGTCTGAACTAAGTTGTTTGGTTCTAGCAGTTAAGCTAGGTTTTGATTAGGTATTCGTTGTTTGTTTAGATGCCTCCTAAGCGTCCGGTGACAAGATCGACTCCCTAGTCAGAGGGGGAATCGTCTAGTGCCCAGTGTGAGGCCGTGATAGAAGGATTGTGGCAGAGCAATGAGGCTCTATTGAGGCAAATGATGGAGATACAGTCGTAGATCCAGACATTATTGTCGGTTGTTGCTAGTCAGCCGCCTAGAGTACAGGACCCAGCTGTGGGTCAGTCTGTCCCTGTTCCTGTTACCCATGCTCCTCTGGTGCCCCCGATTTTATTGTCTCTAGAGATGATGTTTATTTCACATTTCTAGAGGCTAGGACCCCATACCTACGATGGTAAAGCAGATTTTATGGCTTTGGATGATTGGATTATATCCATCGAGGAGATGTTCGTATATTCAGGAGTTTCAGCAGACTAGAGAGTAATGTCGATGCGTATCAGCTCAAGGGACTTGCAAAAAGTTGGTTGCTGAGAGAAAAGGAAAACCTTAAGGATGAGTGCTCATAGGAATCCTTTAAGGAATTGCTGCTGAAAAAGTTTCTGCCGTCAGTCGAGAGGGACTGTTTGATGAATGATTTTCTACACCTCAAGCAAAGACAGCTCACTATTAGCGAGTATGAGGTGGAGTTTAGCAAGCTGTGTCGTTTTGCCCCTGACATGGTGTCTTCAGAGTCTAGTCGAGTTAAATGTTTTCTGGGTGGTCTTAGGAATGACATCCGTCTACTAACTAGTGCTTATGGATCTGAATGCTATGCTGAAGTTGTGGAGGCTGCTCTGAAGGTCGAGGCGATTGATCATGTCAAGACCTGAGGTCAACAAATGAGAAAGGATAAGAGGAATACTGGTGGGGGTAAGAGTTCCCAAGAATTCAGTGTTTTTTCGAGGAAAAGGAGTAAGGAGATATGCAGTTTTTGTGGCTGGTCAGGTCATCCATTTGAAAGATGTTATAAGAGGACAAGAGCTCGGAAGTAGGAGCAATTTCATGCGATCCAGAGTGCTCCAAAAGGAGATTTAGTTTTTTCTACATGTAAGCGGAGGGGCCATGATGTTGCCCACTGTTGGGGAAAGGAGAAGGTCTGCTACCAGTATGGACAAAAAGGACATTTCAAGTCGACGTGCTCGCAGGCTCAACCCCTGTTGCAACCAGTTTCACTTCAGGCCTTGCTGCCACCGCAGCAATTGGATAAGGGGAAGGGCAAGCTAAATCTGGTGTCTTTGGAGGAAGCTTAGATGTCTACTTAAGTGATTTCAAGTTAGATCCCAACCTAGATTTAGCTTTTATTTTGTAGTTGTAGTTTCGACGTTTGTTCCCTTAGTTGTGTATATGCTTTTATAGGAAAGTTTAAGGTAAAGAACCACTGGACGGGCGTTCTTTTCGATTATAGTGCTACCCACTCGTTCGTGGCTAGGACCTTTTTAGAGCGTCACCATTCGTGTTGGCGATGTGTTTTGTATCAAGTTTCCCTCTGGAGATTCAGTGGTATCGGACCAAGGCATTCGGAGTTGTCTAATTTTGTTTGGTGATTCTCTAGTCGTTATTGATCTGAAGGTGATAGACTTGGAAGACTTCAACGTGATTCTGGGCATGGACTGGTTGTCCAAGTATGATGCAGTTATCCAATGCAAGGTCATGCGCTTGGACTTCAAGATGGATAACGGTCAACCCAGGAGTGTTTATGGTTTTCCGCACAAAGTTTCTCTGATTATTTCTACGGTACGTGCTCAGAAGCTTGTAAATTCCAGATATTTTGCCTATTTGGTTTCGGTGCTGGTAATCGGTGGTAGTTTGTCGCGTGTAGAGGAGATTGCTGGAGTGCGTGAGTTTCCTAGTGTTTTTCCTAATAATCTTCCTGGTTTTACACCTGAGAGAGACGTGGAGTTTGTCATAGATTTGGAGTCGGGTACCTGTCCTATTGCTAAGGCACCGTACTGTATGCCCCCACGTGAGCTGGAGGAGCTGTGTACCCAGTTGGATGAGTTGCTGCAGAATGGATTCATTGGACCAAGTTCTTCACCGTGGGGAGCTCTTGTGCTATTTGTGAAGAAGAAGGATAGATCGATGAGGTTGTGTATAGATTATAGAGAAATGAATAAGGTAACCATCAAGAATAGGTATCCCCTGCCGAGAATAGATGACTTGTTTGATCAGCGTATGGTAGTACTGTGTTTTCAAATATTGATATTCGTTCAGGCTACCATCAGTTGAGGATTCTTGAGACGAATATTCCACAGACTGCTTTTCGTTCACGATATGAACATTTCGAGTTCTTGGTGATGTCCTTTGGATTGACTAATGCACTCTCTTCCTTCATAGATATGATGAACAGAGTGTTTAAGGATTTCCTGGACCATTTTGTAGTTGTATTTATAGATGATGTTCTGGTATACTCATGTAGTGCTGAACAGCATGCCCAGCACTTGCATCTAATTTTGTCTACCTTGAGGGAGCATAAGTTGTATGCCAAGCTAAGCAAGTGTGAGTTTTGGCTTCCTTAGGTTTCTTTTTTGGGTCATGTGATTAATAAGAATGAAATTTCTATGGACCCCGAGAAGATAGTTGCTGTAATGGATTGAAACAGACCTACCACACCAAAAGACATAAGAAGTTTCTTAGGGTTGACAAGATATTATAGGAGGTTTGTGAAAGGTTTCTCTTCATTGTATGCATCGCTGACTAAGCTTACGCAGAAGAACACAACTTTTATTTGGAGCGATAAGTGTGAAGAGGCTTTTCAGGAATTAAAACGGAGATTGTGCACTGCTCTGGTTGGCATTGCCTGCTGAAGGGATAGAGTATGTTGTGTATGTAGACGCATCGCATATTGAACTTGGGTGAGTGTTGATGCAAGAGGGCAAAGTGATTGTGTATGGGTCGAGACAGTTAAAAATACATGAGAGGAATTACCCTACACATGATTTAGAATTTGAAGCTGTGATTTATGACCTAAAGTTATGGAGACGCCTATTTTATGGCGCTCTATGCAAGATTTATACGGATCATAAGAGTTTGAAGTACGTCTTCACTCAAACAGAATTGAATTTGCGTTAGCGGAGATAGTTAAAGTATGTTATAGGTTATGATGTTGAGATCCAATACCATTCGGGCAAAGCTAATATGGTAGTCAACGAACTGAGTAGGAAGACAACAAAACTTTTTAACCTTTCTATGGATTAGATGGTAGATGAATTTATCTTAATGGATATATCGGTGGGGAGTAGCGACTCGCCCAGTAGTTTGGAAGTAATAGAGCCTTCATGGATTGCACTAATGAGGCTACATCAAAAAGATGATCCTAGTTTGCTACACCTTTATAATAGAAATGCGAAAGGAGAATTATGAGACTTTTCAATTAATGATGTGGGTACCTTGAAGTACCGCGATAGATTTTGTATTCTCGCAGTTGAGGATATTCGAGTTAAGTTGTGTAAAGAGGCACATGGTTCTAGTGTTGCCTACTACCCTGGTTCTACTAAAATGTATAAGGATCTGAAGCAGATCGTTTGGTCGTATGTTATGAAGGGAGATATAGCTAAGTTTGTATCATATTATTTTACTTACAAGCAAGTTAAGGCCGATCATGGAAGGCCTAGAGGCAAGTTGACGACGTTAAAAATTCCAAGTTGTAAGTGGGAGAGTATTTCGATGGATTTCATTACTAGATTGTCGAGATCTCCCCGGGGACACGATTCAGTTCGAGTTATAGTGGGCAGACTGATGAAGTGTGCTCACTTCGCGTCGTTCAAGATCGACTACTCCATGAAGAAAATAGCTGAGTTAACTTTGATGAGGTCATTAGATTACATGGAGTGTCTGTTAGTATTGTATCCGATCGAGACTCCAGGTTTACATCTCGCTTTTGGAAAAGTTTACGGGAGGGATTGGGTAACGATTTGAGATATTCCACCGCCTATCATCCGCAGACAAATGGTCAGACAGAGAGAGTAAATCAAATCGTGGAGGATATTATCAGGTTTTATATTTTGGACCACGGGGGAGCTTGAGATGAGCATTTGAGATTGATGGAATTTGCGTACAATAATAGTTTTCTAGAGAGTTTGTAGATGGCCCCATTTGAGGCTTTTTATGGGAGGCATTGCAGAACTCCGTTGTTTTGGGCTGATGTTGGTGAGAGACCATTGTTGGCTCCGGAGGCCTTGGAAGAAATGGATATTTCTGTTAGGCATATTCGAGAGAAGCATCAGATAGCTCAAGAGCGTTATGAAAAGAACGCCAATCGTTGAAGAACTGAGTTAGAATTTATTGTTGGGGACATGATGTTTCTTAAGGTTTCCCTGATGTCTGGTATTAATAGGTTTGGTAAGAACCATAAGTTGGATCCTAGGTATATGGGACCCTTCAAGATTGTGGAGCGTATTGGTGTGTCAGCTTATAGGCTGGAATTGTCATCAAGTTTTCCTAGTGTGCATGATGTTTCTCATGTGGGCCAGTTGCGGAAGTGTGTGCTGAGCGATAGGCAGATTCTTGATGTTGTGCCCTAGTTGGAGCCTAATCTTTCATATGTGTAAGTGCCAGTTCGTATTTTGAATACTCAAGATCGGGTATTGCGAAGGAAGACAATACCCCTGGTAAAAGTTTTGTGGAAAAACCAAGAAGTAGAGAACGCGACTTGGGAGTTAGAGTCAGCTACGAGGGAGGCTCATCCTCATCTGTTCTCCTGATGTTTTTGGTAAGTGCTTCTTTGCTGGCCTATGATTGATTTTCTTCTATATTGGATTTAATCCTTTTTATGTCAAGTTTTGGGAAGAAACTTCTTTTTTTTTGGGGGGGGGGGGGCTGTAACGCACATGATTTTTCGGTGTTTATTTTAATTCCCGTAGTGATGTGTTTTTGACGACAGAGCGTTATGTTGACGCGTGATTAACAGGTGTCATTTGATGGAGCATGAGTTTGCTCAGTGGATTTTCCTATGTGGTTGGTTTTGTTTTGGTTGTGCGCCTTCCCTCGCGAGCCGGGTCGGTTTTGATGACTCGGTGGGGCTTTTTATAAGGATGTGGTGGCATTTTACCTTCAGGTGGTATTTTACCTGGGTTTGGTTTGTCGGAATTTGATTTTGACTATGTCGTTGGTTTCATAGCATCGGTATTTAGCTATGGTGCGAATTTCGTAAGATTTCGAGTTGGTTTGGATTTCGGGTTGTTTTGACGTTATTTAAATAATTAATATTATATTATATATATAACTATGAGTATAAATAGGAAAATCTGTCGTGACAAACCCTACCTTTCCTATTCATATTCTTCCTAAACCTGAGCGACGAACTTTTTCGCGAGAGAAGCGGACGACGGACTTCGCGTGCGTTTCAGCCGGTGATAGGGAGAGATCTGGTGACCGTTTTCGTCGCCGGAGTAGAGATTCGGAAACCTCTCGCAAAAATCTACGCGATCGTGGTAAGTTTTTCCTAATTCCTCGATTTCTAGGCGTTAGGGTTAGTGATTTTGACCTCCTTATTACTCCAAAAGTTTCAGAAAATGTTGCTAAGGTTATTTGGTGGTCAATCCTTATCGCGGTGCGAGCGGGAGGCGTTTTTCCGGAGTTTCAAGGCAAGTGGATTTTCCCCCCTTGCATGTCCATTTCTAGTTTATTTTCCTCTTTTCTTTCCTCCTCTCTTAGAGAGTAGGGTTAGTGTAGGTTGAACCACAAGAGAAATCCTAGAGTAGGGAAAGTTTCGGCCAAGACATGGAGAATAGGTTTAGGGATTTAAGTAAAATTCGACGTATATCGAAAGGTAGAGTTCGGCGGGTTAGGTTAGAAATTTGCCGAGTATTGTAGCCGAGTTCGACGAGTTAGGTAGGTAGGATTTGTCGAATATCGACGGTAAAATTCGTCGGGTTTAAGTGAGTGGATTTTGTTGGATCCCTAGTTTGGATTTGGGCTAAGGTTCACTATTAGGATGTTTGACCCACCTTATATAGCCAGGGTCAAGTTTGTCAGTCCTAGAGTTTAGGCTAGTCGTTAGAATCAACCTTCATGGACCAGCCTGCAGTGGACTTCAGGAGACTCAAGACTTAGAAGAATTCAGAGTTCAGATTATTATTTCGAAGTTCTTCAAACTCAACTCGACGATCGTCGATCGCAGATCAACGAACTTATAGTTCTTTCTCTGAGTTGAGCTCGACGATATTCGATCTCAGGTCGACGATTTCTTCCCTTAAGATAGACTCTCTGATCGACAAACTTAGAGCGCAGAGTTAACAATATATTTCCATATCGATGATCGCTGAGCTCGGGTCGACGAAGGGGATTTCTCATCTCGACGAACTTGGAGTCCAGGTCGACAAAATATTTCCTGAGGTCGACGAAATCTATTCAGAGCCTAAATGTTAAGTTATCCATATTTTTGTCCCTAATTCATTCTATTCTTTGGCAGTAATTCTCTGAGTAATTAATGCTCATATTCTCAAAAATATAGTCATTCATGGCATCATTAATTATGGATTTCATCAGAGTTAATTACTTGCTTATTTTACTGGGATAGTTGGGGAAACTCATTAAAGAATATATTCCAGCCATTTCAATTTCCAGAATCTAATCGGCAATTAAAGCTTATAATTCAAAATTCAAAAGCAGAATTTGATAGCAGGATATAAAAAAGAGATTCTTTTTCAGACGGATAGTGAGACACAAAAAGAAGAACAATAAGAAGAAGATATACACCTACACAGAATAATATACAGAAGAAGTCTGCTCCTTCTTGTTAAAATTTCTCAAGCGTGGTCAGCAAGGTAGCCCAAACGCCAAATTAATATCTTCGGCACTACCCAGTTCTCACGTTGAACCAGCGGAAAATCAAGGAACAAGGCTAAACCCAACAAACAATGGAAGCACAAGCAGATCTTTTATACATTAACTTCTTTACAACACGAGGCATACATAGTGGGACATGATTTCGCTAGTATAACAGCTGTAAACAGCAAGCACCAAACACCAAGCCGGGCGGACAACACCGGAGTCCGCTGAGACCGCCGAGGTCGCCGAGTCCGTCGAAGTCGCCCGAACTTAAGCTGCAATCCGCCGAATAGCCACGGAGTCCGCCGAAGCCGCGAGGCTGCGCGGACACACCGTTATTCGTCTCCTGCTGAAGCTGAACTGAGAAACACACCCCCTACCCGCCTGAAGCCGGCGGACAGTTTATTGAAGCTGGCAAAGTTGAAACAGAGTTGACAAGCCACAGAGCGACCTCCTGCTGAATCCGCGGAGACCGCACAACTTCCAAGTACTTGACCGAAGTCACAGCCAAACTCCTGGCTCCTTGAAGCTACCAGCGCGACCTACACACAGCAAACCGTCGGCCCTGAATCAATCCGCACGGACAGAAAAACTGAGACCGCAGCTCCTTGCCCAACCCAACTTACTGTTCACTCAGTTATTGTAGACCTGCCAGGCGGGTCCTATTTATAGGCGAGGTGAGGAGTGTGGTCACTGCTCTAGAGATAGCGACACCGCCCTAGCCCGCGCGATAGCAAAACACCGTCCGCCGAGTCCGCAAGGACTTAGCCGGATACCAAGGAAAACCGCCAGGGGCAAGACAACATTGGCGAACCCTCTCCAGTCCGCCTAAGCTAAGCGGACAAGGAAACAACCCGCAGAGCCTCCAACAACTGCAGGATAGCAATCCCCCTTCAATGGCTGTCCGCACAACCCGAGGCAGTCCGCAAGACTCAAACATCAATCCGCCACAAGTCCACGACCAAAGGCAGACAGCAACAGTCCGCCCGGTCAACAGCGGACTTGGCGGACACTGCGGACACCATGGTCTTGGCACAGAGTGTGCCCAAGTCCAAAACCATCAAAGACCAATATGATCATGGCGGACATAAACTCCCGTCTACCAAACATCCAAGCACACAGACCGCTAGCAATCCGTAAGCTACTCGCACACCTGCCCCAACGCAGCATCCTCCTCCCGGACTCCAAACACCAGTCCGCCAAAGACCTCCACATCAAAGCACCTACTGTAGCACCAGAGCTCGACAAGGCCTCAGCCAAACTCTAAGCTCAGTCCGCAACAGCCCATACCGCGTACACGCCAGTACGCAAGCTTCCCGCAAACATGAGCCAATCTGCCAATCAGCACAAGCTTGCACCACGGCCACTGAGCAATGCACCAGTCCGCAAGCCCCTATCCGCTCAGGCCGCTCCTTGGCTAAACCAATTAGCCAACGCCTTATCCGCAGATACCAGGCCGCATAGTCCGCAGACTTCACCCGTGCAACCCGCTCAGAAGAACAGCCGGCTTCCACGAGACTTTTCACCAGGCCGCAAACAGCAGTCCGCCCAGTCCGCCTAGTCCGCCAAAGTTGTCCGCCTAGGCCGCCCGGCCTGTCCCGTCAACCACTTCCACTTCACAAAATTCAACACTCCCCCTTGAAGTGGGAAGTGGTGACCAAGCCCAGCAAGCTGCGCAAGCGCTCAAAGGTCCCCTTCGACAGTGGCTTCGTGAAGATGTCAGCAAGATTATCTTCACTCCGAACATGCCCGACCAACAGAGATCCCTCCAACACCTTCTCCCTGATGAAGTGGTGATCAATCTCTATATGCTTGGTCCTGGTGTGACACACTGGATTGTTAAACAGTTTGAGAGCACTCTCATTGTCACCCCGGAGTAAAGTCGACCCTTGCACTTCTTCATGAACATCCTCTATAAGCCTCATCAACCAGATGGCTTCCCGAGCAGCCAAGGCTGAAGCCTTATACTCTGCCTCCGTAGTTGAGACAGACACCGAATCTTGCTTCTTGCTACACCACGAGATGCTAGCTGAACCGCAAGTGAACACATAACCTGAAGTAGACCTTCGATCATCTGAATCACTGCCATAGTCAGCATCCGTGTACCCAAGCAACGCAAACTCCGAGTCCCTTCCATAGAGGAGTCCCATATCAGAAGTCACCTTGACATACTTCAGAATACCCTTCGCTGCCACTAGATGAGATTGCCTTGGTTCAGCCATATACCGACTTACTCGGCCAACAGTATAAGCAATGTCCGGCCTTGTAATCGTCAGGTAAATCAAGCTCCCAACAAGAGCCCTGAACACCAAGGGATCATGAAGAACCCTTCCCTCATCTCGTCGAAGCTTCTGCCCAGGTTCCAGTGGAGTAGAGCACTTCTTCCCTTCGCCCATGCCGAACCGCTTCAAAATGCGACCTGCATACCCTTTTTGGCTAATGAGAATCTCGCACTACTTCCTCTCCACTTCAAGACCGAGAAAGTGATGAAGCTCTCCCAAGTCTTTCATTTCGAAGCGTATAGCAAGCTCTGCCCTGAGCCTTGCTACTTCCCCCTCCGAATTCCCTGTGATGATCATGTCATCCACATACAGCAGGACCAAGACTAGTAGCTCCCCCTTCTTATTGACGAACAAGCTTGAATCCGAGTTAGAAGCAAGGTATCCACAGAATTGCAAGTACTCTGCAATCTTCTCATACCACGCTCTAGGAGCTTGCTTCAACCCATAGAGAGCCTTCTTGAGTTTGCAGACATAGTCCGGATGCTTTTCAGAGACAAAACCAAGCGGCTGATCCATGAAGATGTCCTTGTAATTCTTCACAACCTCCATCCCTTGCTAGCAGCCAAGGCGATCACCACTCTTACTGAAGTCATCTTCGCAACTGGACTGAATGTCTCCTCATAGTCTTCTCCATACTGCTGTGAGAATCCTCTAGCGACCAGGCGAGCTTTGAACCTATCAATGCTCCCATCAGCCTTCTTCTTCAACTTATACACCCACTTGCAAGTAACCGGAGTAATGTCATCAACCTTGGGCACAAGGTCCCAGGTTTCATTCTTCTTCAGAGCATCAATCTCTTCTTTCATGGCACCTTCCCACTCCTTCACTCCAGTGCCCTCGTTGAAGGTTGCAGGCTCTCGCTCATCCAGAGGACCTACAAAGAAGCAGGAGACAATGCTCACTGCATTCCCATCACAGTACCGAGCCGGTGGCTTAACAACCCTCTTCGATCTCCGAAGGGTCGGCTCCATGCTCACTACTTCTATTGCTTCTTCGGACTCCACTCCTACCTGGGGCAAGCATTGAGCAGTGCTCCCCATGCTTCCTGAGCCAGAAGACTCAGCCTCGGAGTTAGAAGCAACAGGAGCTGCTGGTGAAACACCACGCTCCTCTTCCAAGCCTTCAGTAGCCACCACCGGTGCTTCATCAACCTTGCTACTTCCGGTTAGCTCAACCGAGCCACCTCCATATGACGTCAGCTCGTCAAAGACAACGTCTCTTGATACCATGAACTTCTTCGTCACAGGGTCCATGCATTTCCATCCCTTCTTCCGCTCATCGTAGCCAACAAAGACAAGCTTCCTTGCCTTTGCATCCAGCTTAGTCCGTGAAGCATCCGGGACATGCACGTAGCAAGTTGAACCGAACACCCGAAGGTGTCCAACACTCGGCTTCTCATTCAGCAACAGCTCAATAGGAGTCTTCATGTTGATAGGGCTGAGTGGCATCCGGTTGATGACGTAAGCAGCACAAGACATCCCCTCCGCCCAAAAGGACCTTGGGATATCTTTCGCATGAAGCCAGCATTTGCAGGTCTCTGTCAGATGACGGATCTTCCGCTCTGCTACCCCATTTTGTTGTGGAGTGTGAGCACAAGTAAGCTCCTGTTGGATCCATGTGCTTCCTGCAGAAGTTAGAAAACTCAGAGGATACAAACTCACCCACGTTATCAGTTCTAAGCTTCTTAATCCGCAAGCCAAGCCGGCATTCTACCAACTCCTTAAACTCCACAAACAAACGGAAGGCTTCTGACTTCTCCTTTAAGAAGTACACCTAAGTATACCTTGAGTAGTCATCAACCAAGACAAGCATGTATCTGCTTCCACCAAGGCTGGCAGTAACCGTCGGTCCCATCAGGTCGCCATGAATGCACTCCAACGGTTTCTTGCTCCTTGTTTGTGATTTATCAAACGGAAGGCGATATGCTTTACCGTATTGACAACCCGCGCAAACATGCCCGTCACCAAAGGAGGACAACTTAGGCAACCCCTTCACCAAAATTCTACTAGCCATCGCCTTCAGCTTATCTATGCCAACATGTCCCAGCCTCTCGTGCCAGATAGCAGCACTATCATTGGCCCTCATCCTATCAACATATGAATTGGTGGCAAGAACAAACAAGTTCTTCACCCTCCTCCCTACATTAGCAACATCAGCCTTCACCGCTGATACGTTGCGAAGGAACCTCACGTCTGTTGGCCCAAACAGAACGTGATAACCAGCGTCCACCGCATTGGTCACCGAGAAGAGGTTCTTCTTCATGCCCGGCACGTGATACACACTCCTTAACGTGAGTGGCCCCTGATCACTACCCAAAGACACGACCCCCTCTTTCTCTACTGCATAAACAGTATTATCAGCAGTGATAATAGCTTCATTACCTGAGTAAGCCTGCATGGAGGTGAACTTCGACTTATCTCCGGTGAGGTGATGACCACACCCGGAGTCCACAATCCACTTGCCATTGAAGTCCTCAGCAGACAAGGCCCGGACACAAGTTCCCGTCATGAAAGCTCCGCCCCATTCTGCTTCTTCACTTCTCGAGCAAGTTTCCTCCTTTCCCGCAGCATGCCCAGGCTGCAGTTTGACCTTGCAGTCCCGCTTGAGGTGCCCTCGTTGATGACACCGGTAGCACTTCAGATTCTTCTTCCAGTCCATAGGAGCATTGCTCCTCTCCGGCTGATATGAAGTTGAAGTCTCCTTCTCACTAGTGACCTGCACCTTCTTCTTCTTCTTCCTCCCTTCCCATCCTTTCTTCTTGCCTGAGAAGAGAGCTTCGCTGCCTTCCTGATTAAGATTCACTCCAGCCATCTGCCTTGCCAAGCTCTCCTGCGATGCAAGCAGATTCTCCAGCTCCAGCAAAGACGGCTGAGTAGCCCACCCTTGAACAGATGTCACAAAGGCCACATACTCCTTCCGCAAGTCGCGGATTATGTGACTTTTCATCTTCACCTCAGAGATAGGCTCATCAGGATCCAGTGCCGACAGCTCAGCACACAAGCTCTTCATCTTTAAGAAGTACTTCGAGATGGAAAGGTCTCCCTGAGTTACCCTGGCCAACTCATTCTCTAGAAACTGAAGCCGCGCCACATTCTTCCTATTGAACAACTCATCAATGGTAGTCCAAATATCAGCAGCCGACTCACATCCAACGATGTGATCAAACAGTTCCGGAGACACGGCCCTCTTGAGGATAAACTTCGCCTTAGCATTTGTTTTCCTCCAGAGCCTAACCTGCTCAGCAGTACCGAACGCAGCAGTCACTTCCTGTCTGTCGTCACCACCGACGACTTCCCACAGCTCCTCGCCAAGAAGATAACTCTTCATGCACGACTTCCACTTCTTGAAGTTAGTCGTCATTAAGAGTTCAATGCCCAGACCCCTTGCAAAGCTCCCTTCCATTGCAACACCTGTTGGCAACCTTTCAGAAGCTCCGAGCAACAACGCAGGTTGATCACCACTCAAGTCCTGAGTAACAACACTGGTTGACTACCGCTCACGCAACTGAACCTCCCTCTGATACCATGTTAAAATTTCTCAAGCGTGGTCAGCAAGGTAGCCCAAACGCCAAATTAATATCTTCGGCACTACCCAGTTCTCACGTTGAACCAGCAGAAAACCAAGGAACAAGGCTAAACCCAACAAACAATGGAAGCACAAGCAGATCTTTTATACATTCACTTCTTTACAACACGAGGCACACATAGCGAGACATGATTTCGCTAGTATAACAGTCGTAAACAGCAAGCACCAAACACCAAGCCGGGCGGACAACACCGGAGTCCGCCGAGACCGCCGAGGTCGCCGAGTCCGCCGAAGTCGCCCGAACTTAAGCTGCAATCCGCCGAATAGCCACGGAGTCCGCCGAAGCCGTGAGGCCACGCGGACACACCGTTATTCGTCTCATGCTGAAGCTGAACTGAGGAACACACACCCTACCCGCCTGAAGCCGGCGGACAGGTTATTGAAGCTGGCAAAGTTGAAACAGAGTTGACAAGCCGCAGAGCGACCTCCTGCTGAATCCGCAGAGACCGCACAACTTCCAAGTACTTGACCGAAGTCACAGCCAAACTCCTGGCTCCTTGAAGCTACCCGCGCGACCTGCACACAGCAAACCGTCAGCCCTGAATCAATCCGCGCGGACAGAAAAACTGAGACCGCAGCTCCTTGCCCAACCCAACTTACTGTTCACTCAGTTACTGTAGACCTGCCAGGGGGGTCCTATTTATAGGCGAGGTGAGGAGTGTGGTCACCTCCCTAGAGATAGCGACACCGCCCTAGCCCGCGCGATAGCAAAACACCATCCGCCGAGTCCGCAAGGACTTAGCCGGATACCAAGGAAAACCGCCAGGGGCAAGACAACATTGGCGAACCCTCTCCAGTCCGCCTAAGCTAAGCGGACAAGGCAACAACCCGCAAAGCCTCCAACCACTGCAGGACAGCAATCCCCCTTCAATGGCTATCCGCACAACCTGAGGCAGTCCGCAAGACTCAAACCTCAATCCGCCACAAGTCCACGACCAAAGGCAGACAGCAACAGTCCGCCCGGTCAACAGCGGACTTAGCGGACACTGCGGACACCATGGTCTTGGCACAGAGTGTGACCAAGTCCAAAACCATCAAAGACCAATGTGAGCATGGCGGACATAAACTCCCATCCGCCAAACATCCAAGCACACAGACCTCCAGCAGTCCGTAAGTTACTCGCACACCTGCCCCAACACAGCAGCCTCCTCCCGAACTCCAAACACCAGTCCGCCAAAGACCTCCACAGCAAAGCACCTGCTGTAGCACCAGAGCTCGACAAGGCATCCGCCAAACTCTAAGCCCAGTCCGCAACAGCCCATCCCGCGGACACGCCAGTCCGCAAGCTTCCCGCGAACATGAGCCAATCCGCCAATCAGCACAAGCTTGCACCACGGCCACTGAGCAATGCACCAGTCCGCAAGCCCCTATCCACTCAGGCCGCTCCTTGGCTAAACCAATTAGCCAACGCCTTCTCCGCAGATACCAGGCCGCATAGTCCGCAGACTTCACCCGTGCAACCCGCTCAAAAGAACAGCCGGCTTCCACTAGACTTTTCACCAGGACGCAAACAGCAGTCTGCCCAGTCCGCCTAGTCCGCCAAAGCTGTCCGCCCAGGCCGCCCGGCCTGTCCCGTCAACCACTTCCACTTCACAAAATTCAACACTTCTCTGTGTAGGAAAACAAGCTGTTCTCTCCTTAATCTTACAGAAGATTGAAGAAGAACACCAAACATATATCAAGTGTCCTCTCTACTCCAGGAATCCTCAAAGACAACACTTCTAGATCAGTCTACAAGTTCCTGGATTTCAACAAGTCAAGGTTGAAAACCTACACCCTGAGCAAAGCTCCAGTCTTCCTGAACATTTCAACATCTCAGGGGGGAGCTTTGACACCAGCAATCCACTAAAGACTTCTCTATTGTTTAGAGAAAGAGAAGACAACATCACCTTCTTATCCTCTTGTATAAAGGTTTATTAACTCTCTTCAAAAGTTTTTGTTGGTTTTTGGCTCACCTGATCAAAAGCCTAAAGGGTTGTCAGACCTCCCTGCAAATAGATCTTGTGGTGACAGGGAACCTGAGCAAAAACCTGTGGTGGAAGTCATCTGATCAAAAACTTGCTAGTGAATTCCTAACATGGTGGTAGAAGAGTGGATATAGCCAGATTTGGGTAACCACTATAAATTCTTGTGTTGGTTGTGTGTTCATTCTTCTTTATGTTGATGTGCTGTGATTGTGTAGTTTAGCCTAGTTTTATTTCATTTTATACTACTACTGTTATCACTAATTTCTCTGATAAATTACAAAAACAGTTAAAAGATTTAAATCACTCTATTCACCACCCCCCCCCCTCTAGAGTAAATTGGATCTATCCCCTAACTTTCAATTGGTATCAGAGGAAGGTTTATTTGGTTGTACAGGGTAACACTTGAACCAACAGATCCTTCTAAAATCTAAATTTCTCTAGCATATTATTTATACCATGGCACAGAACAAGGATTATGCAAGCACCCTCTAGTTTGCAACCTGAACAAGTTTGCAATCTGGAAGGCAAGAATTAGGCTTTATATGAACTCTATTGATGAAGACATATACAATTCTATTTTGACAGGACCACCAGCTCCAGAGGCTACCACTACTGCAACTTCCAGCACACATGTTGTTCCACCACCTAAGTGGACAGATGCACAGAAGAAGGCCAAGATAGTAAATGCCAAGGCCATGAACATCTTAGCACAGACAATATCAGATGACATTTTTCAGAAAGTGGCAGAGTGCACCTCAGCTAAATCCATCTGGGATTCCCTAAACCAGATGGTTGCTGGATCTGTAGATGAGAGAAAAGACAGGAGATCTAATCTCATCTCCTAGTATGAGAACTTCAAGAAAGAAGAATCTAAGTCAGTGGGTGATATGTATAATAGACTTAGCTCAATTGTCAATGAGCTAAAAACCTTGGACAAGGACATAACCCTGACTGAGATCAATGACAAGACTCTCATGTGCTTCCCCAGCTCATGGGATTCCAGGATCTGGTCAATCAAGGAGGCTAGAAGTCTGAATGAGATCACTACAGAGTCTCTATTGGGAAATCTCAAATCTTATGAGCAGCTAATGAAGACCAGAGAAGCTGCTGAGCAGAAAACCTCCACACCATGGAGAAAAGAGCTAAGCAATACCTTCAAAGCAGATGAAGGATTAGAAGCTCCACCAGCCAATGATGAGCTTATAGGGCTTCTGTCAAGAAGATTCTATAAGATAATAAGAAAGGATTTCAGAAGAAAATCATCCAGACAGGATGACAAACCAAGGTATAAAAAAACACCTACTAAAGAGATTATGTGTTTTGGATGCAGGAAACCTGGACATATCATTTCAGAGTGTCCAGAGAATAAGAATAAGGAGAAAAGAAGAGAATATGAATCCAGAAGGCATTACAGCAAGCCCTTCTCCAGCAAGTACAAAAGAAAGGACAAGGGCTTTGTTGCTAAAACCTGGAGTGATTCAGAAGAAGAATCCTCATCTTTCAGCTCAAGTGAAGAAGAAGAGGAAGCAAAAGCAAGAGAAGTTTGCTTGATGGCTATCAATGCATCAGGCAGCCTTTCTGAAGATGAGCAATTTGAAAAAGAATCAGAATCTGAAGAGGATCAGGTAATCTCTTCATTTGATTTTAATTTATATAGCTTTAGAACTGAATTTAAATCATTATGTATTGATTTAATAAACTCTGAGAAGGAAATCAAACTCCTTAGAGAAAAACTAACTCAACAAGATAGTTTCCTTTTTTGAAAATATTAAACTGAAAGATGAATTAACTTTAGCTAATGAACTAATCATCTCTCTAAAAACTGAATTAGTTGAGGCAAGGCAACTTGAAGTATCCCGAAATTGGAGAAGCATCAAGTTGATGAACATCATAAGCATAGTAAATGTCAGACTTAATGGCAAGCTGGGCTTAGGTGCTTCATCAAGCCAACCTCATCTCCTTCAAAAAACATTCTGTCAACCCCTATAAAATTTGTTTCATAAAAAGATAAAGAAAAGCTAAATGAAGATAATCAACCAACTGAAATCACTCAGAAGACCAAGAAAAAGAGAAAGAAAAATAAGAAATCTTATAAAAACTATGTTCAACAGTTTTCGTCGAACTCAGACCGACAAAATGCTTACAGTTCGTCGAACTCCCATCAACGAACTCTAAACACAGAATTCTCTTATAATTATTCGTTGAACTACGATCGACGAAACCAATACAGTTCTTCGAACTGTGATCTACGATATTGGGGCACAGAAAATGAATACCTTCATTCTCTGAGCGGAGTTCGACAAACTCATCCCTTTTCGTCGAATGCATATCGACGAACGTATCAAGATTCGTCGATCCCAGTTCAATTTAATAAAAACTCAAATTTTACAAAAACTTACAATCTACCAAAATCTTTTATTAACCAATTTAATCAGTGGATAATTCCACCAAGAAAATTTCATCCCCTAGGATATAAGAATCAACCTGAATATTCTTATATTTCCAGTTTTAATTATGAAAAGAAATAAGGATCTAAGGTAACCTGGGTCAAGAATATCTAATCTGTTTAAATGTAGGTGAAAGACTATCCTACCATAGAGGAACAATGATATTTGGATAGTGGCTGCTCGAGGCACATGACTGGCAGCAAGGAAAATCTGACCAACTATAAGTCCAAGCTAGGTGCAAAAGTGATCTTTGGTGACTCCAATTGTGGCCAGACTAAAGGTTATGGGAAGGTTAAAATTGGAGCTGCAACTTTCAGGAAGGTAGCTTATGTAAGTGTACAGAAGCACAACCTAATATCCATAAGTCAATTATGTGATGAAGGATTTCAGGTATCATTTAATAACTCTTCCTGGTTTATCACTTCTATAGAAAATAAAGTAATTTTAATTGGAACTAGAATAGGAAATATTTACATAGTGAATTTTAAGACTGCTAGGTCTGAGATATTCCTATTCAACCAGGTTAGTAATAATAATGAACTGTGGCATAAGAGATTAGGACATATTAACTTAAAGAACATTGTTAAATTATCTAGGGACAACCTTGTAAGAGGATTGCATTCTTACCCCTACAAGAAGGAAAGCATGTGCAGGGCTTGTCAATTAGGCAAGCAAACCAAAAACAGTTTTAAGTCACTTAATAAGAGTGATTCACCTAGGATTCTGTATTTTCTACACATGGATTTTTTTGGACCCATTATTGTACAGAGCCTAGGAGGGAAATCTTACACCTTAGTGATTGTAGATAACTTCTCAAGGTTCACTTGGATGTTCTTCTTGAGGAACAAGTCTGATAACTTTAAAGTTCTTATAGAGTTTCTTAAGAGTATAGGATTGAGTATTCTACTCCAGTTGCATTGATCAAAAGTGATCATGGTACTGAGTTTGAGTCTCTTCCCATGCAAGAATTCTGTGAGATGGAATGTATCAGGCAGTGTTTCTCTGCTCCTAGAACTCCTCAACAAAATGGGGTAGCTGAAAGGAAAAATAGGACCCTAATTGAAGCTACAGGCACATTACTTGTAGATGCTTACTTGCCACTATCCTTTTGGGCAGAGGCTGTAAGCATATCAAATTATGTACTGAATAGGAGCCTGATACATAAGCTTAAGGACAAGACTCCATATGAATTACTTAAAGGGAAGCAACCTAAAGTAGATTACTTTAGAATTTTTAGTTGTTTATGCTACATTCATAACAATGATAAGAAAAATCTTAGAAAGTTTGAAGTCAAGACTGCAATGCGAATTTTTCTAGGATACTCCGAAGTTAGTAAGGCATATAGGGTATATAATAAATCTACTATGAAAATGGAAGAAACTGTACATATATCATTTGATGAAACTAACATGTCTTACAAGGAGAAGAATCCTTCTACCAGTGAAACTTTGCAGGTACCACACTTGTGTGAGAATTTGGATGAGTTGACCCTCACAAATGAGACTGTTACACATCCCTCTTCACATATAAATGAAGACAGTGAAGATGAATCCACCAAAGTAGATGTTGAACCAACAACAGCTCTCATAATTCCACAAGAGGAATGAATTCCCCAAGCTATTGTTGAACCAACTCCACCTACTGAGTTTGTCACACTTAAAGATCATCATGTATCTCAGGTGATTGGAGATATATCAGTAGGTGTGTAGACCAGGCATCAACTCAACCAAGACTTGATGCATGCCTGCTTCATATCTCAAACTAAGCCCAAATCCATAAAAGATGTTGAGCAAGATCCACACTAGATTTTTGCAATGCAAGAGGAGCTCAACCAGTTTGAGAGATGTAGAGTTTGGGATTTAGTTCCAAGACCCAAAGACTACCCAGTCATTGGAACTAAATGGGTTCAGAAAAAAAAAAACTAGATGCCTAAGGTATTATCATCAGGAACAAGGCAAGGCTAGTTGCTCATGGCTATAGACAAGAGGAAAGTATTGACTATGACCAGACATTTTCACCTGTTACAAGGCTGGAAGCAATCAGAATCTTCCTTGCTTATGCTGCCTACAAGAAGTTCAAAATATATCAAATGATTGTCAAGAGTGCATTCTTAAATGGTGAACTTAAAGAAGAGGTTTATGTGGAGCAACCACCAGGTTTTATTTCTCCAACCCATCCTTCTTATGTCTTTAAATTGCATAAGTCTCTCTATGGTCTAAAGCAAGCTGCAAGAGCTTGGTATGAAACCTTAGCTAGCTTTCTTCTAGATCATAAATTCTCTAGGTGCATAGTAGATAGGACATTGTTCAGTAGACATCATAAGGATCAAATCATATTAGTACAAATTTATGTAGATGACATTATTTTTGGATCTACTGATTCCAAACTATGCAAGAGGTTCTTTGACCTAATGCATTCCAAGTTTGAAATGAGTAGCATAGGTGAGCTCTCTTACTTCCTTGGCCTCCAAGTGAAGCAACTACCTGATGGCATCTTCATATCCCAATCCAAGTATACTAAGGAGCTAATCAAAAAATTTGGGATGTCAGATGCCTTAGTAAATAAAACACTCATGGCTTCTAATGTTGTGCTTGGCTCTGATAAACATGACAAGGCTGTTGATCAGAAACTATATAGGGGCATTGTTGGGTCCCTGTTATATCTCACAGCAAGTAGGCCAGACATAATATTTGATACATGTCTTTGTGCTAGGTTCCAGGTGAACCCTAAAGAATCCCACCTTACTTTTCTAAAAAGGATTTTAAGATATATAAAGAGCTGTCCTAGTCTAGGACTCTGGTATCCAACTGAATCAGAGTTTGAGTTGACTAGATACTCAGATGCTGACTTTGTTGGATGTAGAGTAGACAGAAAAAGCACCTCAGGGACATGTCAGTTCCTTGGTACTAGACTAATGTCTTGGTTTTGTAAAAAGCAGTCATCTGTGTCTACTTCAACTACAAAAGCAGAATACATAGCAGTTGGCAGTTGTTGTTCCCAGATGTTGTGGATTCAGAACCAACTCCTAGATTATGGTTTCAACTTAAATAATTCAACTTTACTATGTGATAATACAAGTGCAATTTCAATTGCACAAATCTAGTGCATCATAGTAGAATTAAGCATATAGACATAAGACATCATTTAATTAGAGAGTGTATGGACAAAAATAAAATTAAGCTTGTTTATATCTACACTGATTTGTAAAGAGCAAACATCTTCACCAAACTCTTGGATGAGAGGAATCATTTGTTCTTTATAAATTAGCTAGGTATGATAAATGGAGAGGCTTTAATTTAATTTTTGTCTGTGGTCACAGAATTTTTTAAAGTTCGTCGAACGGAGATCGACAATCAGAGATCAGTTCTTGAGAAAATTCGTCGACCTGAGATCGACGAACTCTCTGTGTGAAGTTATTTTCGTCGAACTGAGATCGACGATTTTGCTTCAGAAAAATTTCGTCGACCTGAGAACGACGAAATGTTTTCCCATCTTCTGACTGAGATCGACGATATTATCTCTTCATGAAATTTTTCATCGACCTGAGAACAAAGATTGTTTATTTTTTTGCCGGACAGAGCCTGATGCTTCACATTCTGAAAACTTTATAACTAGGTATTCTTCGAGCTCCGTCCCGCGCTTTCTGTTCTTTTGCACTTGATCTCTCTTTCTTTTTGCAGGAAACTAATGGTGATTGCGGTGATATCACTTTTAAGCATGAAGTTTGACACTGGCTTTGATATCGACTTTGACTTCTTTCGACATTCCGATCAAATCTTTATATACATTCTGCAATTATGTGAAGATCAACATCTGAAGAAATTCATGACTTCCAGGATAAAACTGCCAGCGGTAGAGATAAAGGAATGGGTTTTCACTTCAACCTCACCAGATGCAGAGACCATTATTGGTATAATTTTAGGAACTCCAGTTACTCTTAACCCTGATATGTTATCTGAAACTTTTGGTTTCATAAATGGAGAAGATGATATTGAGTTAGATGTTTTTGAATATGATAATATGTTGAGTAAAATGGGTCACTCTGAAGGAAACCCTAATAAGTTGTTAAAGAAGAACTTATTTGTAGAGTACAAGTTCTTTATTGATGTAGTGGGAAAGGTCTTGTTGGGAAAACATATTGCCCACGACTACATAACCCGGCATCAATTTTTGGTTATGTGTGCGTTGGTAAACAAGAAATAGGTGAACTGGGGAAAGATTTTATTTGAGTTGATTAAAAAGAAAAATTCAAAGAAAGAAGTTTGTTTTGTGAGGATTCTGGGAATCTTCCTTCAAGAGAAGGCACCTGAACTGCTTGTCTCCTCAACAGTGTTCATCAATGCCTCAAAGAGGCTTACATCTGCACTCTTCGGTAGATGGGAGAGGACAATCTCTAAGCCATCCAGGGCTTCATCCTCTTCCACAGCTTCTGAGAGCACAAGGGATGTACCAGCCACTTCCCAACCTGTAGAAGAAGTTTCCATTCCACCTCCTCCTTCAAAAACACTTCTTCTAATAACAACTCCTTCATCTCCTTAGTCACCACCTCCTCCATCTCCTCCCCCACCTCATCTTACTGACATGCATCCTCATACATTCATATCATCCTCAACCTTTGATTTGCTAACCTCCCTACCATCTACACCAAATTCACCACAACATGACATCCCAAGTCCTATTCCATCTCCTCCTACACAACCTTCTCAGGATGTCATCATGCAAGATTTTATTCCATCTGATATCATTCCTCCCTTTCCTCCATATATATCTACTCAGATCCCAGCTGAATCTATACCTTTGGTTATTCCCTCCATCTCCATTCATCCATCTGTATCCACTCAGACTCTTCCTGAGTTTATGGATATGGATTCTCCTTCCATTACCACCCTCTTGGAGCACATCACTCCAATCATCAGGCAACTCATTGCAGACGCAATCACACCTCTTGCTGCCTTCATCTCATCTCTTGCTGCCCCCTCTGTCCCTTCTTCTTATAGGGGTCGGGTTCCAGTTTCCACTGAAACCAGACTGGGGGAGTTGCTCTATGAAGAAGCAGCTCCAACAGCAGTAATTTTAGATGCAGCAGCAGCAACACCAGTCTCAGTATCAGCAGTTCCTGCAGCATCTGAGATTGAAATGGTTTGTACAGATAAAACAGAAGATCTACTAGAGATCATGACTATTGGTGATTGTATTATCAATCATACAGTTGATTTATTTCATTTATTAGATTCTTTTAATTACGTGCATATAAATTCTTTACTAAGTTCTGAACAACAGCATTCAAAGGCTATTGTCTGATATACTTCTCCAATAAGCCCTGAAGTTGTAGAACAACTAAAAGCAAGTTTTGTTGTTAAAGATATTACTGAACCAGTTTTTGTGCACAAGGCCTTCTCTCCACCAACCTTTGGCTGGTGTGAGTCTTCTATGCCAGACCTGGATGACATCTTGTTTGCTGACATGGAAGAAGAGTAAGGATATCAGACTATTTTTGAAAGTTTTGTATAGCCAATAATTTCAGTACAGCCTCAGGCTGAGAAGCAGATCTCTAAAGAAATTCTAAAAGAGATTGATGATCTATATGCAAATCCTCCTGGTTCATTTGATGATGATGATAATGATTTTGATGATTCTGGTCCAAAGTAGATACAATCCAAGAAGAGAAAAGCTCCTGCTAAGGTTGTTCCTAAGCCTAACCTGATTGCTGACACACCATATTACATCCTAAATAATATTACACCTTATTCAGGTATGCCTAGATGGATGTGGTTGTCTAAAAATGAGCAAAAAGCTAGGAAGAAGAGCAGGAGATACTCTCCTCCGCCTCAAAGGAACTGGAGAGGACCTCCTCCTCCTCCTACTGCTGCAGGTGCTACTGGAAATGTTTCTCAATCTTCTATAAGTATTATAAAGACTCAAAAGCTTGTTTCAACCACTTCTCAATATCAAAGACCATCCTCTCACAAGTCTTCTAGACCTTCTGGAAAATACAGTCAGTGCAGCCTTCCATAGTTCTGTTATCAAAGTCAATCTCCACAGTCTATGCCATCAATAAATTTTCAACAAGAATCTATTATTTCCAAAAACTCTCAAAAGTCTGCTCAGGATGCTTCTAAAGCTGATCTAGAGAGACCTCCCTCTCCAACTTATAAACCTGAGTTAGATCCTAACTTCGGAATGGCTAGATTTCATGAATTAATTGGACAGTCTTGAATGAATAAAGCAAGAAAAGAAGGATCAGATCCATCTCAATTCACTATAATGTCTACCTTCAGGCAAAAAGAACTTGACAAAATTCAGGTAGACAGACAGTTATTTGATCTAAATGAGTATATGCAGGTACATCTTGAAGCAGTTATTCCCAGAGCCTCAACTATTATAGTTCTCGGAGCTCAAGATATGAAAATGACTCAAAGGGAAGCTACAGATCCTCGCAGGAAAATTGTGTTTTATAAACCTTCTTCTGCTCCTCCCCAATCTGATTTATAAACTCTTAATTTTGTTTATTATTTTGATTTGAAGAATATGTATGTATTGCACTTAGCCATATCATATCTGCTGATTAGTTTAAAATTCTGTCAGATATTTATATTGCTTTGTGTTTTTATTTTATGTTTAGTGACCTCACACAAATAGGGGGAGATTGTTGGATCCCTAGTTTGGATTTGGGCTAAGGTTCACTATTAGGATGTTTGACCCATCTTGTATAGCCAGGGTCAAGTTTGTCAGTCCTAGAGTTTAGGCTAGTCATTAGAATCAACCTTCATGGACCAGCCTGCAGTGGACTTCAGGAGACTCAAGACTTACAAGAATTCAAAGTTCAGATTATTAGTTCGAATTTCTTCAAACTCAGCTCGACGATCGTCGATCGCAGATCGACGAACTCAGAGTTCTTTCTCTGAGTTGAGCTCGACGATATTCGAGCTCAGGTCGAAGATTTCTTCCCTCAAGACAGACTCTCTGATCGACGAACTTGGAGCGTAGAGTTAACAAGACATTTCCATATCGATGATCGCTGAGCTCAGGTCGACGAAGGGGATTTCTCAGCTCGACGAACTTGGAGTCCAGGTCAACGAAATCTTCCCTAAGGTCGACGAAAACTGTTCAGAGCCTAAATGTTAAGTTTTCCATATTTTTGTTCTTAATTCATTCTATTCTTTGGCAGTAATTCTCTGAGTAATTAATGTTCATATTCTCAAGAATATAGTTGTTCATGGCACCATTAATTATGAATTTCATCAGAGTTAATTACTTGCTTATTTTACTGGGACAGTTGGGGAAACTCATTAAAGACTATATTCCAGCCGTTTCAATTTCTAGAATCTAATCAGCAATTAAAGCTTATAATTCAAAATTCAAAAGCAGAATTTGATAGCAGGATATAAAAGAGAGATTCTTTTTCAGACGGACAATGAGACACAAAAAAAAGAATAATAAGCAGAAGAGATCACCTACACAGAACAATATACATAAGAACTCTGCTCCTCTGTGTAGGAAAACAAGTTGTTTTCCCCTTGATCTTACAGAAGATTGAAGAAGAACGTCAAACATATATCAAGTGTCCTCTTCAACTTATACTCCAGGAATCCTCAAAGACAACCCATTTAGATCAGTCTACAAGTTCCTGGATTTCAACAAGTCAGGGCTAAAGACCTACACTCTGAGTAAAGCTCCAGTCTTCCTGAACATTTCAACATCTCAGGGGGAGCTTTGACACCAGCAATCCACAAAAGTCTTCTCTGTTGTTTAGAGAAAGAGAAGACAACATCACCTTCTTAACCTCCTGTATAAAGGGTTTATTAACTCCCTTCAAAATTTTTTGTTGGTTTTTTGGCACCTAATCAAAAGCCTAAAGGGTTGTTAGATCTCCCTGCAAATAGACCTTGTGGTGATAGGGCAGCTGAGTAAAAAATTGTGGTGGCAGTCACCTGATCAAAAACCTGCTAGTGGATTCCTACTAGGGTGGTAGAAGAGTAGATATACCCAGATTTGGAGAACCACTATAAATTCTTGTGTTGTCTATGTGTTCATTCTTCTTTGTTTTGTTGTGTTGTGATTGTGTAGTTTAGCCTAGTTTTTATTTCATTTTATACTACTACTATCACTAATTTCTCTGATAAATTACAAAAACAGCCAAAAGATTAAAATCACTCTATTCACCCCCCCCCCCCCTAGGGTAAATTAGATCTATCCCCTGACTTTCAGATTTTCTCGAGTATCAGTGGTGGAATTCGGCGAGTATCAGTTAGTCATTTCGGCAAGTGTGGTTAGAATTTCGTTAAGTCAGAAATTGACGAATATCGTAGATTAGCCTAAGGAAAATTCAGCATGTATCAATGAGGATCGTCGAGTATAATCTAGGCTTGGTAAGCGTCGAGTGGCCGGCGAAGCCAAGGGAATTTTGGCATGTATCAAGGGAAATCGTCGAGTATCGTTGGTCTATGTGTCGAGTATAGTAGAAATTCGCCGAGTATCGCAAGTCTTATTCGTCGAGTATAATAGGGATTCGCTGACTATGCAGATCTTATTTATCGAGTGTTGTGGAAATTCGTCGAGTATCCATGTATTTTGTCGGGTATACTCGCCGAATTTGTCCAGGACTTAGAATATTTTGTCATTTCGTGTAGGATTCGTCTTGTATGGTCCTTAAGGTGGTTTTAGGGCTTGTTTAGGATTTTCTTTGGGTTTAGGCTTGGGTTTTGGTTTGGGTATGATGTTTCTTCAGTTATGAAGGTTGATAGTGGATAAAGGACCACCAACTGGACGTAGGTTTGTGAATCATTACACTTAGTGGCTTTTGGTCTCTATTTTGTGGAACTGTTTAGTTGTGTTGGGCCCGATGGCCACCACCGCAGTGCCTTTTATGAGATGTTTGGGTCTGGTAGCCTGGTATGGGACGTTTTAGTCACCGACTCCGACCCGGTTGTTTTTACCAATTGTAAATGATTCACGTTTTCGAGCTATTTTGTGCTTAGTTTGCTTCTTAGTTCAGTTATGCTATTTCATTCTTATCCTTGCAGATTTTATCGAAGCACGACTACGTTCCGCACTTAGTGCAAATATTCTTTTAACTCCTTTATTGCAAACTTTTACTTTACCTATTTCTATTTGGCTAATCAGCTGTGGTTTCAAAGTTTCTTATAGTCGGGTTTGGTAAACCCTTTCTTGCCTTTTTTACCTTTTACATGTTTATTCCAATTGCCATTTGTATTTTCTTGCTGAGGTGTTCTTCTTTTGAATGCCTCAGGTTCAAGGTTGTAGCCGGTGGAGCGGTTATATTGGGTGGTAGCTATTGAACTGCAATTATTGTAGTATATTTCCTCACCATCATGAGGTAGTTGTTGCTTTTCAGTTTTATTTCAGACTTGCATTCTTTCAGTGGATTCGTGTCAAGTTGTTGACATCCACTGGTAGTTTTCTTTTGGAAATATTGAGTACTTTGCTAGCTGCTGGTTTACCTTTTTGGGTTGGCTGTACTTGCTCTCTGGGAAGGTTTTATGTTAGGTTGCATGATAGATATTTTAAAGCATAAAAAATGACTATTATTACTTCATACATGCCATAATTGAAATCTAACCACTGTATTTAATGGTCATAAAAGATACTTTCACAATTATTATAAATCTAGAGTCTTTTATACCATGAGTTGTCCTCTGTGGATGTTTACACTCATGTAGGACGTCTAATCTTGTAAATAAAGTATTTGTTGCAACGTATAACTATCTTTTTCTCGTGGACTAGATAAGTCACCGAGCCGAGGGATACGGCTAACCACTTAACCATAACTAGATTTTTCTCTTAATAACATTCAAATCTTTCATAAAGATGTTAAGTTAGAGTTTTGTCTGAGCGTCTGCAGTTATCCACTGCTGATGTGACATCATGACGCGCGTTTTCTCTTACTCTGATATATCATTAAATGCGAAGAAAATGCGGATTGTGACATTCAGCAGCATGAGCAGGTCGCCGGAGTAGACCTGGAACCATAACCCTAAAGGCGCACTGAGTCGTCGTCGGGGTGGCTCCAGGGAATCGCGACGCCAGCGTCGGGATGGCTCCAGGAAAATGCGTCGCCAGCCGCCGCCGGGTAAGCCCAGAAAAAACCGATCACCTAAAATTGTGAAGCCCTATTCTCTCTTATGTCCAATCCTTGAGCAAATGCTTTATTTATACCCAATTAGTTAGGGCTTTGATCTTGGGTAAATATCTACCCTTCATTTTGCTCATGATATAACCTCAATTCAAATAGGTTACTTTTGTTGATTGAGATAAAAATTATGCAGCCTTAATATAAAAAAACTTGATGAGCCAATTCATTGCATCGCTTAATAGTCGCACAATATTACAACTCGTCGTGGTCTAAGTATGTTGAAGAACAACATTATAAATATGCGCTTATTATGGTATCTTTATCGCATGCCGTATGAAATCAAGTACACAATAAAAGTCGAACTGAGACTGTTCTCTTTCATATGGTGTGACCTTACAGAGGAAACATGTCGCCTTGGCGATAATATAACAAATTATATTATTGACTATTAGAGGCTTTATCAGTGCATGATAGTCGCCACAACAACACAGTAGTAAGGTAACGCGTCTAGATGACCAGTTTCTTTCTATGTCACATGATATTATAAATATTGTGCAAAATCGGACCGTGTCATTTTCGCACAATATTCATCTTTCTCGGTATCATAAGCGAATTGTTTTTATAACTACTGAAAGAATTGGTTTCAAGATGTCCTAAATACCTAGAGGGGGGGTGAATAGGTTCAATTCTTTTTATTATGGCAAATATTAAAGATCACTTATTAGACAACCTAAGCAACATCTATCACAGCACATATTAATACAAGCACAGTCAACACAGCATACACACAGATTTATAATGGTTGCCCAAGTGATGGGTACATCCACTTTCCCCATTCGCCTATCTAGCAGTATACTAGATTCGGCCTAACTCCCTTCTTCCTTCTCAGATCCTCAAATCTTAATACTCAGAACCCTGAATGATTCCTACAACTCAGACTTCAGCAAGTCCTATAGCTCAGATTCTTTCAAAGAATTCTACCTCAAAGTGAGTCCACACTCATACAACTCAGGCAATCAAGCCCTACCTCAACCACTTCCACTAGGCCTACAACTTAGAGAAAATAATCCCCTACTTCAGCCTTTATAGATATAGGCTTACAACTCAGAGAGACAACTTTCTTACACTCAGATCTAAAAAGATCCTACAGAAAAATTGATTGTAAAAAGACTATATCCTTCACCCAGGTGGAGAGAGAAAAGGGTGAAGGTTTCTTGATCAATTCTGGATTGATCTGACTGTTTAAGATTCAACCCATCTTAGCTTCTTCAAAGCTTCTTGAATCTGAACAAAGAAAGGTTGATCTTCTTGTGAAGTTAGAGATGATCCTCAATCCAGCTTCCTTCTAGTATTCAGAATTTGATCTGAAATCTTCTTGCAGACTTGTTCAGAATCTGCCTCCTCTTAATGTAAATATCAAGTCCTTTCTTCTTTTATCTCTCCCTTTAGATTGATTCCCTTTGATGATAGAACAAGTCTTTATATAGATCCGTTTGAGGTTACCGGCTGATCCGGTTCCTAACGGCCTTCTGACAGCTCTGACAGATGCAATAACTTTGTTGGTTGTGACAGTTGTCAAGTCTTTAGTCGTGACATCTGATACTTCATTGTACATTATCTCAGCAGCAAAGTGTCGATACAATACTTCAAATGTGTCGACACAAATAGACCATGTGTCAACACAATCCTTGGTGATGTCGACACAGCTCACATAATGTCGACACAGCTCTTCTTTAACTTCTTGACACAGCTTCTGTGAAATGTGTCGACACAAGTTCTGTGTGTCGACACAATAACTTCCAGTCTCGACATAATTGATTTTGACATAATTCTGGTGTGTGTGTCGACACAAGTCCTGTGTGTCGACACAAGTCCTGTGTGTCGACACAATTACTGTCGACAAAATTCTGGCGTGTGTCGACACAAGTCCTGTGTGTCGACACAATTGTTGTCGACAGAATTTCTGTGTGTCGACACAAGTCCTGTGTGTCGACACAATCTGGCTACTGGTGTCGACACAGCCTTTCCCAAGTGTCGACACTTGTACTTAGAAAAGTTTCCTGCAATTCCTTAACCTGCACATTGAAACTCAATACACCATCAAATACACATTGATGAATATCATTGAGTTAAGTGAGGCTTCTCCAAATTATGTACACATTCTCCAATATACCCAACAACTACGTTAGTTATATTGCATGCATTACAATCTCACTTTACCAAGGGGCCCGCCAATATCATAACCCAAAAGATGGGGACAAACAATATCTCGATATGAAGATTTCTTACGCACAAGCATGAACAACGAATCACAATATTTATTACTATTAAGAGAGTTTTTCAACAGTAATCATATTGCTGACACCGATACGATAAATCTCCACATCTCATGTCATTGATTCATAAGACATGTTGAGAACATTAATAACACTAAACACAATCCAAATAATATTACAACATGGGATAGGTCAAACTCAATATATATAAGATACACACATATACATATCCATATGATTAAACGAGTCATTTATCAACATTTATAGAACTACAATGTACTTTAATCGATATGACAATCTTAACTCTGTAATCAATGTTCCTCTTTGATTACCACGATCGCGAGAAAAAACATAAGATTATGTGAAAACTCAGGGTTCTACTGTTCAGGGCCAAGAGCATCTTCCTGAACCTAACATGAGATACAACACATAATCAAGGAACAAAATGTGAAAACATTCTAGATCATGAACAAAATAATTGAAGGAAATCACAACTTTCAAAACACGACATCCTTCACTAAGCACTCCACGTCAAGGATCGGCCGAAACAAAACCATGACAACAAATATCTGGAAGGATTTGGACGAAAACGAAAGTTAGTGCTGCTCACTCCAACGCCAAAAATCATCGAAACCGGAAAATATTCATAGAACATGTGTATATCTCGGCGAGAGCTTTCCAAATCTATACTCTGACAAATATTACGTACACTCGAGCTCATGCGACGGCCATCAAAAAGCTCTCGGAAATATGATCTCCCTCTCCCTCGCATTCTTTGGTTTGGTGCAACGGGAAGAAGAAAAATTGGAAAACCTAAATCCTATGATTCAGTTGGATTTTTATATAGAAATTATATGTATATATAATATGATATATAAATAACTTAACATTTCCTTTTGGAGATTTGGACTAATACCAACTCGGTTTTCAACGAAATTTTCCCCCAAGGTAAATGCTGGTTCTACGAATTCAACGATGAAGTTAAAATCACAGTTCGACGAGCCAATATCGAGTTACAATTTGCAAGTAGAAATTCAGTTGACTTGACCAAACAGACACGTAAACACACTAACAAGGACGCAGTGTTAATTTTGCGTTAACATAACGCCCTTACGTCATTATTACGTCAAAAAAGATCAAAATTAAGCATCAAAAATTCAGGGATGTTACATCACCCCCCCCCCCCCCCCCCCCCCTAAAAGGAAGTTTCGTCCCTAAATTTGAAACGCAATTCAAACCTACGAGGTATAAATGGACAAATTAAAATTTGTTTGCTAGAAAAACTCACCGAATAAAACTAAGAGAAAAGATAAGGATTAGATTCCTTCATAGCAGATTCTAATTCTCAAGTCGCGTTGCTGACGTACTGATTTCGCCAAAGAACCTTAACCAAAAAAATCGTCTTCCTCTGCAACACATGATTCTGCGTCTCCAGAATACAAACATGCTTTTCGACATAAGAAAGATTGAGTTGCAACTGAAGCACAGAGTCAAGGACATGATGATCACTTGACACACACTTTCGCAACTGGCTCACATACCTGCGGATGTTAATTTTTTTCCTTTGAATTATATTTTTTTTTTCAAAAAATTAAATATATATATTATTCATGTAAATTATATAAATTATACATATAAATTTTAGATTATTAAATTCTATTAACTTTTTTTAATTAAAAAATATATAAAAAAATCAAGATCCGCCGGCCGGGCAGCAGCCGACGGCTGCCTACCCGAAGCCCACTGTCGGGGTCACCGAACTCCGGCAAACCCGCTGGGGGTAGTTTGGCGGATCTCCATCAGGGCCACCGATGCCGGTGGTCTTGACCGTGAGGTCCAGCGCCTGCCGGAGTGATGACTGAACGCCGTCGGACTATCCCCGGTGGGTTCGTCGGGGTCCGACGACCCCGCCGGTGGGGTCCGTGCAAGCCGGCAGTGAATCCCCCGGTGGGGGCGGATGTGAACAGGGAGGCGACAGGACGATGATTTACAGGGGTCAGGTATTTTTCTGCTGATAGGGATTTTTCAAGAAATCGATATGTGCAGTTCAGATCGGACGGTTTTATATGCATTTGTGGCACAATCCTGATGACAAATGTGCACAAAAATATTCTATGTAGAATACATCTCTACTATTATACGAAAACTACACTTTGGTGAAACATTGTCTGATGTCCCCATATTGCTCTTATAGTTGTATTCATAATTACACAATTATACCAAACTTTATATTAGTATAAAACACTAGATACCCTAAACATATTGTCTCTAGCTAGGAATGACAAGAGAAAGATTAATGTTTTAACGTTAAAATATAATTTGTTTTACAAAATAAAAATTGTATTCTTGATTTATATTTTTTACGGTCATTCTGAGTACTCATATGTATATGTTGCGGGTCGGGCGAAGCCAGCTGCGGACGGGCGAAGCCCGCCGTCGCCGGTCGGGTACTGTCGTGCAAGGTCATATGGGCGGGTACTATCCATGACAAATGTCGCCGCCCACAGAAAATGTCGCCGCCCACGGCAAATGTCGCCGCCCACAACAAATGTCGTCCCCACGACAAATGTCGCACTACCGGCGAATGTCGCATCCCGGCGAATGTCGCACCCAGCCGAATGTCGCACCCAGCCGATTGTCGCACCCCCGCCTAATGCCCCCAGGGCCGAAGGCCCGTGCCTGTCACTTGTGTGTGTGTGTGTGTGTGTGTGTGTGTGTGTGTGTGTGTGTGTGTGTGTGTGTGTGTGTGTGTGTATATATGACAGGCACGGGCCTCCGGCCCGATGGCCAAGCGCCACAATACCCAAACGGCGACAGAGGGCTTCGCCCGCACCCCGGCGGCGATGGCGGGCTTCGCCCGCCCCCCGGCCGGCGACGGAGGGCTTCGCCCGCGCCCCCCGTCCGGCGACGGCGGGCTTCGCCCGCGCCCCCCGGCCGGCGACGACGGGCTTCGCCCGCCCCCCGGCCGGCTTAAAAAAAACAAGGTCACGCGCCACAGTACCCGAACGGCGACAGCGGGCTTCGCCCGCACCCCGACGGCGATGGCGGGCTTCACCCGCCCCCGGGCCAGCGACGGCGGGCTTCGCCCGCACCCCCCGGCGGCGACGGCGGGCTTCGCCCGGCCGGACGGCGGGCTTCGCCCGTGCCCCCCGGTCGGCGACGGCGGGCTTCGCCCGCCCCCTTTCAGGCTTAAAAAACACTTCATTGCTTTTATTTTAATTATAAAATATTTCTTTAATTATAATATATTATAATATACAGGCAACTATAAGGTGGGGACTATACGGGCAAATAAATTTGGGAGTCAAGATTGTCTCAAAACGAAAAATGATCATCATGAAAGTTGTAGATCTCGGCGAGATGAACAACTTTCATTTTGATCACTTTTTGATTTGAATCCGTTTTGGACCTTCATTTGGTCCCCGAAATCGGGGGCGGCGGAATAGTTTACTGTAGCAGTTCCGCCGCCCACGAATTCGGGTTCCAAATCGAGCACCAAATCGGGTCCAAATCAAAAACTGATCAACATGAAAGTTGTTCGTCTCGCAGAGAACTACAACTTTTATGTTGATCATTTTTCGTTTTAAGATCATCTTGACCTCCAAATTACCTTGCCCGTACGCCCGTACCTTAGTATATTATAATATAAAATCAAACTTTTATAGTCCCACAATGCTGGTAGGTTTGAAGCTTTTGGATTTAAATATAGAATCCCAGAAAGAATGTTTGAAATTAGGCGGGCTTGTGGGCTTGCGGGCTGCCTGGCTTTCCTTGAATTCTATGAACAGGCGGGTTTGTGAGCTGGTTTTAAATTCATGCGAGTGTTGTTTCTTAAGATCTTTTTTATGTTATGTACTTAACTTTAAGATCTCTAGTAGTAGGTTTAGTATCCCTAGTAAAATCTGAAGAGTGAGGGTTGGTTTGATCCAACGGTTCATGATCAAATCTCTGAAATTCGACGGCCACCAAATTTCCTTTCAATTTCGAACTCATGCTATTTACATACTTCAGTATTTCTTTATAATATGGTATATATATATAATTTCATGAATTTTTAAACAGAATTGATACATTAATCATGCATTAATGCCACAATGTGCGTCGTTAATTAGTTGTCCTCTAAATTAAGGTTTAGACATTTCAGCTCTGTTTGGCGCGGCTGTAGTGACTGAAGAAGTAATGGTGGGAAGCAGATGTGGAATAATTAGTTGTTTTGCAGAGTGGTGACAGAATCTGCGAATATATTTGGAAGAATAGTGTTTGCAGTGTTGTTAATAATTTTATTTTATAAATATTATATAAATAATATTATATTATTAATAATATATAACTTGTATAATTATATTAATTTAATAACCTATATGTTGAAACCGATTCCTCGATCTCCCGTGGAGTTCGCCCTTGAGGAAGGGGTGGTCTCGCACCTACTTCGTTCCTGCAAGCAAAACAACAAAAAAGACAAGGTGACACAGACCCAAGGGCTCGGCGGGGGAGGTCCCACCACAAACCCGGAAGATCTCAGAGCGCTTCCCCTCCTTAGCCAGAAGCCGAGCTAAGGTACCCTCAAAAAGCACTTGAAGATTGGAGCAGGAGAGCACAGGAGAACCTGCTTTCTGGGGTACCCCTTGGGTCCTATTTATAGTTTTTGAAATCTGGACTGCCAATAACCAAAGGAACTGACCTGAAATTACCAGAAAACCCTTGGTCGGGTCTGCCAACAGCCAAACTCCGCTGTTTCGAAGGGCTATGGGCAGACCAGCGGGGGAAAAACAGTAAAAAGTACCTCATACGTCCAGGCGGGCTGGGGAGCTTTGACCACCTCGACATGTTCTGCTCGCCTGCCGTTGCCGAGCTCCACTGCGAGGACGGGAGTTGTGGCTCGCTTGGCGAATGCCGAGCTCAGGGTCGTCGATCGTCGATCTCTGGTCGACGGATGCCGAGCTCGAGCTCGCCCCCTTTACTGCCGAGCTCGCCTATTGTCCTCAGCCCGATCTGTCTATACCCTGGTGACCTTGCTCGCCGGACACGGGGTTGTACACAATCCCCGCTCTTTTTGAGCTTGTCAAAGCTCGGAAAGAAACATCCAACCCCAAGTGTGCGGCGAGCGCTGGTTGGCGAGTTGGAGGAAATCTTCTGGTGGGGGCCACCTGCGGCTATATATATGTGCACCTGCCCACCTGCCTGACTCTTGCCATTCCCTTTGCTACCCTGCCAAGATGCCTCTTCCTAAGGAGATCCAAGAGCGCATAGACCGGGCCTGCCAGGCCTCCGCAGCTCGCGTTGCCGCTCTGACGGCGGTCCCCACGAAAGCTCCCCAAATCGACTCTGCCGAGCCCAGCTCCAAAAGGTCAAAGCCATTCCCTGAGGCGACTGAGCCCATTTTCAACGACCTGAGGCCACCCTGGCTCGCGAGACCGGCTCTTCCACCCGAACTATTCTTGAGAAGGATAGAGAGATTGTCGTAGTTGGCGACGACCTGGACGGTCAACCAGGTGGCGAGGGCGTCACGCCGCGAGAGCCCACACCGCGAGGCGAGACCACGCTCGCCAACTCGCGATTCTCGGCACCGGACAGCCATCCCCGGGACCCGCCTCTTACCTTTGGGATCCTGCCTGTGAGCTCGCAGAGGCCGAATTCGCTAGTGGGCTCCCCCCCTCCTCGCCAAACTGACATGGCCGCGGGGGTTGGTCTGGGGACCATTCCCACCCCGGGATTCGAGCTCATCTCGTCGGGGGCTCGCGGCCCAGGTCGCGGGAAGGATCTGAGGTTCATCCCTCCCCACACCTCCCTTGAGCTGCCGAGCTCGTCTGGTCAGTCCTGCTTGACTCCTTGTTCCATGAGTTTTTTCTGTCTCTTTTCGCTAACACCTGTCTTCACAGCTCTTCCCAGTCAATCGGCTGCCGAGGAATCCTCGCGGGCAGCCCACTATTCTCCCCTCCCTTCCCCGAGCTCGATGGACTCTTACCTGGGTCCTGAGGTGGATCAAGGCGAGTTGACGAGGAGGGAGTTCAAGCTCCTCAAAAAGCTGGTGTGCGGGCTGCGCGAGGTGCAGGGGGTCAACGAAACGCTGCAGCGTGACTACGCGCATCTTGCTAACGAGGTGCGCCGTGGCCAAGCTGGTGAGCTGATGTCCCCCTCCCGTCTCCTGGACGAGATAGATGACGGTCTCTCGGTTGCCCAGAGGAATTCCGGAGGGATCCGCGAGCTGCTCCGCGCGCGACAGCCTGGGGGGCGGGGGTCGCGAGGCCTGGGTAGGTAAGTGAGCGGCTCCTCTGCCGAGCCGACCGACACTCGCATCCCGATGCCCTCCCTGCTTACGCGCCCTGCTTTTTAAATCCTGAATTTTATTTTTGTAATAAATAACTCTTAGAATATTCTTGATCATGTTACTTAAATAAAATGCTGCAATGTTCGACTTAGCCTTGGTTGGGGTGTGCCGGAAGTCGGCGAGCCGGGGTGGCGAGCTGGGGTGGCGAGCTGGGGCGGCGAGCTGCGTTGATTGGACAGCCTGCCCCAAATTTTTTTCCTATAAATAGACCCCCCCCCACCTACCCCGTACCGTGCCTTTATTGCTTTTTCCCTTCTCCCTGTGCTTTTTCGTTTCCTGCTCGCGCTTTACCTCTGCCTCCGCGAACATGAGCAAGGTGAATCCAGATGCCAACGACCGCTCCAAGTGCGTGCAACACTTCGCGGACTATTGCTTCTTCGATGGGCACACTAGCGAGGAGGAGCTCGCTGAGTTTGTGGCGGAGCGCGTGCCGCCGGGCTTTGAGGCTCGCAGGCCGAGACAGGGGGAGGCCATCAATACCTTTTATGAGGACGAGCTCGCCTTCCCCCTTTCACATTTCGAGGTGGGGTTACGCCTCCCCCTGTGGCCGGAGATCCGGCAAATCTTAAAATATTACAGAGCCGTGCCTGCGCAGCTGAATTCCAACACCATCGCGATGATGGTGGCGTTTGCGAGCTACCTCCGGCGGGAGAGGATCGAGTTCAACCTAACGGTGTTCAGGAAGCTCTTCTCCTACAAGGAGACGCCGGACGGGGTCGCCTACTTTGGCGGCTCGCTGATCAAAGTTCGCGAGATCGCGAATAAGAACCATACCTGGTTGACCAAGATCGCCTTCATCAAGGACGATCTCGGCAACATCCCCTACACGCCTCAGCAGAAGGGCGAGGAGGTGTACCGCCCGCCGGCCGTGTCCGGCAACGACGCCGAACTCCACAAATACTTCCTCCATAAAGACTTCGAGGTCGCCTTCCTGCGGAGGGGCCTCGACGCGCTCCCCCCTGTTCTGCCCGGCGAAGGTATGCTTCTCTCCTCATCTTGCCGAGTTCGCCTGACCGCTGAACTCGCCATATCATTGATGAATTCCTAACTTTTTCGAAGTGTTTTCTTGCAGGGGAGCGAATAATCCCCGTGAACCCGCCGTTCGCGGATCCGGGGATCCATACCGACCCTCTTGCTTGCGAGAGGGCGGCGGCGGCGGCCTGCCGAGATTAGGCGGCCCTCTCGCAACCCTCTTCCAGCAAGAGGCGACCTGAGGACGCGGGATCGAACCCGCCATTCGGCCAGCGACAAATAAAGAAGATGCGGAGAGCCCTGCTGGCTCCGCAGGGGCAACAACAACAACAACTGCCCGGCCCTAAGTACATCAGCTCGTCGGAGACCCCTCCCGACGCGTCGCCAGAGAGCCCGCTGAAGGAGATAACCAGCAAGGGCCGGAAAGGTGGCGAGGGCCCCTCTTCCACTGCGGCGATCTCCCCTCCTCCATCGACGAAGAGGGCCGCCCGCGAGCACGCACCGCCGAAGCAACACCCCCTCTTCAACTCCGGCGCGCGTTGGAAGGACTCTGCGGGCGAGCCCATGCTGCAGTGGGACGAGCTCGCTCATCGAGTCTCCGTCTCCACTCTGCACCCCTCCTGGCACGACCGCGAGCCTGCCACCGGTCACGCTTACGCCCTCGGCTTCGGCCTATATGGCCGGGAGGATGCCGAGGCCTACAAAAAGATGACCCTATGGCAGCTCGGCCATGAGGGCCTGCAGTCCCACCTGCGGACCCTGGAGCTGCATCACATGCTGGCACGCCGCAGCTTCGCCCTCAGCCACCAACTCGAAAAGGCTGAGCAGGCTCGCGACATCGCCAAGGATATGGTCACCGACCAGGCGAGGCAGCTCAGCATAGCGGAGGGTCTACTCGCCCAAGCCGCCGGCGGGCTGGTAAGTGTCAAGCGCTGCTCTTCTCTTTTACTTAGAATATTTTGTGCTGTTGCTAAATGGACTCTTTTCCAGGATGCCAAGGCCATGGGGGAGCTTCAGGCTCGCAACACCGAGCTGGGGGAGGAGATCAGCCAGCTGCGCGCACTCCTGGCCGTGGACGCCAAGGCTGCAGGGGAGCTCCAGGCTCGCAATGCTGAGCAAGGGGAGGAGATCGGCCAGCTGCGCACATGCCTCGCCGAGCTGGAGGGCGCGAACACGAAGCTGAAGGGGGAGAATCAGCACCTCCTCAGCGAGGTCCGTCGCCGGGCGGAGATCTTCTTCCCGCCTCACGACATCGACCCCACCCTCCCCTACAAGAGCCCGCGGATCTTTGGCGAGGCCGACCTCGTCGAGAGATTGCGGATCAACTCCATCCAAGCCACCGAGTGCACCCTCCAGATGATGAAGGATTATGGGGTGCTGGTGGAGGGGTGCGAGGGGATCTTGGCTCGGGACCTGATGCCGAGCCTATTCCCGGCAACCCCGCCCAGCGAGAAGGAAGACAGCCTGGACGCGATGTTCGGGAAAAGCTTCCAGGATCCTTCGGGTGACGGCGAGGACCAGTCCGGCGGAGGGGGCGAGGCCTGAGGGTAGACTGTACTTTTTCTTTTTTCCTTTTTTGTTCACTCGCCGAGGCGAGCCCCCTGTAATTACTTTTTGTAAACAATTAATGAAAGTTTTTGATCATACCCGTGCCGCTTCCTTTTTCTTTTCTTTCTTTACTTTGTCTGTTGTGCTCTGAATATATGCGAGCGCTTCCCTACGCGACCTCGCCGAGACAGGTTCCGCAAGTAGAGTAGTTATGAGAGCGCACCCACGAGTGGATGCGTTTTGAGTGTTCGCCGACCCCCAAGCGATTCGGGGGTGAGTTGCTCTCCGCCCTTGTCACGCCACCATAACTCCCACGCGAGCCATCCAGGTTGAGCCCGAAAAAGAAGAGAAAATTTTCCAAGTCTAATGGGCAAAGGGACGAGATTCCCCGGCCCGGCTTGCTTTCCTTTGGCGAGGCCCGGGTTCGCGATCTACTCGCCAATACCGAGCCGGGAATGACGAGTCCGAACTCGCCCATGCAGAATCCTCTTGCTGGTGCCGAACTGGGTTCGTCGAGCCCGAGCTCGCCTCTACAGGACCCTTTTCCCCTTGCTTCCTGGCACTTTGAGATTTCTTGATCTTCATCTGGCGATTTCAGGGCCGACACCATCGAGTGACTTCTGGCCCTGTCAGCTAGATGAGAGCCTGACAGCGGGATCTGCTCGAGGCCAAAGATGACGCCGAGTGACTTCCGGCCCTGCCAGCTAGGTGAGAGCCTGGCAGCGGGATCTTCTCGGGGTCCAAACACATTCCATCGAGTGACATCTGGCCCTGTCAGCTAGGTGAGAGCCTGACAGCGGGATCTGCTCTAGGCCAAGGATGACACTGAGTGACTTCCGGCCCTGCCAGCTAGGTGAGAGCCTGGCAGCGGGATCTTCTCGGGGTCCGAACACATTCCATCGAGTGACATCCGGCCCTGTCAGCTAGGTGAGAGCCTGACAGCGGGATCTGCTCGAGGCCAAGGATGACACCGAGTGACTTCCGGCCCTGCCAGCTAGGTGAGAGCCTGGCAGCGGGATCTTCTCGGGGTCCAAACACATTCCATCGAGTGACATCCGGCCCTGTCAGCTAGGTAAGAGCCTGACAGCGGGATCTGCTCGAGGCCAAGGATGACACCGAGTGACTTCCGTCCCTGCCAGCTAGGTGAGAGCCTGGCAGCGGGATATTCTCGGGGTCCAAACACATTCCATTCCTCTATGCAAGCTAACTATGATAATACTAGAGAGTTGATGAAATTTATTATAATCAAAGTATTGCTTACATGCTTCAGGGGAAAATCGTTTTAGGTCGTCACCACTCCAGGTGAGACTCAGGGTCTCGCCTTCTACATTTTGGAGTCGATAGCCTCCTGACTTCAAGGCTTCCTTTACAATGAATGGTCCCTCCCAGCTGGGATTGAGCTTCCCTACGGATGCCGACCTCCCTGCTGCATCCACCTTCTTCAGCACTAAGTCCCCTTCCACGAACTGTTTGACCCTGACATGCTTGTCAAAGTACTTGGCCATTCTTCTTTTCATCTCCTCCTGTCGGATAGCGGAAAGGTCCCTCACCTCTTCCACCATGTCAAGGGAGAGCCTTAGCTCCTCCTCATTCTCCGCTTGCCATTCCTCCCGTCCTTCCTTGGCCGCGACGACTCGGGGTGTTTGGACTTCGAATTCCACGGGGAGCACTGCCTCGCACCCATGGGAGAGTTTGAAGGGGGTCTCTCCTGTAGCCGTGTTGGGGGTGGTCCTTAGGGCCCAAAGAACTGCGGGAAGCTGCTCCACCCAGCTCCCCTTCAAATTCTCCACCTTCTTCTTGAGGAGGTTGACGATGATCTTGTTCGTGGCCTCCACCTACCCGTTGCTCCTGGGGTGATGGACCGAGGCGAACCTGAGGTCGATTCCAAGCTGTTCGCAAAAGCTGGTGAATTCGGCACTAGCGAACTGGGGCCCTTTGTCTGTGACGATGGCCTGGGGCAGCCCATGGCGACAGATGATCTCCCCCCAAACAAAGTTCCTGATTACCTGGGAGGTCACCTTGGCCAGTGCCTTCACCTCCATCCACTTGGAGAAGTAGTCAATCATCACTAGGAGGAACCTTCTCTGACCGCTGGCTTGGGGGAACGGTCCGACCAAATCCATTCCCCAGATTGCGAAGGTTCAGGGGGCCGTGATACTCCTGAGTCGCTGGGCCGGCTGTAGCTGAAGAGGGGCAAACAGCTAGCACTTATGACATCTTCTTGCAAACTCTGCGGCGTCTCGGCCCAGGGTGGGCCAGAAATACGCTTGCCTGACTATCCTCCCTTCCAGGGTCCGACTCCCGGAGTGACTCCCACATTCCCCGGAGTGGACTTCCTCCATGATCCTTCGTACTTCGCCCTCGGTCACGCAGCGGGCCAACATCCCTGAGAGGCTCTTCCTGTATAGCTGCACGTCCTGGAGGAAGTAATATGCTGACTTGTGCCTTAGTTTCTTCTTATCTACCCCCACCGGATACTCTCCCGTGGAGAGGAAAACCACAACTGGATCCATCCACGAAGCTTGTTGATCGATTTGCATGAGCTCTCCCTCTTCGATGGAGGGGCGGAACAGGTCGGTGACGGTACCCACTGCCTGGAGACCATACTTTGCTAGTTGGTCGGCTTGTTCATTTTCTTCCCTGGGCACGTGTCGGATGGAGAAGGTCTGGAAAGTGCCTATGACCCCCTTCACTTTGGCCAGGTACGATCTCAGGGTGGGCTCCCTTGCCTCGAACTCCCCGTTGATCTGGGAAGCCACCACCATGGAGTCAGTAAGGACCTCCACATCCAACACCCCCAGCTCCCTGGCCAGGCGCAGCCCTGCTATCACGGCCTTGTACTCGGCCTGTTTGTTCGTAATGGGGAAGTGCACCACCACCGTCTGCTCAATTCGAGTTCTCTGGGGGCTTTCTAGGATCACCCCCACTCCAAGGGAATGCTTCCCTGAGGCACCGTCCACCCTCACCTTCCAAGGGATCGGGCGGGTGAGTTCTTCCTCCACCACTTCAACTACGTAGTCGGCCAAGAAGTCGGCCATCGCTTGAGCTTTGATCGAGAGCCGCGGAACGAAGGAGACATCGAACTCGCTCAGCTCCACCGACCACTTAGCCAGCCTGCTTGAATGCTCCACCCCCTCGATGATGTTGCGGAGAGGATGGTCGGTCACCACTCGGATTGAGTGTGCTTGGAAGTAAGGTCGCAACCTCCGGGCCGAGATGATCAGGGCGAAAGCTAGCTTCTCAAAAATCGGATACCGGAGCTCGGCCTTCCTCAGGACCCAGCTCACGTAATAAATGGGGAGTTGCCTCTTCCCTTCTTCGCGAACTAAGACGGAGCTCAAGGCCTCCGCCCCGACCCCGAGATATAAGAACAGGTCCTCCCCCTTTTTCGGCCCTTGGAGCAGCGGAGCCTGTATCAACTGCACCTTAAGGGCCTGGAACGCCTCCTCACACTCCTTGGTCCATTCAAACCTCTGACCACCCCTCAGCATTTTGAAGAAGGGGGAGCACTTCTCCCCTGCCCGAGAAAGGAAACGGCTCAGCCATGCTAGCTTCCCCGTCAGCCGTTGGACTTCCTTAGCATTCCGCGGGGACCCCAGCTCCAAGATAGCTCTGACCTTATCTGGATTCGGCTCGACCCCCGCGGGGGTGAGGAGGTGTCCCAATAACTTTCCTCTGCTGGCCCCAAAGACACATTTTAGGGGATTCAATCGCATCTTGTATTTGCGCAGGGTGGCAAAGGTCTCCTCCAGGTCCCGAAGGTAGGAGTCCACATCCCGACTTTTGATCATGAGGTCATCTACATACACCTCCAAATTCCTCCCCCTCTGCTCCTTGAAAACCTATCCATCATTTTCTGGTAGGTTGCCCCGACATTCTTCAGCCCGAAGGGCATCATCTTGTAGCAGTAGCATCCATCCCCTATGATGAACGAGACATCCTTGATGTCTGGGGGGTGCATCCTGATTTGATGATAACCTGAAAAAGCATCTAAAAAACTCATTACAGAAAAACCGACGGCTGAGTCAACCAGCGCGTCGATCCGAGGCAAAGGATAACAGTCCTTAGGACAAGCTTTATTGAGTAAGGAAAATCGATACATATTCTCCATCGGCCGTCCCCTTTTTTAACCATAACCACGTTGGAGACCCAGCCGGGGTACTAAATCTCAGACACGAAGTCAGCCTTGAGGAGTTTCGCCACCTCCTCCCTGATGGGCTCTGCCAGCTTGTCCGCAGTGGACCTCTTCTTCTGCTGAACGGGGCGTGTTCCCGGGTCCAGGTTGAGGCAGTGGCAAGCCACATCCGCGTCAACCCCCGACATCTCTGCGGCGTTCCAAGCGAAGATGTCCACGTTCTTCTGGATGCACTCCAGCATCCTGCCTTGGTCCCCAGGGGTCAGCCCCCCGCTGACGCGGATCTTCTCCATCCTGCCTCCCTGGGTGAGCACCTCCAGCTCCACCACTTCTTCTACAGCCTCTAGCCTGGACTGCTCCCTCCATCCGTCATCATCCCCTTCCTCTGGAACGGGGACCTCTACCTCCATCTCTTCTCCCCCGGCCCTCACTTCAGCCACCTCCTCCAGGTCTCCTCTTGCCGCCTCCTCCTCTGCGCAATTCTTCCTTTCCAGCTCCTCCCCTCCTGCTTCCTGCTCGACCTCCTCCATCCTTCGCCCCATCTCCTCGGCTCCCTCCTGCCAGGAGATGGTGTTCACCGCAGTGACATAACACTCCCGCGCCACCTTTGGGTCCCCCCTGACCCTGACCTGGACCCCCTCAGCGTTGAACTTCAAGCACTAATGGAAAGATGAGGGGACGCAGCGGAAGGCGCTGATAAGGGGCCTCCCGAAGATGGCGTTGTAGCTGCTGGGGGCGTCCACAATGACGAACTTGCAGTTTCGGGACTGCCCCCCCCCCCCAAGGTGACATGGAGGCCAACTCCTCCCTCTACTTCCTTCCTTTCTCCTAAAAACCCGAACAAGGGCCCGTCTGAGGCCAGCACCCTCTTAGCCTCCACTTACATCACGTCAAACGCCTTTTTGAAGACGACGTTGACGGAGCTCCCGTTGTCCACGAGGATCCGAGAGATAGTGAAATTCTCGATGGCTGCCCTGATGACCAGCGCATCGCAGAATGGGTCCTCGTGGTCCGGCATATCGCTCCTGGAGAAAGTGATCCTCTCCTCCGGGGGTGGGGTTTGGGATGTGGAGGCGACGCTTCGCCGGTACATGGTGTGGAGGCTTGCCTTGCGGGAAGCCTCGACCCCGACCCCCCCCCCCCCCCCCCCCCGTGGATCACTCTGATCCCCCCTCGGGTTCCAACATCCACCCGGTCTTCGCAACGATCCTCCTCCGCCCGAGGCAGGACCTCCTCGATCCTCACTTCTTACAGACCTCCCTGCTGCTGCTGCTGTTGTTGTTCCCGATTCCCTCTCATCTCGAGGAACTCCGGGCAGGTGGTTGTGGCATGCCCCTCTTCCTGATGGAAGTCGCAATAGGGCAGCTCCACCCTGACCTCTCTTCTCCTCCTCCTCATAATCCCCCTCCTTGCTCCCAAGGCTATGGCCATGGCCTCCTCCTGATCGGGGAGTCGGGGCCTCTGGCCCTGCCTACAGCCCGGAGGGTGGAACTGATCTTGCCTCCTCTGGTAGCGACCCCTTCCGTAGTACCCTTTATGCGGCCCCTGCCCCTGCCACTCAGGTCTCCAGCCTAGCCGACGGTCGGGCTCCTGACGCCCCCACCCCGGCTGTTGCTGCCACTGGAGCTGTCTTTGCTCCCTCTGCCTAGACTCTCCTCTTCTCTCCTCTTGTCCTCTCCCTCCTCTTGACTCCTTCTCTTCCTCCGTGGCCCACCTGGCCAGCTTCCTTGCAAACTCCGGATTCGACGCCTCCCCGTCGACCTCTCTCGCCGCCCACTCCATCAACTCCTCGTAGGAGAGGGGGGGAACTCTCTTCAGCTCCATTCGGAAGAAACCCTGCTGCAGGCCCAGGGTAAAGGCCATCATCAGACTATGGCCCGGCATCTCCTGGACCTGAGTAACTTCCTCCTGAAATCGGTCCACGTATCTTCCCAACGTCTCGTTCACTCCCTGCTTAATGTGGAACAAAGACTCGGACTCCTTCTTCCTCTTCTTCGAGGTGGTGAATCTTAGCATGAACCCTCGGCGCAGGTCCTCGAAGCAGTAGATGGAGCTGGCCGGGAGTTGGTGGAACCACTCCCTTGCCTTCTCCCGGAGGGTGATGGCGAAGAGTAGGCATTTGAATCCATCCAACATCTGACGGATGGAGACCACATCCTCGAACCATTGGACATGTTGGACTGGGTCTCCCTTCCCGGTGTAGTAAGACATCTCGGGTTCTCTGAACCCATCTGGGACTGGAGCTCAGGAGACCAGCTCGCTGAAAGGACTGCCTCCCCCCACTGTGCGAGCTGGCGAGTCTCGCGAGCCCAGCTCACCGAACCGGCCTCGGCCTGCCGAGCCAGGGAAGAGCTCACGCCCGGGGAGCTCGCACCCCCGGCCTTCCTCGGCCACCTCCTTCCCAGCTCGCCTGCCGGGAGCGTCCTCGCCCAAAGAGGGGGCGGCAGCGATCTGGGCTGCCGGAGTCGAACACTCGGCCCGCGCGCCGAGTGCGAACTTGACGAGGCTCAGCACCTCATTCCTGAAGTCTTCCAACATCCCCACCGTTGCGAGAGGCGGGGGGAGGCGAGTTCTGCCTGTCAGATCCTTGTCCTCCTGTCATTGAACTCGCTGAAGCTTTTCTGCACTGACCACTGTCCACGCTCACCGCACCAAAATGTTGAAACTGATTCCTCGATCTCCCGTGGAGTTCGCCCTTGAGGAAGGGGTGGTCTCGCACCTACTTCGCTCCTGCAAGCAAAACAACAAAGAAGACAAGGTGACACAGACCCAAGGGCTCGGTGGGGGAGGTCCCACCACAAACCTGGAAGATCTCAGAGCGCTTACCCTCCTTAGCCAGAAGCCGAGCTAAGGTACCCTCAGAAAACACTTGAAGATTGGAGCAGGAGAGCACGGGAGAACCTGCTTTCTGGGGTACCCCTTGGGTCCTATTTATAGTTTTTGAAATCTGGACTGCCAATAACCAAAGGAACTGACCTGAAATTACCAGAAAACCCTTGGTCGGGTCTGCCAACAGCCAAACTCCGCTGTTTCGAAGGGCTATGGGCAGACCAGCGGGGGCAAAACAGTAAAAAGTACCTCATACGTCCAGGCGGGCTGGGGAGTTTTGAGCACCTCGGCATGTTCTGCTCGCCTGCCGCTGCCGAGCTCCGCTGCGAGGACGCGAGTTGTGGATCGCTTGGCGAATGCCGAGCTCGGGGTCGTCAATCGTCGATATCTGGTCAACGGATGCCGAGCTCGAGCTCGCCCCCTTTACTGTCGAGCTCGCCTATTGTCCTCAGCCCGATCTGCCTAGACCCTAGTGACCTTGCTCGCCGGACACGGGGTTGTACATTATAAGTTATAATATAATTTAATATAATAACTTAAAATATATTAATATTAATATAATAACTTATATATATTAATATAATAACTTATAATATATTAATTAAGTTAATATTATAACTTTTTAATAATAAAAAATTCTTTTTTATAAAAAACGGTAGCAGCGCTGCTGCTATTTCCGAGTCGCGAAAAATTTCCGCGACTCGGAAATAGCGGGCCAGCGCTATTTTTAGAGGTGAGGTCAGCCACCGCTGCCTGCCAAATTACTGTTTGGCGCGGCGGTGACAGAATCAGCGGCGTGCCGCTTGAAAAACGCTGCGCTAAACAGAGCCTTCAGCTGCAACCAACTCCCCTCCACGCATTTCCACAAAAGGGATTCCTACGCAGTTCTTCGCCGAGTGCAAAAAATGGCTCGATGGCTGCAAAAAGTTGTCATCGAATAAATTAAACTCGGTGGGTTATATAGTAGTGGTTAGAGAGAGAGAGAGAAACTTATTTTCGACCAACATGATGATCTTGTCACTACCTAAAGTTACCGGTGCAACGATCGGGCTCGGCGACTTAGCAGGCTTGAACACATAAACAAAAGGAAAAACTAGGACCCCAGATGTTGCGGTAGGGAGGTCTCATCACGTACCCAGATGCTTGAAAGATGATTCCCCTCCACAATCAAAGATGACCGAGAAAAGTACAAGATGAACACTAGTTGGTGACTATCTAACGATGGCGATCAAGGGGATGATCAGAAAGCTCGGCGAAGAACTCGGCGAGAGCTTTCCAGATCTATGACCGAGCAAAGTGCAAGATGAACTCGGTTTTAAATTCATGCGAGTGTTGTTTCTTAAGATCTTTTTTATGTTATCTACTTAACTTTAAGATCCCTAGTAGTAGGTTTAGGATCCCTAGTAAAATCTGAAGAGAGAGGGCTGGTTTGATTCAACGGTTCATGATCAAATCTCTGAAATCCGACGGCCACCTAATTTCCTTTCAATTTCGAACTCATGCTATTTGCAGACTTCAGTATTTCTTTATAATATGATATATATATATATATATATATATATATATATATATATATATATATATATATATATATATATATATAATTTCATGAATTTTTAAACAGAATTGATGCATTAATCATGCATTAATGCCACAATGTGCGTCGTTAATTAGTTGCCCTCTAAATTAAGGTTTAGACATTTCAGCTCTGTTTGGCGCGGCTGCAGTGACTGGAGAAGTAATGGTGGGAAGCAGTGGTGGAATTATTAGCTGTTTTGCAGAGTGGTGGTAGAATCTGCGAATCTATTTGAAAGAATAGCGTTTGTAGTGTTATTAATAATTTTATTTTATAAATATTATATAAATAATATTATATTCATTAATAATATATAACTTATATAATTATATTAATTTAATAACTTATAAGTTATAATATAATTTAATATTAATTTAATATAATAACTTAAAATATATTAATATTAATATAATAACTTATATATATTAATATAATAACTTATAATATATTAATTACGTTAATATTATAACTTTTTAATAATAAGAAATTCTTTTTTTATAAAAAACGGTAGCAGCGCTGCTGCTATTTCCGAGTCGTGAAAAATTTCCGCGACTCGGAAATAGCAGGCCACCGCTATTTTTAGAGGTGGGGTCAGCCACCGCTGCCTGCCAAATTACTGTTTGGCGCGGCGGTGACAGAATCAGCGGCGTGCCGCTTGAAAAACGCTGCGCTAAACAGAGCCTTCAGCTGCAACCAACTCCCCTCCACGCATTTCCACAAAAGGGATTCCTGCGGGGCTGCGCAGTTCTTCGCCGAGTGCAAAAAATGGCTCGATGGCTGCAAAAAGTTGCCATCGAATAAATTAAACTCGGTGGGTTATATAGTAGTGGTTAGAGAGAAAGAAACTTATTTTCGACCAACCTGATGGTCTTGTCACGACCTAAAGTTACCGGTGCAACGATCGGTCTCGGCGACTTAGCAGGCTTGAACACATAAACAAAAGGAAAAACTAGGACCCCAGATGTTGCGATAGGGAGGTCCCATCACGTACCCAAATGCTTGAAAGAAGATTCCCCTCTACAACCAAAGATGACCGAGCAAAGTACAAGATGAACACTAGTTGGTGACTATCTAAGGATGGCGATCAAGGGGATGATCAGAAAGCTCGACGAAGAACTCGGCGAGAGCTTTCCAGATCTATACTCCGACAAAGATTACGTACACTAGAGCTCCTGCGGCGGCCATCAGAAAGCTCCCCGAAAGACGATCTCCCTCTCCCTCACATTCTTTGGTTTGGCGCAATGGGAAGAAGAAAAATTGAAAAACCCAAATCCTATGATCTCCCTTTCCCTCGCCGGCCGGGTACTGTCGCGCATGACCATCCGGGCACTGTCGCGCATGACCCGCCAAATGGAGCCAATATCCATGGCATACATTTGATGGGCTACCGGCGGTTCACACAACTGATGCAAAAAAATACAGTCATGGTAGCTATTTTTGCTTTTTTAGTCATCGTTTTAATCTGCAGCATCGTGTCTTCGTTCGGTGCGGTGAATTTTTACAAAAATACCGCCGTCATAGAATATGCTTGATGCGACAACAATTATTGCAACCACATAAAAAATAAACTAGTTTTGAAGAACGACAATTATTACAAAATACCGTCGTCATAAACAGTGAATGAAGTTCCTTGGACGAGGATAGGCGTTCCCGAACGACAATTCATAACCACCATGTTCATGATTGCCATGATCACATGCCTAGGTTATAAACACGACTTATTTTGGGTTCATTTATTATGTGCTTAATTATATAAATGATCACATAAATTGTTACGGCGTTTCCTCTCAAGATATTCTACGTATGTTCTATAATGTTTGGAAGATGGACACGAAACCAACAAATCACTATCGAGTAAATCTCTAAACACGCGGCCATACACAAAATATCCAACATAAAGCCACTTAAAAGTATAAATAAATGTCGTCATAAAGCTATCTCGTGCATGAATTTCTCCTCACCGACCATGAGTCAGAGTCCGGCCTCCTGATCATTCGTCCCCCTCCCCCCCTCAATCATTTTTTATGGTCAATTAGTCTCGTTGTTTCTATGAGAGAGAGAGAGAGACTTATCTTCGACCAACGTGATGGTCTTGTTACCGGTCCAACGATCGGGCTCGACGACTTAGCAGGCTTGAACACATAAACAGAAGGAAAAACTAGGACCCCGGGTGTTGCAGTAGGGAGGTCCCACCACGTACCCAGATACTTGAAAGAAGGTTCCCCTCCACAACCAAAGATGATCGAGCAAAGTACAAGATGGATACTAGTTGGTGACTATCGAAGGATGAGTGGATGACGATCAAGGGAATGATCCCTATCTCGCGGCTAAAGTCCTTGATAACAAAATCCAAAGCTCGGCCAAAAGTCCAGAAAAAGGTTCAGTCAAGATCTTTTGTGAGATTTTGAGGTTCATATCCTTGTACCCCCGAGATTATATTTATAGGAAAACCAAGGGGTGAGGGAGGTCTTATTTATAGCCCAACCATAACCTAGCAACTAAGCGACTTCCGGGAGAGCTCGCCCACTTGAGCGGGTAGTTGTCCTACTCGCCTTACTGACGAGTATGCGAGCAGAGCTCGCCATACTCGCCCAGACTTTCTGCTATCTTGAGTGCTGACTCTGATCTCTTTCTTGACCTGTTGACTTTGACTTCTTGTTGATCTGACCCTGAGTGGATCCACCCTCAACAAATATGGGTTGTACATGTTGAAATTTCACAAGCTGATCAAATGGTGGTTCTGGTATCAAGCAAACACTTCCAGAGCTATCAAGCTGATCACTTGATCAAGCGAAAAGCGAGAACTAGGTGCAGGAACACTCCAACCATAAATTGAGCTATGTATCAGTAACAATGAAGAACAAACATAGATCTTGTATTAATCAATTATCAATCTTTACAAGGCAGGTATACATGGCGAGACATGGTTTCGCCAAGTACAATGAGAAGTAAATAAGCAAAAATAATCTGCAAGCCGGGCGGACTGCCTAAGAGACCGCTGAGTCCGTCGAGACCGCCAAGCCGCTGATGCTACAACTGATCTACGGAGTCCGCACAAACCGCGAACTACCCGTTATTCTGCTGAGATGCCCGCTCTACAAGCCGCCGCCGAACTGAACAAACAGACCGCCAAGTCCGCCGAGATCGACGACCTGGTTATTGAACTTAGACTTCAATTGCTGGAGAGAAAACTGGTTGGCCGCCAAGTGCGACTTGTTGCAACCGCTGATTGTAAACCGCAAGCTTCACTGCTTCCTGACCTTAATCAGAACCAGACGCCTGGCTTCGCAGGGCTAGCCGCACAACCTGCAAACATCAACCAATTAATCCTTCTCAATCCGCGCGACCTAGAAAACCGAGTCCGCAACAATAAGTCTGCGCTCAACTTACTATTCATTCAATTACTGTAGATGTGTCAGGGGGTCTATTTATAGGCGGGGTGAGGACTGTGGTCACTGCCCTAGTGAATAGAGTCACCACCCCAGCTCGCAGCTAGCACAACCCAGACTGTATAGTCCACAATACAAAGCCGAACTCCATCCAATCCGCCAGGCGCCAAGTTAGGAAGATAGTTCGCCTCCTAGCAGACACCGCACCAGTCCGCACACTTCGCAGCATGCGGACACAACAACATCCCACACACTGCATCAGTCTGCACGCCATATGCGGACACGACACTAGCCCGCACAGCTCGCAAATATAGCTACAGCCTGCCACATGAGTCCATGACCAACAGACAAAGATCGTCTGGTCAACAGCAGACTCTACGGACACTGCATCAGCCCACCACACAAGTCCACTACCAACAGACAAAGATCGTTCGGTCAACAGCGGACTTTGCGGACACTACATCAGCCCGGTACACGAGTCTACGACCAACAGACAAAGATCGCATGTTCAACAGTGAACTTTGCAGACAATGCGAACACCCTGGACTTGTCACAAAGTGTCACCACGTCCAGCAAACCACCAAACTGGAGCGAGCTCGGCGGACACGAAGTCAGGCCGCTAGCTCCAAGAATAGTCCGCCAACATGAATGTGGCTATCACTCACCGCATCACTAGAGATCAAGGCAAGGACCAATGCCGATCTCACGACCTCCACTCTATATGCCACAACGGACTCCGCAGACTCCAATCGAGTCCGACACATTCCGCAGACTCACTGCCAATCTGCCTGGTTACATCAAGGACAAGCTAACTGCAGAACTGCAGGCTGAGTTGTCTGAAAACCGCCCCCAGTCCACCATAGACAGGCCGCCCAGGCCGCTGCAATAGCCACCCAAGCCCCCAAGTCCACCCTGGCCACTGACCACCGAGGCCGCAACATCAGTCCGCCCAAGCCACGGACTCAGGCAACCCAGTCCATGCGGTCTGCTTAATCAACCACTTTCACTTCATTATTTTCAACACTCCCCCTTGAAGTGAGAAATGGTGATCAAGCTCAATAGTCCTCGTAATCGTGTAAAAGGCACCTTCGGAAACGGCTTCATGAAGATGTCTGCGATGTTGTCTGCACTCCGCACATGCTCCACCATCAGAGATCCCTCCAACACCTTCTCCCAAATGAAGTGGTGCTTAATCTCGATGTGCTTGGTCTGTGCGTGACAAACTGGATTATTCACCAGCTTTAGGGCGCTTTCATTGTCACCGCACAGCAGAGTGGGACCGCGCACTTCTTCATAGATGTCCTCTACTAATCTCCTGAGACAGATGGCTTCCCGAGCTGTCAAGGCTGAGGCCTTGTATTCTGCTTCCGTAGTAGAGATGGACACTGAGTCTTGCTTCTTGCTGCACCAAGAAATACTCCCTGATCCACAAGTTAAGACGTAACCAGATGTTGACTTCCGGTCGTCTGAATCTACTCCGTAATTAGCATCCGAGTATCCTTGAAGAACAAACTCTGTGCCCCTTTTATAAAGGAGACCCATGTCAGAAGTGGTCTTCACGTAATTCAAGATGTTCCTAGCCGCCATCAGGTGAGGCTTCCTGGGTTCCGCCATGTACCGACTTACTCGGCCAACCGCGTAAGCAATGTCTGGACTTGTAATTGTCAGGTAAATAAGACTTCCAGCAAGAGCCCGAAACACCAAAGGATCCGGAATAATCCTCCCCTCATCACGCTGAAGTTTGATGCCTGAATCAAATGGAGTAGAGCTACTCTTCCCCTCCTGCATGCCGAATCGCTGGACGATCTGTTCCGCATAGCCCTTCTGGGATACGAGTATGCCACTCTCCCTCCTCTCCACCTCATGTTCAAGGAAATGATGGAGTTCGCTCAAATCCTTCATCTCGAATCTAATTGCTAGCTCTGCCCTGAGCCTAGCTACTTCCTCCTTGTAATTCCCTGTGATGATCATGTCATCAACGTAGAACAGCACCAACACAAGAAGCTCCCCCTTCTTCTTGATGAATAGGCTCGAGACTGAATTTGAAGTCAGGTAGCCACAAAACTGGAGGTATTCTGCAATCTTCCCATACCAGGCTTGAGGAGCCTGCTTCAAGCCATAAAGGGCCTTCCGGAGCTTGCAGACGTAGTCTAGATGTTCTTTAGATACATAACTGAGCGGCTGATCCATGAATATGTCTTTGTCGATCTCCCCGTAAAGAAAGATGATCTTGATATCCAGCTGCCACATCTTCCAGCACTGGCAAGCCTCCAAAGCTATCATCACTCGTACTGAAGTCATCTTCGCCATAGGACTGAACGTCTCCTTGTAGTCCTCACCATACTATTGTGAAAAGCCTTGAGCAACAAGACGAGCCTTGTACTGCTCGATGCTTCCATTTGCCTTCTTCTTCAACTTGAAGACCCACTTGCAAGTAACAGGAGTAACGCCATCCACCTTGGGCACCAAGTCTCAAGTTTCATTCTTCTTGAGGGCAGCCATATCCTCATCCATGACATCATCCCACTCATTGACTCCAGTGACATCTTCAAACTTTGAAGGCTCCTACTCATCCAAGGGTCCTGCGAAGTAATAAGAAACGAAGCTCACCGTGTTTCCTTCGCAATACCGAGCTGGTGGCTTGATTGTCCTCTTTGATCTCCAAAGAGGCTGCTCCTTGCTCATCACCTCCGCTGCTTCTTAGGCACCAGCTCCGTTCCCGGGCACACTTGGAGCATCGCTCCCCCTACTTCCCTAACCAGAAGCTTCTGCCCACGAGCTTGAAGCAACTAGAGCTCCTGGTGACACAGGTAGCTCCACTTGAAGTTCTTCAGAAACTTCCTTCTGTCATTCATCAACCCTGCTCTCATGTAGTTCAATAGTGCCACCTCCATATGACGTTAGCTCGTCAAAGACCACATCTCTTGAAACAAAGAACTTCCTTGTCGTAGGATCCATGCACTTCCACCCCTTCTTCTGCTCATCATATCCCATAAAAATGAGCTTCCTCGCCTTCACATCAAGCTTGGTCCTCTGAGCATCCGTGATATGAACATAGCAGGTTGATCCGAACACCCGAAAGTGTTCAACGCTCGGCTTCTCCTTAAACATCATTTCCACGGGAGACTTCATGTTGATCGGGCTTAGAGGCATCTAATTGATGACGTACGTTGCGTAGGCCATTCCTTCCGCCTAGAAGGACCTGAGAATGCCCTTTGCATGAAGCCATCACTTGCAAGTTTCCGTCAAGTGATGGATCTTCCTTTCATCTACTCCATTTTATTGTGGAGTGTGAGAACAAGTAAGCTCTCTTTAGATCCCGTGTTTATTGCAGAAATTATAAAACTCAGCCAAAACAAACTCACCACCGTTGTCTGATCTGAACTTCCTGATCCGCAAGCCAAGCCGACCCTCCACCAACTCCTTGAACTCCACAAACAACTGGAAAGCTGCTGACTTCTCCTTCATAAAATACACCCAAGTGTATCTTGAGTAATCATCAATCAACACAAGCATGTATTTGCTGCCTCCAAAACTAGTGGTTACTGTTGGCCCCATCAAATCACCATGGATGCATTCCAATGGTGTCTTGCTCCTTGTTTGTGACTTATCAAACAGAAGGCGATTAGCCTTACCGTATTGACATCCCGCGCAAACGTGGCCATTTCCGTAGGAGGATAACTTCAGCAAGCCTTTCATAAGGCTCCTCATTAACATAGCCTTCAGTTTGTCCATCCCCACGTGCCCTAGTCTTTCAAGACAGATAGTCGCGCTATCATTGGCCCTCATCCGATCAATATAAGAGCTTGTTGATAAGACAAACAAGTCTCTTACTCTTCTTCCTATATGAGCAACATCAGCCTTTACCGCTGATACATTGCGGAGAAACCTTAGTTCTGTTGGGCCAAACAGAACATGAAAGCCCGCGTCGACTGCATTGGTCACCGAGAAGAGGTTTTTCTTCATGTCGGGTACATTATACACACTCCTTAATGTAAGTGGACACTGAGCACTATCCAAAGAAACAACACCCTCCTTCTTTACATAATGAACAAAATCATCAGCTGTAATAATTGCTTCATTACCTGAGAACGGTTGCAGAGATGAGAACTTCGACTCGTCTCCAGTGATGTGATGACCACACCCCGAGTCTACTATCCAGTCATCTTGATAGTCAATGGTGGCAAGAGCACGAACACACGTGCTTGTCAAGAAGGCTCCTCCCTAGCCGGCTTCCTCAGTACTAGAACAAGCTCCCTCCTTGCCCGCAACATACTCATGCTGTAACTTGACCTTGCAGTCGCGCATGAAGTGGCCAGCCTAATTGCACCAGTAACACTTCAACTCTTTCTTCCAGTTCTTCTTAGGAGCAGATCTCCTCTCTTGCTGATAGAGTCACCACCCCAGCTCCAATCGAGTCCGACACATTCCGCGGACTCACTGCCAATCCGCCTGGTTACATTAAGGACAAACTAACTGAAGAACCGCAGGCCGAGCTGTCTGAAAACCGCCACCAGTCCGCCATAGACAGGCAGCCCAGGCCGCTCCAATAGCCACCCAAGCCACCAAGGTCACCATGGTCACTGACCACCCAGGCCGCAACATCAGTCCGCCCAGGCCGCAGACTCAGGCGGCCCAGACCGCGCGGTCTGCTCAATCAACCACTTTCACTTCATAATTTTCAACAGTACACAAGCAATAACAGATTCAAGGTGGTACAAAATAGAAGATCCAAACAGCCACATTATAATTGATCGCTTCGAGCATAAATTTGCATACAAATTAAACTCAGTTTTAATTCTTCATAATTAAAAACGGATACAATCTATGACATCATTGGTCGAATTAGAACGGGTGATTCGCGAATAATCTTATTATTTCTTTTGAATTTTTTTTTTGTTTCATTCGGTTCATATATATATTTTTTAAATTCAAAGAATAAAGTTGGATTTACTTTTTCCAGTATTTTTATTATGAGTTTTATAATTTGAATTGTTTTGATAACCCATTTTGTTTTTTCTTTTCTAGCTTTTATAATTCTTTTTTTATTTAAAAATTTTATAATTTGGAAAAATTTCCTTTTTGCCTTTCTATTTCTTGTTTTGAGTTTTTTTTAAATAGGTTTTAAAAAATGTCATTTTTGAAGAGAATCGAAGTTAAGTTTTATTTCCGTTCTCCAGACTGTTAAAAAACAAAATGAAGAACATCAAAGTATCTAGGATTTGAAATGCTTAGTATTTTGATGATGATGATATGCTATTTCGACGTATGATATCGACGCCTCCCGGAGGGCCTATTCTTGTATGACTGATATGTGTAGGTCAAGTGCTCAATCAAATGCCCACATGAATTAAGCATGGGTCAATCTTTCCAAGCTCAAGATTTTTGTTTTTTTGTTGGAAAAATTGTTGGTTGAATATATTTTGAGAGTATTTATTTGAGTGCTCTCATATCTCTTCAAAAGAGAAAACCTTTGCATAATTTTGATCACCTAATATGAAATAAAATGTTTATAAAAAAAAATATATATATATTTGTATTTCTGAACTGCTCTTTGTATAAGAATTTTTTGTTTGGACTCCGAATTCCTGATACTTTTCCGCACCGGTTTCCAAACAGAGCCGAGAACTTAAAAATATCTTGCTTCTGCCCCGGCTATGGAGTATCGCCGGCTCCTAATGGCCGCGACGGAATTCATTCTCTCTTGCGATCGCCGTGCCCTTGCCAACCCTCCTCTGGACCCGGCTGAGCTCGGGGTATCGGCGGTCTTGAAGCCCTACCAAATTGAGGGCGTCTCCTGGCTCATCCGCCGATACCAGCTTGGCGTCAATGTCTTACTTGGTAGCGATCCACATCTCTTCTCTTCATCTTCCTTCAACTTCCTGATTTGTTATCCATATCCTCATTTAAAAGCGAGTTTCTTTTACTTGCAGGAGACGAGGTTGGTTGATAGCAATACCAGCTGCTGATTTGCTTCTTTCCTCTTTCTCAAACCGTTTTGTGTTTTGATGAATAATGGAATGCTTTCTCCTTTTCGGGTTGCATACTGCTGTTTGACCATGATTGTTCACCTTAGTTAAATTTTGTTTTCCAGAAGTATGTTTCGTTATCTGTTACCAAATTACTTAAACCCTGTTAGTACCATTTTTAGGAACATTACCTTCACACCCAGAGGCTAGAGTGCACATGTTTTTTTTGCTTTTCCAAGCAGTAAACAAAAATTGTAGTGGGGATTTGAACCTGGCAAAGAAATTGAGAAGGGTTTAATTTATATCTTAGTCTAGCCAAGGCTACAAGAAGCGTTTTTTACCGGTGCCGACGGTCAAAAATCATACCATTAAGTCGCGTGACTGCAATACATTTTTAATGGTGAGGAAATATTTAACTTTATGCTACTAAGGACTGCATTTTTTGCAGTATAAACAAAAAAAAGGGTGGTGTAGTTGTCCAGGTATATTAGTTGTCAAATATAGATTTCAACCCAAATGCACTTAGGTTGTGGGCCAACACGTTTCTATATCTATGAAAGGGCAACCCGATGCACAAAGCATCCCTACGCAGAGAGGGTCCGGGGAAGGGTCCCACACAAGGGTGAAATGTAAACAAACTTTTCCATGCATTTTTGCAAGAGATTGTTTCCAGGACTCGAACCCGTGACCTCAAGGTCACACGACAACTATAGCATTCTCATATGTTTCAGCAATATCCCTCTTACACTAGTGCTTTCTATATCGACGCCACTCTTCTCAAGTTGAAGATTTTTTTAACATCACCAAGTACCACACCGACATCCTATTCAACAATATGGCACCTTTAGGGAATTTATTCCCTCTTGAACCTCGCTAATCCATGGTAAAAAGTGTATTGTGCCAAAGAATTATGAGAGAGACAAACCATATGAATCATGTGATTCCAACTGAGGCATTGACTCAATTCCCATGTTAGGGAACACACACAAAAGGACCGATGACCAGCGAAGAAATAGTGGCCAAACTCAGTTTCAAACCCAAAACTTAAGCCTTTGGGATGAATTCCAACCACTTAGTATTTCTATACTAACATATATTTCTCTTATTTGCTGCTATCTAGAACTAATACTATCCTCCGCTTCAACGATTTCTATTCGGTCCAAGATTTTCTAAGGAGGGACAAAGAGTCAACACAAACATCTGAATTCCAACCCTAGTTATAAATATTGAAAAAGCATAAACATATAATTTTAAGCTTTTATCTATTGTGCTTAAATTAGATATGCAACACTTATGTTGGTATGCAAAATATCGCTTAACAAGGCCAACCTTTAATAGTATCTTTGACAAATAGCTAACTAATTGCTCTAAGAATTTGGATATTTGCTCCGCACTTTTTTAGTAATAAAATTGTAATGCGCTAATTATTTGAATTCAACACCATTGAACCTCTATAACTGCATATTGATCTTTGTGATCTTGAAGTTGAATGCCATTGATACTAATTTATTCTGGCGATATATAATAACTACATTATTTATATAATTCAAATTAACATTTTTGTGTTCTTCTAAAATGTTGCTAGATGGGCCTTGGAAAGACTGTTCAAGCTATTTCTTTCATGAATTATCTCAAGATGAATAACATGTCATCTGGACCATTCTGTGAGTGAGTTAATTTCTCTCTCTTTTGATTTCAGCACCATTTTATGTTGCTTAGTAAATATATATCATGCATGAGTATTAACTTTGTAATGTAATTTCACAGTGGTGCTGTGCCCTCTAAGCATCACAGACGGCTGGTTTTCAGAGTTTAGTAAATTCTGCCAAAACTTGAAGGTTCTTCAATATTTTGGTGATAAAGAGCATCGTCGTGCTCTTCGAAGGGCGATGTTTGAACACTTGCAAGAGCAATCTGCATCGTGTAATGTTGGTCTCTTCTAGCTCGTTATCATGGCAACAAATAATTGTTTTAATAGTTATGATAGAATGATTTTATTAAGTGTGGAATACCTATTCGTGCTTTTCATTATTGAGCTTGCTTTGATTAGTTTATCATATTTAGTTTATTAAGTTATGTCCTTTGTCCTTATTTATTATGATTAGGAGTTAGGTGGTCATTTATCATTTGGATATTTTTTTTACTAGGATTGGAAAGTTCTTACCAATGAAATTATGGCTACTAAATATAGTATGCATTTGGCTATAATTCAGCCATTTAATGATGAATAAAAAAGGGATTTCTTTTGGTATGGATGCTAGGGATTGAATCCTCCTTTCTCTTTCCTATAAAGCTTCTTCCTTCTCTCCAACTCATGCCTTCTTTCATTTGGATTTTCAGTCTGCGCATATTTTCTCTTTTTTTAACGCCATCTTCTCAATTATCCATTTATGCCACATACATCCTTTCAAAGAATCAAAGTACAAATAGTCCATAATATCTACTATCGTTTCCCCTCTCATTGTGAGACAACTAAACTCATTTTAAAATTCAAATGCCATGTAAATTTCCAAACTGATCATTTATCTTGTATGATTGACTGTTTGATTCTTTGAAGTTAGAAATGTAGCTTTTAAACCAAACATGTCAAACATAATTATAAAACTAGTGGGAAACATGAATGACTGTTAATCTTGTTGAGCATATGATGATTCTCGAAACATTGATCTTTAACCCCAAGTTTGGATTGAAAGAGAATATAGCAAATGTATTTAGATCTGTATATTGACGCCCAAACCGGCCTATGCCGGTCCCAAGCCCGGATGAAAAATGGTGAGAGTTTTGTTAGGTAGATGACCAGTGTAAAATTTAGTCACTCATATGAATATGAATCATTTGAGAAATTTTGCAAAATACTTAGACATTAGTGAAATTATGACAAAAGATAGGGCACAATGGAGACAAAGGATCCATATAGCCGACCCCACTATAGTGGGATAAAGGCTCGAGTGTTGTTGTTGTATATTGAATCCCAATGTAAAGATCCATTATGAGCCTTACTCTTGTATATATATTAGTCCCACATTGCCTATAATGCCTTTCCTTCAAGCTATCAGTAAGTGTATATGTACTCATTGTTTTTCTAGATAAAGGAATAAGATTCTTGGATCTTCTCTCACATGGTACCAGAGCCGGACAAAAATTTTTGTCGTTCTCTCTCGCTTGAGGAATTTTTTTTAATATGGTCGAAAAATTCTCATGCACTCTCCCGGGCGCACTGACACCTTCTCCCGACTACTCTCCGCCCTCTGCGCTTCTCACTGGCAGTCACCTGAACTCTCTCGGGTGATATATCTCTCGCATGTAGTCACGTGGACACTCCCGAGCAACATCTCCTCTCTTGCGATCTCAGTATTCTTTAGTACCATTCTCTCCAAGCTTGCTCTAGCTTGATGCACTCCCATCTCGCCTCAATGCTCTTGTGTGCTCCAACCATTATCGAGCGTGCGCCTGAACTAGCTTGTCTACCCAATAAGAAACTCGTGTCCTGCTCTTGCTTGAGTTCACCGAGCTAGCAAGATCCTCCATCTGCGGTTCTTGCCCAATCCAGTGCCCGTAGATTTAGTTCTCGCAAGAATGCGGTCCTCTCGGAACTCGCCGGTCTTGTTTCTTCCGGTATGTGTTCTCACCGAACATTCACTGCTCTCTCTTAACACTCACTGCTTTCGCTTATATATTGCCAAGCTTGTGCAAACTCGTTGCTTCCTCTCTTACTCTCTCGCGTTGAGTTTGTGAAATGGGGACAAATGCTACTTCCACCTTGTCCACTACTCTAGTTTCCTCTATCTTCCTCCCATGTGTGTTCTCCAGGATGAGTTGGAGATTAATACTATTTCCTCAGATGAGATCATGGGAAGAAGAATTTTGTTGAATGCGTCCATTCAATGTGTAAATTACTCTAAGTCAGGGGTCTTCTTCATCATTTGACACCCGAGACCCCCCGAACAAGCCTTATGAGCAATGACTATATGATACCACATACAGTGATGGATACTGAACTCTATGGATAACAAGCCTTGTCAATTGACAATGCACCACAAGAAAGATACAGATATACGGGATGAGATGAAATCTCTTTACTCCGACAGATATAGCCTCCAACATTTGTTCGACTTCTTTCGTGATCTTTAAATTGTTGATCAAGGATGGGTTGACAATGACTTCCTTTGTTGCTCATTGCAAGACCCTAATTGTGGTCTGAATTCAACACCAACCTCCATAGCTCTTCTGAGATCTCAAAAAGTGATCGTAGGTCTTGCGTGATAGCTATAATTCCATCACATGCACACACTATTTGGGCTAAAATTTTATCAGCTCCAACAATTACTTCTTTATGTCTTCTGGTGTATGGTTCTAAAGGTCACTCCTACTGATATCTCTATGGCTCCATCTCTTGCCTTTCTCTAGTAGCTTACTAGAGCACGTCTCTGGGCTGCTAGTCACAAGGTCATATGGGCTCTCGAGGAGGTGGAGGGAGAGATGGTCGTATCCGTTCTAAAGGGTGAAAACACCTACTTGTATACCTACTACGACTGTCTGAATCACACAGGAAATATGATATCAGAAGCATGAGTTTCCTCCCCAGGAGCAGCAAACTTCCCATCATTAATCTTTTCCTACGGTTAACACTCTGTGATTGATGTATTAAGAAAGGAGCTATATAATCTTCGTAGGTTGTTTACTCAATCCTCAGGGCCTATCGCCTCGATCTCTAGAGAAAGTATAATGTGTCTTTCTCTTAATTCATCTTGGATAGTGGGCTTTGATGTCACAAACCATATTACTTTGCATATGCCCTTGAGATACATAAATATCAAGTTTCTCAAGTCCATTAGTGTTACCAATGGAGAAATTGCTCCGTCTAGCAGATTTGTAGACGCGCCCCTTCTACTATCTCTCTTCGTCTTGTACTTAATGTACTTGTCTCATGCTTTAATCTTCTCTCTGTTAGTTGCCTTACTCAGGATCATATTTATTCTATAACAATTTTTCCCTCCCGTGTGATACAAAATTTCCAGACTCGAAGTATTATTGGTGAGGGACGACTGTCTAGTGACTTTATATTCTTGATAATCTTCGTTTCGCCCTATCTTCCATCACTTATGTCTGGTGACATCAATGTCTTGACCATGCACCTCTCTCGACCCCCCGCAAGGCCCTTCTTGAGTATCAATTTTTTAAATTTTATTGCAAATCATGTATTCATGGGAAACAATATTGTTCTGCTTTTTCTTCTAATTGAACTACGAGCAATGCTCATTTTTCATTAGTTTATTCAGATATTTGAGGTCCTAATGAAGCTGTTAATTTATCGGGTTATTATTATTTTGTTACTTTTATTGATAATCGTTCTCGTATGACTCGATTGTATTTATTTCTTAACTGTTATGAAATGAGTGTGTTTCACTCCTTTATCGTAGAAACCTGCAACCAGTTCACAACTAATATCAAAATTATCAGGGTTGATAATTCCTGTGAATACCTAAGTCAAAAGTTTTACGGAAACTTGCAATTCTGTAAACATTATTCATTAGATTTCCTACTCCTACACACCACAACAAAGTGGTGTGGTAGAGCGAAATAACCGTTGTCTTTTTGAGGTGGTCAGATCTCTCATGTTTTAAATGCATGTTGCAAAGAGCTATTGGAATTATGCGATCACCACAACATGCTATTTAAGCAATTGTATGTCGTCAACTGTTCTCAACATTGCGTCTTCTTGCCTTATGCTCTTTTCATCCACATTCTTTTTCTCTAAATTCTAGAGCTTTGGGGTGTGCATGATTTGATCATCATCTTGGTTCTCCCATGAATAATTTGGCACCATTGTCCACTAAATTTGTCTTTGTTGTCTACTCTTGAACTCAAAAGGGGTATGCATGTTACTCTCTGATTGATCGACTCAACCTTTGCTGATTTTACATTCCTCGAGGATCAACCATTGCCTCTTCCATTCCAAAAGAAACACCACCTGGTTTATTTCGCCCCAATGTACCTGTTGATTGCACACCCACCTTTGTTATCCCACCACCATCTCTGTCTCTCCCACTCCAGGTTTACACTCGTCGTCTTGCCAGAATGCCCCTAACCAGTTGCCCACAACTGATGTTTCTCTTGGTTTCAATGATCTTCCCATTGCCCTTAGTATGTATATAGGCTCTTATACTCATCACACACTTTCTCATTATGTTTCCTTTCATTGTTATCGCCTTCACCACAACGGTTTATGTGTTTCTTGTTATTTGTTTCCCACCATTCTTTTGTACACGAGGCTCTTTAGCATCCAAAGTGACGGGAAATTATAGATGAAGAGATGCACGTCCTATGGGCCAACGGTGGGGGTTAATGTCACTTCATAATGGACAATCTAGTTTTATTTGTAATTGAGTGTCCACGGTTAATAACCATCCTGATGGTTCTTTTGAGCGCTTGAAGGATACATCTTGTGACACAAATTTAGTCAGCAGTATGATATTGATTATGACGAGATTTTTTCTTCGTGGCCACACACAATATAGTTCGGGTAGTGATCTCTTTGACAATCCTTCGTCATCAGCAGTTGCAAAACTTGATATTAAAAATGCGATCCTTAATGACGATTTGACTGAGATCGTAGATAGGGAGCGATCTCTTAGATATGAGATTATGAGTGAGTGTCTTGTAGGTCGTCTATGCAAATCTATTTATGGCTTGAAACAATCCCGCGTGCGTGGTTTGACATACAATCAGGTGGTTCAGACTTCTTACTTTACTCAGAACTCAATTATCATCTCTCTTTTCACATATCATTGCCAAATGGGTATCGTATTTCTTCTAGTTTATGTTGATGATATCATAATCACCTACAATGATTTGAATGCTATATCTATGATCAAGAAGTGCTTGACTACTCATTTTAGCGGTAAGGATATGGTCTGTCTTTGATATTTTCTCGCTGTTGAGGCTGCCCGTCTTCGTAATAGTGTAAGATACTTAAGGTACAAGCCAACTGATATACCCATGGATGCTAATCTCAAACTATCTGCTCAAAAGTACATATCTGATCCCCTCCACTAAATCCCCAAAATTATCATTGACTGGCCGACAAGCTTATCTTTTGACAATAGCTCAAAAAAATATCTCCTTTGCTGTTGGTGTGGTTAGCTTGTGTATGCATGCTCCTAAAAAATCCCACCTTTAAATGGTTGAGCGAATCCTTTGGTATCTAGAGAATGCTCTTGGTCAAGGGCTTGCATATATTCCCCCACCTTCTCTCCCGCTGACTGCTTACTCTGATGTTGATTATGCGGGTTTCATAGATGATTATAGAGTCGGGTTTCATAGATGATAACAACTCTATAAATGGGTTCTGCACCTATTTTAGAGGTAATTTGGTCTCCTGGAGGGGCAAAAAGTAATCTATCTTAGCTCAGTCATCTACCAAGGTTGAGTATTGTTTGATGGCCTATGCGGCTTCCGACCTTACCTGGTTGGAAAGTCTTCTTACTAAACTTGGCGTGCCTTTCTCTACTCCCATTGTCCGCTGTAGTATCAAATTTAATATACATATAAATGAGAATTATTTTCCATGAGCGCACTAAGTACATTGAAGTGGAATACCACTTCATCAGGCAAAATGTAAAGTTTCATCAAAATGATCTTCACATGTTCATGCTATCTTTCAAATCTCTGATATTTTCACCAAGACCACAAATTTGTTTCCAATACAGTAGTTATGCTCCAACTTGCGGGGTATGTAATTTCTTATATTGAATCCACATTATAATTGTAACATTCTGAATTCGATGAGTGTACGATGAAGGTGAGGAGTGCTTTGTGTGCAGTGAAGCTCAAACAAGGCAACTCCTGACAGAATTCTAAAATGACATAATTCTTGATGAAAGGAGGTAAAAAACTGAATCGAATCTCATATCGAAATTGAAGGGCTTAAGTAATAATTCTGACCCTCAAATATCAGAAGAATATTTTCAGAGCAAATGACGGTTTTGTGTTGGAAACTTCATAGTTAAGCGTGCTCTGGTGGGAGTTGTCATGAGATGAGTGACCTCTTGAGAAGTGATTGTAGGTCACCTATGGAAAAAGACAAAATCGTGCGGTTTAACTCTGTGTAAGCTGAACTAAAGCGAACAGTACTTTTGATATTATAAGAGTTTAGTCATTACAAATGATATCAAAAACAAATCTATAATACAATGTGTGGTTTGAGGACGAATCATGCGGAAACTGGTGAGTCTGTAACATCCTGAATCCGATGCAGGCGAAAAGTGTCTTGGGTGCAGTGGAGCCCAGACAAAACAACTCCTGACAAGCTTGTAGGACGGTATGCTTCTAGGTGAAAGGAACTGCATGAATAAACCAAATTTCACACATTGAAGGAAAAATTGTAGTGCTTAAATAATTACACATATCCTAAAATATCAGAGAGGGGAATTTTCAGATAAAATTGTGACAATGTGTTGGAAATTCCATAGTTAAGCGTGCTCCAATGGGAGCAGTCCTGAGATGAGTAACCTTCTGGGAAGTACTCGTAGGCCATCTATGGAAAAGGGTAAAGCCATGCAGTTTAGCTCAGTATGGGTTGAGATGAACCAAAATGAAGAATACTTCTGATATTGTAAGAGTTGGGTCGTTACAATAATGACCCATTACGAGTCTTGCTCTTGGTACATAACATTAGTCTCACATTGCCTAAGGAGAATTTATGTTTCTCCTTGAAGCTGTAAATAAGTGCACAAATGCTTATTTTTCTAGATGAAGAGATAAGATTTTTGGATCTTCTTTCAGAGATAACTTTTTGCAAGATTTATGGTGCTTTATGTTTAAAATTATATTTTCTCTTAAGTTATATATTATATAAGGAGTTAAATTTCAATGTGTCTCCTAGTTAGGCATATTGTAATTTTATATAGTCATGCTTGATTGATGAAGAATTATCACTTATGACTACATTTCAGTATTTTTTTCGTTCATTTCATAGTATGATAAAATCCTAGGTCTTAATTTTCGCAAATAACTTTCTTTCACTGTAATAGTGCTCCATCAATAATCTTACACGCAGAAAGTTGTCTCCCTCATTAACAATCCTACTTCGAAACTAAAAATCTTAATTATATACATTTTGTTCTATACTTTATCAAATGAAATGAGCTAAAATATGATTGAAATAAATGTTTAATGAGCACACATGAGTGATGTGGGGGGGGGGGGGTATTGGAGTACTTTTTGGAATAATTTCGGAACCCAAAGATGGAGAGATACACTACCTAATTAACCAACGCGTGTCATTTGGCTGTTTACAGCAATTGGGAGATGGTTTAAAGCGAAACAACCCATATTTTGGATGACACGACCGTGTCTCCTGGCTGCGTGCCCATGTTGAGTAAAATTTCTGCCGATGGACTCGTGCCTATAAATAGACTATTTCCTCCCGAGGAACATATACTTGATCTGAAGTTCCTGATGTCGTAAGCCGAAGAAGAACTCCATGGAAGAAAAAGAAGGGGAGGAACACATCATGAAGAAAGGAGACTTCTTTAGTATGCCTCTTCTACATCTTTATTCTTTCCTCTTCAACTTCCGAACTCCATGTGTATTGTATGTGTAATCTTGTACTTCTGTGGCATTTGATTGGTTTTAAACTTATCTTAATCTTTCATATATTTAGTCGTCTTTGTGTTCATCATTTTCCTACAATTTATTTGTGTTTCTAACATAATGAAGCAGTAGATCCAAAATATCGTTTTCATATTTAATCATCATATTTCTATAGGACTTCATATACTATTATTTGATGTAGATCGCATACTAGTAAAGAGCGTTGCGTATAACCTTGAAGGAATAAAATGTCATAATTCTCCCATTTTATTGTCAAAGCTAAGCATTAGAGTTATAGAACAATAATGCGATTTTTAGGGGTTTTTATCAAAGTTCAAATCAGAGTTACTTCAACCTAAAGTCAGTCTTCGATTGTCCCACCCAAGGAAATCAAATTAGCTTGAGACCCTCACAGTCTAGAGAAATCGGAGTCACAAGAAGAAAGATCTTTAAATTGATTAAGAAATTTTTATTTTTATTACACAATGAAAATATCTATATTTTACAAAGCAAACTCATATATATTATCTTCATCAATTTTCTACTTTTATAAGTACGAAGTCAATGTATCGAAGTTATCTTAGTTAGGGGATTATCTTTTTAAAAATCAACATGATAATAGAATAAGAGGTGAAGTACAATATTTATATGGGCCCTCTGGAATACAACCTTGATATTAAGTTATCATATATTATATACGATATATGCATTTGCCTTATATCAAAGTAGAGTATGTGAGTCTATCATCATCATTAATTATAGATCGATGAGAGAGCGATGTAGCAGAAACCATGGGTTCCCCTTCGAGAAGCTAATAAAGAAAGAAGATGACTTATCGACAACACCTTGATTTCATTTGTCTTATCTTACACTAAGACATTGTGGATGTAAAAAGATTGCTCTTTCTTAGCCATTACTCATTAGAACATATGCTCCTGACACGCGTTGACTCTGACCCTTCGCTTAAACATAACGAGAACATCTCGTTATACAACATCTTCACTGACTAACATTTACCGAAGATGTCACCGTCGACGCAATTGCTTTGCCCGATTGCCACTTGAGGTAGTTCTTATTCTCCCCCAGGCGCTCGACGCAAGCGCTCAAAACAAAAGAAAATGCATATTGCTTGCATCTCTCTCAATATAGATCTCTATATGATCCAGGGTAGTCTATGGATGTGGGCTAACAATATGGTGCCGGGTTGACTCAAGCAACCTATCCTATATGGTTTGTGTATGATTTAACCTAATCCGTAATTAAGTTAGCAGCAAGAATTAAATAAAATTAGTTGCGTTACTCTGCTTTCACAACAATGTCAACTGGGTGTCTGGTATGCATTTCTCCTCACATGAAGAGTTTTAGCCAAAACTTTCACTTAAGGAACATATATGAGGATAAGAAAAGAAAAAAAAGGCACAAAAATACAGTATCCCAAGCAAATACATGATATTTCTCCGGTATTCAATCAAGATAATTAAAATACTCCAATACTAACAAGCATATGAGTCCGACGGCGACGACAAGTGTGAATCGAGCAATGGAGGTGGCAGAAGCATCATTGAATTGAGTTGGAAGATGCGGCTGGAGGCAGGGTGGAGGTGGAGGATGCGGCTGGGGGGTGGAGGTGGAGGATGCGGCTGGAGGCAGGGTGGAGGTGGAGGATGCGGCTGGGGGGTGGAGGTGGAGGATCCGGCTGGGGGGTGGAGGTGGAGGATGTGGCTGGTGGGTGGAGGAAGGGCTTGCTTCAGGAGGTGGAGGTGAAGGAAGGGCTTGCTCAGGAGGTGGAGGTGGGGCTTGCGGCTAAGGGTGGTGATAGGGCTTGCGGAGTGGACCAACGGCTGGAAACATCATCAATCTAATATGACCTTGTCCACATTAAATAGGAGGTTATGGAGAAAATCCCTTAGATTTGATGATACAAAACCATACATGATTGATAATGTGAACTACTTTGACATGAAAGTAGTTCCCACCTCTAAAGAAGCAAGGGGAGCGTCCTTAAAGACGAAAGAAGAAGCCCGAAGGAGGCCCAAAAGGAGGTCAAAAGAAATGACATGACCTGCTCAGGAGGGATCAAAGATGGGCAATCAAGCGCTCGCCGATCGTGGATTCGTTCGCCGATCGAGTACAAAATTCTATCTCAAAATGTGTTTATCATTTGAAATTGACACGTGCATTCAACATCTGGAGGATTAACACAAGAATTCCCTATCAATGTTGGCTTACATCAATGTTCAATTTTAAGTCCTTATCTCTTTACCCTTATCTTAGATGAGCTCACTAGACATATCCATCAAACAATACCTTGGTGTTTATTATTTGCGGATGATATCGTTTTGGTCGATGAAATGCGCGGGGGTGTAAACGTAAAACTTGAATCTTGGCGAGACACTTTATAAAAGAATGGTTTTAGGTTGAGTAGGGCAAAGACGGAGTATATGAAGCTTAAATTTAGCAGCGTAAGAACGACGAATGACTTCGTTATTAAGTTGGGTGATAAAGATATTTCCTGTAGTGAATGTTTTAAATATCTTGAATCGATAGTTCAAAAAGACGGAGGTATTGATAAAGATGTGACACATAGAATGCAAGCGGGTTGGTTGAAGTGGAGAGGCGTGCCAGGATCTTGTGTGATCGTAAAGTACCATTAAAACTTAAGGGCAAGTTCCACCGTACTGCGATTAGACCAGCAATGCTCTATGGTTCTAAGTGTTGCAGTGAATTGTGTACATGAGCAAAAAATGAGAGTTGCGGAGATGAGAATGCTTAGGTGGATGTGTGGACACACGAGACTGGATAGAATTAGGAATGAATGTATTAGGGATATGACAAGAGTAGCACCAATTGCCGAGAAGATGCGAGAAGCTCGACTTAGATGGTTTGGACACGTACAAAGGAGACCATTAGAGGCACCTGTTAGGCGTTGTGATAGTCTAGTCACTAGGCATGTTAAACGTAGGAGGGGTAGACAAATAAATACTTGGAATGAAACTATAAGGAAAGACATGATGTACTTGGCATTAGTGAGATTATGACACAAGATAAGGCACAATGGCGACAAAGGATCCATATAGCCGACCCCACTATAGTGGGATAAAGGCTTGAGTGTTGTTGTTGTATCTATGAAGCCCTTGATAAACCACAATGGAAGAAAACAATAAATTCACATTTATCAGCCTTAAAGAAAAATGATATATGGGGATAACAGAGCTATCCAACGGAAAACATTATATTGGGTGTAAATGAGTCTTTTCAATGAAGTACAAACCTAATGACAGTTGAACAAATATAAGCTCGCACTGGGCCAAAATATTCACAAAAATATATGAGATTGGCTATACAATGACATTTGTTGTAGACTCGTACTTATACAAATAAGTTTAGTAATGGTATTGTATAAGTTTAGTAATGGTATGGTTGTGGCCTGTCATACATCTTGATCAGCCTTTTCACCAGATTAATATAAAAATATGACTTCTGGAACGAAGACCTAGAGGTGGAGTATACATATGAATTTTCCTTCTAGGTTCAATGAAAATGTTAAAGGAATAAATCCAAGGGTATGTAGAATGAAGAAATTTCTTTGGACTTGAAACAATCATTAAAGGCATGGTTTGATATTCTTTTAAATTGATTGAAGGCTATCAAAATTGACTTGGACAAACATAGACACTTTATTTTTCAAGCATGGAAAATAAGCGAAGAAATCATTAATAATTGTCTGTATTGATTTTATAACTGTTAGAGGTGATGATTTTAGGGAGATTGTTTGACTGAAAGAACTTTTACAGTAAGAATTTGACACCAAAAATTATGCTAAGATATTTACAAACAACAACAACACTAAACCTTTATCCCACTATAGTGGGGTAGGCTATATGGATCCTTTGTCGCCATTGTGTCCTATCTTTTGTCATAATCTCACTAATTTCCAAGTACATCATATCTTTCCTTATAGTTTCATTCCAAGTCTTTATTAGTCTACCCCTCCCTCGTTTAACATGCCTAGTGACTAGACTCTCACAACGCCTAACTTGTGCCTCTAACGGTCTCCTTTGTACGTGTCCAAACCATCTTAGTCGAGCTTCTCACATCTTATCTGTAATTGGTGCTACTCCTGTCTTATCTCTGATACATTCATTCCTAATTTTATCCAGTCTTGTGTGTCCACACATCCACCTAAGCATTCTCATCTCCGCAACTCCCATTTTTTGCTCATGTACACAATTGACGGCCCAACACTCAGAACCATAGAACATCGCGGGCCTAATTGCAGTACGATAAAACTTGCCCTTAAGTTTTAGTGGTACTTTACGATCACATAAGATCCCTGACGCGCCTCTCCACTTCAACCAACCCGCTTGGATTCTATGTGTCACATCTTTATCAATACCTCTGTCTTTTTGACTATCGATCCAAGATATTTAAAACACTCACTACGGGAAATATTTTGATCACCCAACTTAATAACGAAGTCATCTGTCCTTCTTGTACTGTTAAATTTAAGCTTAGTGTACTCCATCTTTGCCATGCTCAACCTAAAATCCTTTTTTTCTAAAGTATCTCGCCAAGATTCAAGTTTTGCGTTTACACCATCACGCGTCTCATCAACCAAAACAATATCATCCACAATTAATAAACACCAAAGTATTGCTTGTTGGATATGTCTGGTGAGCTCATCTAATATAAATGTAAAGAGATAAGGGCTTTTAAAGTTGAATCTTGATGTAAGTCAACAATGATTGGGAATTCCTTTGTTAATCCTCCAGATGTCCTAACCCTTGTCACTGAATTTATATGCATATCTTTGATTATGTCAATATACGATACATTTACTTCTTTTTTTCCAACTCTCCATAAGATTTCTCTTGGAACTCTATCATAAGCCTTCTCAAGATCAATAAGCAGTATATGCAAATCTTGTTTTCTTTCTGAATAGTTGTCAATGAGTCTCCTCAAGAGATGTATAACTTTCATGGTCGACCGCTCTGACATGAATCCAAATTGATTCTCCGAGATGTTAGTCTCCCGTCTTACTCTTTTTTCTATTACTCATTCTCATAGTTTCATGGTACGAATCATCAATTTAATTTCTCTGTAATTAACACAATTTTGTATATCTCTTTTATTCTTATACAATGCTACCAAGATACCTCTTTTCATTGGTCTGACATCCTCTTTGACTTCATTATCTTATTGAAAAAGCATGTAAGACACAAAATTCTTCATTTTGTAGACATTTTCATACTTCAATGAGTATATTGCCTAACCCAACTGTCTTTCCATTTTTCATCTTATTTAGAACATCCTTTACCTCTGATACTTGAATTTTACGATAAAACGTTATGTTCCTATATTACTCTGATTTACTTAACTATTTCATGTTCAATTCATTGTCCTTTGTTTCATTATAGAGTTGATAAAAGTATCTTTTTCACCACTCTTTAATATCCACATCATCCGTCAAAACTATATCTGTCACATCCTTTATGCATTTTACTTGACTTAAATCTCTTGTCTTTCTTTATATAGCTCGAACAATTTTATATATGTCACGCTCTCTATCTTTGATATCTTTGTTAAGATATTTACTTAGACTAAAAATTGATCGATGTAAGAGGGTAAGAGCCTTCTTATCTCCGAAAAAATATACCCATGTGGAAATCAGAAAGCAATTAATGGTGAAGGTTCTAAAAATTGAAAGCAAGAAGCCGGTAGACAAGGGAGGTACTATAAGATGGTTGGGAAACTCATTTATCGTTATCATACCAATCATACAATTTATAGTGGAAAGGAGAAAATTAATTCGTTGCCCTAAACCGGGTCAAGCATATATATATATATATGTATATATATATGTGTGTATATATATATCTATATATATATATAAGATAACATTCACGTGACATGTCACGTAAAATAGGAAGCGGGGAAAAAATAAAAATTTGAATTAAAACCGCGTGCAACGCGTATATTCAACTCTCCCTCTCAAGTTGAGAATATATATCGATCATTTCCAACTTGATTGTATTGTTCATGAAGTTGTCACTGCTTAATCCCTTGGTGAAGACATCAGCTAGTTGGTCATGTGAGTTCACGAATGGAGTACATATATTTCCTTTGTCTAGGTGATTTTTGATGAAGTGTCTGTCAACTTCAACATGCTTCGTCCTATCATGTTGAACCAGATTGTGTGCAATATTGATTTCCGCTTTGTTGTCGCAGTAGATAGTATCTGGTCTGTTCACCCGGAGACCCATATCTTGGAGGATTGTCTTTAACCACAATCCCTCACAAACTCCATGTGCCATAGCCCTATATTCTGCTTCCGCACTTGAGCGAACTATAACATTCTGTTTCTTGCTCTTCCACAAAACAAGGTTGTCGTCCACAAATAAGCAATACCCGGTAGTTGACTTTCTATCGTCTTGACTAACAATCCAATTAACATCTGTAAACACTTCAATCTCTAAAGGTTGATTTACAAAAAACAGAATACTACGACCAGGAAACTTCTAGAGGTATCTCAATACCCGATACACTGCCTGCTGATGGCGAATTGTAGGAGTGCATGATTCTACTTAGGACACTAATAAAGTACGTAATGTCAGGACGACTATGAGATAAATATGAGTTTCCTAACTAATCGTTGGTACCTAGAAGCATCCACTTTCTTTCCACTAGTATCAACATCAATCTTGTGATTTTCCTCAATAGGTGTATCCACGGGAGCACACCCAAGCATCCCAGTTTCCTCCAGAAGGTCAAGTGTGTACTTTCTCTGTGAGAAGATGATCCCCCGATGAGACCTCAACTTCAATTGTCAAGAAGTATTTCAGCTTTCCCGGATCCTTCACTTCAAATTCTTTTCCCAACTGATCTTTCAAATGTCCGATCTCCTCAAGATCATCTCCTGTAATGATGATGTCACGCACATACACAATTAGAATCGATACTTGAGCTCCTCTTCTCTTGATGAAGAGAGTGTGATCAGCTTGTCCTTGAGTATAGCCTAGTCGAAGCATGGTCTTGTTAAACCGACCAAACCACGCCCTAGGGGACTGCTTCAGGCCACAAAGGGATTTCTGCAGACGACAGACCTTTCCATTTGATCCTTCTTTGGTAAAGCCAGGAGGGATAATCATGTGGACTTCTTTCAGATTACCATGCAAGAAGAATGCATTTTTAACATCAAGCTGTTGTAACTCCCACCCATGACAAGCAACACAAGAGAGGATCACCCGAATGAAATTCATCTTTGTAACAAGGGCAAAATTTTCTTGGTAGTCAATTCATTGAGTCTGAGTATACCCTTGAGCGACGAGGCGAGCTTTAAACCGCTCCACCACCCCATCTTGGTTTTGCTTTACAGAGAAGATCTAGCGTGAACCAACCGTTCGCTTCCGAGGAGGAAGACTAGCAAGCCGTCATGTTTCATTTTTTCCAAGACACACATCTCTTCCTCCATATTCTGTTTCCACTCAGGTATTTGAACATCCTCCTACCAGGTCTTATGAACCACAATAGAGGAAAAAATGAGATAAACATTTTGTGACTCTGAGAAAGATGAGTGTAACAGATGTAGTTAACAATGAGGTATTTGGTGCCACCACTTTTTTCCTTTAAGACGAGCAAGGGGAACATGAAGATCATCATCTGAATCTGGAGCGGAGACAGGTACTGACACCGGTGGAATGTCCATGGTCTGCACTTGATCAATAGTCCGAGGTCTACAAGAGCATGTATATAATGTAGGAGGAATGGAGGTGGTAGAACCAGAAGCGGTACTAGGACCAAAAGCAGTACTAGGAATAGGAATAGAGGGAATATGAGGAGGGGCCACAATCAGAAGAGGGGAGTCGATGGTTACGTCACTGTTACTACTCGTCTCCCCCTGACATAGACCAAAGTACGACTCCCCCTCACAAAAGTTAACATCAACCGTGCAATAATAGCGACGTGTAGGGGGTGATAACACCTATACCATTTGGTGATATGAGAGTATCCAACAAACATACATCGGAGAGAGCGAGTATCCAGTTTGTCGCGATGCAGGGGTATGAACATGAACAAAGCAGACAGAGCCAAAGATGCGAGGAACGATGTTAGAGGTATGGACTATGTGGTTCTTGGCTAAACGGGATATAGATGTATCGTAGGAAATGGGCGAGACGGAAGAAGATTAATGAGATTAGCGACAGTAAGAACCGCGTCCCCCCAATAGGACTTAGGAAGATTCATTGCAATTAACAAGCACCGAGCAACCTCCGGTAAGTGCCTATTCTTCCGTTCAGCTACACCATTTTGAGTGGAAGTGTGGACACATGTAGTTTGATGGATAATGTCATGTTCGGTAAAGTAGGAACCAAACACTCCCCAATCATCATATTCCCCCCATTATCACTACAGAACATACGAATGGTGTTGTTGAACTGATTCACAACCATGCGATGAAAGAACTGAAAGCAAGAAAACACATCACTCTTCCGTTTTAATAAATAAAGCAAAGTAGTACGAGAATGACAATCAATAAATGTAACAAATCATTTATAGCCAGATAAAGATAACACAGGGGAGGGATCCCAAACATCAGAATGTATAACATCAAAAGGACATGAACTAGGAAAAGAAACATGACTGATACTCTGACGAACATATTTTGAGCGCTCACAAGTGTCACAAGAAAATAATTTAATTAAACTACTAAAACAAGAAACAATTTTGTAAGATAGAGGGCAGAAGGATGGCCAAGACGCAGATGCCAGTGCCGGATGTCTTGAAGAGTCAGAGCACTGGTGGTAGAAAGAGCACGAGGAGAAGAAGACTGGTTCAGCAAGTACAACCCTCCAACATTCCTACCACTGCCAAGCGTCCGCTTTGTATCCAGATCCTGAAACACACAAACATCAAAAAAAGGGTTACTGAGGAATTTAAAGAAGCAGTTAAGTGACTTATGGAGAGAAGATTTTGAGAAAACGAAGGGACATGTAAAACCGAAGAGAGAGATCAGAATAACACGCAACAGTGCCTTTGCCCGCAATAAAAGAAAGGGAACCATTAGCAACATTGACCTTATCACGACCAGAGAGAGGAGCGTAGGAGGTAAAACCTGAGTCAGAGCCGGTCATGTGATCCGTCACACCTAAGTCGATGATCCCCTCAGAAGGGGAACAAGTCACAACATGAGCACTGGAGATACCTGAAGTAGCAAACACAACAGTGGAATCAGAGGGAGGTGTAGACTGGGAACACAACATATGGAGAAATGCCTCTAACTCCATAACAAAAGGCCCCCAGATTTGTCCTCATAAATCTCAGTAGAATGCGCAGAATACTGAGTACGGGCACCAACATGACGACCCCCACCACGTTGACCACCTCTCCCTCGAGCACCAACACCTCGACCAGAGGGAGCAAGGTGAGGATGAAGACGAAAGCATACGCCCTTAGTATGTCATTTCTTCCCACTGTGGCTGCATAGAGGTGCAAGTCCTCGAGTAATCCCAGCCAGAGCAGAGTGATGAGTAGAGGAACCAAGTGTAACAACCCGATTTTAAAAAAAATGGATTTTTAATTTGATCGATTAAATCTAATGACAATTTGGTAAATAAACCAATTAGGTTTCTCTCTATTCATACCCCCCTATTTTTTAGCTGAGCCCCTGTTTTTTATTTTCCCGCACCGGAGCAGCTCCCCTGGTTCATTTAGTTATCGGCCCAGAGTTTTATTTTTCCCCATCTCCCGTTAGAACCCAAGACCCGTCGGCTAGGTCTCCTAATCCCGTCTCTTGATCCAGTCGCGACTCCCGCTCCCTTGCCGCCTCCCGATTCCGGCGCCTCCTCTGGTGCTTTCCGCCAAGCTAGCGCCTCCCTACTCGTCTCCTCCTCCATCTCAGGTCGGCGACAGCCTCAACTTTCCAGGCTGGCAGCAGTGATTGCTCTTCCTCTTAAGGCCGACAGCATCAAGCCTTCCCCTCCCCCTCTTCAGGCCAGTGTTTCCTTCCTCCAATGGGCCGACAACCATCTTCCTCTATTCTGTGGGCTCCGATTTCGCCCTTTCTCCTTCGTTTTGGTCGGGATTTTGCGAGAGGACCGCCGAGGGTTTTCTTCCCTCTCCTCATTGCGCTCGGATTTGACCTTCCCTGGGTAAGTATCTCCTTCCTCTCCTCCTCTATTCAGTTTTACTTAATTTTCTTGAAAATTATTTGTCTCCAAATTATGTTTATCTTGTGTTTCAGATTTTTGCCCCTTGTAGTCATCTAACCATTGGGTATTTGTGACTTCCGGCATCGTTCGTTGCATCAATTGATGATTCGTGAAGAAACTCTCTCCGAATTAGGGTTTCCCCAAGCCTAAGTGCCGCTAAGTCTCCGTCTCTGCGTGGTGTCTCCTCTCCCCTCACTTTTAAGGGAGGTAAATCTCTTAGACCGCTCTTGATCTAATTATGTATCAAAGCATGCCTATGTTAGCGTATTGATAATTTGATGTATCGTTTCGTCGTGCTTGAACAGGTTCGCATGATGAGTGTCAATTTTGCTAGCGTCGTTTGACCGTCTCCGTCAGATTCAGCTTCTTTAAGACAAGTAAAGATCTCTCTCTTTTGCAATCATTGAACTTAAATTACCCTGTCTGTTCTTGTGATTTCATGACTTCAGTTTTGAATACTTGTTTCGTCAAATAAATTTAGATATCGAATCCCTAAATTGATTTGTTAGTAGTTTGATGTTCACGCGAGTGGAATAAGACAAGTTGTGAATGCGAATGATGGTTATTTGGATAATTGGAAGACTAGTTAGTGAACAAAAATGATTTTAATGGGATTTTTCACTTAAATGGATTTGCGTCTCATTGGATGGATAAATGGAACACTAGTAAAGCCTTTCGAGCATGATCATTAAGTGTCATAATGATAAAAGGTAAGATTTCTGGCTAATATATAGATGAAGTGTATTTTATATTAAATGTTTCAAATAACATATATTTTACTTGGAAGATGTTTGGGTCAAAAGAAAAGTTTATTCTAGAAGAGCTTTTGATATCCCAGAATCGATGCCTGTCAACTGACCCCCCTGCAATTTGCTTGAAAAATCTTCGTGTTAATTAAATCTCAACTCTCGAACCCGCAAGTTTCAAAACTCTCTACCTAGTTACTTATGTGTTATCGAATCTTGTTTCTTATGTCTGTTTGGTTGCAAGAATTGTATAAATCTGTTTCATGATCTGAGGTTTCCCCCTTTAATGTGAACCCGTTCCTATTAGGATCGTTAAACTATGAATCCTGCAATCCATTAATGTCATAAATATCTTTGAAAGGTTAACGGTTAGTTGGGGAAACTCTCTTCTTGCATGGTCACGGTAAGTGGGAATCTTTCCAATAAGACTTGCGTCTGACCTTGAGTGTGAATCATGTGCACCCCCCGTAAACACCTACACATTTCATTGATTACAACTTATGTTGTTATGTGAGCAATTTGTGCTATTTTCTGGAGTAGGCTAATAATTTCTGATATTTCTGTTTGATTCAGTTACTTGCCCGTTTTACTAGTTTTGCTTCAAAATAAATCGGTACTCAAACTTTTCCATTTACCCCTACTCGCACTTTAAATTTATTAACTTTGCTCGCTCTGTTTATTTTAATGTTTTGAGGCTTTTCCTTCTTGTTTTGGAATTGCCTTATCATTTGTGACTGCGCCGCCAGGTTCCTGAGCCCGATCTGCGTCAAGCTTCTGCTTCCAGATGATTGATCTTCTCGCCGTGTCAGGTTATATGTTTATGCTTCATTTTTTTTTTGTCATATGTTTCTTTTATGTAATAATTATGATCAGTAAATCATGGACAACTGCTATGTTTAATAAATTATGTACTAGAATTTGATATAAATGCATGTTCATATCTTTGAATTCTTCATTTGCATGGAAAATTGTATCATCACCTTGAATCATAATCTTTATTAAAAGACATGTGCATCTAATTCTTTTCTGTCATATTTTAAAGCTTCTGTAATAAAAAACAATCTGTTTTACTCAGAGTAATCATTCTAGAAGTAAATATTAGTATCTCAGCTTTCGCCTTACATGCATGGTTTTTCTTTCCGGCCATGCCTGTGTCATCACGGCTCGCCGGAAGCGCGCTCTGACTTTCATTGAGACGGGTCGTGACACTAAGTGTGCGACGACGATTCTCATCATTGAGGAGCATACTGAAGGCTTCCCGAAGAGAGGGAAGAAGCTCACAGTGGAGGACATGCAGACGAACAACATCAAATTCCATATTGAGTCCCATAAGAAATACATGAACCTGAAACCGATCTTTATCCTTTTGAAGAGCTTGTGCATCGACAGTGCAAGTCGCGGTAAATGTGTTGAAGTAATCCAATTCTTGATACAGTCGTTCGAACTCAGAGTAATAGGCAGAAACGGTCATGGTGCCCTGCCCCAGCTCTAAAACATGGCGTGGGAGCTCATAAATCTGCATCAAACTGCCTGCCTGATAGTAGGTGTCACGAGCCCTTGTCCAAATGTCATAAGCTGAATCCAGAAGCATGTAGCTGCGGTACACCTGAGGGGACATAGAGTGAAGTAACCACGTGACAACCAAGGAATTGTCCGCTTCCCATTTTTTCTTGGAGGGATTTGTACGTGGTGGCTCAACAATGTTACCATCAATATGCCCGTATAGCTGGTGACTTCGAATAGCATGTTGCGCGGCACTGGACCATTCCAGATAATTTGTGTCATCCAAGGTAATGGTAGTGATCTTCAAAGAGCCAGTCTGGTCGTGGCTCCGAGGAGGATCTACAGAGGGACCGTGGAGAGCACCGGTTTGAGGAGACGATGAGATTTTGGAGGAATCATCGATCGACAATAGGTCGGTGGAAGAAAAATTAGCAAGACAAAGATCTCAACTTTGAAGAAACCACATCCTACGAGTGTCCCTAGATCGTGTCGTCGGAGAGGACACCGAAGGATGTGACCGCGATGTCTCCGGCTGTCCCCATGGAGGACAAAACGGCCGGAGACAAACGGCCGCCCAAAAAAATGGGTGGAGAGAGCCGCTGAAGAGAGAAGAGAAGCAACGCTGGAAGAAGGAACCGGGCGAGAGAAACGCGATGGAGAAACGTGCTGGAGAGACGCGCTGCTGGAGGGAGATGCGCGTCTGGTCGTGACTCTGAGGAGGATCTACAGAGGGACCGTGGAGAGCACCGATTTGAGGAGACGATGAGATTTTGGAGGAATCATCCATCGACAATATGTCAGAGGAAGAAAAATTAGCAAGACGAAGATCTCAACTTTGAAGAAACCACATCCTACGAGTGTCCCTAGATCGTGTCGCCGGAGAGGACACCGAAGGATGTGACCGCGATGTCTCCGGCTGCCCCCATGGAGGACAAAACGGCCGGAGACAAACGGCCTCCTGAAAAAATGGGTGGAGAGAGCCGCTGAAGAGAGAAGAGAAGCGACGCTGGAAGGAGGAACCGGGCGGGAGAAACTCGTTGGAGAAACGTGCTGGAGAGATGCACGGCTGGAGGGATATGCGCGGTCGGGAGGGAGAAACGCGCGGAAGGTGGTAGGCGGTAGGCGGTGCACGGTCGGGCTGGAGAAATGCGCGGTAGGCTGGAATCAGAAGCCGGTGCGCTGAAGGAGAACGCTGGCGGGAGCGGGTTGTTCGGCTAGGTCGGGCGGGATCGGAGAGCGGCGGAAATCCTTGGCTCTGATAGCAAGTGGAAAAGAGAAAATTTATCCGTTGCCCTAAACCGGGCCAAACATACATATATATAAGACAATATTCACGTGACATATCACGTGAAATAGGAAGAGGGAAAAAGTAAAAACTTGAATTAAAACCGCGTGCAACGAGTATATTCAACTTTTGCTTCACTCAAAATCCTTAATCAATACACACATGTTTTTCATAATCTCATCTGAATGGTGTATATCTGATTCTGAGATTTTAAAATCTACTATAAGGAAATGACTCTTCTTTGGAAATGGTGCAGAGAGAATGAGGACTCCCATGATATTGATTGTGCTGGATCTGCTTTTGATAGATAATTTATTGCTAAATACTTAATCCAGTTTGGGGAAATATTGTCACATGAAGATGCAATTGAGAATATATTTTGAAAGAACTAATGCAAAACAGAGCCCTTGTCCACTACACGTGTGAATTGATATGGCTTAAAAAAACATGCGAAGACCTATGAATGTCAGTTCATCTTTTTATGAAGTTCCATTGTGACAGATAGATTGCTAATAAACATTGTATATAACTCACCCCACCATAAAATAACTAAACTTGTGGTGATTGATTGACATTTTATCAAATAAAGAAAATGATGCTCAGACAATCTTTGCTATGTGCCAACCAAACAGTAAGTAGCAAAGGCTCTTACATGGGGAGTACCCAACACAGTTTTGACACTATAGTTAGTAAGGGTGTTAGTGTATGGCGAGCATCTACTCCCCATCCCTAGGAGCAGAGCAATGTTGCAAGATTTATTGTGCGTTATAGCAAAGAAAATATTTCTTATACAATTAGATATAATATTTGGGGGTATAATTTTGGGTTGATGTTTACTTCCCTGTATTCAAAGATTTGTGCTATGATCAGTTGTAAACACTACATAATCATGTTTGGTTAGTGGAGATTTATCAGTTGTAATCATATTCTATTTTAATTAAAAAACTTTCCAGTTGTACAAAAAAGAATTAGGTTTGGACTACAATCAGTTGGCACTTCTTCAGAGTAGGCTTAATCAGGAAAAGGTCTAGGGTTACCTATTTGTGCACAGTCTAGTTCGAATAGCACCTAAAATTGAAAGCAGTTTATCCTCTTGATATCAATTCTGTTTTATTCACTTGTTCGCTTGTTTGTTTCCGTTTTAACAATTTTTTGCTCCTAAACAATCTATACGATTCCTCATTATAACACCTCATTGTTTTCAGGAGCAGCTTTTAAACTTTGATGTGTTGCTGACAACTTATGAGATAGCACTAATTGATCAAGATTTTCTCTCACAAATTCCTTGGCAATATGCTGTCATTGACGAGGCCCAACGACTGAAAAATCCTGCGAGTGTATGTAACTATTTTCTCCCTAATTCACTATCTTTAAAATTTTCCCCATAAATTCTTTACGAAACTATAATAGAATTAGGACTTGCTTTCCTTCGTGTTCAGAATTAAAAAATATTAGGATTCAATTTTCAGATAGGAGAAAAATTAAAGAATTTTTAATATTGTTTTTAGCCAATCATACAAATTCGGTGACAGGAGTGAGGACATCTGGAGGATTAACACATGAATTTCCTAATCATTGCTGGCTTACATCAAGGTTCAACTTTAAGCCCTTATCTCTTTACCCTTATCTTAGATAAGCTCACCAGACATATCCAACAATCAATACCTTGGTGTTGTGGATATCGTTTTGGTTGAGGAGACGCGTGAAGGTGTAAACGCAAAACTTGAATTTTTGCGAGACACTTTGGAAAAGAGGGGTTTTAGGTTGCACAGTGCAAAGACGGAGTATATGGTGTGAAGACCCAAATTCCCGGGCTTCCCAAATGATTTCAAGGATCGAACATTATTTCACTAAAAAGAGTCGCAACATTAAAAACACAGTACAAAGATCATAAGCATCGACATTTTTATTCATCTATTTATTTATTTACATTCTTCGATAAAGAAATTATGAGTATTTATTTATACTCAATAAAAAAGTCACAATAAGGATGTCTACAAGAGGCTTTATGCCTTTTCTGAGCTTCACCAATGCCTACAAATATCTTCAGCCGTGCCTTTGCCAATTCTTCCTGCGGAATTCTCTTTGGTGCACTGGGAGAAGCTCCTGATGCCTTCAAAAAATAAATCCACGATGAGTTAGTCATAAAAATTCTAACTATGTGAGAAAAGTATTTCGTGAATAATCATACATGTAAACAAGGGGAGATAACAATATGCATACATTATAATAAAGCAGTTATTCCATTTACTCTCAACACTGACCCTTAAGTTACCCCTTAATTTTAGTTACATAAAATAGGAAATGCTCAGGTATGCAAACTTGAATAGGCCACACCCCCGAAAGGCGAAATTGTAGGCTCACCCCTACTGGTGAATCCATCAGTAGATGCCTCTGCATCATAGGATTCAAATCTTTCACATTTCACTATGCAGAGTTTTAAAATAATTCTTATCTTTATCATAATTTTCCTGAAAACATGAGTTTTAATAAAATAATCCCCTCAAAAATATGTATCGCTTTCATGTTTTTCTCTCACCCACATTTATTCCATAGCGATATATCATTCAGTTAAACTCATATGCACAGACACTGGTTATTTCAAAAGTAAAACAGAAATATGAAATTACGTGAATAAAACTTAATTCAAGAAATAAGAAACTCACAAAGGCCTTGCATTTATCCATATTCTTTGTTCGCATTGCTACCATGATTATCCTGTGACGTCATCCTCTTATTCCTGGGCCTCGGGAACCACTGAAAGTGTACGTATTTTTATTTGGGTTGCGTCACTTGATATTCGTAGCGTTAATGTTTTTAAAAGGCGTTTTAAAATCCGTTACAATCCGAAAGTAAATATAAACGACAGAAGAAATCTTAATACGAGCTGTCCAACCAAAACAGTCCTCAACCGAGACTGTGAATCTCAAACTCAGCTGTCCAAACGACACAAAATAGCCAAAAAATCAGCTCTTAAAATAACTAAAAATGGCGCAAAGTAAGTAAGTGGTCATAAAATATGCCAAACAAAGTTTTTTTTCCCAAAACAAACCCAAAATCTCGCTAACCAACACAAAATTGGTATAAAAATAGCAATAAAAATGGCCAATAAAAATATCCAACAAAAAAAATGTCTGTCCAGTACTATACCAGCCCCCAAAATATGTATGCAACAACTTAGTAAAGAAAATCAACATTCTAACACCCAAATACAGTCCAAAAGGGTAAGAAAAATAGCCAACTAGAGGAGTACTGGCCAAAAGCAGTAAAAGGGGGAGATGAGAAAATTCCTTACAAAAAAAGGGGAGGGAAGAAGGGCACGATATAGCAGCTACACAGGAGAAACACAGTCAACTACACAGGAGCAGCACAATCAGTGACACAGGAAGCTCGATAGCACCAGCAGCTCAGGGGCAGCAAGCCCTAAGCGGCACATCAGAGCAGCAACAACTCAGGGGCAGCAAGCCCAAGCGGCACAATAGAGCAGCAGCAAGCCCTAAATGGCATGACAGAACCGTCGTCACAGAAGCACAGAGAAGGAAAGTAGAGGAAGTCAGGAAGAAGAAGCAGATAATCACAGAAGTAGAGCAGCGGTAGAACTGAAAGTGTGGGATAAGAAGAGGCTCAGACTCGTTTTATTACAGGGTAAGTGGCTAGCGGCAAGAAGGAGCCAAGCCATGAACCAGGTGCCACCCAAACAAGCCCAAGGCTCTAACCAGCCAACACCTAAACAACCATCACACCAAACTCAGCCAATACATTAAATCCAGCCAACACAGCACATCTATTCAGCCAACACAGTAAAATCAGCCAGCCCAACAATCTCAGTCAGCCCACTTACACAAGCCCAATTGAAATGACAACCCACTAATTATGTCACAAACTAAAAGAAAAAGAGGCATCACATCATTGGCTATTAGCACTCCCAATAACCAAAATAAAGAAAATTTAAACAATAAAACAAAATGGAAAACTCAAAAAAAAAATGTGAAAAAAGAATCTATATTGCATCTTGCCTCTTGATCATCATCTAGGAATAATTAATTTTAATTGACGCATTTTTGGGTTTGTCACAATGCTTCCCCTCTTAAAAGAGTTTTCGTGCTCGAAAACAAACTGTTTATTTATATACACAAGAGGTTAAATACATCTGCATCTGTTACAATTCATTTCTTGCGATACTGTTCTAAATTGAACTCTCGTGGCGGGATTAAACGCTCGTCAGGAACTTCTGGAGGAGGATTTGGAGCGGGGACAGGAGCAGGCGCAGGTGCAGGTGCCGAAGCTAATGATTCATCATACATTTGATATACTTAGGTTTGCGGTAGAAGTGGTGGTCCTCGAGAGTTGATTTCTTTGTTCAGAAGTTTAAGACACGTTTTCTTTGTATGGCCAGGTTGACGACAATAATAACATGCTCCAATTAAGCATTCTCCTCGATGAAATCAGTTACATTTGGCGCACTTCATCGAAGTGGTTTGAGATGCATTACTGGTTGATGAGCCAGTCTAGAATGTCTTAACATCTTTACCTTGAGGTTCCTCTTGCATTTGCGTTTCAAGTGTTTTTCTTTTATCACTCTCTCGATGTTTTTGAGATTTTTCTTGACCAATCTCCACCAATCGCGCCCTCTCGACCAGCTTCCCGTATTCTAAAATATCAAGAGGCACCAACAAATTGCGAATGTCGTCTTGCAATCCGTGTTGGAATTGGCGGCAACGATCTTCTTCGGTGGCCATGAGAGAATCGACATAGTATGCCAAATTTGAGAATTCCGTCTCATAATGTAGAACTGTTTTTGTCCCTTGAACGAGTCGCAGGAATTGGTCGTGTAAGACTCTTTTCTCTGATTGCGGCACAAACCAATTTGTAAATTCCTGAAGAAAGTTTGGCCACGTTACAAGACCACGTCTGACGAACTTTGTAGCAACGATATTATTCCACCAACGATTAGCTGCGCCTTCGAGTAAAAATGAGGCTAATCCTACTTTTCGATCTTCACGACAGTCCATAACTTGAAAGATTGTTTCTATGCGGAGAATCCAGTCTTCAGTCTCTAAAGGAGAAAAGCGTCCAACAACGGTTGACGGTTTTAACTCCATGAATTGTTTGAGGTTATAATCCATTTGTCGGTGTTGCAGTACAAGTGCTACCAGAAGAAGATCAGGAGGAGGGTTCATTGGATATTGTCTGGGAGTAGGATTATTAGGAGGGAGTGTTGGTCCTAATGCAGCTAATGTTGGAAACACTAACTTAAGAGCTTCCACAATTGCTAACACAAATTTGAAAGGATGCTGTTGCCGATGTCCATTATCTCTTTCTTCGGATCTTGTTCTTTGTTGAAATTTATGTTCTTCTTGAATCCTTTGGCGTCGTCGATTGAAGTACACTTGAACGAGTTCCTATACGTAAGTTTTTAAATTAATTATATTACATTCTTAATTTGTTATGACTTTGTACTGTCTACGATATGTTTATTGAAACCGTTCCCTCTGATACCAAGTAGTGAAGACCCAATTTCTCGGGCTTTCCAAATGATTTCAAGGATCGAACATTATTTCAATAAAAAGAGTCGCAGCATTAAAAACACAGTACAATGATCATAAGAATCAACATTTTTATTCATCCATTTATTTATTTACATTCTTCGATAAAGAAATTATGTGTATTTATTTATACTCAATACAAAAGTCACAATAAGGATCTCTACAAGAGAATTTATGCCTTTCCTGAGCTTCACCTTTCTTACAAATATCTTCAGCCATATCTTTGCCAATTCTTCCGGTGGAATTCTCTTTGGTGCACTGGGAGAAGCTCCCGATGCCTTCAAAAAATAAATTCACGATGAGTTAGTCATAAAATTATAACTATGTGAGAAAACTATTTCGTGAATAGTCATACATGTAAACAAAGGAAGATAACAATATACATACATTACAATAAAACAGTTATTTCATTTACTCTCAATATTGACCCTTAAGTTATTCCTTAATTTTAGTTACATAAAATAGGAAATAATCAGGTATGTAAACTTGAATTGGCCACACCCCCGAAGGACGAAATTGTAGGCTTACCCCTACTGGTGAATCCATCAGTAGATGCTTCTAAATCATAGGATTCAAATCTTTCACATTTTCCTATGCAAAGTTTTAAATTAATTCTTATCTTTATCGTAACTTTCGCGAAAACATGAGTTTTTAATAAAATAATCCCTTTAGAAATATGTATCGCTTTCATGTTTTTCCCTCACTCACATCTATTCCATATCGATATATCATTCAGTTAAAATCATATGCACAAACACTGTTTATTTCAAAAGTAAAACAGAAATATGAAATTACGTGAATAAAACTTAATTCAAGAAATAAGAAACTCACAAAGGCCTTGCTTTTATCCATATTCTTGTTCGCATTACCACCACAATTATCCTGTGACACCATCCGCTTATTCCTGGGCCTCGGGAACCACTGAAATTGTACATACTTTTATTTGGGTTGCATCACTTGATATTCGTAGCATTAATGTTTTTAAAAGGCGTTTTAAAATCCGTTAAAATCCGAAAGTAAATATAAACGACAGAAGAAATCTTAATACGAGCTGTCCAACCAAAACAGTTCTCAACCGAAACTGTGAATCTCAAACTCAGCCGTCCAAACGAAACAAAATAGCCAAAGAATCAGCTCTAAAAATAACTAAAAACGGCACAAAGTAAGTAATTGGCCATAAATATGCTAAACAAAGTTCTTTTGCCCAAAACAAACCCTAAATCTCGCTAACCAGCACAAAATTTGTATAAAAATAGCAATAAAAATGGCCAATACAAATATCCAGCAATAAAAATGTTAATCTAGCACTATATCAGCCCCCAAAATATATATCCAGCAACTTAGTAAAGAAAATCAGCGTTCCAACACCCAAAGACAGCCCAAAAGGGTAAGCAAGACTGCCAACTAGAGGAGCACTGACCAAAAGCAGTAAAAGGGGAAGAAGAGAAAATTCCTTACGAAAAAAGAGGAGGGGAGAAGGGCACGGTATAGCAGCTACACAGGAGCAGCACAGTCAACTACACAGGAGCAGCACAATCAACGACATAGGAAGCTCGAGAGCAGCAGCTCTGGGGCAGCAAGACCTAAGCGGCACAACAGAGCAGCAACAGAAGCTCAGGGCCAGCAAGCCCAAGCGGTATAGCAGAGCAGCAGCAAGTCCTAAACGGCACGACATAATCGTCGTCACAGAGCACAGAGAAGGAGAGTAAAGGAAGTCGGGAAAAAGAAGAAGAAGAAGAAGAAGAAGCAGATAATCGCAGAAGCAGAGTAGCGGTAGAACTGAAAGTGTGGGAGAAGCAGAGGCTCAGGCTCGTTTTATAACAGAGGAGTAAGCGGCCAGCGACAAGAAGGAGCCAAGCCATGAACCAGGTGCCACCCAAACAAGCCCAAGGCTCTAACCAGCCAACACGTAAACAACCACCACACCAAACTCGGCCAATACATTAAATTCGGCCAGCACAACTCATCTATTCAGCCATCAAAGTAAAATCAACCAGCCCAACAATCTCAGTCAGCCCACTTACACAAACCCAATTGAAATGACAGCCCACTAATTATGTCACAAACTAAGAGAAAAAGAGTCATCACATCATTGGCTATTGGCACTCCCATTAACCAAAATAAAGAAAATTTAAACAATAAAACGAAATGGAAAACATGAAAAAAATACTATGAAAAAAAATCTAAATTGCCTCTTGCCTCTTGATCATCATCGGGGAATAATTAATTTTAATTGTCACATTTTTGGGTTTGTCACATATGGAGCTTAAATTTAGCTGTGCAAGAAGGACAGATGACTTCGTTATTAAGTTGGGTGATCAAGATATTTCCCTTAGTGAGTGTTTTAAATATCTTGGATCGATAGTTCAAAAAGATGGAGATATTGATAAAAGATGTGACACATAGAATCTAAACAGGCTGATTGAAGTGGAAAGGCACGTTAGAGATCTTATGTGATTGTAACGTACCATTAAAACTTCAATGCAAGTTTTACCTTACTGCAATTAGACCAGCGATGCTCTATGATACTGAGTGTTGGGCAGTGAATTCTGTACATGAGCAAAAAATGGGAGTTGTGGAGATGAGAATGCTAGGTGGATGTGTGGACACAAGACTGGATAAAATTAGGAATGAATGTATCAGGGATAAGACAAGTTGCACCAATTGCTGAGAAGATGCGAGAAGCTCGACTAAGATGGTTTGGACATAAACAAAGGAGACCATTAGAGGCACCTGTTAGGCATTGTGAGGGTCTAGTCACTAGGCATGTTAAACAAGGGAGGGGTAGACCAAAAAAGACTTGGAATGAAACTATAAGGAAAGACATGATGTACTTAGACATTAGTGGATTGTGACTAAAGATAAGGCACATTGGCGACAAAGAATCCTTATAGACGACCCAACTATAGTGGGATAAAGGCTTGAGTGTTGTTTTTAAACAATCATATTTTTCTACACCCTTATAATATATTTTCAAGCTATTTAACACCACACTCATAGTAATCAAAATTTTCTTTTTGGTTGATAGTTGAAGAGATGCTCCCATGCATCCTACTTAAATGATGGAAGCTTCATGCTACATTCAAACTATTAGTCTTGTATACTATGCAATATTCTAATTTAGGTTCTGTTTGGAGAGTGGTGGGAGAGTGGTGCCTATTGTGAATGCAATTATGAAAAATGCAGGTAATATTTGGGTAGGTGTAGTTACAAATATTGACGTGTTATTTTTATATCTCCTTATTTTATTTCAGGTTTGTGTGTGTATGAGATTCTCCTTGTATCTCAAATATATATATATATATATATGTTTCCCCTATACGAATGAATATACAATTCTTTCCCTCTCATTATACTTGGCAGTGTAAATCCAACAACAACCAACAGTTTTCCGACCTGCAGGAAGAGGGACCAAACGCTAGGTGCCCGCCTTCTGTAGTGCAGACATCTCATCCTCCATGGCCGCCACCCACTCTGGGTGCTGGAATGCCTCAGTCGTCGAACCCGGAGCTCTGATCTGGTCAGTAGCAGTCAGGAAAGCCTGGTAACCCTGAGAAAGAAGCTGGTAGGACACATAACTTGCCACATGATGGTCAGTAACACAAGAGCGCTTACCCTTGCGAAGTGCAATGGGTAAGTCAGAGGAGGGAAGCCAATCACCTGCCATGGGTGGTGTTGGGTTTTAGTGTGGCACAACAGTTGTGTGCGCTGCGAAAATAAGGAAATAAGGAAAATCCAAAAGGAAATTGTGGATCTTGCGATGACCATTAATCAAGAAGTAATGTTGCAATAAATAAATTTGTACCTTTGCGGGATTGAGTCGATACTCAACCTAGGTGCTCCAAAGAAATCCAACGGCCATTCGTTCGAGCGTAGAATAGTATCCACGCCTCTACGGGTATCCACACGAGCACGGAGAACCCCAGACTCTTGCCACACAAGATCTAGGTCGGATGAAAGCTTGCCCTCAACGTCTCCACAGATTACTAGATCCATTCAAGGAGAGGCGGCAACGACGAAGACGACGCTTAAGAAACTTTCTTGCGGCGGCTAGGGACGGCGGACAGTCGGCGGCGACAAGCCACGGTCGACGGAAGCGGCGTCGACGGTCGCGGATGCGGAACAGTTCCGTCGCGAGGAGATCGTCACTATCGGCTTCACGATTTAGGTCTGGAATGAACAATCGTCTATTCGGTTCAACAGTAAAATCCCATTTATACCTTGAACCGAACCGGCCAATGCCAGCAAAGAACGACCAAACCGGACTTCGAAGAAATAAACCGTCGAGACAGAATTCAGTGAGTATCAGGTCGATACACGACGAATCTGCGAATGGTTACGACGAAACACAACGAATCGAAGAGTAGTCACGACGATACACGACGAATCGTCGAATATTACTTCAATACTCGACGAATCGTTGAATGGTCACGACGATACTCGACGAATCCAGCCCATTCGTCGAAACCCCTTACCCATACTCGACGAATTTCCCTTGGCTTCTACCGACTACGTACTGGTCGACCCATATTCACAATACATGTCCCGGAATGAAATTCCACCATGTCCAGAACGTTAAAGGCTTGGTTCTTCACTCATATCACATTTGATCAAGGCCAACACAAACCTATCCAACTTCTCTAAAACTCTTATGTGCGACCCCATAGGCTCATACTGCGTTGACAATGAGGTTACATGCTTGATCACTTTCAGATCACCATGGTAGCACCAACAGTCTCACACTTGATCTAGAAAGTATCAAACAAAAGTTTCACAAACAATGAACGACATCTAGCAATGCATCATTGCTCCCCAAGCAATAAGAGTTTAAAACTCGAAAGTCATTGTGACCAATGTATCAGTGTTATCATGTTCCTTCATCCCTTACATCCAGATAGAACTAGAGGTACAAACCGTGTCACTCTCATAATTGTTCAATCATAGTTTTCTTGATCTATAATGGACTTTCAGAAATTGGTAAGTCTAATATCACATATTGTCTCAACCAAACATGAACATGCATTTCTCAGTCTCATTCCATCAAGGGCTCATAGATGCAACTCCTGTCATATAGGAGGACAAATCACATCTCTGCTCATACGCAAACACCCAAATGATTCGTAACGTACCCAATAGTCATCTTTATCATCCAACTTTCTCAAGACTGGACTTTTAAAAACATCAAAACACGCTCTTCCTCACTCAGTGAGTGCTGTGACTTCAGGTCAAAGGACCACAAACACCATTGCCACTTGAGGCATACTTGTGATACGTTTATATAACAATCCACAAAGTATTCTCACGGTGGGTCTGTTCAGTACAACTTATTCATAACAAGTACCCATGTGATGACTTGATATCACAATATCATGACCAGTGAGGACGGGTCATCAGTCAATGCACATGCTAGTTTTAAAGGTATCAGCATCGCCCTTAGCTTCTAAGATAATACAGCGACCAGGGACCTTTAAGAATGAAACTTCTGGGATTATAGGTTCTCACATCAAGTCACTACTTGACCTATGGAAGCAAACACTCTAAGAGCATTTATACAGTTAACTATTCTATCACAATAGAAATAATAACACAATAAAAGAACTTGTCAAAATATATAAATGAAATGCATATAGTACATTATTCATCAAATGAAAAATTACAGCTAACAAACATACAATCCACAAGACTCAAACAAGAGTTGATCATTTAAGTATCATATACCCATAGATCTAACATGATCGTCATGCTTTCTCTGTGCAAGTGGCTTTGTCAGTGGATTCACAATGTTTTCCTCAGTCGGCACTCTGCTAATGCTCACATCTCCTCGATCGACAATCTCTCGAATTAGATGGAACCGCCGAAGTATGTGCTTGGAGCGCTGATGAGGTCTAGGTTCCGAAGCAATTGCAATTGCACCGTTGTTGTCATAGTAAAGATCTACAGGACGAACAATGCTAGAAACTACATGTAGCTCGCCGATGAATTTCTTAATCCATGCAGCCTCCTTCACTACATTTGCAGCGGCGATATACTCGGCTTCAGTTGTAAAATCGGCAACTGTATCCTGCTTGGAACTCTTGCAGCTAAGAGCACCTCTATTTAGGCAAAACACAAACCCTGACTGAGACTTTGAATCGTCCCTCTCAGTCTGGAAGCTAGTATCCGTGTAACCCCTTACAAACGAGCTCTTCCTCTCCACCAAATACCAAGAACGTATCCTTAGTCCTTTACAAGTACTTCAGGATATTCTTGACGGCAATCCGGTGACTTTCATCGGGATTAGACTGATACCTGCTAGTCATGCTCAAGACATAAGAGACATCGGGTCTAGTACATATCATTGCATACATGATTGACCCAATCGCCGAAGCATATGAAATCAACTTCATGCGGTTCTTATCTTCACAAGACTTAGGACACTGGTCCTTAGAGAGACTCACACCATGAGACATGGGTAAGAATCCTTTCTTGGACTCAAGCATGTTGAACCGCTTCAACACCTTGTCAATGTACGTACTTTGGGTCAAACCCAACAATTTTTTCGATCTATCTCTAATTCTCTATAAATCTTAATACCTAGTATATAAGTCGCATCACCCAAGTCCTTCATTGAAAAGCAGCCCCCTAGGTTATTCTTAACAACTTGCAGGGTCGGTTTGTCATTCCCGATAAGCAGTATGTCATCTACATACAATATCAAAAAGACAACTATGCTCCCACTAATCCGTTTGTAAACACACAGTTCATCCTCGTTTTTGACAAAACCAGACTCTTTGATCTTTTCATCAAAACGAAGATTCCAACTTCGAGAATCATGTTTTAATCTATAAATGGATTTTTGCAGTTTGCATATTTTAGTGGTTTCACCTGGAGATACAAAACCCTCAGGTTGTGTCATATACACTTCCCCAAGGAGGTTTTCATTTAGGAAAGCCGTTTTGACATTCATCTGTCAGATCTCATATTCATAATACGCAGCAATAACAAACAAAATTCTGATGGAATTAACTATGGAGACAGGGGAAAAAGTCTCATCATAGTCACTATCATGAATTTGCTTGAAATTTTTAGCCACAAATCGCCCTTTGAATGTCTGTACATTCCCATCCATGTCAGTGTTCTTCTTGAAGACTCACTTGCACCCTATGGGTCTTACCCCTTTAGGTGGTTCCACCAATGTCCAAACTTAGTTTTCGTACATGGAGTTTATTTCAGATTTCATGGCCTCAAAGCCACTTCTCGGAGTCTGGTCCACTCATAGCCTCTAGGTAGGTTGCAGGCTCATCATCATGATCCATAAGTAACACATTACCTATTTGAGACATGAGAAATCCATATCTCTCAGGCTCAAACCGTGGTCTACCAGATCTACGTGGAACTTGTGTTTCTTGAGTAGGCTCTCGAGCTACAACAACTTGTAGTTCTGACTCAGGTTCCAATTCCGGTTCATTTACAGTTTGTGGTTCTTGAACTTTTTCAAGTTCTACCTTAGCAGCCCTTTTACTTAAGAACTCTTTCTCAAGAAAGACACCAGTACTCGCGACAAACACTTTGTCCTCAGACGATAGGTAGAAATAGTACCATTCAGTTTTCTCATGATACCCCACAAAATAACACTTATCTGATTTGAGTTCCAGCTTGTCAGGCATTTGACGTCGCACGTATGCCTCACAGCCCCAAATTTTAATGAACGACATACTAGGACGCTTTCCAGTCCATATCTCATATGATGTCTTTAGAACCGCTTTCGTTGGAGCACGATTTAGTGTTAAAACAGCAGTTTTTACGGCAAAATCCCAAAAGGAAACAAACAGATCTGCATGACTCATCATCGATCGCACCATGTCTAATAAAGTACGATTCCTCCGCTCAGATACACCATTATGCTGTGTTGTTCTAGATGGAGTGAGCTGTGATACAATATCACACTCTTTCAGATGATCACAAAACTCATGACTTGGGTATTCGCCACCTTGATCAGATCGGAGCGCTTTAACCTTCTTACCCAATTGGTTCTCTACTTCGTTCTTAAACGCTTTGAACTTTCCAAAAGTTTCGGATTTGCACTTCATAAAATACACATATCCGTATCTACTGAAATCATCAGTAAATGTAACAAAGTAGAAATACCTACCTCTAGCCGTAGAACTCATGAGTTCATATACATCACTATGTACCATACCTAAGAGATCATCATCCCTCTCATTAAAGCCAGTGAAAGGGACTTTATTCATCTTGCCTAACAAACAAGATTCACATCTCTTAAATGATTCATAATCAAATGAGTCCAGTAGCCCATCTTTATGGAACTTGGATATACGTTTCTCATTTATGTGACCCAAACAACAATGCCAAAGATACGTAGGGTTCGAGTAATTCGTTTTTAGTCTTTTAATATTTTCTTTGTTATAGATTTGATGGTTTAAGTTCAAAACATATAAACCATTAAACATTTTGACTACAATATAACAAACATCATTCTTAAATATATAACAATAATTGTTCTTAATAAGAAAAGAAAAGAAAATCCAATCATGTCTAAATATGAAATAGAAATAATGTTTCTAGTTATTGCAGGAACATAATAACAGTTATCAAGTTTCAAAACAAGCCCACTGGTAAAGAAAGACGGTAAAACCCTACGACGACAACAACTCTTGCTCTATTGCCAATGTGTAGGTCCACCACTATTTTACTCAGCATTCTTCTCCTTCCCAGTTCCTGCACATTTATACAAATGTGAGAACCACATCCGGTATTTAATACCCAGGATGGAGCAAAAAGATTTATCTCTATAACATAAATACCCGAAGCGGAAGTCATACCTCCCCTCATCTTTTGCAGACCCTCAATGTACGAAGGATAATTCCTCCTCCAATGACCAGCCTTGCCACAGTGGTTGCACTTTCCCTCTTTCCCTGAGTCTTTCTTTTTCAATGCAGAAGATTTGGGCTCCAGAGCTGACTTAGGTCCTACCTTCGTCTTCTTGAAGCCCTTGACCTTGCCCTTGCCTTTATGCACCATCAGTATGAGGCTAGCAGACTTAGCCTTCTTTATGTTTATCTAGGCAGTTCGCAACATGCATAGCAGCTCAGACAGTGTTTTGTCTATCTCATTCATGTTATAGTTTAAGACAAATCACTCATAATTGTCCGACAACGATTGCAGGATCAGGTCTGTGGCCAACTCTTGGCCCAGAGGGAACCCTAGTTTTTCAAGGTTCTCGATATACCTAATTATCTTGAGTACGTGAGTCCCTACTAGGGACCGAGATCCCATCTTGCACTGGAACAACGCCTTAGTGACATCGAGTCTCTCTTGACGAGCTTGCACTTGAAACATTTTTTTGAGATGCTCGTCAATTTCCTTGCAACCCATGCTCTCGTGTTGCTTTTGGAGCTCATAGTTTATGGTCGCAAGCATGAGACATTCAACGTCTAAAGAGTCGTCGAGATACTTCTTGTAAGCATCTTTATCAGCACGGGACGCATTCCCGACAGGCTCATCAGGGGATACCTCTTCCAAAACATAGAGCTTGCGCTCTTGCCTGGAACAATTCTCAGGTTTCTGTATCAGTCCAGATAATTTGTTCCACTCAGTTTTTCCTTCTCAAGGATCGCTTTGAGCGACAAGGTGTGATGTGAACCACTTGCCATTAAAATTCTACAAGGATCAATGCAAAGTAGAATTAATATTACATTTCATAAATATATTTTTCTTTCAATTTGGGCTTCAATCAAAATAACTCACAATATTTTTATCAAACTGATAACCCTCGATATCAATTCAAAAAGTTTATGCGAGTAACTTTTTTAGTGGACAAGATCCATATTTCACTAACATTATGAGTCAGCTTTGGTTTTTCTCTTACAATGCAGTTATTTAGGTAGATAATGTTTGTCAATTGCATCACAATGCAACTTTTGTATGGCTGGTGAATAACTCTTTATTCGTATCCATCATATGGTGCATGCCAACCCTATGCCTCTGGACACTCAACCTTTGAGATCACCCAGTTAAGCTTGACCCGATGTCAACAGTGAGATATCACAATTATCCGCTCGCACACTTACCAAGATAAATTAATGCACCTTGCTTTGGCAAGCCCACACTTCATCGATCGAGGCAGGAAGAGTGTCATCCATCGGAAGACATCCAAATACTTAATATTGTTTAATGGATTTTGATATTCGATTAACTCTTTAATCATGGTTAACATTTAACCAATGTGCACATCCGCAAACATTCAACAACATAAATAATCCAAATGCATCCCAGATGTGCACGAGAAGATCATCAATATTTGATGAATTAAGCTAAATCTGAATATCTAGAACACTTCTAAAACTTCAGATTTACATGCACTGGACATGAGCAACACCAACTCCACTTACACAGTAGACAAACTCGTCACTTTATGTGTGCGATACAAAATCTACCACATCCTTGGCTTTGCAAACCAACAAAAGTGACGATTACTGTTAAAGAGTAGAAACAAAGAAATCACATGCGTTTTTGGTGGGTTTCTAAGAATAGATTTGGCCTTTTAGAACACTTCTAAAACTCAAAATCTACACGCCATGAATTTAGCAACTTCTGAAACAATGATCATCGCAGAACCTCCCTCTGATATCACTTTTGAGTTTTAGTGGGTGGCACAACAGTTGTGCGCGCAGCTGAAATAAGGAAACAAGGAAAACACAAAAGGAAATTGTGGATTTGCGATGACCATTAATCAAGTAATGTTGCAATAAATAAATTTGTAATTTTGCGGGATTGAGTCGATACTCAACCTATGTGCTCCGAAGAAATCCAACGAACGGCAACAACCGGAGTTCGAGCGTAAAATAGTATCCACGCCTCTACGAGTATCCACACGAGCACGAAGAACCTCAGACTCTTGTTACACAAGATCTAGGTCGGATGAAAGCTTGCACTCAACGTCTCCACGGATTACTAAATCCGTTCAAGGAGAGGCGACAACGATGTCTAGGAAACTCTTTCCTGCGGCGGCTAGGGACGGCGGACAGTCGGCGGCGACAAGCGGCGGTCGGAGGAAGCGGCGACGACAGTCGCGGATGCGGAACAGTTCCGCCGCGAGGAGATTGTCGCTGCCGGCTTCGCGATTTAGGTCTGGAATGAACAGTCGCCTATTCGGTTCAACAGTAAAATCCCATTTATACCTTGAACCGAACCAGCCAATGCCAACAAAGAACGACCGAACTGGACTTAGAAGAAATAAACCGTCGAGACAAAATTCGGTAAGTATCAGATCGATACACGACGAATCGGCGTATGGTTACGACGAAACACGACGAATTGAAGAGTAGTCACGACGATACACGACAAATCGTCGAGTATTACTTCAATACTCGACAAATCGTTGAATGGTCACGACGATACTCGACGAATCCAGCCCATTCGTCGAAACCCCTTACCCATACGCGATGAATTTCCCTTAGCTTCTACCAACTACGTACCGGTCGACCCATATTCACAATACAGGTCCCGGAATGAAATTCCACCATGTCCAGAATGTCATAGGCTTGGTCCTTCACTCATATCTCATATGAGGAAGGCCAACGCAAACCTATCCAACTTCTCCAAAACTCTTATGTGCGACCTCATAGGCTCATACTGTGTTGGCAGTGAGACTACATGCTTGATCACTTTCAGATCACCATGGGAGCACCAACAGGTGGCCTCTTCATCAGATGAACATGAAGAATGCCTTCCTCAATGACGATCTTGCTGAGGAAATTTATATGGATCCACCCCCCGGTTACAAGCTTCAGGGGGAGTATTTGGGCCATGTTTGCCTTTTGCAGAAGTCCTTGTATGAGTTGAAGCAGTCTCCTCGTGCGTGGTTTGAGCAGTTCGGTACTGTTGTGCTTCAGAGTGGGTTCACCAGATGTCATGCCGACCACACGTACTTTGTTCGGACTGCTGTGAATGGCCATATGGTCATTATTGTTGTCTATGTGGATGATATCATCCTTACCGATGACGATAACTCGGGGATACATCAGATCAAGAGGGTTCTTCAGAAGGCATTTGGGGCCTCTGAAGTATTTTCTCGGGATTGAGGTTGCAAGATCTCAGCACAGGATCTCCTTATCTCAGCGCAAGTATACACTCGACCTCTTAAGTGATACTGACCTTCTTGGGTGCTCTCCTGTGTCTACACCTATGGATCCAAACCACCGCCTTCACGCCGAGTCTGGCGATCCTCTCCCTGAACCGGGCAGATATCAACGTCTTGTTGACAGGCTTATCTACTTGACCAACAATCGCCTTGACATTAGCTTTGCTGTGAGTGTGGTCAGTCAGTTCATGCATGCTCCCCGGACTTCTCACCTAGATGCATCATTTCAGATCCTCCACTACTTGAAGGGATCTCCTGCCCTAGGGCTCTTCTACCGTTCATCTCCGGCCCCTAGCCTCACTTGTTACACGGATTTTGACTATGCTGATTCCCTCACTGATCGACGTTCTACTTCGGGGATGTGCACTTTCTATGATGACAATCTTATTTCCTGGAAGAGCAAGAAGCGGAGTGTTGTCTCCCGCTCGTCTGCTGAGGCTGAGTACTGGGCTATGACCCATGACGCTACTGAGCTCCTTTGGATGCGTACTCTCTTGACCGAGCTTGGATCTCCTCCCTCTGGTTCTTCGACTCTTGTGTGCGATAATCAGTCCGCTCTCATGCTTGCCTCCGACTCGGTTCTGCACGAGTGGACTAAGCATATTGAGGTTGATATTCACTTTCTCAGGGAGCACATCCGTTCAGGGACTCTTGAAGCGTCCTATGTTCCCTCCGCAGAGCAGATTGCATATGCCTTCACCAAGGCGGTTGGGCCTTCCAGACTTCTCTCTACATGTGGCAAACTGGGCTTGCTTGACTTCTTCGCGCCAGCTTGAGGGGAAGTATTGATGTGTTATTTTTATATCTCCTTATTTTATTTCAGGTTATGTGTGTGGATGAGATTCTCCTTGTATCTCATATATATATATATATCTTTATCATATAAAGCAATAGGCATATCTCAAAGCACACCATGAATCTTATCTGGACCGTCCGATCTCCAAGAAATCAAATCGGACCATTGGATTCCTAAAGGGTGGCCTGCAATTAAAAAAAATCCAAAAAGGTTACTGTTCATCCTGTGAAATATCCCGATACCGCAAAATCTCCGCGAACTCCTTCCGCGCCCTCCTCTGCCGCCGGCGGCGGAGCCGCCGGCGGCCTGCCCGGAGCCCACCGGCGGGTTCGCTGGCCTCCGGCGAACCCGCCGTGGGTTGTCCCGCGGCGAGCGGGCAGGGCCACCGCCGGCGGTGGCCCTGCCCGTGAGACCCAGAGCCGCCGGCGGCGGAGCCGCCGGCGGCCTGCCCGGAGCCCACCGGCGGGTTCGCCGGAGGCCGGCGAACCAGCCGGTGGGCTCCGGGCAGGCCGCCGGCGGCAGAGCCGCCGGCTGCAGAGGAGGGCCCCGCGTCAGCACGCAGAAGCGGGGGAGGGGGGGATTTTCTTTATTTTTTTCAATTTTTTCATTTTTCTTATATAATTATTTATTAAATTTTAATTTGATTTAAATATAATATAAATATAATAATTATTTATTAAATTTTAATTTCCCGGGGGGTCAAGGGGCCGAAGCCCGTTTGATTGCGGGTGAAGCCCGCAGCGACGCATCGAGAACGGGCGAAGCCCGTTCGAAGATGCGGGGGGCGGGCGAAGCCCGCCCGGGAGTCAAGCGGGCGAAGCCCGCTTGATTGCGGGCGAAGCCCGCAGCGACGCATCGAGAACGGGCGGAGCCCGTTCGAAGATGCTAGTATATATATATATATATATATATATATATATATATATATATATATATATATATATATATATATATATATATATATGTGTTTCCCCCTATGAGGATGAATATACAATTCTTTTCCTCTTATTTGATTACAAATACTAATTTTCGAAAATGATTTTTTAGGCCAAACTCAAATGCAGTTATACAAATGTTGTCAAGCCTTAGCTGTCAAACTCATAGACCCCAAAAAATAAAACTTGAGTCAAAAATATTTTACGGATGTTCCAAGCATAGTTAAACTGGCATCACTATGTTTAATACTGTTAGAAAAGCTCAATTAAGGGCCCATGTTTTCTCCTCCTTTCTCTCTCCTTTTATTAGTCCCACATCTTGTATTAGGATTTCTCTCCTCATTCTTCTCCTATATAAGTGTATTTATACTTGTAACTATTCATTCAAGGAAGTATATACAAGCTTTGAGATCTCTCTTTACATGGTATTAGAGCTAGGTTGGTCTCCTCCTTGGGTATCCGACCTAACCATATTTTTTAACCGCCTTTCTTCCTTGGCTATCCGCGCGGCTTTCCCTTAGCTGCGGACTCTTGCGGCCTGCTTTCTTTCTAACCGCCTCCAACTCTGCTTCTCTCGTGGCTTCCACCTCCTCCTTCCTACCACCTCTCCTTTTATAATCCTCTCTCACGTGGGTCCACTTTCTCCTATACCTTCTCTTCCTGCGCGAACTCTTTCTATCCGCTGCGGCCTCTTCTGTACACCGGGCGGGCTTGTGGTGCAAGACTGCTCGCTGCTCCCTCTCCCTGCTCGCTTGCTGATCGCTGCTCGCCGCGACCTGCCTCTCCTGCTCGCCGCGACCTGCCTTTCCTGATCGTTGTGACCTGCCTCTCCTGCTCGCCGCGACCTGCCTCTCCTGCTGGCTGCTCCCTCTCCCTGCTCGCTTGTTGATTGCTGCTCGCTGCTCGCCGCGACCTGCCTCTTTTGCTCGCCGCGACCTGCCTTTTCTGCTCGCTGCGACATGCCTCTCCTGCTCGCTGCGACCTGCCTCTCCTGCTCGCCGAGACCTGCCTCTCCTGCTCGCCGCGACCTGCCTCTCCTGCTCGCTGCGACCTCGCCTACCCGCAGCTGGCTTTCCTGCTCTCTACTCGCCTGTGGCCTGCCTTGTCGCAAGCGCTCTCCTCTCTGTTCTTAGCCGCATCTGGTCGCGACCTCGCTTGTCGCTGGTGTGCCCGCCGAGACCGTGCGGCTATCTTCTCTGCCGACTTCTCCCTTTCACTTCGGCCTCCTTCTACTAGTCGCATTCTGGTCGCGATCTCCTGGTCGCTCGTGTGTCCGCCGAGACCGTGCGACTACCTATTCTATCCGCCCAGTCTCTTCTGCTGGCCGCACACGGCTTCCGATACTTCCGCTGCTACTTCTGCTCCACCAGCCCGTGCGGCTGCCACGACTTCCGAACTCCGTGACGAGTTACAGATTACTACTATCTCTCTAACTGGAAAAAGGAATTTCGTTGAGTGGGTTCACTCGGTTCGCCGGGTTCTGCAGACGAAGGGTCTTCTTCACCACTTGACCCGCACTACTCCGACTGCTCCCTCCAATGACTGGCTTCGCGATGATGGTCGGGTCCAGTCCCGGCTTCTCAACTCTATGAACACCGAGCCCTATAAGATGACCATGTATAATGACACGACAAAGACCATGTGGGAGGAGCTTCACTCTTTTTACTCTGGCCATGACAGCCTACAACACCTATATGATATCATTTCCGATCTTCAGAATCTGGACCCGGGTGCTCCTGACGATATGCTCTCCTTCGTGGCTAAAGCCAAGAGTTTGGCCGAGGCTTGGATTCAACATCAGCCTCCTACTACCAATCTATCCACTCAACGGAACCAGAAAGAAGCTGTCGTCATCGCCATGATGATGTCTCGGGTTCCTCCCCACCTGCATAGTGTTCGGGCCCAGATTCTATCATCCCCCACAACTCCTTCACTGTCTGATGTCTGCTCCATGCTTCTAAAAGTCACGCCTCCCTCCGAGGCTCCTCCTGGTTTTTCCCCGACTCTTCTTTAACAGCCTCTCCTTTCGACCCCTCCTACTCGTGGATCTTCCACTCGGAGGGCCGACCCCCGTCTCGGGGACGAGGACGTGGTGGTCGCTCTTCTATGAAATGCACCTACTGTGGCCGGGATAATCATCTTGAGGCTACCTTTTACCGCAAGCATGGTTTACCTCCTCACCTTACTGCTACTACCTCTGCTGCTCCGGCTCCCACTGGGTCTTCTGCCCCTAATCCGGCCACCACTACCCGCCAAGACATTGATGAGCTCCGCACCCAACTCCAACAGCTTCAGGGTGCCCTCAACCGCTCCTCCGGCTCCGTTGCGTCCTTTTCTGCGGAAGGTATAACCTGTCTTTCTCGTAGTCCTTGCTGGATCGTTAATTCCGGCGCTACTCACCATATTACCTCCCAGAAGCCCACAGAGTACCTACGGACGCCTCATCCTCTTTGCATCACTGTGGCCAACGGTGACACCCTACCAGTCTCTGGCGCCGCTGCTCTTCAGCTTACGTCGAACCTTTCTCTTTCCTCGGTTCTTCACGTTCCAGGATCTTCTTTCAATTTATTGTCTGTTAGTCGTCTCACACACGACCTTGATTGTTGCATTACCTTTTCACCTTCTTCTTTTCTTATGCATGATTGCCGCACCCGGAGTACTATTGGTAAGGGGCGGCTGTTGAATGAGCTGTACATCTTAGATATCCCACCCACTCTTCTCTCCGCCGTCTCCACTGTTGATTGGCATCGCCGCCTTGGGCATGCTCCCCTTCCGATTCTCAAGCGGGCTCTTCCTGATGTTCCTCTGCGGGAGTTCTCTTGTGAATCTTGTATTTACGACAAACAACATCGTTCTTCCTCCCCCCCTGTCTGTACCAGGAGTAGTACTCTTTTATCTTTAGTTCATTCTGATGTATGTTGTCCTTATAGAGTCCTCAGTATTTTTGGCTTTCGCTATTTTGTCACGTTTATTGACGATTACTCGCATACAACGTGGCTCTATTTACTCCATGATCGAACTGAACTTACCTCTGTGTTTCACGCCTTTTTAATTGAGATGCGTATGCAGTTCACCACCCCCTTAAAGTCATTTGCATTGATAATGCTCGCGAGTATACGGGTCGCAGCTTCTCCAATATCTGCACCGAGTTTGGTGTCATCCATCAAACTTCATGTGCGTATACCCCTCAGCAAAACGAGGTGGCAGAACGGAAAAATCGACATCTTCTCGATGTTGCGCGCTCCCTTATGTTCCAAATGCACGTTAAATTTAATATTGGAATTTTGCTGTCTCCACAGCCTGTCATCTCATCAACCGCCTTCTCTCATCTGTGCTTAATTTTGCCTCACCAATCCAACTCCTCTATCCCTCCACCAACCTCACTTCTCTCACACCGCGGATCTTCGGGTGTGTCTGCTATGTCCATCTTTTTGGCCCTCCTTCAGACAAACTTGCTCCTCGGGCTGCCAAGTATATGTTTGTTGGCTACTCCCGGACTCAAAAGGGGTATGTCTGCTACTATCCTTCTGACGACAAGCTGGTCGTTTTTGCGGATGTCACCTTCTGCGAAAACCAGCCCTTCCACTTACCTTGCCCCACCTCGTTTTCTGCTCCTTCTCTTCCTCGGCCTGCTGTACCGGTCACGCCATCTTCTCTGCCATCTTCTTCCTCCTCTCACAACGCCCCTCCTCGGGTTCCTCCACCCCTTATTCGTGTCTACTCTCGTCGCCCATCCAAGGATGCTCCCGTGCACCAGCTCCCCGCTACTAACGATCCCTCGGCTACGGCAGATCCAGCTCCCGTCTCTACAACTCATCCCTTGGCCAACTACGTCTCTCTCCATCGTCTGACGCCGCCTCTCTACGCATTTGCCACCTCTCTTTCCTCTATTTCTATTCCTAACACTGTGCAGGAGGCGCTTCAACACCCAGGGTGGCGGGCAGCCATGAACGATGAAATGCGGGCTCTCTGGGCTAACCAGACCTGGGATCTGGTTCCTCTTCCTGCAGGCCACACCTCCGTTAGCTGCAAATGGGTCTTTGTTATTAAACATGCGGCGGATGACACTGTTGAACGTCTGAAGGCTCGCCTCATGGCACGGGGCTTTACTCAGCAACATGACCTTGATTACGAGGAAACCTTCTCTCCCGTGGCAAAATTGAACACAGTCCGCGTTCTTCTCTCCTTAGCTGTTCATCGTCACTGGCCCCTTTATCAGCTGAATATTAAAAATGTCTTCCTCAACGGCGATCTACAGGAGACAGTTTATATGCAGCAACCTCCCTGGTTTGAGACCACGGGGGAGTCTCTGGTATGTCACCTTCGGAAATCCATTTACGGTCTCAAACAGTCCCCGCGCGCGTGGTTTGAAAAATTCAGTAAGGTTGTCTGTGCTAGTGGCTTCACTCGGAGCTCGGCTGATTTTTCTCTCTTCACCCGACATCGGTCAACCGGGACTGTGATTCTTCTGGTCTACGTTGACGATATCCTGATTATTGACAACGACACGACAGGAGTACAACAGATCAAGGAACAGTTAAATTCCGCCTTTCGGACCAAAGATCTGGGCAACCTTCGGTATTTTCTTGGGCTCGAGGTTGCACGAAGCTCTGATGGTCTTGTGTTATCTCAAAGGAAGTACTGTATGGACTTCATGATGCCGGTTATTTTGGGTGCAAACCTGCGGAGACTCCTATGGACGCCAATCACAAGCTCTCGGCCCATAGCTCTGACTCTGACAAGCTGCTTACAAATCCGGAATATTACAGACGTCTGGTTGGGAAGCTGATCTACCTTACGGTAACTCGACCAGACATCTCGTTTGCTGTGGGAGTTGTGAGTCGGTTCATGCACGCTCCTCGGACATCTCATCTTCAAGACGTCGAGCGCATCCTTCGATAACTCAAGAGCGCCCCCGGACAAGGACTTGTATACCGTCAATCCACATCTCTATCTCTTGTCGCGTATTATGACGCTGACTATGAAGGATCTATTGATGATAGACGCTCCACAACTGGGTTCTGTACTTACTTTGGTGGACATCTCATAACTTGGCGTAGCAAGAAACCGACTGTGGTTGCGCGTTCTTCTGCTGAAGCCGAGTACCGGGCTATGGATGCGGTTGTTTCCGAGCTAACCTGGCTTGAGGGCCTTCTGAGAGACTTGGGTGTTCGTCTCTCATCTCCGACAACCTTATTTTGTGATAGTCAGACAGCAATTCATATTGCCAAGAATCCTGTTTTCCACGAACGCACAAAGCATATTGAAGTTGACTGTCACTTTATCCGGGAAAAGGTTCAGTGAAAGAAGATAGATTTGGAGCATGTTCCTGCTACAGACCAAGTTGCGGACATCCTGACGAAAGCTCTCTTCAGGCCACTATACTATCAGTTGTTATCCAAGCTTGGTGCCTACGACTTGTACGCTCCAGCTTGCGGGGGAGTGTTAGAAAAGCCCAATTAAGGGCCCATGTTTTCTCCTCCTTTCTCTCTCCTTTTATTAGTCCCACATCTTGTATTAGGATTTCTCTTCTCATTTTTCTCCTATATAAGTGTATTATGCCTGTAACTATTCATTCAAGGAAGTATATACAAGCTTTGAGATCTCTCTTTACAAATACCATAGTTTTACACCCCTATTGCTGAAACGAAGCAACTATTCTAAATAAAGCATTAGAATGCTTACATGCCGGTAAATGTATTTTTCAAAATATATCAATATTGTAAATTTCATGATTGTATTGGGTATACAGTCAAAAATTACAGTCTTTCGATCCATGATTTGTCTGACTAAGGATTAATTGACATAGGATAAATGGAAAACTGTGATGTGAATATGCACTAACTGAATTCTAATGAGTGTATGCATGTGTAGTGAATACGGGGAGACCTAGAATGATGCAATACTCATGCAAGAATCTGACAAGTTAATTGACAATGAATATTGAAATTAATAAACGAAATACAAACATACACAATTGAAAAACAATGGGTTAGATACGGAACAAGTTTTAATTGGATTAGAACAAAATGTGTTTCCACTAAATGCTCGACTATTTTGTCTTTCAAATAGAACAGTAATTAGACAAAGTAATCCGAATCAAGATCCCTATTAATATGTTTATTCACCCAAATAATCAACAAAGGAAATAATGACTTTCAATTAGAATTTATATAAGCAAGTCAGACCAAATGATGAAGATTTGCTGCAATTTCGAACTTGTATAACGAGTGTGAGGTGGCCATGTTGTTGAATTTTTAATGTTCTGCACCAACTTTGGTTTCCTGAGGTCAGGGAATGCTGGAGAATGGCAGCCAGATGGGGTAAACACCAAGACAGGCTACTGAATGTAATCTTGGAGGGCTGGAATATCATGGAAGAAGCAACCATGCGGCGCTGTTCTTGAAATTCAGTGAAATAGCAGTCAACTACATTAGTGGGCAACAAGAGATGGTTGAAACAACTGGAATTCCGCCAAGAAGGGTTGTCCAAGGCGGGAGGACTGCACCAAGATGTTTGTAACAAAGCTCTGGAAACATGAGCTAGACTACAAGAATTGGCTGGAGGCAGTCCAGATGTGCTTTAGAAAGGGTCGGCGTCCGGTGCGGCCATATCAAAGAAAGTTGCTGCTCTAGGAGGATTTTCCGCCTGGAATCAAAGATGGGCTACAACCAATGATTGATTGTGGGGAACACGTAGTCTGGTGTTGTCACTGCACTGGAACAACAAAAAGCATCTCGTTTTTGCCCCAGGAAGGGTCGACTATCCAAATTGCACAATGATGTGATTTAAAGTGGGGGGAGTGTAGTTTTGAATGATAATAAAATGCGACCTATTTAAAATAATTGGCGCGAGGGGACTTCGCAGGCTATTCTCTAATGAAATAAACGACCTAAGTGTCACTCGCGGACGTAGGGCTACCACACATGTATGATAACATCACAAATACTAAATCCACAGGCATATAGAATAAGTGGGTGACAACACAGATATGAAAGTGACGGTAATTAGGAGATAGAGAAACTATGGCAAGCTCAATTAATTACTATCCATCTAAACATGTAAGCATAAAAATTACTAGCGATCGCAATGCGAGGAGACGAGAGGTATACTACGGGGAAGAGAGGTGGAGTCTTCCAAATCCTCTCAAGATGTAGGAGGCAGCGACAGGAGGTTGCAGGGCTCGGGATGGCCTGAAATCGGGCTTCTGGCGGTAGCAAAATACTCGGAACAGTGTCGCAACTGACTGGAAACAGGGGGGAGGTTGGCCGGAAGCGATGAAATCGAAGGAGAAACCTCTGACCGAAGGAGGAGGAAGCAGGAGGGGTTCGCCGGAGCATAGGTATGCTCAGGCGAGTTCACCGGCTGCTGGGGTGGCTCCACAGGCGGCGGCGTCAACGAAGAGGGGCGTTGGAATGGTGCGGGTTGTCGGAAGTTGCCGTCGGGAACGGGGAAAGCAGCAAGAGAATTGGTCGGCCCTGGAAGGACCACCAAGGGCGGCGCCGGAACTGGACGGGACGGGAAAAGAGGAAGCAGTGTTGATGTCGGGGAAGGCGAAGTGCGGTGCTGGGGAAAACCGACTGATAGCCACAAAGGGTTTCGATCAATTTCATTCCCAGCAGGCTTAACATGAAGGGGGAAGGCTGATTTTATAAGGGGGGGATTAGGGTTTCAAGATGGGCTTTGGTAGTGGGCTTTGGAGGTGGGCTTTGGAGGGCTAGTAGAACACATTAACTTTGGGCTTAACTTGAAAGGAAATTGCTAATTATAACTTGGAATAGTTAATTAATTAAGCTTGTCCTAATTAACCCTTCTCCTACAATACCAGACCTATGCATTTAGGGTCACGTTGGCCGGTCACACCAACGAGTCAAACAAAAATTGCGCGAAAGCGTGCGCGATACAAAATTACATCAAAAGCGCTAATACATGCACGATACAACTTGACGCTACACCATAATTCAAAAATGCGCAAAAACATGCGCTATAATAATAAAAGACACGTGCAATAAAACAATAATATTAACGACGCAATGCGGGTTACATCAATTCTCCCGGGGTTGAAAGAGCTCGACCCCGACGAGACTCGATGTAATCTGCAAGTAGAAAGTCTGAGCGTCAATCAAAGAGATGCTGCATACTGTCCTGCTGATGCCATGGCTGCGACCCAAGACCTGGAAGTAACCTCTCATCCCCCAAAACTCGCAATCCATTAGTCAAAATTTCATGCCAAATGTTTAAATAAACAATAATTATTAGAGCTTTTAGAGGAGGACAGGGCGGTGTGTGGGGAGAACACATGGCAGTAGGGAGAACATGAAGCAAGGGGAATCAGCCCGTGGAATTAGTAACTCATAATGCAACATACTCTCGTCTGATAGACACCTACGAACGTCAGCTAGACCATGGTCGTCTATCGTCATGATTTCACCCGATGAACTTCCGCTCAAGTCACAAAATTTTAAACAGATCCCAAATTTGGCGTGTAAAACTTTCCATAAAAATCCTTTGAAGCGGGTGTCCCGATGGGGAGTAAAAAATCTAAGTATGGTCTCGACTCCCTCGAGACGAGTAGACCTAGAAGTTTCAGACCTCAAACGATAGTGAGGTGGTGGTATAACATGCTCGTCTACAACTAAAGAGAAGTGATGTGGACTAAAGGCGTGCCCGTCGAATACGAAGTCGATGAAAGGTGGTGCCTCGGGGGCCTCAGGTGAGGGACCACCGAACACAATGTCTGTGGACTCAAGGGTCTGTGGCAGTGGTGGGTAAAGAAAGTCAAGACACAAGATGCACGGGTCTGTGTCACCCAAGATGAGGACCTCATCACTAACCAAATCCTCTGGGAGAAGAGAAAGCAACGATGTGTCATCCGTGGCTAGTGACGCATCACTAGTAAGTCCTCCCTGGAGTGGGGCCTCAGGAAACAACTCGGCGACTGAATGATGTGAGTCAGTGGAGGAAAGTTGACACACCAAGTCAATCAGGAGGAAGGAATGAGGAGGGAAGACCTCATCTTCCTGGAGCAGGGGCTCGGGAAGAACTTCCTCGATCGAAGGGGGTGCTAAAATGGAGACAGGTGGAGACACGACTTCAGCCGGAGTGAATAAAATAGGAGAGAGTTCTTCTTCCTGTAGCAGGGGCTCAGGAAGAACATCCTCGATTGAAGGAAGTGCTATAGTGGAGACATGTGGAGTCACGACAACAGTCGGAGTGATAAAAATAGGAGGAAATTTCTCTTCCGAGAGCAGGGGCTTCAGAAGAATCTCCTCGACTGAAGTGAGCATCACAGTGGAGGTGGGTGGAGCTAAAGGGCTCGTCGTGAAACTGAGGAGATGTGGAGGACTAACGAGGCACCTAACCTCGGTTTTTACTACGTGAGAAGTGGGAAGGTATGCAGGAGCAGCATAATACGTGCGCGTTGTCACCTCCAGGTTGTGAACAGAGGTGCACAAGCCACGCAGATTTTGTCGGACGTCAGCAGTGACACACTCAACATCTTTCACCAAAGCTCTCATGCGCGTGTCTAAATCACTCATCATATATTTTTTTTAAAACGAAAACAAAATGTAAACCTAGAATTTGAAAACGACCGGCGCTCAGCTATCCCACGATAGGAGTGAGATATCCCAGCAGCCACACCAAACTGATGTGATTTAAAGTGGGGGGGGGGGGTGTAATTCTGAATGATAATAAAATGCGACCTATTTAAAATAATTGGCGCGAGGGGACTTCGCAGGCTATTCTCTAATGAAATAAACGACCTAAGTGTCACTCGCGGACGTAGGGCTACCACACACGTATGATAACATCACAAATACTAAATCCACAGGCATATAGAATAAGTGGGTGACAACACGGATATGAAAGTGACGGTAATTAGGAGATAAAGAAACTAGGGCAAGCTCAATTAATTACTATCCATCTAAACATGTAAGCATAAAAATTACTAGCGATCGCAATGCGAGGAGATGAGAGGTATACCACGGGGAAGAGAGGCGGAGTCTTCCAAATCCCCTCAAGATGTAGGTGGCAGCGGCAGGAGGTTGCAGGGCTCGGGATGGCCTGAAATCGGGCTTCTGGCGGCAACAAAATACTCAGAACAGTGTCGCAGCTGACTGGAAACAGGGGGAGGTTGGCCGAAAGCGATGAAGTCGCAGGAGAAACCTCTGACCGAAGGAGGAGGAAGCAGGAGGGGTTCGCCGGAGCATAGGTATGCTCAGGCGAGGTCACCGGCGGCTGGGGTGGCTCCACAGGCGGCGACGTCAACGAAGAGGGTCGTTGGAATGGTGCGGGTTGTCGGAAGTTGCCGTCAGGAACAGGGAAAGCAGCGGGAGAACTGGTCGGCCCTGGAAGGACCACCAAGGGCGGCGCCGGACCTGGACGGGACAGGAAAAGAGGAAGCAGCGTTGATGTCGGGGAAGGCGAAGTGCGGTGCTGGGGAAAACCGACCGATAGCCACAAAGGGTTTCGATTAATTTCATTCCCAGCCGGCTCAACATGAAGGGGGAAGGCTGATTTTATAAGGGGGGATTAAGGTTTCAAGATGGGCTTTGATAGTGGGCCTTGAAGGTGGGCTTTGGAGGGCTAGTAGAACACATTAACTTTGGGCTTAACTTGAAAGGAAATTGCTAATTATAACTTGAAATAGTTAATTAATTAAGCTTGCCCTAATTAACCCTTCTCCTACAATACCAGATCTATGCATTTAGGGTCACGTTGGCCGGTCACACCAACGTGCCAAACAAAAATTGCGCGAAAGCGTGCGCGATACATAATTACATCAAAAGCGCTAATACATGCGCGATACAACTTGACGCTACACCATAATTCAAAAATGCGCAAAAACATGCGCTACAATAATAAAAGACACGTGCGATAAAACAATAATATTAACGACGCAACGCGGGTTACATCACACAAGAACGAGCTATTTATGGCAGTTGTAAGGGAGAATCGTGTGGATAACATGAAAAATAGAGGAGTTGTGTGGTGACGCGGTAAAGATGGGTCGGCCAAATGGAAATGAAACGTTATTAGGCTTCGATACCTAATGCTCCACGGAATCGACACCGTTTAATGAGCAAAAAATTTGAAATCTCTCAAACTTCTGACATCTCCCAAAAGAAACTCCACAACTAGTATTTATAAACTATCTCACACAACATACGATTGTGATTGATCCAAATGTGACGATGGGCTCGAATAATCCAAACAACAATTTTAACCCCTCCCACGACACTTGTAAGCCCGAATGTGCTTTGATATGCGGTCGGACCTCTGGTGAATTGTGGTCCTCATCTTTAACACTTTTCATTATAAGCCTACTATTATTTTTTTGCATCAATCTTATAACACTTGTCACTTACTAGCAAGTAGCATCCATGCATGGGGTCCTCCGGCGTGCAGTGTGTGTTGTTGATAATATCCGTCTGTTACTCAATTGATAGCCGAGTATTATTGTCATCAGACACTGTGCCCGGAGAACCCTGTGATTTACATTTTTTTGGTTTTATGGTAGTCTTATGCATTAAAAAATTCATATGTTTTGTTAGATTAGAGAGATTAAAACCAGAGGTCTTAAATTCATTTGATGGTCGTACAAGACCATGTCCGCCCCAAGTTTTTCATATGTATTAAAGATTACGCGGCTCATTAGATCAGAGAGATTATTGAATGCACAATTTGAATATCTTTTATTAAATTGGTATGCAATTTTGGAGCAATTGGCAAAAATTGGGAAACATGCTTTGTATAGTTGTAGCAACACAACACATCCAAACAATGAACAACATGCAAGTATCAGCCATCACTATGATAAGATACAAAGTGCGGGAAAAAATCATATACAAACGGAAAGAAACGCATGCACCTGAACACAATTCCCTATAATAACTTTTAGGTTAAGTTAATTTAAATTAAGCAGAGGGAATCAAATGAATCACAAAGATCTCACCTGTGGAGCTTGGGGGGAGGGTGAAGTGGTAGGAGAAAGATCCATAGGACGATTGAAACTCCTCATGCAAAGATGACAAAGATGGCGGGTAAAGTGGTAGGAGAAAGATCCAGAGGACGGTGGAGACTCCTCATGCACAAATAACAAAGATGGAGGCGACTCACATGAAGATTATGGTGTTGGAAGAACAATAAGGTAATGTCTGATACTATGAATAGTAGGAGAAGAAATTTGGAGAAGAAGTTGGAAAGGAAGAAAAAGCAAGGAGAAGCAGAAGATTTTTAGGATGACCCAAAACATGAGTCATTTTCCAGCAAGTCCTCTTCCACCTATTTCACTTTTTCGGCTTTATACTACTATTGTTTTCTATAATGACGTGAGACAGTGCGCTGGGGCCTCCTATACGGATGCGACATTACCCTGGCCATGACAGTGCTCCAGCGCAACAACAATTCCACTACTCGCAGCCCCCTCAAGAGCACGACTGTAATCCCCGACATGGCTGCGCTCGGGGGTTACATGCGGCGGGTGTGCCGTCGCGTCTGGGAATTGTCGTTGCTAAGGTATTGTTGCGGCCACACGGGCCACATTACTCAACGCGACAAAATTTTAGTACACAACATATTATTGTCTTTAGATTTAATTATAATTTAATTATAATCATAATTTAATTTTAATTATAAGTGATTTATAATTCATTATAGAGTTGATAAAAGGTTGTGGGCGCACGACCTTTTGGAGTATCAAAAAGTCGTGCGCCTCCAAATAAAGAATCTTGGTGGTGGAAAGAGGAAGTGTAAGACAAAGTGAGGGCAAAGAGGGCTAGCTATAAATCACTCTACGATTGTAGGAATGATGAAAACTTAGCCAGCTATAAAATCACCAAAAAAGAAACTAAACAGACAGAAAGTAAAGCAAGAAGTCATGCTTATGAAGAATTTTATAAGCGACTAAATACTAAAGATGAAGAGCGTGACATATATAAAATTGCTCGAGATAGAAAAAGAAAGAAAAGAGATTTAAGTCAAGTAAAATGCATAAAAGATGAGACAGATATAGTTTTGACGGCTGATGTGAATATTAAAGAGCGATGAAAAAGTTACTTTTATCAACTCTATAATGAAACAAAGGACAATGAATTAAATTTGATAGAGTTAAGTAAATCAGAAAAGTATAAGAATATAATATTTTATCGTAAAATTCAAATATTAGAGATAAAAGATGCTCTAAATAAGATGAAAAATGAAAAGAAGGTTGGGCCAGACGATATACCTATTGAAGTATGGAAATGTCTAGGAAATGAAGGAATTTTGTGTCTTATATGTTTTTTCAATAAGATACTGAAGTCAAAAAGGATGCCAGACCAATGGAGAGAAAATATCTTGGTACTTTTGTATAAGAATAAATGAGATATAAAAATTATGTTAATTACAGAGGAAGTAATTGATGAGTCGTATCATGAAACTATGAGAACGAGTAATAGAAAGAAGATTAAGACGAAAGACTAACATTTAAGAGAATCAATTTGGATTCATGCTAGGGAGGTCGACCATGGAAGCTATACATCTCATACAGAGACTCATTGACAACTATTGAGCAAAAAAACAAGATTTGCATATGTTGTTTATTGATCTTGAGAAGGCTTATGATAGAGTTCCAAGAGAGATCTTATGAAGAGTCTTAGAAAAGAAAGATGTAAATATATCATATATTGACACAATCAAAAATATGTATACAAATTCAGTAACAAGGGGACTTCTGGAGGATTAACACAGAAATCCCTATCACTGTTGGCTTACATCAAGGTTCAGCTTTAAGCCCTTATCTCTTTACCCTTATCTTAGATGAGCTCACCAGACATATCCAACAAGCAATACCTTGGTGTTTATTGTTTGCGGATGATATCGTTTTGGTTGATGAGACGCGCGAGGGTTTTAGTGCAAAACTTGAATCTTGACGAGATATTTTAGAAAAGAAGGGTTTTAGGTTGAGCAGGGCAAAAACAGAGTATATGAAGCTTAAATTTAGCAGTACAAGAGGGACAGATGACTTCGTTATTAAGTTGGGTGATCAAGATATTTCCCGTAGTGAGTGTATTAAATATCTTGGATCGATGGTTCAAAAAGACGAAGGTATTGATAAAGATGTGACACAGAATCCAAGCGGTTGGTTGAAGTAGAGAGGCGCGTCAGGGATCTTATGTGATCGTAAAGTACCATTAAAACTTAAGGGCAAGTTTTACCGTACTGCAATTAGACCCGCATCACTCTATGGTTTTGAGTGTTGGGCAGTAAATTGTGTACATAAGCAAAAAATGGGAGTTGCCGAGATGAGAATGCTTAGGTGGATGTGTGGACACACAAGATTGCATAAAATTAGAAATGAAACTATCAGAGATATGACGGGAGTAGCACAAATTGCAAAGAAGATGCGAGAAACTCGTCTAAGATGGTTTGAACACGTATAAAGGAGACCATTAGAGGCACCTGTTAGGCGTTGTGAGAGTCTAGTCACTAGGCATGTTAAACGAGGGAGGAGTAGACCAATAAAGACTTGGAATGAAACTGTAAGGAAAGACATGATGTACTTAGGCATTAGTGAGATTATGACAAAAGATAGGGCATAATGGCAACAAAGGATCCATATAGCCAACTCCACTATAGTGGGATAAAAGCCTGAGTGTTGTTATTGATTTATAATTCTATTGATTTATAAATGTTTATATATATTATTATATATATTTCTTTATATATAAACATTTATATATATCTGTGTGTATATATATATGTTTATATATGTGTATATATATGTGTATATATATGTTTATATATATATACGTCTATATACGTTTATATTTATATATATATATTATAACCATTTATATATGTAGAGAAAACTCAAAATCTTGTATGTATTGCTTGACTATGTAAATACAAGGAGAGAATACAAATATATAGGAGGGAGAGAGTGAGAATAAATCCTATACAAGATGTGAGAGTAAAGAGAAGAGAGCAATAATGAGCCTAAAAGATGGGCCCAATACATAGGTTATTCTAACACTCCCCCGCAAGCTGGAGCGTACAAATCGTATGCACCAAGATTGGACAAGCATTGATAGAAGAGTGCAAGAGTGCCTTGGAAAGAGCCTTTGTGAGGACATCCATAACTTGTTCCGTCCCTGGGACATGCTTTAGATCGAGCTTCTTCATTTGAACTTTTTCTCGAATGAAGTGACTATCGACTTCACTGTGCTTCGTTCTTTCGTGGAAGACTGGGTTCTTGGCGATATGTATAGCCGCTTGGCTGTCACAAAGGAGAAGAGTCGGAGACGGTAATTTTACACCCAGATCAGTGAGAAGACTCTCAAGCCACGTCAGTTCCGATACAACAGATGTCATTGCCCGGTATTCTGCCTCAGCTGATGATCGAGCAACGACCGCTTATTTCTTGTTTCGCCATGTAACCAAATGTCCTCCAAAGTATGTGCAAAAACCACTAGTAGATCGCCGGTCATCAAGAGAACCAACATAATCAGCATCTGAGTATGCCACCAAAGTTGGAGCAGAAGAAGAGGTCCGGTAAACAAGTCCTTGACCATGAGCTGTTTTTAGGTACCTGAGAATACGTTCAACAACCTGAAGATGAGATTTTCGAGGAGAGTGCATGTACCGACTGACAAGACCAACATCAAAGGAAATATCTGGTCTGGTAACCGTGAGATAGATCAATTTTCCAACGAGTCGTCGATAATATTCAGGATTCTGGAGAAGTAGATCCGAGTCAGATGCCTGAGCGCACAACTTGTGTTTTACATCCACAGGGGTATCACTTGGCTTACACCCTGAAAGACCAGCATCATGAAGAAGGTCAAGACAGTACTTTCGTTGAGATAGAATAAGCCAATCCGGTCGTCTGGCAACCTCAAGAACCAAAAAATATCGTAGAGGTCCCAGGTCCTTTGTCTGAAAGACCGAGTTTAGATGTGCTTTGACGACATGTATCCCTTGTGAGTCATCCCCTGTAATGATGATGTCGTCAACGTATACTAACAGAAGGACCGTCCCTGTTGGTCGGTGACGAGTAAACAACGAGAAGTCGGCCAAGCTGCGAGTAAAACCAATATCACGAAGGGCCTTACTGAATTTTTCAAACCAGGCCCGTGGAGTTTGTTTGAGACCATACATAGCCTGTAGAAGGCGGCAGACCTGAGACTCCCCCGTGGTCTCAAACCCGGGTGGTTGTTGCATGTAGACCATCTCCTGGAGATCCCCATTTAAGAAGACATTCTTGATATTCAGTTGAAATAGGGGCCACTGGCGATGAACAACGACAAAGATGAGTACACAAACGGTATTGAGATTGGCGACTGGAGAGAAAGTTTCCTCATAGTCGAGCCCTTGTTGCTGGGTGAAGCCACGAGCCACAAGACGAGCCTTCAGACGATCAATTGTCCCATCAGCAACATGTTTGATGACAAAGACCCACTTGCACCCAACCGATTTCTGATCCGGAGGAAGGGGTACGACGGTTCATGTCTGGTTAGCTTAAAGAGCAGACATTTCTTCCGCCATGGCTGCCCACCAGACAGGATGTTGAAGCGTCTCCTGCACAGAGTTAGGAACAACAATCGAAGAGAGAGAAGTAGCAAATGTGTGCAGAAGGGGAGAGGCGATGAAGAGAGACGTAGTTGACCAGAGGATGAGTAGTGGAAGGTGGTACCTGATCAGAAGGACGCGGAGTATCCGTGGTAGAGGTCGACTGCAGAGGGGCAACGAAACTGGGAGGGCAACGAGTGTAGACACGGATAACGGGTTGTTTGGCGGTAGCAGGAGCCGGTGCAGGGGAAACTGGCGAAGGTGGCGTAGTAGCGGGAATAACGGGGCGTGGGATGGATGGCGGGAGAGGAGTTGGTGATAGATCAACGGTTAAAGGAGCAGGAAAAAACGGTTGTTCTTCCCGGAAGGTAACGTCAGCAGAAACGAAGATCTTTCGAGTAGCGGGAGAGTAACAGACATAACCCTTCTGGGTGCGTGAATAGCCAACAAAGATGTGTTTAGCCGCCCTGGGATCCAACTTATCCGAGGAGGGCCCCAAACGGTGGACGTAGCAGATGCTGCCAAAGACACGAGACGGGAGAGAAAAAGCTGGAGTGGAGGGAAAAATATGCTAAACGAAGTAGCATAATTGAGGACAGAGGAAGGAAGACGGTTGATGAGAAAGCAGGCAGTCGAAACCGCAAAGTTCCAAAACGGCTTGAGAAAATACATTTGAAGCATGAGGGAGCGGGCAACATCGAGTAAGTGGCGGTTCTTCCTTTCGGCAACACCATTTTGCTGGGGTGTGTAAGCACATGAGGTTTGATGTAGAATCCCGTATTCATAACACAAAACGGAAAATTCGTGGCTGGTGTACTCACGAGCATTGTCGGTGCGAAGAATTTTGAGTGTGGTGGAATTGTGTACGGGTCTCGAGGATAAATTCCCGAAAAACCCGGGGAAGCTCGGAGCGTTCACGGAGTAAGTATAGCCACGTAGTTCGAGAGTGATCATCAATAAATGTGATAAAATAGCGAAAACCAGAGATAATGGGAATCTTAAAAGTACCCCATACATCAGAATATACTAAATCAAAGGGAGCAACGCTCCGAGTACAATGCGAAGGAAAAGAAGAACGCGACTGTTTGCCGATGATACATGAGTCACACTGAAAAGGAGAAAAAATGATATCTGGAAGAGCCCGCTGGAGGACCGGCAGAGGGGCATGCCCAAGTCGATGATGCCATGCAGTGGAAGAGATGGAAGACAGTATGATGGGAGATTCATCGAGAAGGTAGAGCCCGTTCCGCAGCTGGACTTTACCAATGGTAGTCCGCGTCCGCCGATCCTGTATAACAAAGGAAGAGGAAGTGAATATAACAAAACAATCAAGATCACTCGTAAGACGACCAACAAATAGTAAATTAAATGGTGAACACGGAACATGAAGAGCCGAGCGAAGGGAGATGGACTGGTTGAGAGAAAGATCTGCCGAGCCGGAGACGGGAACCAGCTCCTCATTGGCCACAGTGATAGATTTCGGATAAGGAGAATCCGAGTACTGGGCAGGCCGTCGCGAAGTAATGTGATGAGTCACACCAGAGTCCACAATCCATCCCAGGCTGGTGGAGAGACAAGCAGTACCTGTGTTGGAGACGGATGCGACAAAGGCAGATGGTGGGTTGAGCAGGCCCTGGAGATGCTGGAGCTGAAGACGAACGGTCTCAAGATCAGGAGGACTGACGTCAGTAACAACAGAAGCCGTCGAACGAGGAGGATAACCAATTTTCTTGTAGCAAGTTGCCTCAAGATGACCATCTTTCCCGCAGAAGGAACACTTTGGCCGACCCCGGCCACCACGGCCATTGCCCTGAGAGCCCGAACATCCCCCCCGAGCAGAAGTAGGAGGAGATGGTAGGAGCGGAGGGGCCTGCTGAAGAAGAGCCGGGGGAGGTGCAGGAGTATCTGGAGGAGGTGATACACGGAGAATCATGGAGCATACATCAGAAAAAGATGGTGTGTTGGGAGCAGCCAGGACCTGAGCACGAAGGCTCTGAAGGTGAGATGGAAGACGGGCCATGATGATGGCAATGCAAGCGGCTTCCTTCTGAGCGCGCTGAGCAGCATGATCATTGGTGGGCGGCTGATGCTGGATCCAGGCTTCAGCAAGAGTTTTAGCCCGAGCGACAAATGAGGTCATACCCGAAGCCCCGCCAGTGTCGAGAACAAAGAGGTCAGTGAGTATAAGGAATGCAACTCATCCCACAGCCTTGGCGGTGTCGTGGTACATAGCCGTCTGATAAGGCTCACCATCCAATGAATTCAGGATCCAAGTCTGAACGCGGCCATCATTGCGGAGCCAATCATCGGTAAGAGGAGACAGAGGTGCCTGAGTAAGGTGAGGCAGAAGACCCTTGGCCTGAATAACCCGTCGAACTGAGTGCACCCAAGGAATAAAGTTTTTCTTGCCAGAAAGAGAGATGATGGTGATTCTTAGCTCGTCACGGATTTCAACAGAGCAAACCGGGCGGTCTGTAGGACAAGCCGGGGGGTCTGTAGGACAGGCCGCGCGGTCAATAGGCGGACTGGCCGCCGAGCTAGTGGAGTTACCCGAAGAACCCATAGAGGCAGACCGCAGAACCAGACCACCTAGGGAGACCGCCGCGAAAAGAGCAAGAGGTCGCACGACAAGGCCACAACGGGAAGGACTGGAGACCGCGACCAAAAAATGCGGAAAAGGTACTCGTCCGCACGGTCACGCCGAACACCAACGATTAGTCAGATCGCGACCAAAATGCGGAAAGAAAGGAGTCCGCACGGTCTAGGTGAACACAACAACGGTCAGAGCACAGGAAGCAGTCCGCAGCGGACAGGAGCAGTCCGCAGCGGACAAGAGCAGTCCGCAAGAAGAGGGAGAGAGACTCCGACGGACAAGAGCAGTCCGCAGGAGAGGGGAGCCCTCACGACTAGAGCAGAGACCGCCCGGTCAAGATGTGAAAACACCAGCGGCAGGAGGAGGCCGCGACCAAAGGCGAAGCGCGGCGGCAGCGGACTGGGAAAAGAAGGCCGCAACGGACAGAGACAAGCCGCGCAGACAGGAAGAGAGGAGAAGACCGCAATCAAAATGCGGGAGCGGAACAGCCCGCACGGTCTGGCGGATCACAGTAGCAGTCTGAGGAGAAGGAAACCGCGAGTAGAAAGACTTAAGCGAATAGAGAAGGCAGGTTGCGGCGAGCTGGAACAGGGCGCGACGAGCTGGAACCGGTCGCGGGTAGGACAAGGCAGATCGCGGATAGACAAAACAGCGGATAGCAGAGCAGCGGACTGAAGACAGGCCGCGGCGAGCTGGAGCAGTCCGCGAGCAGGGAGCCCGCAGCGGATAGCAGAGAACAAGGGAGAAGGTGGCCCCACAGATCAGGGAGAGAAATGGCTATAAAAAGCCAGGGGGGGTGGAACCACCGGAGGAAGGGAGCAACTGGAGGCAGCGGAATAGAAGCAGACAGAATCGGTCAAGCCGCAGAATAGAAGCAGATAGAGACGAGCAAGCCGCGGGAGGTCAACAGGTCAACATAAGCGGACAAAAAAGGGGAGTCCGCGAGAGGCCGAACTTCCCTCTGATACCATGTAGAGAAAGCTCAAAATCTTGTATGTATTGCTTGAGTATGTAAATACAAGGAGAGAATACAAATATATAGGAGGGAGAGAGAGAATAAATCCTATACAAGATGTGGGACTAAAGAGAAGAGGGCAATAATGAGCCTAAAAGATTGGCCCAATACATGGATTATTCTAACATATATATATATATATATATATATATATATATATATATATATATATATATATATATATATATATATCATAAATCAAAACACAGTCATAAATCGCTTGAGTCGCGTGTGAGTGCGTGATAAACAAATGTGGTACTATTCATCACTTAAGTATTGTATATATAAGTATACGAGTAACAGGCACGGGGATCCGCCACTACGACCAATCACAATAGTTTCCTAACTGTGATACTGCACGGGTGGCCCCTAGTGCCCCTCGCGATATTATTCGGATCATGACATTTTCCCGCCGCGACAACACTCCCATTGCTAGAAAAGCCCAGGTGTTATACTCAGCCTGCCGCTGTCGTGTGCACGGGGGTTTGCGAGTGTCGATGAGAGCACAATTTTTATTGTTGGTGGGGGACTTTGCCTATACGAGAGCAAATTTTTTAAAATAAAAGAAAAAATGTATAAATTTTTAAAACAAAACCTTTTTAAATAAAGAAGGGTAAAATTGGAAAATGAATGTTTAAACAAATGGTATTTTTCCCTTTTACTATAGTATAGATATAATTGTTATGTTGGTCATCCATCCGTGTTTCACAAAACAGGTTGTATTTTTCCTACATGATTCCTGCCCAGGCTTCACGTGAACCTAAAAAATGCTTCAACCTTAAAAAAATATGTTTTTTAACATGTATTTTTTTCTATTTCAGTTTTTTTAACAAACTCTTGTAAAAAAATAAGAACACTAATTCTAATGGAAAGAGAAAACAATATGCATATGCTCAAAATGAAGGCTTATGCTCTGCGTGGAAGCAAGAGGGGAAATAATATTTGACCTCACTAAGGCTCCTTTTGTTTAGCGTAGGCAGTGACAAATAGAGCCGTGCGAATGAAGCTGTGAGAGTGTAGCTGTTCAGAATAGAGAAACAATTTGGTAAAACAGCGGTGACATAACTATTTAGAATGGAGAAACAATTTGGTAAAATAGCGATTGCATTTTGTTACATTTCATTAACAAAATATATTATAATTATATTAATTAAGATGAATTATAATTAATATTTATTGTAAATTTAATTTAGTAATAATAATAATAATTATTATAATAATTATAATCATAAATTCATAATCGTAATAATAATAATAAAATTATACCTAAGATCTAGATCGCCAGAACAAGAGTTTGGATTGCAGGACCGTAGGAGAGGCGGAATCGCTGACCACCGACCACTGTAATAGGACTGCAGGAGAGGCGGATCTACCAGAAGCTCCTGTACCGGGATTCTTATTCAAGGAGGAAGACGAACAGTGAAACAAAAATCATTCCTGCACTCCGTCCACCGGCGGCGGAAATGACCGCCACATTCGTTCCTCCATCGCCGTCCAAACTTTGCCGGCGGCGACCACCGCTACCAACATGACCTCCCACTCGGCCAGGCCCTGCACGCCACCATCATCAAATCTCACCACCACCTCTCGGCGTCCATGTCAGAACTCACCGACGTCCATGACGGTGGAGGAGTGATGCTATAGATCACGGCAGTGAACCGGCCGCACAAGTAATATAAAATGAGGGTTTTCCCAAGTATCGATCTCACAAGGAACACAGTAAGGTGGAGTTAGTTTCGAGGAGGACTTGAGATTGAAGTCCTCAGGTCGGAGCTAACTAAGAGGGGTTTGGATTGTTGCGATAAAAAGAAAGTAAAAATCTAACAACTACTCCTATGCAACGCCGCTATGCGATGCTTCGCCAGGCGGGATGAAAGACTAGTCGGGCCGCTATGCACCGAATCGCTAGGCGGATGGACGAGAAGGCTCGCGTATGAGGTGGTGAGAACGGCGGAATGAGGGTCGTGAGCACCTCTTCGCAACGCACGCCACTAGCAATTGCTAGTGCGGCAAGGGTGGATGGTGGTGGATGGAATATGACGCACCTCAAGTAACTAAAGCGTAAACAAACACAGAATCACATAGACATGAATCTAGTAAAGTTTACATCTAAAGTGCAACAACATCAATATAAATGAAGTTTTAACACACATATACAACAATAAAGGAAGAACAAGGCAAGAGATCGACCGAATCCGAAGTCTTGCTGAAGATTCACGGTTGGAATCGTCGGGTTGTCATTCCGCGTCCAAGCTCGGTCCTCAACTGCGTCCGGGGTAGAGAAGGGCTGTCACCACCTTCCAATGGCCCGTCTTCTTCGTCTCACGACAGCGGACGAAAGTTGCAAGCTTCCCTTTGCTTGATGGCTATGGCGTTGAAACTTGAAATGAACCCAAGAGATGATGGAGGAGGCCGAGAGGAAGCTCCGGCTTGGATTTGGCGGTGAAAGCTTGCCCGGAGCACCTCCCTAGGGTGGAAGATGAAGGGGAATGACGAAGAAGGCGGAAAACGGCGGAGAAATGTCGAGCTCCGGATCCTCTCTTGAATTAAGGCGAGACCTGCACTATTTATACAAAAGCAGAAATGAACAATACGCACGATCACAGGCGCACGACCAGTGGTCGTGCGCACTATATCCTGTGCTCGTGCGCACTGGCATGGAATATCAGGAAGAAGAACTGGGATAATGCGCACGAGTAGTGGCGCACGACCAGTGGTCGTGCGCACTAAGTCCAATGATCGTGCGATTACCCAGACAGGACTCCAGAAAAGAGGAATCAATGCACACGATCAGTGGCGCACGACCGGTGGTCGTGCGCAATATGTCCAGTGGTCGTGCGCTTACCCCAGGCTGATTCTGGAAAACGTAGAGTAGTGCGCATGATCAGGGGCGCACAACCAGTGGTCGTGCGTATTAGATCCCATGATCGTGCGCAGTATTCCTGTTTCACAACCATCCCGGAACACGCACACGACCCCTGTACCGAAAGGAAAAACCAATCACTGATATGTGCAAACATTCCAGGAAATCATAAAAAGGAGTACAAACTATAAAAATAACAAGATACGCAACCACGGGCATAAATGTGCACTTCCTATGAAAATATAGGTAAGATGAGATATATATGATAATGAACTAAAAGTGAATTGCAAACGCGTGAAAACTAGCCCAGATGAGTCCGAAAATAGGTATATAAAGTGGACTCATCACATCCCCAGACTTAACTATTTGCGCGTCCCGAGTAAACAAAATCTAAGCAGATAGGGAAAAATACTAGTTAACAAAGAAATTGCGATACGAAGTACCATGCGAAGTCGCATGCTCGCGCACGTAAAAATATAATAGAAGAAATTTCTAAGTATACAAAATAGTTTATATTTTTCACAATGCGTATCAACATTTTATTATTACTCAAAAATAGAATCACGGTGAATCATCCGGTCACGCGTAGGGAGAAAGTAGACTAATCGCTAGGCGAGCATTGCCAAAGATCGGGGCTCCGGATAACCTCCAAAGGAATCCACCAATGTCGGTGACCATATGCTTGCCCTTTCGCATTCTCTCTACGGCAATGGTTTGGTTCACACACGAATCAGTAGGACTTTAGGTGAAGAGATGAGGCTTGAGTTTCAGTGAGGTAAACAAGGATAAACAAGAAGGCTATGCACCTAACCCAAATGAGCTAGTATGAAAGGAATCCCTCTACTAAGCAAAATACACGCGAGTACACCACACCCCCAAACTTAACTTTTAACATATGGGTGTGTGCACCGCCTACTCTAAATATAATCACATTTCCAAAATGATTTTCAATTAAAACTTTTTCTTTTCATTCATATATTTTTTTTCTTTACAAATATATATATATATATATATATATATATATATATATATATATATATTTTCTTTTTCTTCATTTTATTTTCACAATTCAACAGATATAAACTTGGGAGCACTTCCACATTTTCACAAATAAAATCACCACATCACATCCCAACATTAAAATGTAAAACTCTAAAGCTCAACTTGGGAGTGCGACTAGGATTGCTTTGAGGCTTTGGTGAAATAAAGGTGGAGCTGAATCAAAAGAATGGGTAGGCACAACGGGGCTAGCGAGGATAAGACGTTAGGAATGGTACAAAGCTCAACCGGGCCAAAATGATGGCCTACATCACGCTCATGCATGACTAACCTATACCCATGCTTCAAAAATAGCTTGGGGCAAGTTCTTAGCCAACGAGAAAGACTATCCATCCTCCCGACTCGAGCAATACGAACCTAACGGCCGTCTACACACATCCCTAAGCTACCGTCAGATTCACACCGGATTCACCAACTTTTGAGTAGAATAAAAAGTATTTACGCAATTAAAAAATATAAAACTAAAAGCATACAGAAAAATTAAATCTACTCAAATTTATACACGAGACGAGAGCAGTTGACTAGAAACACAACAAGACCAACATTTTACTCCGTCTCACAATCCTATGTCAGCACCATAATTTTCCCAAATCTAACGAAGAAATGAGTTTAACTCGCAGCATGCAAAAAGCTAAGCACGCGCTCAAGTGGGTGCAGTGGTGTGTGATGCAATGAACTAAGCAAAATAAAACAATAAAAGCTTCTAGTATGCACATGAGATGTGTGCATGCAATAGGTAACAAATCTCTCCCCCAGACTTAAACTAAGCAAAACAGCATATAATAAAGAAATTAAAATCATAAAGAGCTAAGGGAAGAGGTTACCCAATGCTCAGCTAGTGAGCATACCAGAAGACGCGTGGAAACCGAAGCAGGCCCGCCATACGAAGAATCAAAACCCAGCCAATGCGATGTGTCATGAATACCTGCAGGGGTGAGCTCCGCAAAAACAAGACAAAAATATACAAACTACAAAGAAATAATGAAACTAAATAGACATGAAAAAGAAAATGCAGAAAATGAAAGATAAGTACTGGGGTTATTGTCATCCCAGCACGACTTATTAAATTCTAAACAGCTCTAGCTTATAGGCCTATGAAATAAAAAGTGCACAGGTAACTGTTCCAATATCCGTTTCGGTAACGGGTACCGATACGGTGATAGAGCAGTTACCCCTCTGCCTAAATAATCATACCTGCTCCTCGCAGGCAGAGGAAATAGGAAATAGGATGAGGAGGAGGCCTGGTCCTCCCTCATCGTTGTGGAAACCACCCGTCACCACACATCTTCCCAAAACCCCGAGGTGATGGTAAGAGGGGACGGGGGTACATGAACACAAAGGATCGCCTACTGCAGGCGATGTGGGACTAACCCCAACCACAGGACCGCGGGGATATTCCGCCACACAAGGGGGGCCCACCGGGGTCAACACCCAGACCTGGAACGCGATGGGGAAAGCCCAAACATGCGGTCCCACACACACGTGTCCTGCTGGATAATATAATCTCAACACACCCCCGCAGCAGGACAACCTGCCTCTGATACCATGTGGAAACCACCCGTCACCACACATCTTCCCAAAACCCCGAGGTGATGGTAAGGGGGGACGGGGGTACATGAACACAAAGGATCGCCTACTGCAGGCGATGTGGGACTAACCCCAACCACAGGACCGCGGGGATATTCCTCCACACAAGGGGGGCCCACCGGGGTCAATACCCAGACCTGGAACGCGATGGGGAAAGCCCAAACATGCGGTCTCACACACACGTGTCCTGCTGGCTAATATAATCTCAACAATTGTATCACAAAAAGTATCCTCTCCTAGAAAGACATCATCAACCATAGGTGTGCAGGATGTGATGGCAACGGCAAGAACACCAGGCTCATCATCATCCCAGCATACCCGTGGAGACTCAGCCTGCACAGACTCAGATAGAGAAGGGGGATCAAGAAATAAAGGAGACGAAGAACTAAAATAATCAGAAAATGGGAGAGTGATCCCGGTGTCACTCTCAGCAGGATCCAAGCAGAGATCATCATCGGTATCATACGAGTCGTACCGAGGGAAATCCGAGAACTCGAGGTCCGCGGTGGTAAGAGGAACGACCTCATCCAATAAGGAGGTGCAAACCTCTGCATCGGAAAGAGGGTATTCCTTATTCCTCATCCCACCGGGGTGCGTAAAAGTGTTCCGAAGATCCACCTTCTCCGTCAGAGATAGAGGAATCATCATCCCACTTCGGCGCAACCTCGGGCACCGAATCATCCACAATCACGGCATCATCAACTGACTCACAAGAAAGATGAATAGCACAATCCGGCAAAAATTGCGGAGGGGCAAGACTGCTCTCAAAATCAAGCACTGAATGAACAGGCCCCATCGCAAAATCATTCGCTGACGCCACCCCGTCGACGACCGGAACAATCTCATCGTCCCATACAGGAGCGTCCATGAGTTCCTGCTCCTCTTTTTGTTGGCTAACACCAGAGTGATCATCATCACTCGAGGAAAGCTCGTAAAAAGGGATCGAGGGACCCATGAAAGAGCTGTATGCGGCCAGAGATTCTTCAGTAATCTCAACGGGTAAAGAATGAGCAAAGTGCGTTATATCAGTGTATGGGCCAGGCAACACCCTGGTAGGCCTGTCCACAACAGTCTTCCGCGAACGGGAGGTTGTTGTGCACACGCCCTCAGAGGGAGAAGGCTTGCACAAACGAGGACAATCCTTCAACATGTGGCCCACACCTTGACATAACAAACACCGAATGCAATGCTCGGCATTCATAACAGCAATGACATCGATGGATCGGCGCAAAGTTTCAAGGATACGGCACTCAGCATCAGGATCCATCACGAACAAAAATAATTGCTGAAAAAGTGCTACACAGCTAAAATAAAAAATAGCACGGATCTGCTATCTAAATCAAAAATCAGAAAAGGGTAAAAGAAATAAGCAAAATAAAAATTCTAATAACAAAAGAAAAAAAAATGATATGCACAAATGGAAAAGGGCTTCAATCTATTATCTCCCTCTCCACAAACTCACACGACTGTGTTCCCCGGCAACGGCGCCAAAAACTTGATGCTATAGATCACGGCAGTGAACCGGTCGCACAAGTAATATAAAATGGGGGTTTTCCCAAGTATCGATCTCACAAGGAACACAGTAAGGTGGAGTTAGTTTCGAGGAGGACTTGAGATTGAAGTTCTCAGGTCGGAGCTAACTAAGGGGGGTTTGGATTGTTGCGATAAAAAGAAAGTAAAAATCTAACAACTACTATGCAACTCCGCTATGCGATGCTTCGTCAGGCGGGATGGAAGACTAGTCGGGCCGCTATGCACCGAATCGCTAGGCGGATGGACGAGAAGGCTCGCAGATGAGCTGGTGAGAACGACGGAATGAGGGTCGTGAGCACCTCTTCGCAACGCACGCCACTAGCAATTGCTAGTGCGGCAAGGGTGGATGGTGGTGGATGGAATATGGCGCACCTCAAGCGTAAACAAACACAGAATCACATAGACATGAATCTAGTAAAGTTTACATCTAAAGTGCAACAACATCAATATAAATGAAGTTTTAACACACATATACAACAATAAAGGAAGAACAAGGCAAGAGATCGACCAAATCCGAAGTCTTGCTGAATATTCACGGTTGGAATCGTCGGGTTGTCATTCCGCGTCCAAGCTCGATCCTCAACTGCGTCCGGGGTAGAGAAGGGCTGTCACCACCTTCCAATGGCCCGTCTTCTTCGTCTCACGACAGCGGACGAAAGTTGCAAGCTTCCCTTTGCTTGATGGCTATGGTGTTGAAACTTGAAATGAACCCAAGAGATGATGGAGGAGGCCGAGAGGAAGCTCCGGCTTGGATTTGGCGGTGAAAGCTTGCTCGGAGCACCTCCCTAGGGTGGAAGATGAAGGGGAACGGCGGAGAAGGCGAAAAACGGCGGAGAAATGTCGAGCTCCGGATCCTCTCTTGAATTAGGGCGAGACCTGCACTATTTATACAAAAGTAGAAATGAACAATGCGCACGATCACAGGCGCACGACCAGTGGTCGTGCGCACTATATCCTGTGCTCGTGCGCACTGGCATGGAATATCAGGAAGAAGAACTGGGATAATGCGCACGAGTAGTGGCGCACAACCAGTGGTCGTGCGCACTAAGTCCTATGATCGTGCGATTACCCAGACAGGACTCCAGAAAAGAGGAATCAATGCACACGATCAGTGGCGCACGACCGGTGGTCGTGCGCAATATGTCCAGTGGTCGTGCGCCTACCCCAAGCTGATTCTGGAAAACGTAGAGTAGTGCGCACGATCAGGGGCACACGACCAGTGGTCGTGCGCATTAGATCCCATGATCGTGCGCAGTATTCCTGTTTCACAACCATCCCGGAACACGCACACGACCCCTGTACCGAAAGGAAAAACCAATCACTGATATGTGCAGACATTCCAAGAAATCATAAAAATGAGTACAAACTATAAAAATAACAAGATACACAACCACGGGCATAAATGTGCACTTCCTATGGAAATATAGGTAAGATGAGATATATATGATAATGAACTAAAAGTGAAGTGCAAATGCGTGAAAACTAGCCCAGATGAGTCCGAAAATAGGTATATAAAGTGGGCTCATCAAGGAGATGTGGTGGCGATAAAGAAGAAGGCTGAAGGAGAGGCTGGCGGCGGCGTCAACCAACGCCGGTGATCTTGCGTTGGGAATGCCGCGGTGAAAAGGAGCTCCGAGCAGCTGTGGGAAAGCTCCGATGGCAACGATACTTTATTCCCCCGATGCCGACGCAACGCCCCACAAACAAGAACAAAAAGAATGCCGTTGTAAGACCCGAATGAATATAAATGCATATATTTGGTAATATAAAAACTATGAAAATAATCCCCGGTGATGAAAGAACAATTTATGTTCGAATTTTCTTGCGATCGATTTTGCGACAGTCGTTTCATTTTCGTTTAATTTTAAATGGCTTGCGTGGTCGGAAAATGAATTTTTGGCTTGGAATGAAATTGGGTTTTATGATGGGCTTGGTTGCTTGGCCTTTGTATTGGGCTGCTTTTAATAAGGTTGTAATCGGTTGTTGTTGTGGTGTTTCCTCCTAGAAACCGGCTGTTGCCTGGATTAAACCGGCTGCCTGGGTTAAGCGGTGGTTTTTCCGTGATATATCCTCTGCATTCTTTCGTTCCTCTTCATTTTGACGGAGCGAACCGAGAGAAGAACACCGCGGAAGCCGCTACCGCCGATTGCTCTCTAGGGCTCGATTCTTCCCCGATTTTTGTGATTCTTCTTTCGATTAAGAGGTAATCTCCTTCCCTCCACTCCTCTTATGTTGATCATGAAGTTTATGTGCTTATTGATGATGGATGAAAACCCTAGGGTTTGGGGTTTTGGTTTTGATTCACTTTTTTTAAAATCAAAAGTTTCTGTATAACTTTACCCTAATCCTTGAGTTTGAATTAGTTTTGAGATGAGGTTAGGGTTCCATTGGGGATTTTGTCTTGACCTCCTTGCATTGTGTTGGCCGGCTATGTAGTTTGAGGCTGCCTTAAGGTGGCTACCAACTATATTACTTTGGGCTGCTTTATAGTGGCCGGTTGTGTGGATTTTTGAGGGCTTTTGAGCTGCCTTGTGTTAGCTGGCCGGCTATTTTAAGTTGATTGCATCCGACCAATTTCATTCCAAGCCAGACCCCGCTAGACGGGCTCAGGCAGAGGCAGATCGAAGACCAGTTGAAGACGTGGCTCGTCCACGGGTTAGCATGAGTTTATTCCTTGTACTTTTGTTAGATATCTGTAATGTAATAAATGTAGACACTTTTGTATCTGACATGTAGACAGTGTATATATTCTGTATATTAATGAAATGTGATGTTATGTTTCACTGGTACACTTCTTTTATTATACTGCTGTGTATAATTATGTGAAAAACTCACTCAGAAAGAATGATTTTAAATTGTGGCGAATTTTGGGCCGTTACAGCCGTTACTGTTGGAACGCAACAGAACATTAACGTGGAATTGAACGGACCCTAAATTATATGCCTCTGCCAGTCTGCCCAACCTAAATTAATTTAACACCAGCTAAATAAGTTAATGGGATACATCTTTACAGCACACTGCAACATAACAACAACAACACTCAAGCCTTTATCCCACTATGACGGGGTCGGCTATATGGATCCTGTCTCCATTGTACCCAATTTTTTGTCATAAACTCACTAATGCCTAAGTATGTCATGTCTTTCTTTATAGTTTCATTCCAAGTCTTTATTGGTCTACCCCTCCCTCGTCTAACGTGCCTAGTGACTAGACTCTCACAACGCCTAACGGGAAAACACAATAAAAAATAAAATACAGAAGGAAAACACAAGTGCGAAACATAAAATGTCGCATGGATGGAATACAAGTGCAAGTAAAAGAAAAAAGTAAAAGAAAAATTGGCATTGCGAGTGTCTATTTGCATCATCAATCTTCTTCATTACTGTAAATCACACATGAACAGTACTGGTTTGAGCCATTCGTTTGCCGCTTCGCAACGGTGATACATAGATTCTTATTCACTTGGGAGGGATTCTCAAAAGAAGAAGCAATTTGGGAATTATTGGAGATGTTCAAGAGTATTTGTCCTGCATTTGAGGTTGAGGAGAAACTCCAAATCGAGGCAGGGACATGGTGAATGCCGTTGTCGATTTTTTATTTCAGTTTTATGCAATTTTTATTATGTTTGGATTCTTTTAATACAGTTTAGGTTTATTTTGGGTTGGTTTGCTTATTGTAATTATTGGTTCAAGTCTATGACTATTCAAGCCTTAGACCAATTAGTCCAGGATATGTATTGATTTATTTAATTTCAGTTTTTTTCCTTCTTTCGGCTACCTCCACCCATCCCTTCTCTTCGGTGATCTCATTTAGGACAATTGAGAGTCCGATTTCCAGCCTCCAGCCAACCCAAGCCTTCTAGAAGATTCCAACCAAGCAACCACCATTAGCCAACACTTGCTGTACTCAATTCCACTGATTACCTGTAGGAAGCTTAGGTCAATTCTCCTCCTTTCACCATTGGTAAGCATCAATGTTTTTGAAAGAAGACTACAAAATTCTGCCCTTATTCCTCTTCCTTTTCAAATCGCCGCCCCATAACTTGATCTCATATTAGAGTTCATAAAAAGTATAATTGTTATTGAGATTAGGAACAAATGGAAATGTGGAGCAAATAGTTGTATTAGGATTATTGATGATGATGAAGAAGATTGATTTGAATTAGGAATTTTCTGTGAAAACAGCTCATCCGTTATGCTAATTTTATATTTAGTGATGTTTGAGTTTCATCTTATGAACTTGAACTGTGATAATCCTTAAGAGTAGGAAGGGATAAAGGAAAAAAAGTTGAGTTGTAAATGGAATAGTAGTATTGATGGAGATCGATGACTTTTGGGCTATTAGATAGACGATGGGAGACCGTGTTTGCGACCGACTTGATTTTTCATATTTTTATGTATTTTTTTTTATTTTTCTGACTAGTATTTTAAAAGTTAGGTTTAATTATCCATCTGGTGATCGTAGCCATCAGATAACTTTAACCTAATTCCCTCCCCCTTCCCCCAATATTCTGTAGAGACCCAAATCCTGGGCTCTTCAACTGATTCAAGGATCGAACAACAGTTTTAAATAAAAAGGGTCACAGTACATCAAAATGCAAAGTACAAAGAATATACACCAACCTTTTTATTACATTCTTGCCGTTGCCAGATCAGCCGCCAGGATCCTGTGTGTTCCGTTTGGCATTGGTCTTGCTGCCTATAAAACATGTGTCCACTCTGGGTTAGTCATAAAATTTATGACTATGTGAGAACAGTATTTCATGAAACGGTTATACATGCAACAAAGGGAGTATACCAATATGCTTACAGTACATTTAAATCGTAATTACTGAAATATGCAACGTGAAATTCACTGAAATCCCACCATTTTAGTTTCATATTATGAGAAATACTTAGGTATGCAACTTGAATTGGCACACCCCCGAAGGGCGTAATTGTAGGCTCACCCCTACTGGTGAATCCATCAGTGGATGCCTCCACATCATCGGATTCGAATCCTTCATATGTCCCTATGCCAGATTTTAAATAAGTTTTATCTTATCGTATAAGCAGGAGTTTTGAATAATACTGATCCCCTCAAAAATCTGTATCGCTTAATTGTCCCATCGCCCACTTTTATTTATTTTGCGATATATCATTAAGCTGAAACTCATATGAACATGCAATTTCTTTAAAAGACAATAAAGTCGATACTGCAAAATAATTGGATACCCATAATTTCAAGAAATAAAATACTCACTCTTTCCTTGCCTTTATCCGTATCCTTTTTCGCATGAATGTCACGACTATCACGGGACGCCATCCTCGAGGTTTTGAGTTTTGGAAACCACTGAAATAATATGCATCTTAATTTGAGTTGCGTCTCGTTTTACTCGCAGCATAATGCGTAAAAGATTTAGAAAAATTCACTAAACATCGGAAAGCTAAATATAATAAACCGGAAAACCAAATTCAACTCATATACGTTGCTGGACAACCATCATTGTGCCTCAAAATGGGCTATAATCAGCCCCCAAATGGACATCCGTCCCAACATAATATTGTCCAGCAAAGCTAAAGCAAAATTGGGTAAACCACCCCTTGAAACTCAACGAAAAGTGGCTCAAAATCAGCAAGAAAACAACCACAAAACATCTACTAAACAACCATAGAAATCCGCATAAAGACAACATTCTTACAACAGGAGAGGGAGGAAGCAAATTGCTGCACAATTGAACTCCTGATGTGCAAAAGTGTGGCAAGGTTCTTCCAAGAACTTCAAGAAAGAAGCTGAAGAAGAGGAGGTAAGGGAGAGAAGCAGCAGCAGGTTTAAACCAACGGTAGAGCAACAATGCAGCAAGGTAGCAACTCAGGAGCAACAGCTTGGGAGAAATCAGTAAAGCAACAGGAGTTGGTATTGGAGAAGAAGAGGAGGGAGGCATCCGTTTTATAGAGAAGACAGACGGTGAAGAGACAACAAAAGTGGCTCAAAATCAGCAAGAAAACAACCACAAAACAGCTACTAAACAGCCATAGAAATCCGCATAAAGACAACATTCTTACAACGGGATAGGGAGGAAGCAAATTGCTGCACAATTGAACTCCTGATGTGCAAAAGTGCGGCAAGGTTCTTTCAAGAACTCCGAGGAAGAAACTGGAGAAAAGAAGGTAGGGGAGAGAAGCAGCAACAGGTTTAAACCAGCGGCAGAGCAACAGTGCAGCAAGGTACCAGCTCAGGAGCAACATCAAAGGTAGCAACATCTTGGGAGAAATCAGTAAAGCAGCAAGAGTTGTTATTGGAGAAGAAGAGGAGGGAGACATCCGTTTTATAGAGAAGACAGGTGGTGAAGAGGCAGCAAAAGCCAAACGGTGAAGTGGCAACAAGAAGCCAAATTGCAGTAATTAACTCAACTAGGTGTCACCAAAACAGCTACCAGCAACACCAAGTGTCATTATACTTCAATTCAGCTAACACTTAGCTTGGCCAAGTGTCAAAACAAGCAAATCAACCAACTACACAAATTACAAATGTCAAAATGAAGCTGCCAGCACACCATATGTACTAAAACTAGCCAGCAAAGTGTCAACACCGCCATGATGTAATAACTGCAACTCAAAAATAATAGCCAACATCCACCGATTAATAGGAATAAGTGTTACCCAACTGAAATTAAAGCAGAATCCAGCCAACAGCAAGACACCTAAACCTACTAATGGCAGCCCACCTAACAAAATAAACGTCACAAATAAAATGAAACAAAACCGTGCACATAATTTGAAATGAAACCACACAAAAGTTCGGAAAACACACACTGCCTTGCGTTCTCGTCATCGGGGATATAACTCAAAATATTTTATACGGCTTTTTATTTTCGGTTGTTACATATTCCACTAGCAGCCACATGTGGAGGTGATCGAAGGTTATGATTTCAAAAATTGTAGAGTGCTCGATCGTGGGTTTGGTGCGAAGCCAAGCGTTCAGTGCGGTGCGAAGCTGATCCCTCCACCGGGGGTGCCGACTCCCCCATCCGCCGCTTCTCTTCCCGCCGACAGCCCCTTCCATCTCTAGTACAACCATAGTAAGTCCCATTCTGACCTCCACCCACCCATTCCAGTCCTAACTGCTTTCGCCCCCTTTTCTTTGTAGTCTAGCCGCTGCCCCCTCTTCCCAGCACGACCGCCGACCAACCCCCTCCCTTCCCCTACATACAACCACCTCTCCAAGCCCCCAACAGTCTCCAACCCCCTTTTCCCCTATCCAGCCCTCCTCCAATCCTCCTTCTGGTCTCCATCTGCCCGACATCCACCCACAACTACTCCCCGCTGGAGATCCCTGCATTCCAACCCTCTTCCTAGCCTCCCAACACCTCTCTGTAACATGCTAGACCTTCCTCACCACAATAACCAACATTCTAGCCCCTTCCCGCTGTCAAACCCAGCTGGCCAGTCCCTCTCCGCTGTCAAACCCTATTGTCCAACTCCTTTTCACCGACAAATCCCATACCAATCACCCTCCCAGCCCTCCATTTCTACAGCAATACCCCCTCCGTGTATCCACTCCAACGCTTCCCCGACACAATACCGGTTTTCCCTTCTTCCAACATCCCTCCCATCCAATTCCAGCCCACCAAACAACCACTAACTCTCTCCGACAACCCCCACACTGCAACATCTTCACTCCTGGACAACCACCGCTACCATTGGAGCTTTTCCATCACCTCCAGCTTCAATTACTTTGTGAGACTTTACTTTCTAGTGTTTATTTCTTCACATTGTGTAGATATCTTGTATTGCTAGCAATACTTGACTTGAATTAACTTGACTGTTGTATTTCTTTATTGGCGGGCAAAAGATTTATTGACTTTGTATTTTAATTTCAATGCACTCTTAATTAACTTGTAATTGTTGTCTGCTTACTTTCATTGCAATATTTGTAATCATTTGCGATGCTTGCACGTGCTTTTAAAATTTATTTATTTAATTAATTGTACGTCGGAATATACTTGCATGATTGAGTTATTGCATGTGCATCACATTAGGGTTATCCTTCGTTAGTCCATTGGATTGTGTGCTTGTGCTCATTTGCATATTCATCTTTGGATTCATCTTCGGCCCATTACATTTATCGCGTGCTCACGTGTATTGCATTTAGGGCTAGGACATCCTAAGTCGGCATCCTATAGATTCGTCCCACGTCAAGTATTTTATAAGTAGCTTTGAATTACTAAAATTAACATGGCACATTTACCATACTTAAAGTTATATTGAAAATAGTATTAATAGTTATGTTGCTCTTCACATTATGTTTGCTACATTCAGATTTATGTGCTTTATTATGCAATTTCTATCCACGGTGATGAAGATTGAAAGTTGATGTTAGGTTGACATTAATTGCCAAACTCACATCGAGTCATGTAAAATGAATTCAAATTGAATTTGAAAAATGAGGATTCATATATTCGACTCCAAATAGTTGGAAAAAAACTATTGATGATGATGATGATACGATGATCCGTCGAATTACTGGACAACCTAAAATGAAATAATTATGTATTGCTTTTCTCTAATTGTCTGATTTAAACTATTGTGCAGGTCATTTAACCTAATTTTTATTCTTATTGGTGCTAAAACATGAAGTGGAAACTTGGATTTGTTTTTTTAAAAATGTTATTGTTTCTTCACGTGCAGGTTTTATATAGGGTGCTTGATAAAGAATATATCATTCCTAGGCGCCTGTTAATGACTGGCACACCAGTACAGAACAATCTCTCTGAACTTTGGGCATTAATGCACTTTTGCATGCCATATGTATTCGGGACATTGGAACAATTTGTTTCCACATTCAAGGATGCTGGAGATTTATTAAAAGGTTTCTTTCCCTAAGTCATACTCTGTTTTCTTGTTTTTGTGATTTGTGCAAGATAATGATAAAATGCTTGAGCTATAAACATTTCTCCGGGAGTATGTATATATGTATTTATATAAATACATACATTTTAAAAAGAAACCTATAGCTAAGGGCTATCCAAAGAAGAAACAGATTCGATTATAGAGGAATGATGAATACATAATATTGAGACGTGCTTGTTATCCGAACCCTTGAGGGAATGGCCTCCCTAATCGTCTTTCTCTCCGAAGACAATAATATCCAAGATGCTCTCACTTTCTATCTATGACTCCTTATATAAGATGGAGACCCGCTACAAATGAAACACATTAAAAGACAACATAATTAATTACAAATACAAGATAATCCATAAAGATAATGTCTCCGAAAGAATTTCACGAAGTGAGGCCGATTGACCAAGCGTGTGTGTCACTTGGCCGCTAAGACATTCACATATTAACACGCCCGCCCCGAAAATCGACTTTGTCCCTAAGGTCGAGCGAGGAGGAACAAACTTGAAGACCTTTGTTGTGGTAGAAGCATGTCAGTTGGGCAACAACCTTGGTTGGAGTCATGACGAGATGAAGAACAACACACTTGTCTAATTCTTGGGCGATGTTATGTGTGACAATAACCTTCACCAAAAAGTGAATATATACGTATCAAGAAACTAATTACGATATTTAAGAAGAAATGCCCTGTGATCATGTAATAAACCCCTATAAACATAACATAGTATATCTTGTATATGTATCCATCCATAAAAGTGATAGAAGAGTGTCCCAAAATGTCAGAGTACACAAGTTCTAACAAATGAGGAGAATGACTTCATGTTGGGAGAAGAACTTCTGATTTTCTTTTTACTAATTTAAGCATGTCATTGCAAATTATAACCAAGAAAAGAGACCTAAATATAGGAAAAGAAGTGCAGAATATGTCAAAATTCACACGACTTAGATGAGGATGAATAACAAAATATCACCCTGTTTAATGTGAAATAAACGAGGTAAACAGGAGATAAAGAGAAAGGACGACTGAGTGTCGAAGAAATATGACTCTTCAATGTATTATAAACCCACTCTCACGTCCGAAGAGAAAACTCCAACTCATGGGCTATTACTACGGAGAACCCACTCCGATATCATGCAAAATGTAACATGAATTTTTTGTTGTGTGCAATTATGTCACACACCATTATATATATATATATATATATATATATATATATATATATATATATATATATATATATATATATATATATATATATATATGAATTCCATAACTTACGAAGAAGCTCTTGGAGCATTACATAATGCTGATGTAATTGAACAATTTACTTATACACCATAAATACACAATTGAATAATTAAGAAGTTCTCAAATAGCTCTCCTACCTAAAGTTTAGCATGGATATATGTAAGTTATGTACACTCCTTTTGAAGTGGAGGGAGATGATCTATTCTTTTATTGTTCACATATCATATAGTAATTCACCTCAATATATTGTCTCATGAAAGGCTGTATTGCTCTCAATATGATTAGAATCTTTGTTGCCACACCTGGACAAATCTTACAAAAACCCAACTCAACCATGAAGTTCTTGAGATAAACCACATCGTATGTAGCGTCAATCACCAGTTTGTACTCAAATTCGACATAATATAATGATACCATCTTCTGCTTCTGGCTCTTTTACGACATGAGGCAATTTACTGATATCAAATAACCTGAAGTGTAATGTCTAGTATCAAGGAAACCATTATAATCAACGTATGTATATCCCTCTAGGCCATTGACATCACTTCTTTCAAAATAGAATTTTTCCAATGATCCTCATAATATATTGAAGAACCTACCTAACAGTTCTTCAATGAAGGAACCTTGGGGCGGCATGAACCGACTGAGCATATTCACATTGTATATTGGGCCTTGCTGTGTGAGAGTAAGATAAATCAGTCTCCCACTCAATTATCAATATTGGTCAAGGTTTTTCATTCGCCATCTAATTTGTAATGCACTTGCATCGTATTGACACAAGACTTGCTGCCCACCATTTTCCTTTTTTTCAAGCAAATATATGATGTATTTAGTTGAGATAAGCTACTGCAATGCCTCGACCTACTGTTGGTGCGCTATAGGTCCATGGACCAGTTATCCTGACCCCTCTCCATGGATCTGATTGGCCCCAACCGCTAGTTCCAATGGCGGGTTGTTGAGACTGTGGCTTAAACCCCAGACCTCCTAGATAAGGGAGCTCTAAACTGGTCCTCATCACCAACTGAGTAAGCTAGCTATAAATTGTTCGACGTTTGTTGGAATGATAAAAATTTGGCAAGGTATACGTTAAATTAGGGCAAAGATAATTATTATTCAATAGAGAGGTCCCCTATATAAACCAACCTATGTCGGTCCCAAGCTCGGATGAAAAATGGTGAGGGTTGTGTTAGGTAGACAACCAACGTAAAAGTTTGTCACCCTTATGAATATAGATCATTTGAGAAATTGTGCAAAAGCTTATGACACATTATCGGGCACAATGGCGACAAAGGATCCATATAGCCGATCCCACTATAGTGGGATAAAGGCTTGAGTGTTGTTGTTCTTGTAGAGGGGTCCCCTATATATATGGGAAAATACATCGTAATCAAATATAACGCGAAATACGGTCTAACACTCCCTCAAGTTGGACATGTTATATTTTTCATACCCAACTTGTCAATACAAACACAAAAAAGATTTCCCCCAAGATTCTTAGTTAGGATATCAGCTAATTGTCCCTCTGAAGGAACAAATGGTATGCATATATTCTTCTTTTTAATTTTCTCCTTAATAAATTGTCTATCCACCTTGATATGCTTGATGCGGTCATGCTGGACGGGGTTGTTGGCAATGCTGATTGCAGCCTTGTTGTCACAGTACAACTAGATGGGACTAGACTCATTCAAAACCAAGTCACACATTAAAGAGTGTATCTATAATCCTTCACATATGTCATGTGTCATTGCTCTAAACTCAGCTTCAGCGCTGGACCTTGAGACGACAGTTTGTTTTTTTACTTCTCCAAGCGACTAAGTTTCCAGCAACGAATGAGCAATACCCTGATGTAGTTCATATGTCTTCAACGAACCCAGCCCGATCAGCATCAACAAAAACTTCAATCTTCAAGTCTGTATTGAGAATGAATAAGACCCGCCTTCTTGGTGAAGTCTTCAAATACCTCAAGATTCCATGAACAACATTTAGATGTCTCGTCTTTGGGGCATGCATATATTGACTAACGACTCCAACTGTATAAGCTATATCGGGATAAGTATGGGATAGGTAGATTAATCTTCCAATATGTCGTTGATAGCCAGCCGCGTCTTCAACATGATCACCATCATCTCTTCCAAGATTATGATTCACCTCCATAGGTATATCAGCATGTCTACAACCACTCATACTAGATTGTTCCAGCAAATTAACGGTGTATTTTCTCTTGGTGATGAAGATACCCCGTTTAGATCGTGTTACCTCAATTCCCAAGAAATACTTCAGTTTCTCCAGATCTTTTACTTCAAACTTCCTTGCCAAACTCACCTTCAAAACTTTTACTTCTTCAATATCATCTCCTGTTATGATGATATTATCAACATAGACAATGAGAGCAATTATTAGATTTGTTCTTCGTTTAATAAACAAAGTATGATCGGATGACTTTGTTTGATCCAAGTGAAATCATGACTTCGTGAAATCGACCAAATCAAGCCCTCAGAGATTGCTTCAAACCGTAAAGTGCCTTTTTTAAACGACACACGTTCCCTTCAGATCCGGAAGGGGAAAAACCTGGAGGTATAGACATATATACCTCTTCCTCTAAATTTTCATGATGGAAAACATTCTTCACGTCCAATTGGTTAAGTTCTCAACCCTTGCACGCAATACATGATAACAAAACTCGTATGAAGTTCATTTTTGCAATGGGGGCAAACATGTCTTTATAATCAATTTCAAAAGTTTGAGTATACCCCCTTGCAATCAACCTTGCTTTAAATCATTCAACCAAACCTTCAGAGCTCTGCTTTACAGTAAACACCCACTTACAACCGACGACCTTCTTTCCAGGTGGAAGATGAGTTAGGTCTCAGGTACAATTCTTTTCCAAAGCGTTCATTTCCTCAATCATAGTTTTTTTCACTATTGATGCCCAAGAGCCTCCTGCCACGTGGATTGGATGGAGACAAAAGCGGAGGAGGCGACAAAAGCTTTGTAGGAAGAAGTTAGAGCCTTATAGAAAATATAGCGTGATAGTGGATGTTGGGTGCAAGATCTGGTACCTTTTCAAAGGGCAATGAGAAGTTCAGAAGGATCCGTTGACGGAGATGGCATTGGTGCAGGTGGCGTAGGATGAGCCTGTGTGTTATCTCTACTCTGTCTGGTGTACACCTGTAACTCATTTTCTTTATAAGGAGGCTCCCCCTAATTGGGAGTCTCAGCAGTAGGAAAAAATGTGAAGGAGGAATCGACAAGGGTAAGACAAGTGAGCTCAGTTCACCTGTATATATGTGCTCCCCCTGAAGTGAGGGCACGTAATAAGGTTCAGAATCACGAAATGAGATATTTATCATGACAAAAATCCTTTTAGTCGGGGGATGATAACATTTATACCCCTTATGAGTGGGAGAATAGCCAATGAACACACATTTAAGAGCCCGAGGGTCAAGCTTGGACTTGCCCGGAGTGTGTATATGAGACAACCAAAAGTTTTAGGTGGTAGGGAGGCTGATGTCACCCCTAAGGTAGTAAGAGGGGTTTGATGTCCCAGTACTGAAGAGGGCATGCAATTTATGAGATAGGCAGCCGTAAGAACGACATCCCACCAGTAGTATTTTGGGAGGTTAATAGTGAAGAGTAAGCAGCGAGCCACCTTCAAGAGGTGGCGGTTCTTGCGTTCCACAACTCCAATTTGAGATGGAGAATGAACAAACGAGGTTTGTTGCAGAATGAACAACAAGATGGTCCTGCAATGGAGTATTGACATACTCCCGACCATTATCACCACGGAGGATTTTAATATGGGCAAAAAACTGAGTAGAAACCATGTTATGAAAATCTTGGAAGATAGAAACGACCTCATTTTTAGTTTTCATCAGATAAACCCAAGTTGTGCAGGAGAAACAATCAATAAATATAATAAACCAAAACATCCAGAAATAGAGGCAACAGAGCATGACCTGCACACATCAGAATGAATAATATGAAAAGGAATTGTACTAGGTAATGACACATGATTAACATGAGTACGATGTTGTTTGACAACAACATAGATGTCACAAATAAATTTTTTAAAACACAAAGAAGAAAAAACAGGAAATAAACTTTGCATGGTCGCAACGGAAGGGTGACCAAGACGACGATGCCAGATAAGCAAGGTGGAGGTCTGAGAGCTTGCAGTGGCGTAGCCTCGGAAGTGGAGTCAAACACGTACATGCCATCCTTCATGCTACCAGAGCCAATCACCTGCCCCATTTTCAGATCCTGAATGACACAATGAGAAGAAAAAAATGTAACGAAGCAATGAAGAGAATTAGTTAAATGAATAATAGAAAGCAGACTCCAGATGAATTTTGAAACATGAAGAACAAAGGATAAAGTGAGGGAAGAACAAAAAATGGAGCCCTTCCCAACAATGGAAGAGAAGAACCCATCAACAATGCTCACTTTATCCCTGCCTGAAAGAGGGGAATATGATACAAAACCTGAAGCAAAACCCGTCATGTGATCCGTGACGCCTGAATCGATAATCCATTGCCTAACCAGTAAAAGCGGAGTTGGCACGTGAAGTACCAGTGTGGGTAAGAGCAGATGATGGCATAGGGGCATCGACAAGCTCAATAGTAAGGTCGTGCATCGAACGATGAAGGGCATACATCTCTTTAGCAGAGAAGGTGGACGACTGAGAAGAATCACCATCAAAAAGTTTGGCAAGGTGAGCAGAGTGAGGAGATCGGCCTGGAGTTCGACCACGACCGCGACCACCACGAGAAGTCGATCCACCTTGAGGAGGAAAGCCATGAAGGCTATAACAAGTATCCCGAGTATGACGAGGCTTGCCACAATAGTCACATGTGAGGTGATTCCTATCTGTCGGCTTGGGCTTGAAATCACATAGAGCGCGTGTTGGTGTTACCATGGTGATCTGAAAGTGATTAAGCATGTAGTCTCACTGCCAATGCAATATGAGCCTATGGGGTCGCACATAAGTGCATTGGAGAAGTTGGAAAGGTTTGTATTGGTCTTGCTCATATGTGATATGAGTGAAGGACCAAACCTATGACGTTCTGGATGGGAATGATATTCATTTCGGGACCTATATTATGAATATGGGTCATCAGGTATGTGGTCGGAAGAATTTAAGGGAAATTCGTCGAGTATTGCCGCGAGGTTTCGACGAATAGTCTTGAATTCGTCGAGTATAGTCGTGACATCTCGACGAATCGGTTTGAATTTGTCGAGTATCGTAATGATATCTTGACGAACTAGACTTAATTCATAGAGTATCATCATGACAATTTCGACGAATCAGACTCCGATTCGTCGTATATTGCCTTGATACTTGCACGGTTTCTCTGTCTCGATTCGTCGAGTATTCACGTGTTATTTCGACGAATGGTTTTGATTCGTCGAGTATTGACGTATATACTTGACGAATATCGTTTCCTCCGGTTTATTTCCTTTAAATCCGGTTTGGCTGGTCTGCGGGTATCGGTTGGTTCGGTACTATGTATATATACGATATGTACACTAAACCGAATGACTTACATGATTTTTCCTAACCTAATCGAGCGAGTCGACCTCTTCTTCTTCCTCCCGACGACGGAACTGTTCCGCTAGGTCGTGAAAGCCGTTCTCGCCGCCGACCGTCCGCCGTTCCTGTACGTCGCCGGAAAGTGTTTCCAAGGCGTCGTCTTCATCACCGCCGTCTCTCCTTTAACGGATCTAGTAGTTCGTGGAGACGTTGAGGGCAAGACTTCTTCCGACCTAGATCTTGTGTGACAAGAGTTTAGGGTTCTCCATGCTCGTGTGGATATTCGTAGAGGCGTAGACACTATTCTACGCTCGGAACTCCAGTCGTTGCCGTTTGTTGGAATCATTCGGAGCACCTTGGTTGAGTATTGACTCAATCCCTCAAAGGTATAATTTTATTAATAGCATGTTACTTCTTGATCAATGTTCATCGCTAGATCCGAACTATTTTGGGTTTTCTTGTTCCAATTTCGCTGCGCGCAAATGTTGTGACGTATTGCAAAAACCAACATCGTGGCTGCTAAACTGGGGCTGATGAGCCACTAGCGCAGATCCCTCTAGAAGGTTAGAGGTGGTCCAGGACTGCCGTCGATCGAACTCTTGTTGAACAATATTGTAATCCTCAGGAAGTGAGGGAATATGAACACGCCCTAAGATCTAAATCATAATCTGATCAAAGTCTCTTTGCAAGCCATGTAGGAACTCAAATACCCGATTTTGATTTTCGCGATTCTTCAGCAAGAGTGCATCCACATTATACACCATGACGAGAGAGTCAAAATGATCGTACTCCTGATAGAGCCTGGTAAACTCAAGGTAATAGGCTGAAGGAGAACGGTCCTCTTGATGGAGATGTCCGATCTTGCGGCGAAGCTAGAAGACTTGGGCCACATTCCCCTTGCGGGAATAGGTAGACTCAGCGTGCTTCCATATGTCTGCAATAGTATCCAGGAAGAGATAATTCCATGCAATTGATTCCTACATGAAGTTGATAAGCCATGACACGACAGTGGAGTTTTCTGACTCTCATTTAGGCCAATCAATAGAAGTTAGAGTTGGAGCAGTGGTGGTGCCATTGATGTAGCCAAAGAGATGTCGACTCTTCAGGGCAAGGGTAATAGAGCGGGACCAAGCCACATAGTTGGTGTCTTCAAAGCGGATTATGGTAAGCTATGAATAAAGTTGATCTTGACCTACCCCGGTAGATCCAGCGGGGGTCATGAGAGTACCGAAATCACTAATCTCTGACATGGAAACAAAAACAACCAACCGCCAAAAATATTGAATAGGGTAGAGAAGAACACCCCGTTAAAGAGAAGAAGAGCGAAAAAGCATCAATGGAGGATTAGAAATTACGATCCACGACCATAATGGAAACCCTAGATCGAAGATTTGGAGACATCCGACCGTTGGAATTTCACAAAACTTGAGAGGGAGGATAAGGAAGGCAAAGAGAAACTTATACCAAAGTATGAGGTCAATCGGACCGCCGGAGACCCGTCCAGGGAGGCATCGACGCTGATTGGCCGACATATTATCGTGCGCCGATCAACGTTGTAGAAGGACCGTGGGCAGCAGAAAGAGAGAAAGGGAGGGAGAGACGAGCGGAAGACGGCGACAGGAGCGGTGCGATGCGGAAACCCGACGACGGGGAGCGGAGGCGAGGACGAGCGCTGATCGGAAGCGGGTTGCGGAAGTCAATAAAGGCGCTTTGATACCATGTTAAATCAGGACAAAGATAATTATTATTCATTAAAGGTGTCCCCTATATATAAGGGAAAATACATCGTAATCAAATATAACGCGATATATGGTCTAATAGTATGAAATCGTCAAGAAAGAAGCTAAAAAAGCAGTAAGCAAGTCAGGCTTACGAAGAAATTTACAAGCAACTAAATATCAAAGATGAAGAGTGTGATATATGTAAAATTGCTCGAGATAGAGAGAAAAATAATGGATTTAAGCCAAGTTATATATATAAAAGATGAAATAAATACGATTTTGATGGAGGATGTGGCTATTAAGGAGCGATGAAAAAAATATTTTTATCCAAGATTTTAAAAACTGAACCAGCGAACGAAAAAGTTCAAGGTTGAGCCGGTTGAACTGATTTAACCGGGGTGGAATTGTGTATATATATACAACAATATTAGAAAATAAAAATAATTATCATTATAACAAATATTTACATAAGTATTTATTATTTATTATCATTATATTTTTGTATAGATAAAAACAATATATTCATTAACACCACATGCATATATTTAAATCCTATTTGAATTCTATATATATTACAAATAAATCATAAAATTTAATTTTGTTAAAATAATTTAATTTATTAATATATCTTGTTGAGGGAAAAGGAGAAATGAAATTATTATTCAAAACAAGAGGCACGTATATGTAATATATATATATATATATATATATATATATATATATATATATATATATATATATATATATATATATATGAGTTTACATGACAATAGACACGCTAATACTGTAACTACGTAAGGCCCAATATTCCAACATATTCCAGCGCTCTCGCTCAAGTTGGCCGTGTAATGTCTGTCATGCACAACTTGCCTAGTATCCTGTCAAACGATTTCAGACTCAGTACTTTCGTAAGCACATCTGCAATCTAATAGTTTGATGACACAAACGGGGGTACCCACAATCCCCCTAACAATATTTTCTTTGAAGTGTCTGTTGATCTCCACGTGCTTGGTATGATCATGTTGCACCGGATTGTGTACAATGATGATAACAACTTTATTATCACAACAGATCCTGATTGGACCATCACACTTTACGGCAAGGTCCTTCACAATCTACTTGATCCACAACCCTTGACATATCCCTTGTGCCATAACACAAAATTCTGCCTCTGTGCTGGATTTGACAACATGTTTTTTGCTTCTCTGGGTCGTCAAATTACCACCAAGAAAACAGTACCCTGATGTTGCCCTTCTGTCGTCAACTGATCCTGCCCAGTATGCATCCGTATAGACCTCTATAGTCAATCAACCTCACTGGGTGAGAACAAAATTCCCTTGCCAGGAGTTGATTTTAGATAGCTCAGAACTTTGTACACATCATCCAGATGATGTGATCTAGGCGAATGCATGTACTGATTAAGGACCCCATAACATATGATATGTCCGGACGAGTGTGAGAGAGATAGATAAGCTTTCTCACCAGTCGTTGGAAGTCAGGTATGTCATCAACAACTTCTCCATCTCTTCCAAGTTTGTGATCGACCTCAATTGGGTTATCTGCCGGCATGTACCCGAACATTCCAGTTGTCTCAAGGAAGTCCAGAACATACTTCCTTTGAGATATAAAGATCTCATACTTGGATTTAGCCACCTCAATGACCAAAAAATACTTGAGGGGACCAAGGTCCTCACTTCAAATTCCTTAGACAATCTAGACTTTAGAAGTTCAACTTCTTTGGTATCCATCGGTTATTACTATATCATCCACATACACAATGCGAGCATCCACTTTACCCTCATTATGTTTCACAAATAAGGTGTGATCAACATTGCTCTATTTGTACCTGAAAGAGATCATAGCCCGGTGAAATCTCTCTAACCACGCACGTGGAGATTGCTTCAAGTCATACAAAACTGTCTTTGACCTGCAAACTTTCCCTGCCGATCCTTCTTGACCAACACCAGGAGGCAGGGATATGTAGACTTCCTCCTCAAGGTCACCGTAGAGAAATGTGTTCTTCACATCCAACTGAAGGAGACTACACTCTTTTCACACAACACATGAAAACAAGATCCTGATGGAGTTCATTTTTGCAACTGGAGCAAATGTCTCCTGATAGTCGATGCCCGCTGTCTGCGTATATCCTCTCGCCACCAACCTGACTTTGTATCATTCCACAAGGCCTTGAGAGTTCTGCTTCACAAAAAAACCCACTTGCATCCCACAACTGTTTTCCCCTTAGGGAGTTGGACCAGCTCCTAAGTATTATTCTTGTCAAGGGCTCTCATCTCCTCCAACATGGCTGCCTTCCACTCACTATGCTCAAGAGCTTCCTGCGAAGACTGAGGAATAGAAGTGAAGACCAAAGAAGTGACAAAAGCTCTATGTGTAGGAGATAGGGATTCTTAAGTCACAAAGTGAGAAAGAGGATGCAGGGTAGAAGAAGAACTACCTTTGTTAGCACCTGACGATGGATCGGATGATGACACAGGTTGAATAACAAGGACCTGCAAAAGAAGAGGAATTACCGGAGTAGTAGGAAAGGGAGATGGCAGTGGGGGCACCATAGTAGTGGGAACAGGAGGTGGCACCATAGACGGAGGAGGAATAGACAGAGGAATATGCAGAGGAACAAAAGGAGGTGAACTCACTTCCGTAGCTGTAGTCTCCCCTTGAAGAGAGGTCACATAATAAGCTTTAGATTCCCGGAAGGTGACATACATAGTAACAAATACCCGTTTGGTAACAGGGTGGAAGCACTTATAGCCTTTATGAGTAGAAGAGTAGTCAATAAACACACACTTCAGGGCATGAGGATCAAGTTTGGTCTTGGGTTGGGTGTGGGCAATACATACACATCCAAAGACACGAGGAGAGCGAGGTTGGACGCACCCCTAGAGTGGTGAGAGGGGTTTGAAATCCAAGGACCCACGTAGGAAGAACATTGATGAGGTAGGCCGCGGTGAGAACTTCACCCCAGTAAAACTTTGGGAGATGCATCCGAAGGAGAAAGCATCTAGCCACCTTAAAGAGGTGCTGATTCTTGCGCTCAGCCACCCCATTCTGAGCAGGAGTGTAAACACAAGAGGTTTGATGAGTGATACCTTAGTCACTCGTCAATATATTCACGACCATTGTCACTATGCAAGATTTTAACGATATCACCATATTGACCAATGACCATCTTGTGAAAGCGCTGGAAAATAAAGAGCACCTCATTTTTATGCTTCAGTAAGTAAACCCAAGTACAACGAGAGAGCAATCAAAAAAAGAAACAAACAAAGAGTAACTAGAAATAGAATCAGTAGGGGTAGGGCTCCAAACATTAGTATGAATAACTGCAAACATAACCGAGTTATATGGAGACATAAAAGGAAGAGTACTACGATGTTGTTTAGCCAGTTGACACACATCACATTGAAAAATATTAAACAAAGTAGAAGACATAGTAGGAAGCAACAACTTCATAATAACAACAGGAGGATGTCCTAGCCGACAATACCATGAATCCAACTCAGAGGGGCGGGCAACAAGAAGAGCTTTGAGAGGCCAAGCAATGCTGGATGAAGTGGAGGCAGAGGGGTCAAACACATAGAGCCCGTTGCACAGTCTACCAGAGCCATTCATCGTCCTCGTCTTCAGGTCTTGAAAAACACATGAGGTAGGAAAAAAGTCACTGAGCAATTCATAGAGTTAGTCAGATGACTAATAAAGAGGAGATTACGGGTGAAAGCGGGAACATAAAGAGCTGAGGAGAGGGTAAGGGAAGAGCATGGAATGGATCCTTTCCCAGCAATGAGAGATAGCGATCCATCGACAATGCTCACTTTGTCCCTGCCCGACAGAGGTGTGTATGACACAAAATCTGTGGCCGATCTGGTCATGTAGTCTGTAGCCCTGGAATCAATGATCCATTGAGAGAATAAGTGGAGGAAGTCGGGTGAGCACTTGCAGGTCCTTAATGAACATAGGAGGAGGAGGCAGAACCGGATGGCTCCGCTGGAGGTTCGAGCTTCATCCGGCGGAACGCTAGAATTTCGACAGCTGAAAGAGCCAGGGGGGACTCATTGGAATCCAGAGAATGAGTAGTAGTAGAGTCCTCCCCAATATCAGTCAAGTGGGCTGACCGGGGCAGAGGAGGCTTGTGCTGAGAGTAGTCATGGCTTGCCCTGGCCCGGTCGGGCCCGAGCTTTTTACCAACCGGGCTCGGCCCGGGCCCAGTTTGAACCGGGTCGGGCCGGGCTCCCTCTCAAAGGTGGAGCCCGGTTAGGCCCTTCAGGCCTGCTTGAATTAAAAAAGGCGAGATTAAATCCCGCCTATGATTAGGCGAGATTTTAATCCCGCCTAATCAGGATTAGGAAGGATTAATCCAGCCTAATCAGGCTGGATTTTAATCCAGCCAGGCGGGATTTTTGCTTAGCCCGGTGTCGGGCTCAGGCTAGCCCGGTGCCCGGGATTTGCCTGGCCTGGCCCGAGAAACCGGCAAAAATGGGGGCCCGGTAAGGGCCCCAAGCCCGGCTTGGCCCGGTCCGGGCTTTTCCCGGGCCGGGCCTAGTCGGGCTTTTACCTGGCCTGGTCGGGCTTTCCGGGCCAGGGCTATTTGCCCACGAGTAGCTGAGAGCGACCACCTCCACGGCCACCACGCCAGGCAAGGCCTCCTCGAGGAGGAAAATTATGAAGCTTGAAGCAAGTGTCTCTAGTATGGCGGACCTTCCCACAATAATCACAGACTAGGTGATCTTTCTCCGCAGTTCTCAATCTAGTGTCGCGAGTATGAAGAGCCCCGGGCTGAGAGAGAGACAAGGGCAGATCCCTCAGTGCCAGAGTTTGGAAGCAGAGTCAGGCGGCGGTCATATTCCTGTTGGACCAGGTTGTACACCTCAGGCAGAGAAGGTAGAAGAGTGCGACCAAGGATCTGAATGCTGATCGGATCAAAATCCCGATGTAAGCCCTGAAGGAACTCAAAGATGCGATTGCGTTCTTCTCTTGCTCGGACAAACACCTTATTTTCAGGAGATGCCAGGGTTAGAGAATCAAAATGATCATACTCCTGCTATAGTTGGGTGAACTATGAGTAGTATGCCGAGGGGGGTCAATCACCCTGCCACAAGAGGAACAACTGGCGACGAAGTTGGTAGATTTGAGCATCATTGCGCGACCGGAATATGTAGTCTCTTCACGCTTCCAAATATTCGCTGTAGTATCCAAGAACAGATAGTTTCGAGAGATGGACTCCGTCATAGAATTAAGCAGCCAAGATATCACTAAAGAGTTGTCAGACTCCCACTGTGGCAACTCAGGAGAGTCAGACGCAGGAGCCTTCACCGCGCCACTAACGTGACCAAATAATTTGCGTCTCTTGAGGGCAAGAATGATGGAGCGAACCTACGGGAGGTAGTTGGAACCGTCCAATTTCATAGTGGTGATCTGAGGAGTGTTATTGATCTTGAAAGCCTGAGTCGGAGATGCCACTCCACCGGAAGATATGTTGGTAAAGAACTCACTTCCAGCCATAAAGAAACCCCAAATAGAAATCGAGGACGCACCAAATAATCACGATGAGTGTTGAAGGAGAACTGCCCTCATAGAAAGAGGGAATGAGGCGAAGGGACTGCCGACATCGAGGGGATGAAGACTCCATGTAGTCGGCGTCCCTAGAGTACGAGAGAGAAGGAGATGCGGACTGGCGGAGCTGTGCGGGACGGGAGAGGCGGATCGACGACCTGGAGCGCTGGAGTCGACAGGCCGTGCGAGAGCGGGGCGGGATGGAGTCGCTGGAGCGAGCGGGAGTCGGCGACACTGAAGCGACATGCCGACATGATGGACAACCTGTGCGGGAGCGGTGCGAGCGGGCACGGTGCAAGAGCGATACAGGATCGACAACCTGTTTGGGAGAAGCGACAGTATTGGCGTGGAACCCTAACCTAGCTCTGATACCATGTTGAGGAAAAAAGAAGTAATGAAATTATTATTCAAAACAAGAGGCACCCATATATATATATATGAGTTTACATGATAATAGACATGTTAATATCGTAACTACATAAGGCCCAATATTCCAAAATATTCCATCATATCTCAATAAAATATAATTTTATCTTTATCTTTATATGCATATACATATTTATTATATGCTGATATACGTTTATTATTTATAAATATGTATATAATATATTTCAGCAAAATTCATCAAGATCCAAATGGTCTAGTGGTTTACTCTTATGGTAGCTATGTTGTTAAAGACACGTCTCTGGCGCAAGACTCATCCGACTCTCAAATTTGCGCCTTTGTGTACCTCTTTTGCACCTTTAGAACATAAAATGTGCGTCTGAGTGAGATATTTGTTGTAATTTTTTTTCAAAAATAAAGAAAGAAATAATGTAAAAACTCAATGATTTTTGATTGATTTGGTGTTGGTGAAAAAAACTAGCCTATGACGGTCCCAAGTCCGGATGAAAAATGATGATGGTTGTGTTAGGTAGACGATCAGTGTAAAATTTAGTCACCCTTATGAATATGGATCATTTGAGAAATTGTGCAATAGCTAGGTTGTTCCCCTTAAGGAACGTGTCGCATGGTCCGAATGCGGCATCTTGACAAGGACCGTTGCATCTCCAGGACTTGTGTGTAGTGTTAAATTTGCAAGAGTCCTCGTCGTATGGTCTGAATGCGGCTTCTTGGTAAGGACCGTTGCACCTCCAACAGGACTTGGGTGTAGTGTTAAATAAGCAAAATTTCTTACATATTAGATGTCCTGGGGAAATATGTCGTAGAAATTGTGATCGACTTGGGTTTGGAAGTTGGAATATAGGTACGCTAACTGGGAAAACGATGAAAGTAGTTGGTGCAATGATTAGGAGAAGGATAAATATTTTATGTCTTCAAGAGACTAGATGAGTGAGTGAGAAATCTAAATTTTTAGATAATTTCGGTTTTAAATTATGGTACAAAAAAAATAAAACAAGTAATGAAGTAGGTATTATTGTGGATACTATTTGGAAGGATGAAGTTGTTGGGATAAGTAGAAAATGTGATAGAATCTTAGCTCTTAAATTAGTCATAGAAAAGAAAACTATTAATATGATCAGTATTTATGCGCCATGTTGGAAAAACCCACTTAATATTAGGCCCATTTGTATAGCATTTATTGCTTCTCTCCTCTCTTTAGTCCCACATTGTGTATAGGACTTTTCTCTCTCTTTCTCTCATCTATGTATATGTACTCATTCTTTGTATTTGTATCAAGTGGACATATATACAAGGTTGGCTTTCTCCATTTCTACATGGTATCAAAGCGAGGTTGCGATCTCCTGCGGACTCCCTCTTCTGTCCACCCTGCGGCCTGCGGTCTCTGCGGCCTCCCTTGTGCAGTCCGCACCCTCTAGTCGCGTCTCTCCTGCGGCCTCACTTGTCCAGTCCGCTTCCTCTCCCGTGGATCCACTTCTATTCCCCCCCCCCTCTTCCTTCCTCCTCTGGCCCCTTTTTATAGCCATCCTTTGGGGTCCACTGCTTCCCCTTGTCCGCTGCGGCCTCTTTCTGTCCGGCGCGACCTCGGCGACCTCAATCCTTCGGTCTTCTTCTGACCGCTGCGAACTCTGTGCTCGCCTCTGCTTGGTCTTCTTCTGATAGCCAGCTCGCCAGCCCGCCAGTTGCCAGCTCGCCACTCGCCAGCTCGCCAGCTCGCCAGCTCGCCAACTCGCCAGCTCGCCAGCTCGCCAGTCGCCAGCTCGCCAGCTCGCTAGTCGCCAGCTCGCCGGCTCGCCAGTTCATCAGTCTTCTTCTGCTATCCAGCTGGTATCAGCTCGCCAGCTCGCCAGTCGCCAGCTCGCCAGCTCGCTAGTCGCCAGCTCGCCAGCTCGCCGGCTCGCCAGTTCATCGGTCTTCTTCTGCTATCCAGCCCGCCAGCTCGCCAGTCCGCCGCGGTCTCCTCCAGCCCGCCAGCTCGCAAGTCAGCCCCGGCTTGTCTTTTCTTCTCATCTCGCACCAGTCAGCCGCGGTCTGATCCAGTCCGCCGCGCTCTCCTCCAGCTCGCCAGCTCGCCAGCTCGCCGCGGCCTCCTTCAGCTCGTCGCGGCCTCCTCCAGGTCGCCCCCATGTCTACGTCTGCCGATTCAGTCGGGACGGCCGTTCCTCCTCCTGAACGCCCGACCTCTATCCAGGAAGTCCGTGACGAGCTCCGGATCACTACCATTTCGCTCACTGGCAAGAAGAACTTTGTGGAATGGGCACACTCGGTTCGCCGTGTCCTTCAGTCAAAGGGATTCCTTCATCACCTGACTCAGACCGTTATTGGTGTCCCTACTGAGGAATGGTTACGCAATGATGGGCGTGTGCAGACTTGGCTTCTCAACTCTCTTGATGGCGAATCTTATCGCCTGGCCATGTATCATGAGACGGCCAAAGGCATGTGGGACGAGCTCCACACCCTCTACTCTGGCAAGGATAGTCTCCACCATCTATATGATATCATCACTGCTCTCCAGGCCCTTGACAGCAGTGGCGCAACCGACCTGACGTCCTTTGTTGCTCAGGCCCGGTCTCTGGTTGAGGCTTGGATTCACCATCAGCCTCCCACTCTAGATCTCGCTGCTCAACGTACCCAAAAGGAAGCTGTGGGTATCGCCATGATGATGGCCCGGATACCACCTCATCTTCACAGTGTCCGGGCTCACATCCTCTCCTCTACTGTTACACCGTCCTTTTTCGATGTGTGCTCCATGCTTCTCAAAGTCTCCCCGCCTCCGGATGTTCCCGGACTTCCTTCTCCGGCTCTTGTTCAACAGGCACCAGCTCCCTTATTGCCTCTTCCCCCTTCTGCCCGTGGTGGCCGCTCTGACTCTCGCGGCCGGGGTCGCGGTGGCCGGTCTAGGCCTAAATGCTCGTTCTGTGGTAAAGATGGTCATCTTGAGGCCACTTGCTTTCGCAAACATGGCCGACCTCCTCGTCCACATGCCTCTGCTGCTACTACCGACTCTGCCTCCTCTCGTACTGAGCTCAACGGGGTTCGTCTTCAGCTCCAGCATCTTCATGGCTTGCTCAGCCGTCCGCCTGCCTCGGTTGCCTCTGCTGCCTCTATCTCCAATGAAGGTATCGCCTGCCTCTCCTCTGGCCCGCGCTGGATCCTTGACTCTGGTGCTACTCATCATATCACCTCCGTTAGGCCACCACAGTACTTGTCTTCACCTCACCCGAAGTACATTACTGTCGCTAATGGGGCGTCAGTTCCCGTCTCTGGATGTGCTGATATTTCTCTCACCTCTTCTCTCCTCCTGCGCTCGGCTCTACATGTTCCGGGCTCTCCTTTCAATTTACTCTCTGTTGGTCGTCTTACAACTGATTCTAATTACTCCGTGACATTTACTTCTTCTTCTTTTCTCATACAGGATCAGCAGACGCAGACTATCATTGGTAGAGGACGGCTGCAGAATGGGCTCTATCTTCTTGACGACTCTCCCACTGTCCTCGCATCTATCTCCTCTTCGGATTGGCATCGCCGTCTGGGACATGCTCCTCTTCCAGTCCTCCGGAAGGCTCTTCCTGATGTTACTCTCCCTGCTTTTCGTTGCGACACATGTATTTTGGGCAAACAGCCCCGTTCATCTTTCCCCCCTCATTGTACTCGGAGCTCCGCTCCTTTTATTTTAGTACACTCCGATATATGGGGTCCGTACAAATTTACTAGTATTTCTTGCTATCGCTATTTTCTTACTTTTATTGATGATTACTCTCGCATGACGTGGTTATATCTCCTTCGGGATCGCTCTGAACTTCCCCGCGTATTCCGGGCTTTCATTCTTGAGACTCGCACTCAGTTCTCTGCCCCTATTCGCACTATTCGTACTGACAATGCGTGGGAGTACACCGGCCATACTTTTGCCACTCTCTGCTCTGAGTTCGGCATTCTTCACCAAACATCCTGTCCGTACACTCCACAACAGAATGGTGTTGCCGAGCGCAAGAATCGTCACCTTCTTGATGTCGCTCGCTCGCTTATGCTTCAAATGCAGGTACCCAAACCGTACTGGAACTACGCTCTCTCCACGGTTGCTTTCTCATCAATCGCCTCCCGTCTTCCGTCCTCCAGGATGCTACTCCCTTCAGCCTCCTCTTTCCCACAACTCCGCCTTTTCCCATTCCGCCACGGGTGTTTGGGTGTACCTGCTACGTTCACCACCTCGGTCCCTCCACGGACAAGTTGGACCCTCGTGCCACCAAGCATATCTTTGTCGGGTACTCGCGCACTCAGAAGGGTTATGTATGTTATTCGCCTACTACCCGCAAGGTTACTGTCTCGGCTGACGTAACTTTCCGTGAAGATCTTCCATTCTTCTCTGCTCCGGATATCGCTCTGGGTCCAGCTCCCGTCGTTCGTCCTGTCATTCCTGCTCCTCACTCCTCATCCTCTCTCCCTTCCATACCTCCGGTCCGCCCACCACCACCGGTTATCCGGGTCTATTCTCGTCGCTCTCCTAATCTCGTGGCCCCTCTGCAGTCGGCTTCGCCCTCTGGTGCTCTGCCCCCTGCTGCTCCGGCTCCCGTCTCTACCGCTCATCCGATGGCGAACTACGTCTCTCTCCATCGCCTCTCCCCCTCTCTTCTTCACTTTGCCACATCATTATCCTCTGTTTCGGTCCCTAACTCTTTGCAGGAGGCGCTTCACCATCCTGGCTGGCGGGCTGCCATGGACGAAGAAATGACGGCCCTCTGGGCCAACCAGACCTGGGTCTTGGTTCCCTTACCTCCCGGTCAGCACCCTGTTGGGTGTAAATGGGTGTTCGTCATCAAGCATGCTCCGGATGACACTATTGCCCGACTGAAGGCCCGTCTTGTGGCCCGTGGCTTCACACAACAAGAGGGCCTCGACTATGAGGAAACCTTCTCTCCGGTGGCCAAGCTTAACACTGTTCGCGTTCTTCTCTCCGTCGCGGTGCACCGCCGCTGGCCCCTTCATCAGCTTGATATCAAGAACGCCTTTTTGAACGGCGACCTTCAGGAAACTGTCTACATGCGCCAACCGCCCGGGTTTGAGACCACGGGGGAGTCTCGGGTCTGTCTTCTCAAAAAGTCAATTTATGGTCTCAAACAGTCCCCACGGGCGTGGTTTGACAAGTTTAGCAAAGTGGTTCGGGACATGGGGTTCAATCGGAGCTCTGCAGATTTCTCCCTTTTTACCCGACACCGGGCCACTGACACCATTCTTCTGTTGGTTTATGTTGACGACATCCTTCTCACTGGGGATGACTCAAAGGGGATTCAAGACGTCAAACAACACCTGAGCACTGTTTTTCAGACTAAAGATCTGGGGAAACTTCGCTACTTCCTTGGTCTCGAGATCGCCCGGCGGCCGGACGGGTTGGTACTCTCCCAACGAAAGTACTGTCTCGATCTTCTCAAAGATGCTGGTCAGTCTGGTTGCAAGCCAGCGTGTACCCCGATGGAGGCAAATCACAAATTATGCGCTCATGCTTCGGATGACGATTTGCTACTTCCGAATCCGGAATACTATCGACGCCTTGTGGGCAAGTTGATCTATCTAACAGTCACAAGGCCAGATATATCATTTGCAGTTGGGGTTGTCAGTCGGTTCATGCATGCCCCCCGGGCTTCTCATCTCCAAGCAGTTGAACGGATTCTTCGATACCTTAAGGGAGCTCCAGGCCAAGGGCTGGTTTACAAAACCTCCGACTCTGCTCCCGCATTGGTTGCCTATTCTGATGCCGACTATGCGGGTTCCCTGGACGATCGACGGTCAACTAGTGAGTTCTGTACTTATTTTGGTGGGCATCTTATTACTTGGAAGAGTAAGAAACAAGCTGTAGTAGCCCGTTCTTCTGCAGAGGCTGAATACAGATCGATGGCCTCAGTTGTCTCAGAACTCACATGGCTTGAAAGTCTCCTTACTGACCTGGGAGTAAAACTCCCCTCCTCTGCTGTTCTATTTTGTGATAGTCAAGCCGCCATACACATTGCAAAGAATCCGGTCTTTCATGAGCGCACAAAACATATCGAGGTTGACTGTCACTTTGTTCGTGAGAAGGTTCAATTGAAGAAACTTGAATTAAAGCATGTTCCAGGAACTGATCAAGTTGCCGACATCCTCACAAAGGCCTTATCAAGCACTCTGTTCTACCAATGTTTGTCCAAGCTGGGTGCATATGACCTATACGCTCCAGCTTGCGGGGGAGTGTTGGAAAAGCCCACTTAATATTAGGCCCATTTGTATAGCATTTATTGCTTCTCTCCTCTCTTTAGTCCCACATTGTGTATAGGACTTTTCTCTCTCTTTCTCTCATCTATATATATGTACTCATTCTTTGTATTTGTATCAAGTGGACATATATACAAGGTTGGCTTTCTCCATTTCTACACGCCACAAATAGGATTAAGTGAAGCTATTAAAGTGCAATTTTGGGAAGACTTGAGCTCTGTTTGAGGGGACTTATTTTCACCGGTCAAGTGGTTACGACCGCATGAACCGGGCCTTAGATAATTTAGTAAGAAAAATCTCACAAATATAGAATATTTCATAAAAAAAGATTTAAATGAACATATACAGAAGGAAAATGTAGATTACACAACCGTTCATAGAGAATATGAATATGGAGAAAAGAATGAAAAGAGACGAATCATTTTAGACTTTGCCTTAGCACATGAGCTAATTGTATCAAATACATTTTTCATAAAAAGGGAAGAATATTTAATTACGTTTAAAGCAGATCAAATAAATCACAAATTGATTATTTTATAGCTCGCAAAATAGATAAAATGATTTGTAAGGATTGCAAAGTCCTAGCAGGAGAAAGTTTGACAACACAACATAGGTTATTGTTGTTAGATGTTCAAATTAAATATAATAAATTTAAGACAAGAACAAAAATGTTGAAAAAAATTCGGAGGTGGAACTTGAAGATGGAAAAGCGGGCGGCTTTCAAGAAGACAGTTATGGAACAACTAGTTGATGACCTTATGTTGATCCTAATATCTTATGGGAAGTTATGTCTTCACATTTAAGGATAAGTGAAAAGGACGTACTTGGAGTATCAAAAGGTTGTGCACTCCCAAATAAAGAATCTTGGTGGTGGAAAGAGGAAGTGCAAGACAAAGTGAGGGTAAAGAAAGATAGCTATAAATCACTCTATGCTTGTAGGAATGATGAAAACATAGACAGACATAAAGTCGTTAAAAAAGAAACTAAACAAGCAGTAAGTAAAACAAGAAGTCAAACTTTTGAAAAATTTTATAAGCGACTAGATACCAAAGATAGAGAGCGTGACATATATAAAATTGTTAGAGCTAGAGAAAGAAAGACAAAAGATTTAAGTCAAGTAAAATGCATAAAGGATGAAACAGATACAGTTTTGGCAGTTGATGTGGATATTAAAGAATAGTGGAAAAGATACTTTTATCAGTTCTATAATGAAATAAAGAACAATGAATTGAACTTAAAAGAGTTAAATAAATTAGAGAAGTATAAGAACATAACATTTTATCGTAAAATTCAAGTATCAGATGTAAAAAATGCTATAAATAACATGAAAATTGGAAATGAGGTTGAGCTAGACGATATACCCATCGACGTATGAAAATGTCTAGAAAATGAAGGAATTTTGTGGCGTACATGTTTTTTCAATAAGATACTGAAGTCAAAAAGGATGTCAGACCAATGAAAAGAAAGTATCTTGGTACCTTTGTATGAGAATAAAAGAGAAATACAAAATTGTGTTAATTACAAATGAAGTAATTTGATGAGTCATAACATGAAACTATGAGAACGAGTAATAGAAAGAAGATTATGACGAGAGACTAATATCTCGGAGAATCAATTTGGATTAATGCCAGGGAGGTCGACCATGGAAACTATACATCTCTTGAGGAGACTCATTGACAACTATCGAGAAAGAAAATAAAATTTGCATATGCTATTTATCGATCTTGAGAAGGCTTATGATAGAGTTCCAAGAGAGATCTTATGGAGAGTCTTAGAAATGAAAGGTGTAAATATATCATATATTGACACAATCAAAGATATGTATACAAATTCAGTGACAAGGGTGAGGACATCTGGAGGATTAACACAAGAATTCCTTATCACTGTTGACTTACATCAAAGTTCAGCTTTAAGCCCTTATCTCTTTACCCTTATCTTAGATGAGCTCACCAGACATATCCAACAAGCAATACCTTGGTGTTTATTATTTGCGGATTATATCGTTTTGGTTGATGAGAACCGCGAGGGTGTAAACGCAAAACTTGAATCTTGGCGAGATACTTTAGAAAAGAAAAGTTTTAGGTTGAACAGAACAAAAACGGAGTATATGGAGCTTAAATTTAGCAGTACAAGAAGGACATGTGACTTTGTTATTAAGTTGGGTGATCAAGATATTTCCCGTAGTGAGTGTTTTAAATATCTTGGATCGATAGTTCAAAACGACGGAGGTATTTATAAACATGTGACACATAGAATTCAAGCAGGTTGGTTGAAGTGGAGAGACACATCAGGGATCTTATGTGATCGTAAAGTACCACTAAAACTTAAGGGCATATTTTACCACACTGCAATTAGACCCGCGATGCTCTATGGTTCTGAGTGTTGGGCAGTGAATTGTGTACATGAGCAAAAAATGGGAGTTGCAGAGATGAGAATGCTTAGGTGGATGTGTGGACACACGAGATTGTATAAAATTAGGAATGAAAGTATCAGGGATAAGACAGGGGTAGCACCAATTGCGAGAAGCTCGTCTAAAATGGTTTGGACACGTACAAAGGAGGCCATTAGAGGCACATGTTAGGCATTGTAAGAGTCTAGTCACTAGGCGTGTTAAACGAGAGAGGGGTAGACCAATAAAGACTTGGAATGAAACTGTAAGGAAAGACATGATGTACTTAGGCATTAGTGAGATTATAACAAAAGATAGGGCACAATGACGATAAAGGATCCATATAGCCGACCCCACTATAGTGGGATAAAGGCTTGAGTGTTGTTGTTGTTTGGTGTTGGTGAAAGATAGTTGTTCATTGAGACTTAGATATTGATGTAAACCAAAATAAGAGTTTTGGAAATACGACTATTTTATGCGAACATTTTTAATTTTGAAAGTATGCCAAGTGGGCAAAAATCATTTTTTTGCAAACAAAATCACACTCCTGATGTTTAACCTTCAAAGACTGTTAATTGTTATTTGAGGAAATGTTCTTTGGGCGTTTTTTTAGTCGAATTGGGAGGCGAGGTCGACTGCTCAAATTGCGCACCGGGTCGTCGGACTAGAGTTTCCGAGGTCTACGACGACCCAACAAGAAGATAAGGACGAAAGTCGATTGCGATGGTTGGTTCCGTGCGAGATCTCCGATCGAAGAAGATGAAGGTGCGAACGACCTCTGAAACCAACGACTGTAGAGAGATTTGCTGGAGTTTCTCGATCTTGAACGGAGGTGATGTCCTTCCTTGGCGCGAGCAGAACAGGAATTGCTTATGGTATCACAGGGAGAACGAGTGGACTCGTTCCCTGTTTCTAACCTGTCAGTTGTCTTCTTTATGACAGGATCCTTTAATAGAGAGCAGTGGTTTAAGATTTCCAATGCTCTGGTTTCCAAAAGGCTTTCCAAAGAAGCTCGTTTCCCTTTTATATTTTCCCAAATAAGGTTTGTTTCCAAATAAGTTTATTTTCAAATATTTTTTCCAATTAATCTCTAGAATTGTTCTAATTCTTTTTATATTATTTGGATATCCTTACAAAATAGATTTATACGTGCTTAAATAAATTGAGCTTGTCATTTTCATCCTAACTACTTAAAATTGTCAGATCTTTTATTTAAGGTCTCATCAGGTCTTCAAACCGACGAGCCAAAAAATTGAAGCAATATTGCCAACTAAGAAAAAAAAACATAAATGATTTTAAGATAATAAAATAAGAGCAAAAAAGGTAACAGTATCACGTGTTCTCAGGAGCGACGAAGGTTGCACCAAATATGATGCAAGTGAGCACATTAATTCTATTTTTAAGAGATATATACGATAGTAATGAATGATTAATTAGTAGAATAGATGAAAAATTTGATCAAGAAAATGAAATGATGTTTGATGCTAATTATTTAAAGGCAAAATTATCAAATTGGTCCCTAAACTTTGAGATTTTTTTCAAATCAGTCCCTAAACTTTCAAATGATTCAAATAGGTCCCTAAACTATTAAAACCAGTTCAAAGTAATCTCAAATTGGTCCCTATGAGGGTAGGCTCATTGTACTGGTTTTAATAGTTTAATGACTTATTTGAATCATTTGAAAGTTTAGGGACTGATTTGAAAAAGTTTCCAAAGTTTAGGGACCAATTTGATAATTTGCCTTATTTAAATTGATTTTGTTGCGCCTTGCCGTCGTCAGGCGCGTGTCTACGCCTTAAGCTTTGCGCCTAGGATCCATGACCTCTTTGCATCTTTGTGTGCCTTGCGTCTTTAATAACTAAGTATAGTAGATAGGGAACTGGTTTTAGTTCAAATCCTGTCGCCTACTTATTTCCAGATATTAAAATATTGGGCTCCATAGCCCTCCGGTCATGGGAAAACCGGCCAGGTTTCTTGTTGGGCAGTTCAACTGATCGATTTTTACTCAGTTTTGAACGAGGCCAGTTTTTGAGACCGGACCAGACCGTCCGCGGGGGGGGGGGGGGGGGGGGGGGGGGGGGGGGGGTTGGCGGTGCGACTGGTTCAACCCAATTTTTAAGACATTGTTTTTATCAACTATATAATAAAGAAAAAGACAATGAATTGAGTTTTAAAGAGTTAAGTAAATCAGATTAGTATATGAACACAACGTTTTATCATAAAATTCATGCATCAAAGGTAACTGATGCGCTGAAGAAGATAAAAAAATGGAAAGACGGTTAGATCAGCCGACATACTCATCGAAGTATGAAAATTTCTAATGAAAGAAAGAAATTGGTGGCTTACTTGTTTCTTTAATAAAATACAGAAGACAAAAAGAATGTTAGACCAACGAAGATAAAATATTTTGATACCTTTGTATAAAAACAAAGGAGTCATACAAAATTAAGAGCCGTCTAATTAATTACAAAATTAAATGAATGGCCTTTATTGTATGGTCAAGATTAAATCTAGAGGCTCCAAAGTACGTCTTTTTAGTTTTTTTTTTTTGTGTGTGTGTATGGATTTATTTCATATGCGTGCGGGTTACTGTGCGGCCGTGCAAGAAGAGTCGTTTGATTAAGAATCACGATGGAGTATAATCGCGAGTCTTAATCCCAGCAGCAACCGGCGGATGCGGGTTCGCCTGCCGCTGCATCCACTGGCCGCCGCTTCTAGATCGATGCTTATTTGCACAGGAAGGAGGGAGGCATCGACGTTGGCGGCATCGAGAGGAAGGTGGAGGTGGATCCGTTGGCTGTTCTTGCACGCCCTCACCTAAGGTAGCCCGTACTAGATATGCCCTATATATATATACATATATATATATATATCTACCACATATATATATATATATATCTACCACATATATATATATATATATATCTACCATATATATATATATATATATATATATATATATATATCTACCATATATAAAAAAATATGAAATCCATGAATTATAAATTCATTGAAGAGATTGTGGCCGTCGGATCTGTCTTACTATTTCAGCGGCCGTTCGTTATTTTATAATTAAAAAACTAAAAATCAGTAGCTCTCCTAAAGCTACAAGGGAGATTATAGAGAGAGAAAGAGAGGGAGAGGGAGAGACAGTGAGAGAGGGGAGAGAGGGCAGCGACACTGTCGTTTACTGTTTTAAGCCGCCCGCTGACGCCTGCCAGACGATCAAAGGAGAAATAAATAATATATTATCATAGTTTATAATTATAATAAAGCCTGGATAATAAAGTGTGTGCATCATCGTTGAATAGCTAAAAGATGCTCTCCTGGACATAAATAACAAGTGAGTCCCATGTTATTTTGTAAATTACAATTAGAAACATATATCTGTATCATATAAATTTATTTATTTATTAAATTGTATCCTTATATTTATATACATTTCTAGAAAGATCATCCGAACATGAAGTACGGGCGAAGCCCGTGCGGAGGAGGCTATAGTTTTTATGAGCCCCGAGAGCTGGCGAAGGACGTCGTTGCAGGCGAAGTCCGCCGCCGCGGCTGGTACTGTCGCGCGGGGCACGAGGGCCGGAGGCCCGTGCCTGTCACTTGTGTATATATATATATATATGTTGAAATCGCTCATCAAGATTCTATCCCATTATCACTTCCAATATTGATTTAAGTCTCTTATTATGGTTTCAACATACTATAAAAGGATTGAAAGTGTTGAAAAAAGAGAGTAATGAAACTTGTAGGTAGTATTTCTTCTATAAACATCAAGTATGAATACAAATGTATAGGAAGAGAAGAAGAGAGAAATCCCAAAACAACAATGTGGGACAAAACCTAAGACTACTTGGACTCATAAATGGGCCACAATTACAATGAGCTTTTACATATTATTTCACTATCTTCTAACACTCCCCCGCAAGCTGGAGCATACAAATCGTAAGCACCAAGCTTGGATAGAAACTGCTGATACAGTGGCCGAGGAAGAGCCTTTGTAAAGATGTCAACAACTTGCCCAAAAGCTGGAACATGCTCCAATTCAAGTTTCTTTAGTTGGACCTTCTCCCGAACAAAATGACAATCTCAATGTGTTTTGTTCGCGCATGAAACATAGGGTTCTTTGCAATATGTATAGCAGCTTGACTGTCACCGAAAAGAGTAGCAAGAGAGGAGAGATTGACACCCAAATCACTAAGAAGGCTCTCTAACCAGGTAAGTTCAGTGACAACAACAACCATCACACGATAAGTAGCTTCAGCAGAAGAGCGAGCAACAACAGATTGCTTCTTGCTGCGTCAGGTGATGAGATTTCCTCCAAAGTAGGTATAGAGGCCAGAGGTGGATCGTCGATCATCAAGTGAGCCTGCATAATCAACATCAGTGTATGCAACAAGGGATAAAGAGGAGGATGGCTTGTATACCAACCCTCGTCCCGGGGCAGCTTTTAAATACCTGAGGATGCGTTCGACATCCTGAAGATGAGATATCCTTGGTGAATGCATAAAGCGACTGGCCACTCCAACAACAAACGAGATATCGGGCCTTGTAACTGTTAGATACATCAGTTTTTCCACAAGACGTCGATAATATTCTGGATTAGTAAGAAGAGAGTCTGATTCTGCTCCATGAGCACTGAGCTTGTGATTGACATCCATAGGTGTTTCAGCGGGTTTACATCCGGAATAACCAGCATCCTGAAGAAGATCCATACAATATTTTCGTTGAGATAAGACCAGACCATCAAGTCTTCGAGCAACCTCAAGACTAAGGAAGTACCAAAGATTTCCAAGATCTTTTGTTTGGAAGACAGAGTTTAACTGTTGCTTGATTTAGTGTATCTCGTTAGAATCATCACCAGTTATCAAATTATCATCCACATATACTAAGAGAATTACAGTCTCTGTTGATCGATGACGGGTAAAAAGAGAGAAGTTAGCCGAACTGCGCTGAAAACCAATATCACGAACGACCTTGCTAAATTTTTCAAACCAAGCTCGAGGGGACTGTGTGAGACCATAGATAGCTTTTCGCAGCCGACACACCATAGACTCCCCCGTGGTCTCAAACCCGCGAGGTTGGTTCATGAAAACTATCTCTTGAAGATCACCATTGAGAAACGCATTTTTAATGTCCAGCTGATGCAGAGGCCAGTGCCGGTGAACAGCCAGTGAGATGAGAACCCGAACAGAATTCAGCTTGGCGACAGGGGAGAACGTCTCCCCATTGTCCAAGCCCTGTTGCTGAGTGAACCCACGAGCCACAAGACGGGCTTCGAGGCGATCAATAGTCCCATCCGGAGCATGTTTAATGGAAAATATCCATTTGCAGCTAACGCGAGACTGGGCAAACGAAAGAGGAACCAGATCTCAAGTATGATTAGCCCAAAAGGCTGACATCTCAGCTTTCATGGCCGCACACCACCCAGGGTGTCAGAGAGCCTCCTGCCCAGTGTTAGGCAGAGAAATAGAGGAAAAAGTAAGAACAAATTTTCGAAGAGGAGGAGAGAGACGATGTAGGGAAATATAGTTGGCCATAGGATGAGCCGTTGAGGTAGGGATAGGGTCAGCTGGCCGCGAAATCGTACTGGTAGGCGGTAGCAGTTGTTGGGCTCCGGAGGTCAGATTACAACGATTGTAGACACGGATGAGAGGAGGTTTGGTTGCTGGCTGATTGGATGCTGGTGGTGTGGGAGCATGTGGTTCCACGTGGTGCGTTGGAAGAAGAGGAGGTAGAGAAGTTGTGACCGGAATAACAGGACGAGGCACAGGTTGCCCATCAGAAAGTATCAGCGTGGATGACTGAAAGGGTTGGTCCTCCAGAAAAGTAACATCAGCAGACACAACCACTTTCCGATCAATAGGAGAGGAACACACATATCCATTTTGAGTCAGAGAGTACCCTACGAACATACACTTGGTTGCACGGGGGGAAAATTTGTCCGTAGGTGGATCAAGGTTATGGACATAGCAAGCACACCCAAAAACCCGAGGTGCAAGAGGAAACAAAGAGTGAGAAGGAAAGAGGGGACTAAATGGAGTGACGAAGTTGAGAACAGAGGAGGGTATACGATTGATGAGATGACAAGCAGTTGAAACCGCAAAATTCCAGTATTCGACGGGTACCTGCATCTGAAGCATTAATGAGCGGGTAACATCAAGAAGATGCCGATTTTTGCGCTCAGCAACCCCATTTTGCTGAGGATAATGTCAAATTCAGCACAAAGAGAGGTAAACGTTCGACAAGTATATTCCCGTATATTGTCTGTGCGGATAATTTTAAGGGGAGAAGAGAACTGAGTCCGAAGTTCAGTAATGAATGTACAAAATATAGAGGTGAGTTCAGTACGGTCCCGTGGTAAATATAACCATGTCACACGAGAGTAATCGTCAATAAAAGTAACAAAATAACGGTACCCAAATATACTAGGGACCTTATAGGGGCCCCAAATATCAGAGTGAATAATGGATAAATGAGTACTACTGCGATTACAGACAGGACTAAATGAGACAAGACGACGATGCCACTCTACGGAGGAGACAACGGAGAGGGTAGGAAGGACATCAAGAAGATAGAGCCCATGCGACAGTCGTCCGCTACCAATAATATTCCGCGTTCGCCGATCCTGCACAACAAAAGAAGATGGTGAGAAAGTAACATGACAATCAAGGTCCTGTGTAAGTAGGCTAATAGAAAGTAAGTTGAACAGGGAGCCCGTAACATGAAGAACCGAGGTTAGTGAGAGGTTGGGTGTGAGATGGATATCAACAACTCCGGAGACAGGGGTGGAGTCACCAGTGGTGACAGTGATGAACTTGGGATGACGGGAGTCCAAGTATTTCGGCGGCTTCTGCCAGGTAGTATGGTGGGTGGCACCAACATCCACAATCCAGTGGGAACCCCGAGACAAACAGGTTATACCTTCATTAGCGATGGAGGCCACAGAACCTGATGGACGAACAATCACTCCTTGGAGTTGCTGAAGCTGGGTGCGGAGAGCATCAATATTAGAGTGAACATTTGAAGGAGTCGAGGTAGAAGCCATGGGCATAGACTCAGCCTTTGAAGCAGCAACAAGATGAGGTGGCAGGCCATGCTTCCGATAGCAGGTAGTCTCCAGATGATTTTCTCGACCACAAAAGGTGCATTTCAGGGGAGTTTTTCCAGTACGTTCTCGTCCCCGAGACGAATTGCGACCCCCCACGGGTCCAGGTACCACGAGTGGAGGGATGTTGTGAAGGTAGCTGCAGAAGAACTGGTGAGGGAGGCAAAGGAGCCTCGGGAGGTGGAGTGACCCTCAGAAGCATGGAGCACACATCAGAAAGAGAGGGAGTAGTGACAGATGAGAGTACCTGAGCACGAACACTATGCAGATGCGGAGGAACCCGTGTCATCATCATGACAATCCCGATAGCTTCTTTTTGTGCTCGTTGGGCAGCCAGATCAGTAGTAGGAGCCTGATGTTGAATCCACGGCTCAACAAGTGTCTTGGCCTTAGCAATGATGAACGTCAAATCTCCAGGTATCCCGGGATCAAGAGATTGAAGATCAGTAATGATGTCAAACAAATGCTGCAGACTGTTTTGACCTGAATAGAATGACTGAAATTCCTCCCACATGGACTTTGTCGTGTCATGATACATGACCATCCTGTAGGGCTCGATATTCATAGAGTTGAGGAGCCAGGATTGCACACGGTCATCATCACGAAGCCACTCATCTGTGGGAAGGGTAGGAGTGGCTCTGGTCAGGTGATGAAGAAGTCCTTTCGTCTGGAGAACCCGACGAACAGAGTGGACCCATTCCACAAAGTTTCGTTTACCCGTGAGAGAGATAGTAGTAATCTTGAGTTCATCTCGTAGTTCAGTAGCAGGCGGAACAGTCCGAGGTGGTAGAGAAGAGGTACCGACGAACTCACCGGAGACAGTAGTAGCCATGAGGCAACCTGAAGACCAAACCGCAGCGGCTAGAACAACAGTCCGCGAGCAATAATAGCGGCTATACAACCGAAGAGGCTAGAACACCAGCTAGCAGGGAGAAACCGCAGCGGTAAGAACAGGTCGCGTGCAACTAGGAGGCCACGTTAGAAGAAGGAACCCGTAAGCAGAACCAGTCGAAGAGTAACTGAAGAGAGGTCGCACGGTCTCGGTGGCAACACACCTGAGGCAGGAGGCCGCGACCAAGTGTGGATACCACAGCGGGTAGAGAGACCTCAATAATTAAGGGAGACAACCCCCAACTACAGAGCGGGGTAGAGAAGAGAAACCACACGGTCTGGGCGTCAAAACAGCAGCGGTCAGAGGACGCGACCAAAATGCGGGGCCCGCTGCGGGTAGAGAGGTCGCAGCGGTAAGATATGCCCATGCAGGGGTGCGGAGAACGCAGCTGGTAGGAAGACCGCAACGGCTAAAGAGCGGAGACAGCAGCGGGTAGGTAGGCACCGAATTCACCTCGACTAGACAAGTAGCAACGAGAAGAGGAAAAAAACAAACCGCGACAGTCAGAAACGGCCGTGCGAGAAAGGTAGTCGCCGACGACTGGAGAAGCAGTAGCAGGAAGGGAAGTCGTAGCGACTAAAGAGCAGAGACCGCACGGTCTCGGTGCGAACACCAGCGGTAAAAGAGTTACCGCGACCAAGGTGCGGTAGAGGAGGTCGCCGAAGCGAGTAGAGAGAAGAAGGTCGCTCGGAAAGGGGGGGCAGAGGCCGCAATGAACAGTTGGGGGGGGCACCAGTGCAAGAGGTTAGAAAAAGGAGGGGACGGGGGTGGAACCACGAGAGAGAGAGAGATCAAGACGGGGGTGGGGGGGGGGGAGGGTTAGAAAACTGCTAACCGCACAAGCAACATCGGTTAGCAGTGGTTAGAAGAAGAGAACAATAATGAGAAGCCGGGCACCAGACCGCCCGGTTAGCAAGCAGGCTAGGCAGACAGAAAGGGATAGGCCAGACCGTATCCCTCTGATACCATGTAAAAAAAGGAAAGTAATGAAATTTGTGGGTAGTATTTCTTCCATAAACATCAAGTATGAAAACAAATATATAGGAAGAGAAGAAGAGAGAAATCCCAAAACAACAATGTGGGACAAAACGTAAGACTACTTGGGCTCATAAATGGGCCACAATTACAATGAGTTTTTACATATTATTTCACTATCTTCTAACATAAAGTACTAGTTGGTTTTGTCTTTGTATTTTGTAATATATGAAAGTCTTGTTTTCAAGACTAGCTAAACACCTAGAGGGGGGGGGGTGAATAGGTTTCTGTCTCTATTTGATTTTTCTAACTTGTTTGCAGATTTCTGTGGTTGGTGATTTGGTTAGTTTTTTGCTTTCAAGATCAATCACAGACGACACAACAATTTATAGTGGTTCCCCGATCTTGGGTACATCCACTGTCCCTCTGCGCCTATCTAACAGTGTGTTAGATTCGACTCTCCCTCCAGAACTCAGCTCCTCAAGAGTTTACAACACAGATCCTGCAGGACCACACAGGTCACACAGAACTACAGCTTAAGCACTAAGCCAAATCCAGGTCACAAAGACCTTTCACCCGGCACAAATCCAAACACAGGTCACTAAGACCTCAACCCTTATAGTACAGGCTTACAACTCCAGATTCACCAAGAATCTTTACAGAAGAAGAAATAAAGAGAGAGATGATTCGACAACAGAGCAAGATCTCTGCGTCTTCTTCGTCCTGGACCGAGCAAATATCAGTCCAAGCTTTTGCTGTTGAAAACAATAAGTAGACAGTAGAATTTTCTTCAACCAGCTTTCTTTTCTCTGCAGAACTTGTAGATCTGCTTCCTCAGAATAACTTCTGATCCTGCTGTTGCAGATGGTGATTGCTTCAGCTGTCTCTTTCCCCAGCAAGGTTCTCTATGCAGAATAACTTCTTCAGGCTCGACGAAAATGGCGGGGAAGAAGATGAAGTTCGGCCGCACTTTTCGTTTTCAGAAAACCTAGACAAGGAATCGATTGATTGCTCTGGCCGATTTGCTTATTTTTATTCTCTGAAGGTCAATTGAGCAGTGGGTCCCACCACCGAGATTGATGGCTGAGATTGAGCCATTCAGTGCATGATTTTTATTTAATCTTGATTCAACGGCTCTTTGCTGTGTGTGGGCCCCAACACTTAATGTTGAAAATATTCTTTGGAAAGTGCAGAAGATGATAATAGCTGGCCGCCAACGTCTCTGGCAGCATTTCCACAACATTTGAATTTTGGTTGACTTTTTGACTTTGCTGACGTCAGTATGACTCAGCATCTCTGGACTTGGACAAAATTCAATCATTAGAACCAAAGGCGTTGAGTGAGTAGGTATCACTCAACGCCACAACACTTAGACAAAATTCTGTTTGTCTAGGTATTGAGCTCGACGAATGTTAAGCTCCGTTCGACGAACAACAAGCTCAGCTCGTCGAAAGCATAAGTTCAGTTTGACGAACTGTAGACTTAGTTCGACGAAAGGCTAAACTCAGTTCGACGAACTCCATGCTCAGTTCGACGAACGCTGAGCTCAGTTCGACGAAGCTGAGCTCGACGAAAGCCAAGCAATCCATGCATTTGGACTTAGCCAAATTTCTGCTTCAAGGCATTGAGAGCCTTGAGTGAGCTTGCCTCACTCAACGCTATTTGCCTTAGCAAATATTTCTGCGCCTTGGCGTTGAGAGAGTAAGCTCCACTCAACGCCAAACTACTTAACTGAATTTTTCTGTTATCCGACGTTGAGTGAGTAAGCTACACTCAACGCCTGTGGACTTGGTGAAAATTTTGCCCAACTTTTCTGTGAAGTTGACTGACACAACAACACTAAACGCTAAAAGCTGTACAGCGTTGAGTGAGTAGAGCACACTTAACGCCTGTGAATTTGGCCACATTTTCAGCCAATTTTTCTAGGCTTAGATTGACTCAGCCTGACTCACAGACTTTTTGCTGTATGGCGTTGAGTGAGTATACTACACTCAATGCTTTTGTACTTAGCCAAATTTTTGGTTATCTTTCAGTTAGGCTGAGATAGACTCAACGCTATATGTTATATGACGTTGAGTGAGCTGTCCTCACTCAACGCCTGTGGACTTAGACAAATTTCTACTAGACAATATTCAATCCATACCTCTGGCGTTGAGTGGGCTTGCTCCACTCAACGTCTGTGGACTTAATCGATTTTTGCTATGTCCAACAACCGCTTATTGTGTTCACATGTCCAATCCATGTGATATGGACAACCTGCACTTAAGACCTCAAATGCACATCAAATACAGTTGATGTGTGTGACATTGGCCTGTTTGACTTCTCACAAATCAGGGACATTGAGAACAACTCACCCAACAAGGTTTACCAAAATTGTTCTGGAGTAAATGTCAATGAATGAAACGGTGACGATTATGCATCCTATTAAGGGTTTCTTAAGGAATACATATATCAAAATGAAGTAAAATGAATCGCAAAGCATTTTAGCAGTTAATGGGAAACTCGAGATTTGTTTTTTTGCATGTTTACAGTATTCACGGAAAAGGAGACATCTTTATTGGTTAATTCCAAAAGCATAGGATAGCATCTATGCCTTAACCCAAAGGTGAAATGTCCTACCTGCATATGCCATTGCATGATAACTTTAGGAACACATCCATTAATTAACCCAAAAGAGAGATATTTTAGTCGCAAGCCATTGTATGATAAATTTATTATGACTAAGAACAGTAACAATAGCTATCTACGCATGAGTATTAGAAAAAAATTCCATCACTCTTCTTACTATAACTAATTTCTTTCTTTCTTTCTTTTCAAGCTCCGAAGTAAAAAATGTGAAGGAAAAATGCCATTGAGCAATACAAAGGTTTTGTAATTTTACTGATAGATAATAAATTGTGAGTAAAATAGTGATATGCAAAGCAGGAAATGCGAATGGTTCCAAAGCCCAACACAGGCGAAAGGGAACCATCTAAAAATCTGAATGATTCTTTACCATTTGATTTTTAACAAGATGTGAAAGCATTATTCATACTTTAGACATGATGTGCGCTACCATAATCAATAAACTATGCTTCGGGGAATTGCTAATGCCTGAAGGCATGTGGACCGGATAATTAGAATTTGTTCTTTTGAAGATTTCGCTTGATGGGGATTTATATGTCAAGCTAAAAAATGGTAGGATCTTTCTCTCATTAAAAAAGCCTTTTGGGTAATGGTTGCAACTAGGGCTGATTTCGAGCAATTTGGGCTTGACTCAAAATCAAAATTTTTGAATCGAATTCAGCTTGAAATCGAAATCAATTTGAGGCGAGCCAACTCGACCCGAAATGGCTTGATTTTGAGCTGACTCAAAATTGAATCAAAGCTGCTTGAAAATGAGCAAATGAAACCCTTTAAGATTTTATTACTTTAGTTTAAGTTTAGACTTTAGTTTTTTTAATTAAAAAACTAATAATATATTAATAAACACTTTATATTTAATCAATTTGAGTTGATTTGAATCATATTTTGAGCGATTCAGGGCAAACTCGAAATCGACTCAAAATGTGATTCAGATCGAGTCCAATCAAATGCAATCCATTCCAATTCGGCTCAATATCAGATGGATTTTCAGATGACTTTTGAGTTTCGAATAATATGCTCAGCCTTAATTACAACCTCACCGTGTTTCCTGGTCAAAAGGAATGGATGAAACCATCAGTGTTAAAGAACCTTGCCACAAGTCTATGGTTTTAGAAAAGTATATTTCATATCAATAATGACCCATCCTGGGGTTATATATACAAGACCCGAGCATATGCAGGTAAATACAGATAAGCACTTATACATACACACAATATCTAACACCCCCCCCCCCTCAAACTCACGGGGGATCATACATCGAGAGTTTGGACGTAAGGTAGTCATGCTGAACCCTCGTTTGGGGCTTGGTGAACAAGTCCGCAATCTGATGCTTGGTGGGAACATACTGGGGAACCAATGTACGTCGGCTGTACTACTCATGAAGGAAGAAGACGTCGACTCCAATGTGCTTGGAGAGGGAAAACTTCACTGGATTCAGAGTGAGCTGAATGACACCAGTGTTGTCACAAAAGAGAGTGGTCGGTTCGGGGGAGACAATGCCAAAATCTGCAAGAAGCCAACAAAGCCAGATAATCTCCTCGGCCGGAGACACTATGGCGCGTAGCTCAGCCTCAGTACTAGAGCGGGAAACACCAGACTGTTTCTTGGACTTCCAGGCAAGCAAGGAGGAGCCCAAAAACAGACAGAAACCAGTGACAGAGCGATGATCAGAAGGATCACTAGCCTAAGTAGCATCAGAGAAAGCAGTAAGCTGGAGGGAACTGCTGCTGGAGAAGAGCAAACCACGGCCAGGAGTCGCATGAAGGTAACGCGGTACACGCAGCAAGTGAGCATAATGGACTGATGTAGGAGTGCTGACAAACTGGCTCAACACATGGACTGCATGAGCAATATCCGACCGAGTGATGGTGAGATAGACCAGGCTGCCGACCAAATGACGATAGCGAGTGGGGTCACCAAGAGGGATCCCCTCATCAACCTGAAGCTGCAGGCGAAGCTCCATCGGTGTGGCAACAGTGCGGATGTCGGAAAGAGCAGCCCGAGCTAGAAGATCAGTAGTATACCGCTGCTGAGAGAGCTGGAACCCTGCAGAGGTGGAAGAGAACTCATTGCCCAGAAAATAGCTCAAAGGTCCCAAATCTGTCATCTGAAATTGCTGCTGCAGGTGATGCTTGACAAAGTCAATGAAAGCCGGGTCATCACCAGTGATGATCATATCATCCATATAGAACAGAAGAAGAGTCCGGCCTCGGGAAGAGGTGTGAACAAACAGGGTCGGGTCGTGCTAGCTGGGCTGAAAACCAGCGGCTGTAACAACAGAGCTGAAGCGCTCGAACCAGGCTCGAGGAGCCTGTTTGAGACCATAGAGAGCACGACGCAACCGACAAACCATGCCAGGAGGAGCGCAAAACCGAGATGAGGGACCATGTAGACCTCCTGCTGTAGGTCACCGTGAAGAAACACATTCTACACATCCAGCTGAAATAGGGACCATGACAACAGCAACAACAACAAGTGTCCTGATCGTGGTCATGTGTGCCTCAGGAGCAAAAGTCTCATCATAATCTCGACCATGCTCCTGCTGAAAACCCCGAGCAACCAGGCGAGCCTTGTACCGCTCAATAGAACCATCAGAGCGAGTCTTAATCTTATAAACCCACTTGCAAGTGATGGGAACAACACCAGGAGGAAGAGACACAAGATCCCAAGTAGAGGTACGCTTAAGAGCAGCCAACTCATCAAACATAGCGGCCTGCCACTCAGGAACCTGAGCAGCCTCGCGGTAGGATCTAGGCTTTGGAGTACTGGTGGAGGTAGCAGGAAGAGCAGTGAGGTCGAGTGGCTGGGTGGTAAAACCGAGACGATCTGGTGGGTGTCGATCTCGAAGGGGGTAACGTCTGGCAGACGGATCATCCGCGAGACTCTCACTGAAGACTGGGGGCACCTGTGGGATAGTCGGAGCACGACGAGTGTAGTGGTGGAGAATAGGAGGTAGAGGGCCGGGAGATGGCAGAACATGAGGAGGTGGAGAGGACTCAGAAGAGGGAGATGACGATGATGGCGGTAGCTCTGCTGGTGACTGGTCTGACGGTGGTGGCAAAACAGGTGGTGGTACGGTAGGAAAAATAAGGAACTGAATATCAGTCGGGGTAGTGGATGAGGGTGAAGCAGAGGTGGATGTATAAAGGAAGAAAGGTTGGTTCTCAACGAAGGTGACATCACGAGAAATGCGAAGACGGCGCTCAACAGGGTCATAACAGCGGTAACCCTTGTGCTCTGAGTTGTAGCCTAGAAAAACACATGCAGCAGACTGAGCAGAGAGCTTAGTCCGCTCACGTGGTGGTAATAAGACATAACACAGACATCCGAACACACGAAGATGAGTGTATCGAGGAGGATGAGAGAACAAACACTCACCCGGACACCGACCCTGAAGGAAAGTGGATGACTGAAGGTTGATGAGATAGAAAGCGGGGGAGACAGCCTCAGCCCAAAAATGTGGGGGAACATGGGAAGCCAAAAGAAGAGTGTGAGCGGTCTCAATGATGTGGCCATGTTTCCTTTCCGCGGTGCCATTCTAGGAATGAGCAGTAGGACAGGAGAGCTGCGGGAGCGTGCCATGAGAGGCGAGAAGGTCACGAAACTTATGCGATAGGTACTCTTCCCCTGAGTCGGAGCGAAAAATACGAATAGAGGCGGAGAACTGAGTACGAACCATGGTGGAGAAAGTAACATAAACCTGAAAAAACTCAGCACGAGAATGCAACATATATATCCAAGTGAAACGAGAAAAATCATCAATAAACAATACATAATAGCGGTCTCCACCCCTGGAAACAAAAGGAGCAGGCCCCCATACATCAGAATGTACTAACTCAAACGGATCAGAAGACCTAGACATACTAAACTGATAGCGGAGTTGTAGCTGTTTTCCAAGCTTACAACCCGTACAAGAGTGACTAGTGTCTACAGATACACGACCCAAAACACCCTGATGAACAAGAGTTGAGAGACGGGCGCCACTGGGATGACCAAAATGATGGTGCCACTGACGAAAGGAAACAACGAGAAAACATAAAAGAGGAGCAGCTGGGGGCGGTGTGACTGATGGCAGACGAAGGTACTCAAGGAGATATACTGCTATGTCGACGACCAGCTCCAATGAGGGCCCTTTTAAGACGATCCTGCACATGACAAACAAACTCATCAAAAACAACAAGGTAACCATTAGAGACAAGCTGGCTGGAGGAAATGAGGTTCATGGAGAGCTGAGGGATGTAGGCAACATCAGGAATGTGGAACTGAGGGGTGTGGAGAAGACCACAACTAGTAATAGGAAGGGTGGTGCCATCAACAATAATAACACGTAGGTCGGAGAAAACAGGCTGACAAACATGAAGATGGGTGACATCATATGTCATATGAAAAGAGGCTCCAGAGTCATGTAACCACGAGGACAGAGAGATACCTGACGGGGCAGAGGACGCTGAGAGATCAGTAGGGGTAGAGGCCTGACCAACTGTGGCTGCAGATGTACTCGGGAAGGTGCCTGAAGACAGCTGCTGAGCCAGCTGTATGAGCTGCTCAGAGAAGGAGGCTGTCGGAGGAGGCACAGGCAGAACTGCAGCGGCACGCTGCTGGGTGTCACAAGACTGGATGTTCTGCTGGGAGCGCTGAAGCTTGCGACACTCAGACACTCTGTGGCCCGGTGCATGACAATAATGACAGCGAACAGACCGCCGCTGCGCAGCATTGGGACCCTAGGAAGGGTGTCCCTGGGTAGGAAACTGAGCAAACGGTCGCACAGGAGTACTGAGCCATGGAGAAGGTGGCAGCGGAGGCTGCGGAGCAAACTGAGGAGCAGCCAAGACAACATGGGGGGAGGGAGTGTACTGCATCCCCTCCATGTACGATGACGAGTCTCCTTCGCCAGAATCGTGGACAGAGTGTCACGAAGTGTGGGTGGAGTACCACGATGAAGAAACTATGAGCGGGCAGACTCAAACTCCGGGCACAGGCGCATCAAGGAATCGTAGACACGACAGGAATCTCTGTACTGAGCGATGGCAACGCAATGGCAGTAGGACAAGCAATGGGGCGGCGCCATCTCGTCACACTGACGCCAAAGGGAAGTGATCTCAACAAAAAACTCTTGAACTGAGCGGTCGCGCTGGTAGGTAGCTGTAAGAGTCTGTAACAATTAATACTGAAGTGCCTGGCTGGAAGGCTGATAGAGATCGGAAAGATGATCCAGATCGCCTTGGCAGTAAGGAACTCACAGATGGCCAAGCAGATGGGTACCTCACAAGACTGGCCAAGGATAACAATAGCCCTGGAGTCATCGTCCTGCCACTTGGCCAACGCCTGAGCGGAGGAAACACCGGTGCTGGCTGTGGAAACAAAAGACTCAGTTGAAGAAGCGGCAGGGGGCAACGGTGCTGGGCAGGATCCATCTAAATGGCTCCAAAGGCGAGGCCTCGGAGATGCATGCGCATGGTGGAAGACCAAGCCTTGTAGTTCTGCCCATTGAGCAGCACATCAGGCTTAGGAAGATAGCCACTGAGAGTCGAGGCGGGATCCATTGAAGGCCGACACCGAGATCTGGAGCAGGATCGATCGGCGCTGAAAAGGGAGGAAGTAGCCGGAGGAAGCAGCCAACCAGATCGGCACTGAAAACAGATCGGTCGATCGGCGCTGAAAACGGATCGACGATCGGCGCAGGAGACGAGCGAGTCGACGGCGCGAAAACCAGATCGACGGAGTCGATCGACGAGCGGGAGCAATCGGCGGGATCGATCGAGCGGGAGCAATCGGCGGGATCGATTGATCGACCGATCGGATCGACGAGCAGGAGACGAGCGGGAGCGGAATCAATCGATCGGATCGACGAGCGGGAGCAATCAGCGCAAACGAGCGGGAGAGGGATCGGGAGAGTTAAACCCTAGCCTCTGATACCATCTTAGAAAAGTATATTTCATATCAATAATGACCCATCTTGGGGTTATATATACAAGACCCGAACATATACATGTAAATACAGATAAACACCTATACATACACACAATATCTAACATATGGCTGCATTAGAAGTCGTCTCAAGTTCAGTTCATAACCAAATTTTGCAGTGCTTCAAATTCAAGTTCTCAACAATTTCTTATATGCACTGAGAACATGCGAGGAGAAAAGATGAATAATACTCTAAGGCTATGTTCTAAAAAGGAAAAAAAAAGGAAAAAAACGCCCTCTCTCACTTTTCCATGGCTTACACAAGGCTCATGAGAAAAAACAAGGAGCACAAAGACTTCAGTGGAGGGGACCATTGAATCTGAGAAAAGTGAAGCTTCAATAACTAGGAGGAATTAAACTAAGATGAGCAAAGCTTCAACAACGGGGAGCAGAGAAATTGGAGAGCAGAGAAATTGGGAAGAATGAAGCTTTACTGATAATTTAGCAGAAGTGTGCTTGGTGCTAGCAAGGGTTGTCCAAGACTGGTGTTCTGGTACCATCTAAAATCATGAAAGAGATAATTACATTAGAATGGGAATGGCTCAATTATAGAGACTTATAGAGGCTAACCTAGGATAATAAGAAGTCAAGAATAAGAAATAGGGGTTTGGCTTTAAGTTTTGTGATATTGAATTATGCATGTGGCTCTGAGATCCATGTGTTATAATGGATGACCATCTGAGTGCAGAGATGCGCACGAAGCATGTTTAACAATGAAGTAAACCTATTATAGAAGTTAAGGATGAGAATGGCTCAGAGACAACTTATAGAGGATAATTTAGAATATTAGGAAGTAAAGAATAGAAAATAGGGTTTTGGCTTAAAGTTTTGTGATATTACATTATGCATGAGGCTTTGAGATCCACATGTTATAACGGATGACCATCGAGTGTAGAAATGCGAACGAAGCATGTTTAACAATGAAGTCAACCTAGTGAGATTAAGCAGTAAATTAACACCAAAGTTTGTGCAGTTTTACAAAGATAAGTCTACTTTCATATTCTGCAGGAGAGTACAAATCAAATTTCTATACCTAAAACCCCTCCCACAACTCTTGTACATCCATCACTTAAACAAATAAGAAAACTCCAAATCACATAATCGGTTTGTGCTGCATATCTGATGCAATCTAGTGATTAGTGACGATCAACGTACACTAAGATCAAATCAAGCTCCCAAATAAATCACTTGTCAACCAATTTGTTACTAATCTCACCAAACGTTGATGACCAAAATCTCATCGCAATCCTTGACCTCTCCATCTTTGTCATCCATGGAGATTAATAATAGGTCCAGGTACAAGACAGGCCTCCTGTCAATCAGATAAGAGTTATCAACCTTCTTATATCAAAAATATGATAACAATACTCAAGTCTCCATCCACCTGACTACAATGATCTCTTATCTGAGGCGAGAACACACGTTCTTGTTTATGCAATCAACCAATTCCAAATTATTTTAACTTTATGAAAGGGCTGTGTCTCTACCCTTGTATTACATGTTGGATGTGATCTAATCTCCTAGATTTATTATCCATGCAAATGTTCCCTCGGAACATGTGTGGACCCTGTTTTTTGCTAGGCTTATTTTGGAAGCAAATTTCACCATTATCTTCTCAATGTATCTACAACAAATTAGGATATTCCAATTTTAAACAAAAATGATTTATCTAGAATAGGCATTGTGATATTTATCCTGATAAAAAACTCTTATAATATTGAATAAAAAGTAGACACTTTTCATAAATTCGTCAATCACCATGTTCTTGGTTCAACATCTTGCATTTTTGCGTTACTTTTGGTTTTCTGTTGTTTATCTTGCCATCCTCCCTGGTAATCAGCTTTGTGGTTGCCCCATTCACCATCATAACCTTCACCCCACTCTTTCACGGCCTCATTCTCTTCATGTCTTTTGTCGATGCAGTTGATTTTTATGTTTGAAAACAAAAATACCTAATAGTTGAGGGTGACTATCATCTTGTAAAAGCATGATTGCTCGACTTACCTGAAAGACTGTTTTACTCTATTTTCTTATAGTAACTGCTTCCTGTTTTGGGCAAAACAATTGACCTTGGCTTCAGTTTACCTATATTTTTCAAACTCTTCGCAAATTCCTTGATCTTATATCCTTGTTTCCAGGTCAACAAAGTTCAGACAGTGCCAAAGAACAATTCAAAATTTTGAAACATGTGCTGAAGGCAGTTATGCTTCGAAGGACAAAAGCACTGCTTATTCAGAGAGGAACTCTGTCGCTACCTCCACTTACAGAGATTACTATGTCAGATTCTCGACAATTAAGGGTTACCTTGTTTTAGTTAACTTCTCACAATTGTTTGTCTTTATATGTTTTTTATAGGCAAGATCATTTATTTCCTTTGTGCAGGATGGTTCCACTTGTAGCCCTACAAAGAAAGGTCTACATGTCAATATTGAGGAGGCAACTTCCAGCACTTGTTTCACTTTCATCTGGGGCTCACAGTCATCAGTCTTTGCAAAACACTGTAAATTCCTTTATTTTTGTTGTTGAAATATGTTTTCTAAATGAATGAACTTATCTGGCGTGGGGCATTCTATGGTTTGGGGTTCTACTGTAGCTATACCGTGCAATGCATAATTATGCTTTAGTCTACAATTTTTATAATTTTTTTATATATTTGAAATTAATTAATGCATGAAAAGAAGAATATCCATGAACTGATTGAGATATTGAGCATGAAGAAGCGGCCCATTGGAAACAAAAGAGAAGAATGGAAAAGAGAGGAAAGAAAGTAAAGGAGGGGTCAAATTTGATTGATAAGCAAGCCTCAGCTGGGAAAAAGGGAGATTATCTCCCTTGCAAGGGTTGAACTTTGACATTTAATCAAGTATTAGAATCTTGGATGGAGATGAATGGATTACACATCTTAAAGGAACATACATTTATGATATAAAATTATTTTCTAGGTGCCTCAGTTTATTGACCTCATATCACATTAAATAAAAGATAAACACACATATGATGAAGATAAAAGATTTCTTGAATGCAATCGGTAAAGCAAGCATAGAAAGATGTTTTTGGATTGCCACACATTAAAAGAAGGCATTGGACTAGTGTAATTACCTCTAACAAACCACTGCAAGAATTGTCTTAATAAAAATAATTTTGTGGGGGGAAACTCAAGGAGAAGAAGCTACAAAATAGGATTCATGATATAGGTATAACAAAAAAATCAATCATATATTCAAGCCCCCCTTAGAATTAGAATCCATGATCCAAATCCTGTATTACAAATAGATTCATCATAGGTGTTAGAGTTATTATATTTGAGTATTTAGTATGTTTGAGGTTTAGTCCCACATCGTGGATAAAGTTTGTAAGTGAGTTGTATTTCCTATAAATTAGCCCTTATATGGGATGAATAAAATTGCACCAAGTATTTCTATTTCCATTTCTTTCTATGTGGTATCGGGGCAGGAATTGACTCATTGAATTTTCGTCGTCCTAATTGTAGGCGACTTAAGTTCTCGGTGGCTTCCTCTCTCTGATTTCCGATCAATTTCTGCTTCTTCCTTGCTCGAGTTCCCGTCCTGCGCTGCTAGGGCTCATGTCGATCCGCTCCCTTCCCGCTCCAGTTGACGGAATCGCTGTTTGATTCCATTGACGGGAGTGAACTCTATTCCCCTCGATGAGGATTCCTACTGCTCCTGTCAGTGCTCTTCATCCTCACTTCCATCGACGATCCAGTCCCTGTTGCGCCCGTTTCATCCCGTCGAGCAACTGCTGCACCTGTTCCATCATGTTGAGCCGTTATTGCGCCTGTTCCATCCCGTCGAGCCGTTGCTGCACCTGTTCCATCCCGTCGACATCTCTTCTTCTGTTGTTTCTCGTTCGTCATCTGCTCTCGTCTGCGTTTCTATCGCAGATCATCGATGATGATCCAACTTTTGCATCTCTCTTCATCGATGGGAGTAGCATCTTCCTCCAACGATCCCGTCGACGGTGGGCTCCGCTACTGTTTGGCGGCTGCTTCTTGCCTGTTGCTGCCTAGCCGCGCATCTGTCTGGATGGCTTCTTCTGTGGTTCTGATTTTCTTGTCGTGTTATCTTGCGGCTTCGTGTGGCCAAATTTGGCTCGACTTCGACGATGCTTCCGTGCCTTGTTACTGCTGCCTCCATGTATCCTACCCGCTATTACCTCCATGGATCCTTGTTGTTGCTGCCTCCGTGGATCCCTTCGTACCGAGCTCTTCTCTTCCTTGCCGGGCTCCCTCCTCGCTCGCTGCTGCTTGAGCACTCTGCTCACAGCTGCTTGAGCCTTCTTCTCGCCATTGGCTTGTGCTCGCGCTTTGCTCGTTGCATCTTGGATCTTGTTCTTGCCGGCAACCATTCTCCATATTTGTTTTATGTTATGTTTTTTGTGTGTGTCTTGTTTAATCCGTTTTATGTCTTCATGCACGTGTTCTACGCGAGGAGTGTTCGTCACGGCCTCCAGGTGTAGTCTATGTCTTCATGCATGTATTCCACGTGAGGAAAAGTGTTTGTGATAATGGCGACTCATATGCCTCTTTCCGGACTCCTGTCTTAGTCATACATGGCCTCCAGGTGTAGCCTATGCCTTCATGCACATGATCCACGTGAGGGGGAATGTTTGTGATAACGGCGACTCAGATGCCTCTTTCCTGACTCCTGCCTTAGTCGTACATGGCCTCTAGACATATTTCCTTTATTCTTTGTCTCCTCATTTTTGTATTTGATTTGTGGTAGGGTTCATTTTGCCTTTGTTGGTTGACCTAGTTTCAGCTTCGGGAGCATCCAACGTGATCATGGTCGGTTTGTGGACGAACGTCGTGTGGCTTATGTCTGATTGGAGTATCCCCGGTGACACGCGGTTGGGCCTCGGTGGCTGCGGTTTTTGTCCCACGTTGCCAATCATCTTTACCTCTCTTTTTATATTGTGTTCAGGCTGAAAGTTTCACCACCAGCTTAAGGGGGAGTGTTAGAGTTATTATATTTGAGTATTTAGTATGTTTGAGGTTTAGTCCCACATCGTGGGTTAAGTTTGTAAGGCAATTGCATTTCCTATAAATTAGCCCCTATATGGGATGAATTTAAAATTGCACCAAGTATTTCCATTTCTATTTCTTACTACAGTAGGCAATTAACGACCTAATGATGTAGGGGTAGGCTAGTGGTGCTCGGAAACTACGACCTTAAGTGCTAGTGCAGGGGTGACACACTATTACAACCCTAAATGCAATGCAACCGTTGGTGACGGCGACGATTAAATGAAGCAATGAAATTAATAGCACAACGCAAATAAATGAATTAGGAAACAAACAATTAATTTCAGCAATTTTATAATGTCTTCCTCCACTCGGAGGGCCAAGGCAAAGCGTGCGACGAATAATTCCACAAACAATTATTATCATAAAAGGAAATAATTACTACACAAACATAATCTCAGCACAAGATAGATAAACACCGAATGAAAATGTCAAGTCGCAAAATACATTATCATAAATACTCACAACGTAGAGGGCTGGACCGAGGCACTGGAGGATTTGAAGGCCAGATGTAAAAACAAGCGATCGGAGATGGAACCGGTGGCGAGGCGACGGTGACGGTGGCTGCCCTCGGCGGAAAACAGTGATAACGGATGGTAAAACGGCGGATCCAACCCCGAATGAGTAGATCCTGACCGGGGGTGAGTAGATCCGCTATTTAGGAGAGGATCCGGGCAAAAATGGAAGGTTTGCGCGGTGGAAATAACAGATCGGAGGGTGGTAATACTAAATCAAAATAGATATAGGGTTTTCGGGGCGGTGAGAAGTGGATCCACGAAGGGGAGGAGAGAGGAGCGGCCGGCTAGGGTTGGCTGGCCCTTAGGGGGTGTCAGTTTGAGGAGGGAAAGGGCGGTGATGGGGCTGGAGGGTTGGCAGCAGGCCGGCGGTTTCTTGTATAGGAAGGGGAGGGGGCGGCGGTACAGGAAGAGGGAGGAGATTGGGCGGCGGGATCAAGGGGAGGGCTTAGAGGTGGTGGTCGGCTGCTGTAGTACAACAGGCCAGCGGCTTGGAGAGGGTTTTGGAGGGCGTCTGGTGGCTGAAAAATAGTGTTTGAGCGGCGGAAAACGAAGGTGGGGGTAGGGGTTACCTTGGGGAGGAGTTTGGCGGCCTAGGAGTCGTCACCTAGGGTTTCACGGTGTCGGCACCGAGGAGGGATCGCTGGAATCCGGGAAAGCTTTTCTCCAAATCCAACATTGACTGAATTCAGCTCCTCTACGTCCTATTTATAATAAATGAGAGGCTAGGGCATCCCCAACAACGACTATAATTGGTCGGTGGTTCGCCCATAAAATACATCAAAATAAACTGAAAAAAAATAAAGTAATATAGTTTTGTTGACTCGCGGCGACGTCCCGGACGCAACCGCGGAGTCCGATCGGCGATCCGATCAAGTCTTCCCGCGCGAATACATGTATGTGGGTCCCGCCTTGCGGCGAACCCCTCCAAGTGCATCTGATGGTTCTCTATCAACTCCCCCCGACTGAAAAGCCTTCATCTCCGATGAATGGAGATGATCGTACTGAGGTCGAAGTCCGGGGGGGAGCCGATCGAGCTCTGCCGGTAGTACCCAAGTGTCCTCAGTGTCAGGGAGGCCCCGCCAATGTACCAGGTAGCGGCAACGCGGTCCGTCCGAGGTGGGAACAAACTAGTGAGATCTGATCTCCGTGATGCTCTCATCTCTCGTCTCTCGAAAGGTGGATCTCTGTGCGATCGGTGGTGCCTGCGGTGGAACCAAAGGGGATGACGTCCCGGGTGGGTGGGTGGCAACAGTGGGTGAATCAGGATGTCCATCAGATGGTGGTGATGTGTGAGGGTGGTATGGTAGCGACAGTGGAGGCGGGGGTGGCTGGGCATCTCCACTGTTCGGGTCCACATACTCATGAGGTTCATAGTATGGAGTCAGGTGCTCAACATTAAACACAAGGTGGATTCCCATACTGGCCAGGATGTCAAGTCGGTAGGCGTTGGTCCCAATACGACTAATAATGAAGTACGGACCCATTCGCCTCGCGCTTAACTTCTTGGCAGGCCCCAAAGGGAGCCTCTCGAGGCGGACTCGCACCATTACCTTCTCGCCTATGTTAAATATTTGCTCTCGCCTTCGCTTATCTGCATGGGCTTTGTAATTTTCATTGCTTAATATGATTTATCGGCGGACCGACTCATGTAAATCATGCAAGTGCTGTGCAAATGACTCCGCAGACTCACTAGGGCGGGACTCTAAAGGGCTCGGCACAAGGTCTATGGATTTCCTCGGGTCATATCCTGACACTACATGAAATGGACTCAACCCGGTGGTCCTATTGACTGAGCTATTGTAGACAAACTCTGCTATCGGCAAATCTAAGTCTCAACTGCTTACATGCTCTCCTACCAGACACCGCAACAGATTGCCTAAACTCTGATTCACTAATTCAGTCTGTCCGTCTGTTTGTGGGTGTTATGTCGAGGAAAACCTAAGGATAGTGTCAGTCTTGTGCCACAAGGTTTTCCAGAAGTAGCTCATGAACCTCACATCGCGGTCCGACAAAATCGACTTGGGCAGGTCATGCAATCGAATGACGTCCCTCATGAATATGGATGCAACGTGAGTCGCATCTGCCGTCTTGCGGCAGACAATGAAGTGTGCCATCTTCGAAAATCGATCAACCACCACGAAGATGGAGTCGTGCTTCCGCAAGGTGCGGGGAAGTCCGAGAACAAAGTCCATGCTAATGTCCTCCCAAGGGCGGTGTGGTAAAAGTGTATAAAGACCGATGTTCTGTTTTTTGCCCTTTGCCGTCTGACAGATACGACAATGGAGCACAACTCGGGCGACATCCTTCTTAAGGCCGGGCCGATAGAGACGGTCCTCAACAATGGCGATGGATTTATCTCGCCCGAAGTGGCCCGCGGCTCCGCCCGCGTGCAACTCCCAAATCAGATAATCTCGGTAAGATGTCTGGGGAATGCATAGGCGGGAACCCCGGTATACAAGTATCCCTCATAGATCTGATATCCCTCAACTGGGTCGGGTGGGTCTCGGGATAGGGCGGTGTAAATCCTGCCAAAATCAGGACACGTCGGATAGTCGAGCATCAACCTCTCAAGTCCCTCGACACTTGCAGTCATTGTCTGCAACAGGGATACGCATCGACTTAACGCATCAGCCGGCTTGTTCTCAATACCAGCGCGGTGCTTGAGAACATAATGGAATTCCTGCAGATATTCGACCCACTTCGCATGCCGGTGGCCTAGCTTGCGTTGCGAGTCCAGGTAACGTAGGGTCTGGTGGTTGGAGTACAACACGAACTCTCGGGGGAGGAGATAGTGCCTCCAGTAGCGTAGAGACTGGACTATCGCATAAAACTCTCAATCATAATTAGAGTACTTTTGCTTAGCCTCGTTCAGCTTCTCACTAAAGTAAGAAACTGGATGTCCCTCTTGACTCAATACGCCACCTATACCGACACCCGACGCGTCATAGGCGACCTCAAAAGCGCAGCTAAAATCCGGCAGGCGTAGGACTAGAGCTGTCGTCAACCTTTCTTTAATCTCTTCGAGGGCTCTAGTGGCTGCGGGAGTCCACTGAAACTCTCTCTTCCTGAGACAGCTCGTGAAGGGGGCCATGATCGTGCTGAACCCCTGGACAAACCACCTGTAGAAGGTGGCAAGTCCGTGAAAGCTACGAGCCTCGTGGATATTTTTAGGCACAGGACAATCTCGAATAGATTTGACCTTCTCAGGGTCCACAGAGACTCCAGTAGAGGATATAATAAAGCCCAGAAAGTGGACAGACTTGGAGAGGAATGCGCACTTCTTCAGGTTCACATACAGTTTCTCTTGGCGAAGGGTGCCAAAGAGAAATATCAGATGATCGAGATGAGCAGCCTGGGTCTGGCTATAGACTAATATATCATCAAAGTACACCACCAGAAACATGCCCATGTAGGGCCGCAACACCTGCGTCATAACTCGCATAAACGTGCTCGGGGCATTGGACAGCCCAAATGGCATAACTAGCCACTCATATAGACCGCCCTTGGTCTTGAATGCGGCCTTCCACTCGTCCCCCTCACGAACTCGTATCTGATGGTACCCACTGCGAAGGTCAATCTTGGAGAAGATCTGGGCACCAGACATAGTATCAGTAGGTCATCGAGTCGTGGGATCGGGAAACGATACTTGACCGTGATCTTATTAATGACGTGACTATCGATGCACATACGCCAACTACCATCATTTTTAGGGGTAAGAAGGGCCGGGACCGCACAAGGACTCATGCTCTCACAAATGAACTGCTTCCGGAGAAACTCGTCAACCTGCCATTTGAGCTCAGCGTGCTCATTCAGGTGCATACGGTAGTGGGGCAGGTTTGGGAGGGAGGCTCCCGGGACTAGATCAATGGCATGCTGAATGCCCCGTGGGGGAGGCAGCTCATCGGGGAGGTCGTCTGGCATGATGTCCGCAAACTCGCCTAGAAGGGGATGCATCGCGGGTGGGTGGTCAGCTGGGGTGCCCTCAGTAACCGGGGTAGCGGCGACGACATAAATGACGTTTGACTCGGCGCTATCTCGTAGGAACTCACCTCGCCTCAAAATATGCAGTGGCCGTGAGGCGCTCGTGCTCACAGATGGCTCTACCACCCCTTTGGATCGATCTCGGTGCTGGGTGGGCGTCAACGTAATCTTCCGCTTCTTATCATAAAAGACACACGTGTTCGAGCGACCGAAGCACGTGACGTCACGATCGAATAGCCATGGGCGGCCGAGCAACACATGAGCGACGTCCATGGGACGCGATAGTGATCGGGACTAAGCAACGCTGGGTGATCTGGATCGCCGTCTTGTCGACTCAGACGACACGGTATGGGTGGGGGTGAGGCTCGGCCTTCACCTGCATACGGTCAAGTCCCTTCTGGGCCACGATGTTCACGCAACTCCCACTATCAATAGCTAGCTTGCAGGGATCGCCTGCACTAGGAAAGTACGTGTAGAATATGGTAGTGCGCCGCCAATCCTCATCCACACGTGGGGTGTGCAGGAGCCGTCTAATCACTCACACCTCTAATGATCGCTCGGCGTCACTCTCCCAACCTTACTCAACTTCGGCCTTAACTTCCTCTTGGGCCTCCTCTTCGTCCTCTAAACCCTGCTCCTCCTCAACTAGCAGGTTCCGCGTGGGGCATTGCGCCGCCACGTGGCCTCTGCCAGAACATCTAAAACATACAATGCCCCCAGATCGCTGGTCATCGGTGGCTATGGCTTTACCCTTCGCATCTGCGGGGATACGTGAGGGTGTAGCCGTGGTGGTCTGGGGCGGAGCGGGCTTCCTAAAAGTCGAAGAATCAGTCCGCGAAGTGAACTGCCTCGTACTAGACGATCAGAGGTATTGCTCGTACTCAAGGGAGAGCTGGAATATCTGATCAACAGTCTCCAAGCGGTGGGGGATCAACTTTCTCCGAATATCGGAACGAAGGCCCGTCTTGAAGCGGGCGGTAGTGGCAATAGGCTCCTCTGAAATATCACTCCTGACGATCAGCTCATCGAAGCGAACCATGTACTCGGCGACGGTAAGTGTCCCCTACCATAAGTTCTGCAACTGCTCAAATAGCTGATCTCGGTATGACGCGGGGAGGTACTTCTCCTTCAGTCTCTCCTTCATCTCATCCCATCTGGCGATGGGGTAGTAACCATCCCGCTCTAAATCTCTCTCAACACTGATCCAGAATACCTTAGCTTGCTCGATCAACTTCATCTTTGCAAATCGGACACAACGCTCATCACACATGTCGTACCACTCGAAGTAGTGGTCCATGTCCAAGAGCCAATCGCTGAAGGCTTTCGGATCTAGGCGACCATCGAACGAAGGGGCGTCGAGTCGGATGTGATGAGTGATGTCATGATAGTGGCCCCCTCTCCGTGGGTTGGGGTAGTCCTCGAGGTAATCATCGTGGGCGTGGTCGTATCGAGCGGGTGGGGGACCACACTCTCTCTGACCTGGGGATAATATTCATCCTGGTGATGGTCACGGCGATCGTGTGGGGGCACACGATCTCTGGGTCAGGCTGAGGCTGACGTGGCATATGGTATTCATCACGCTGTTGTGGCTGTCTATCCCGCGCCGGGACTTGCCTATGATCTATCGCAAAATCAGGATGTCACCTTACCGGCGGAATCGGGGCTCGATGAGGAATGTCACGATGGTGACAGTCTGCGGGAGGTGGACCATCCCTCGGACGTTGCCCCCGACGTGGAGGGGTGTCAGGGTCATCCTCAAGTGAATCGTCACGCTGTGTCAGAGTGTCTTTGACATCCTCTAACTCTCTAAATGGCCTAAACGAAGGTTCACCTCGGCAAGATCATGACGCACATCGTCGAACTGGGCTCCTATGGTGTTAAGGCGACCTAGGACAAAGCGTTGGAACTCGCAAAAGCGGCGTCCGAATTCGAACTCGTTGCTCGGTCCTCGGTGTTCTGTGGTTCTACCATGCTTACTCTAAAAGTCCTACCACTACAGAGCATGCAAGTGGCCTAACCTTGACTTCTGATACCCAAATAATGTAGTGGTGGGATAGTGGTGCTCGAAAACTACGACCTTAAGTGCTAGTGCAGGGGTGACACACTATTACAACCCTAAATGCAATGCAACCGTTGGTGACAACGACGATTAAATTAAGCAATGAAATTAATAGCACCACGCAAATAAATGAATTAGGAAACAAACAATTAATTTCAGCAATTTTATAATGGCTTCCTCCGCTCGGAGGGCCAAGACAAAACATGAGGTGGAACCGGTCGCGAGGCGACGGTGACTGTGGCTACCCTCGGCGGAAAGCGGTGGTAACGGATGGTAAAACGGCGGATCCGGCCACGAATGAGTAGATCCAGACCGGGGATGAGTAGATCCGCTATTTATGAGCGGATCCGGGCAAAAATGGAAGGTTTGTGCGGTGGAAATAACGGATCAGAGGGTGGTAGCACTAGATCAAAATAGATCTAGGGTTTTCGGGGCGGTGGGAAGTGGATCCACGAAGGGGAGGAGAGAGGAGCGGACGGCTAGGGTTGGCCGGCCCTTAGGGGGTGTCGGTTTGAGGAGGGAAAGGGCGGTGAGGGGGCTGGAGGGTTGGTAGCAGGCCCGCGGTTTCCTGTACAGGAAGGGGAGGGGGAGGCGGTACAGGAAGAGGGAGGCGATTGGGCGGTGGGATCAAGGGGAGGGCTTAGAGGTGGTGGTCGGCTGCTGGAGTACAGCAGGCCAGCGGCTTGGAGAGGGTTTTGGAGGGCGTCCGGTGGCTGAAAAATAGGGTTTGAGCGGCGGAAAACGAAGGTGGGGGTAGGGGTTACCTTGGGGAGGAGTTTGACGGCCTAGGAGTCGTCACCTATGGTTCCACGACGTCGGCACCGAGGAGGGATCGCTGGAATCCGGTAAAGCTTTTCTCCAAATCCAACAATGACTGAATTCAGCTCCTCTACATCCTATTTATAATAAAAGAGAGGATAAGGCATCCCCAACAACGGCTATGATTGGCCGGTGGTTCCCCCATAAAAATACATCAAAATAAACTGAAAACAAATAAAGTAATATAGTTTTTTGACTCGCGGCGACATCCCGGACGCAACCGCGGAGTCCGATCGGCGATCTGATCAAGTCTTCCTGCGTGAATACATGTATGTGGGTCCCGCCTTGCGGCGAACCCCTCCAGAAGCATCTGATGGTTCCCCATCACCTAATAACAAGAGCAAAAAGCTCCCAAATAATTCCATTTATAACTGGTTGAAATCAAAATGCAATCAATGTAACAGAAATATTTTTCCGCACAATGAGTATAGCTAGTGATTTGTGTATTAATAACTGGTGTGAGAATAATCGATTTACAAAAATGGTTTAGTCTGTAGGTGAAACATATGCTTTTCTGCAAACTGAAGAAAATATTTAAATACTCTGTTATCATTTGCTTTAAGTTCTTCATAATTACTCTCCAAGTAGATTACAACAACAACACTCTAGCCTTTATCCCACTATAGTGGGGTCGGTTATATGGATCCTTTGTCGCTATTGTGCCCTCTCTTTAGTCATAATCTCACTAATGCCAAATACATCATATCTTTCCTTATAGTTTCATTCCAAGTCTTTATTGGTCTACCGCTCCCTCGTTTAACATGCCTAGTGACTAGATTCTTGCAACTCCTAACAGGTGCCTCTAATGGTCTCCTTTGTACGTGTCCAAACCATCTTAGTCGAGCTTCTCACATCTTCTCTGCAATTGGTGCTACTCCTATCTTATCCCTGATATATTCATTCCTAATTTTATCCAGTCTCGTTTGTCCACACATCCACCTAAGCATTCTCATCTCCGCAACTCCCAATTTTTGCTCATGTACACAATTCACTGCCCAACACTCAGAAACATAGAGCATCGCTGGTACTTTACGATCACATAAGATCCCTGACGCACCTCTCCATTTCAACCAACCCACTTGCTTTCTATGTGTCACATCTTTATCAATACTTCCATCATTTTGAACTAACGATCCAAGATATTTAAAACACTCACTACGAGAAATATCTTGATCACCAAATTTAATAACAAAGTCATTCTTCCTTCTTGCACTGCTAAATTTAAGCTTCTTATACTCCGTTTTGCCCTGCTCAACCTAAAACCCTTCTTTTATAATCTGTCTCGCCAAGATTCAAGTTATGCATTTATACCCTAGCGTGTTTCATCGACAAAAATGATATCATCCGCAAACAATAAACACTAAGGTATTGCTTGTTGGATATCTCTGGTGAGCTCATCTAAGATAAGGGTAAATAAATAAGGGCTTAAAGTTGAACCTTGATGTAAGCCAACAGTGATAGAGAATTTATGTTTTAATCCTCCAAATGTCCTGAACCCTTGTCACTAAATTTGTATACATATCTTTGATTATGTCAATGTATGATACATTTACAACTTCTTTTCTGAGACTCTCCATAAGATCTCTCTTGGAATTCTATCATAAGCCTTCTCAAGATCGATAAATAGCATATGCAAATCTTTTTTTCTTTCTCGATAGTTGTCAATGAGTCTCCTCAAGAGATGTATAGCTTCTATGGCCGACCACCCTGACATGAATCCAAATTGATTCTCTGAGATGTTAGTATCTCGTCTTACTCTTTTTTTAATTACTCATTCCTATAGTTTCATGGTATGATTCATTAATTTTATTCCTCTGTAATTAACACAATTTTGTTTATCTCCTTTGTTCTTATACAAAAGTACCAAAATATTTTCTCTTAATTGGTCTGACATCCTCTTTGACTTCAGTATCTTGTTGGAAAAATATGTAAGACACAAAATTCTTTCATTCTCTAGACATTTTCATACTTCGATGGGTATATCGTCTGACCCAACCGCGTTTTCATTTTTCATCTTCTTTAGAGCATCATTTACTTCCGATACTTGAATTTTTCAATAAAACGTTATGTTCCTATACTCTTCTGATTTACTTAATTCTTTCAAGTTCAATTCATTATCTTTTGTATCATTATAACGTTGATAAAAGTTTTTTTTTATCGCTCTTTAATATCCACATCATCCATCAAAACTGCAACACCCGTAATTAATGCATTATTTTTTTTTATTTCAGGGTCCGACCTTGAGCGAATTTGATCAAGCCAACGTCTCGTCGAGGTACGATTTTAGTATGGGTGAATTTTATACACTAAAATGATTAATTTGAATCGTTAAAAATGTTTCGTCGTATTTTAGTGTTAGCGTGATGAAGTAACTTTTTTTAAGATAGAATATTGTGGCAATCTTGTAATAATTTTTTAAAAAAATAATTTTCCCTCATGAATTGATTTGGTACTTTCTTCCCATGCGGTTTGCGTAACCGACCGATTCTTTGAAGTGCCGCTCGGTTGATTTTAATCCCGGAACCGCAACCCCCTGTTCCCATTGCCCTAAATTCATATTAAAACTGCTAGTTCCCTCTTTAATTCCCGCAGACGACGCATTTGCCGCACGCCTTCCCTTTTGCAGACGCCTCTAGCACCATGGTCCCTCCTCTCTCAACGGTGGAACTCCTCCCTCCCCCTCCATCAATCCAAGTCGCAGGCTGTTGTTTCTGTCTCTGAAGGGTTCGACACTTTCTCCTTGTCAGCCGCTAGGATCGTCGACAATCCAGTTTGATCTCGCTTGGGATTTTTCCGTCGTTTCTGAGAGGTAATCTTCGTTGGGGGCCCCAGCCGACTTTTTCCTTGTCGAGATGAGGTTGCTAGTTAGTAAATGTTGTGGTTGTTGTTCCTCCTGCTAGCCTGCCGAAACCCTATTCATAATCTCTGGTTCTTCCGTGGATTTGACTCAGAACAGTAGGCCATCTAGCATTTTCCACTCGACTTGCAAGGTATTAAACTCCCTCTCACTTGTTTCTCTGATTTCTTGTGTTAATAGGCATGGAAAATCAGTATCTTTGCTCTTGTTGGTTCAGGATTGGTAGACCCTGATTTCTAGTTGTTGGTACGTCAAATTCATTCTGGTCCCTACATTGGGAAAAAGATAAAAGCCCCTTGCCCCTCCTTTGAGTTGTTCTTTTTGTTTCATGTTTAGCACATGCTATATTATGAGATACGTGTCAAAGTACTAGGTGCAAAGAAGAATTCAATTATGTAGAATCCAGTAGAAGCTAGCAAACAGGTGTACGAACGCCGCAACACCACGGTAAGAAACTCTTATTTTTTCTGGCTAGACTTATCAGATGGCTTGCATTGTAAAGTTCCGTGATAATTCAGGAAAACTATTATTGTTATACAAAACTGCTTTTATCATTCGAAATTTGTGGACCAATGTTTGTCTAGCCAGTAGATATGATACATAAATGAGTTCTAAATTTTCCCAATAGTTAAACCTTCTGAAATAGTGCAAATACAAACCCTGTACACTAGTATACAACATGAAGCGAGAAATAGTAAACTCAGGAATATGAAATTTAGCCGATTAAATGATATATTGTACTGCCTACAGATAAATTCATAAGCAAAGTAGCACGAGTTAGATTATGATCTAGTATGCGCGATGAGATCTCTTCTCGTGTTAGATAGAGACACATTATCTTTCTCATATGACATATAGTACTTTATGAGTCTCAAAGTTTGGGAGATGTTACCCCCGTTTTAGAAGATTAGTAGATTTGAGTCTGTATCTGTGAGACACTAGAACACCTGAGTTCGTTAGTAGGACTCAGATCGTTAGATTACAGTTGCGCGTTAGGAGCTACTCTGCCTAGAATTTTAAAGAATTACAAACATACCCACCTAGTGCTCAAGTATAGACCGAAGGTTAGAGAATCTTTTTGTCAACCAACTTTCAGAACTTGTGCAACTGTGATTAACAAGGTAAAAGTAGTCCAGATAATTATGTTGCCAATATTAATTTTAAAAAATCATAGCATGCCGACACATAGTTTTCTGCTGTATAAAAGCTTTATTTTAAAGGAAAAACATGCATTCATAGTTTTCAACATATTTTTAGTGTTATTAGGGGAATAGTTTTTCTTACTCTTCCTTTGAGCTGATCCATTTTTGAGCATGTTTTTACAGGAGACTCAGGTGGGAAGTTGCGCTTAAGATGAGCGTGTTTGTGGAGTCACTCCTATAATTGGTTTTCTTTCAGTCATTTCTTTAGTACTGTACTGTTTTAGTTCATGGACATTATGTGTTCTTAATGTTTACTTGTTTTCTGTATACCATACATTTTTTTTAGTATTTCAGATATTCGGTTGTTTGGTTCATTATCGTTTTTAGTGGCTCGGTGAATTCAGCTTGATGAGCTATACATTTACCCTTAGTATACTTTTAGCTTCTGTTGTAGGTTTTACTTTCAGTACTTTCAATTGTGTCCGCTATATACCTGTTTTAATACTGTTTCTTAATTTATTGCTTATCGTTAGGCCCAGCCGGACTGCTGATTTGTTGTTAAATTAGGATGAGGTGTTGCAAAAACTATATATGTTTCATCCTTTATGCATTTTACTTGGCTTAAATCTCTTGTTTTCCTTTCTCTAGCTCGGACAATTTTATATATGTCACGCTTTCCATCTTTGGTATCTAGTCACTTATAGAATTCTCTATAAGTTTGACTTCTTGCTTTACTTACTGCATGTTTAGCTTTTTTTTTGAAAATTTTATAACTGACTAAGTTTTCATCATTCTACAAGCATATAGTGATTTTTAGCTGACCTCTTTTCTCTCACTTTGTCTTGCACTTCCTCCAAGTAAATTACAAATATTGCAAATATTATTTTTTAATGTTTATGTTTGATATCACAGATTCGAGTTCTGGAAGCACCATCTTGCAAAAATGTTGGGTAAGGTTTGCCTACATTTCACCCTTGTGGTGGAACCTTCCCGGACCCTCGCTACGTTGGGATGCTTTGTGCACCGGGCTTCTCTTTATGTTTGATATTGTTAAAGATAAGATAAATTAGCCCATTAGGGAGGCCCATGTGTATTGGCCCATGTATAGTTTTCTTTAATCCCACATTGTATATGTACGAGTCTCTCCCTCTTTCTATCTCTATATAAGTGTATAAGTCTATCCGCCTCCTTCTACTCACCATCAGCTTGCCTCATCCTACCCGCTCCTCTCTCTCTAGCCGCTTGACTACTGCGGCCTACTTCTTCTAACCCGCTTCCTCTTCTCTCCGTGGTTCCACCCTCCTCCCCAGGCTTCTTATAGCCTCCTCTCTCTGACTCGTGGGGTCCACGAGTTCTTTTCTACTCGCCACGACCGTAATCTTGTCGCCGCGACCTGCTTCTCGCCGCGACTTGCTCTTAGTCGCCGCGACCTACCTTTTCTTCCTTCTTCTCTCTTGTCGCCGCGAGCTGCTTCTTCTCGACGCGACCTCCTCTTAGTCACCGCGACCTGCTCTTAGTCGTCGCAGTTTGTTCTTCTCTTAGTCGCCGCGACCTGCTCTTAGTCTCCGCAAACTACCTTTTTCTTTTCCCCGTGAGTTGTTTCTTCTCGCCGCGACCTGCTCTTAGTCGTCGCGACCTGCTCTTAGTCGCCACGACCTGCTCTTAGTCGCCGCGACCTGCTCTTGTCGCCACGATCTGCCTTTATTCGCCTCTTGGCCTTTCTCGCTGCAGTCTAATTCAAGTCGCTGCGACTTGTTTCCCTCCCTAGATCGTTGCGCCCTGCTTTCTTCTCTTGCTCGCTGCGGATTAATCTGTGTTGCTCGCCTTTCCTCTTCTTTGCAAGCTCCTGCTCCAGTCCGCTGCTTGTTCCGTTCTCACGGTCTGTTCTGCTAGCCGCCCGACATGTCCTCCACTGCTTACCGCTTGGCCTGTTTCTTCTATCCTCCATAGCATCCAGAGACTCAACCGCGACTACCTCATCTCTGCTCGCCCGTGTTGTTGCCCTGCCTGCCGAGGTGCGTGATGAACTTTGCATCGCCACTCTCTCTTAGGGGAAAGGCCAACTTTGTCGAATGAGCTCATTCTGTTCGTCGTGTTCTACAGACAAAGGGTCTGCTCGCTCACCTTACTCGGGTCAAACCTGCTGACCCCTCTGATGACTGGCTTTGCGATAACGGCCGGGTCCAATCTTGGTTGCTTAACTCTATGGACACTGAGCCTTTCCGAATTACAATGTATTACGAAACGGCTAAGGAAATGTGGGCTGAGCTGCAATCCCTCTACTCTGACAAGGATAGCCTACAACACCTTTTCGACATTATCTCCACTCTTCAATCACTGGATCCTGGAACCACTGGCGACTTAATTTTTTTTGTTGCCAAGGCCAAAACCCTTTTAGAGGCCTGGATACAACACCAACCTCCCTCTGCAGACTTTGCTAATCAACGGGCACAGAAGGAGGCTGTTGGGATCGCTATGATGATGACCCATGTTCCTAGTCATCTTCACAACGTCCGGGCCCAGATCCTCTCCTCTTCCACTACACCCTCTCTGTCTGATGTTTGCTCAATGGTGCTCAAAGTTACACCACCTCCCGAGGCTCCTGCCACTTTCTCTCCGGCTTTGCTCCAACAAACCCTACTCCCTACTCCTGTTCCCTCTGGCCGAGGTTCTTCTACTACTTGGGGAGACCGTTTCACGTCTCGTGGTCGGGGACGTGCTGGGCGCTCTACTCTCAAGTGTACCTACTGTGGTCATGATGACCACCTTGAAGCTACCTGCTATCGCAAACATCGTTTGCCTCCTCATCTTACTGCTACTACGACTGCTGTTACTCCTCCGGGTCCCTCTTCCACCGAGCCTCCATCATTTGCTCAGAAAGATATCAATGACCTCCGCCTACAGATACTGCAACTGCAAGGGGTTGTCAATCATTCCTCTGGTTCAGTTGCCTCCTTCTCTACTGAAGGTATCTCCTGTCTCTCCTACAGCTCTCAATGGATCCTGGATTTTGGGGCCACCCATCACATTACTTCTCAGAAACCTCCTCAGTAAATGCACACTGAGTATCCCAAGTTTATCACTGTGGCAAATGACGATACTACTCCGGTGTCTGGAGCTGCTGATTTACAACTTACCCTTACTCTCTCCTTAACCTCGGTTCTGCATGTTCCGGGATCTCTCTTCAACCTACTATCTGTCAGTAGGCTTGCTCAAGATCGTGATTGCTATCTAATATTTTCTCCCTCTTCTTTTGTCATGCAGAATCGTCAAACACAAAATATCATTGGTAGAGGACGGCTGTCAAACAAGCTTTATCTCCTGGATGTTCTTCCCATCTCACTATCTGTTGTTCCCTCCGTCAACTGACATCGTCGTCTTGGCCATACTCCTCTTCAGATTCTCAAGAAGGCACTTCCTGATATCTCCTTGCTGGAATTCTCCTGCGGATCATGTATCACTGGTCGCAGCTTCTCCAATTTATGCACCGACTTTGGGATAATTCATCAAACCTCGTGTGCATATACAGCCCAACAGAACAGTGTGACCGAGCGAAAGACTCGCCATTTCCTTGATGTCACTCGGTCAATCATGCTTCAAATGTAGGTTCCCGCCGAATATTTGGAACTTTGTTATCTCTACTGCTTGCTGTCTCATTAATCGCATGCCCTCCTCCGTACTTAACTTTGCCTCTCCGTTCGGTCTACTTTTTCCTTCCAAGACTCCTTTTTCTCTCACGCCTCGCACATTTGGTTGTACTTGCTATGTCCACTCTCTCGAACCACCAAGTGACAAACTTGTTGCACGCGCCACCAAATGTATCTTTGTTGGCTACTCTCGTACCCAAAAAGGGTATGTTTGCTACTCTACCGCCGTCAACAAGGTACTTGTCTCCGCAGATGTTACCTTTACTGAGGATGAACGTTTTTTCTCCACTATTCCTCATCCGGCTGTCCCCGTTACATCTCTGCCTCTCACATCTTCCACTCCTCCAGTCCCAACTTCACTCGACGCTCGTCCAGTACCAACTTCACCACCTCTTCCTCCTCCACATGTCTGTGTCTACACTCGACGCTCGTCCAGGATTGCCGCCCGACAGCAACCCCCTTCTACTGATGATCTTCTGCGCATTGAAGATCAAGCACCACCCTCTACGGCTCTTCCCATGGGAAAATATGTATCCCTCCATCGCCTCTCTCCACCTCTTCGTACTTTTGCCCTCTCTCTCCACTATTTCCATTCCTAACTCTTTGCAGGATGCTCTACAACATACAGGCTGACGTGCGGCCATGGACAAAGAGATGACAGCTCTCTGGGCTAGCCGGACTTGGGACCTTGTTTCTCTCCCTTCTGATCAGTCTTGTGTTAGCTGCAAATGAGTCTTTACTATCAAACATGCTCCCGATGGAATAGTTAATCGTCTCAAAGCTCGTCTGGTGGCCAGAGGGTTCACTCAGCAACATGACCTCGACTATGACGAAACTTTCTCTCCAGTGGCAAAACTAAATATTGTTCGGGTTCTAATCTCTCTTGTTGTTCACCGCCAATGGGCCCTTCATCAAAGGAATATCAAAAATGTCTTTCTCAATGACGATCTCCAAGAGACTGTGTATATGCACATGCACCAACCACCTGTGTTTGAGACCACATGGGAGTCTCGTGTATGTCATCTCAGGAAGTCTATATATGGTCTTAAACAATCCTCTCGCACCTGGTTTGATAAGTTCAGTAAGGTGGTTCGCGAGATGAGATTCACTCGGAGCTCTGCTGATTTCTCTCTTTTTACTTGTCATCAAGCAACATGGACAGTTCTTCTTCTTAAAATCATGAATTAATCTAAAACATAATTTTACAAATGCAAGCAATCCGAAAGAGCAAAAGTTCACAACACCATATATTAATGTAGAGAATACAGATTTATACAACAAACAATACTCACGAAAAGGGAGTGTGTCGTAGGGTGATGATCCAATGTTCCCGACTATAAAGACTGCAATTCAGTGGAATGAGTGAGGTAGAAGGTGATTCAGATGCTGGCTTGGGGGAGAGGGGATCACAAATAAGAGAAAGAGATGGGGTTGGATTTTCAATGGCTAAGATGGTCGGGCTTCGATTGGCAGGGGTAGTGGATTACTGGAGGGGTGTTGACGTTAGTTGCACTGCAGTTGGGAGGGGGGTATTGGAGAATGATCAGCATGAACTTCTTGGGAGGGATAAAGCCGATCGAGAAAGGGGGTGGGGGGGGGGGGGCTGTAACAAGCTGGGTTCTCTGTCGTGGGATTTTCCTATGAGGGGAGGGTGGGATTTGAGGTTTCTGTAGGGTCATGCAGAGTGATGGTGCGGCGATTAGGAAAGGGGATACAAGGGGGTGATAGGGAGTACTTATGAGAGTGGTATGCTGATGAAAACTTCAGGGTTGTGTTAGTTTTATACTATATTGTCATCTAAAATAACTCATGAATCTCACATCGCTGTTAGACATTATGGACTTCAGCAAAACGTATAACCCAAAAATGTCCTTAAAAAAACAGTGATGCGAGATGAGACGCGTCTGCAGTCTTGCTGCATGCAATGAAATGGGCCATCTTTGAGGATCGATTGACGACTACGTAAATTGAGCCGTGGCTTCCTTAGAGTGCGAGGCAGCCAGAGCACGAAATCTATACTAATATTTACCCAAGGATGACATTGGACAAGTAGAGGAATGTACATGCCAGTGTTTTGTTTGCCCCCCTTAGCCGTTTGATAGACATTATAATTTTGTATAACGTGAGTCACATCCTTCTTTAGACTTGTCCAATAGAAGCGGTCCTCAATAATAGCTATTGACTTATTCCTTTCGAAATGTTCGGCGATGCCACCCGCATACTTCTCCCAGATCAGGTAATTACGATAGATGGTCCTGGGTATGCATAGGCAAGGGCCCCGATATAAATAACCCTCAATAATATGTAACCCGTCTGCAGGCTCTGAGGAATCCAGCGACAATGCGATGTGTATCTCACCAAAATCAGGACAAGTCAGATAGTCCATGATCACTCTCTTAAACCCATCAATTTTTGCACCCAACATCTGCAGACTACAACAATGCAACTCGGCGGCTCAAAGCGTCAGCAGGATTGTTCTCAACACGCGTCCGATGTTTAAGTACATAGTGAATCATGTAGGCACTCTACCTACTTGGCTTGTCAATGACTTAACTTCTTCTGCGAATCTAAGTTCAAGTATTTCTGCTTGGTTGCGTTCAGTTTCTCACTTAAGAATCCATATGCCCCTCCTAACTCAACACCATTTATACCATCGCTAGATGCATCACACACGACTTCAAATTCCCTACCGAAGTCAGGGAGTCTCAAAAAAGGGGTGACCGTTAATTTCTCTTTAAACTCCTCAAATGCTCGAGTGTCTGCTGCAGTCTATTGAAAGTCTTCTTTACGGAGGCAACTCATGAAAGGGGTCATACTCGTGCTAATCCCCTTAACGAAACTCTTATAAAAGTTTGCAAGTCCATGAAAGTTATGGGTTTCATGAATAGTTGAGGGTATGGGCCACTCACGAATGGACTTGACCTTTTTTGGGTCAACAAATACTCCAGTGGTGGAGACAATAAATTCTAAGAAATGGACCGACTCAGACAGGAATTGACACTTCTTCAAATTTACAAATAGTTTCTCATTGCGGTGAATATCAAACAGGAGCCTCAAGTGCACAAAGTGGTCTGTGTGGGTCTAATTGTAGGTAGAATGTTTTCTAAATATACAATTAAGAACTTACTCATGTAGGACTGTAACACTTACATCATAACTCTTATAAAGGTATTTAGGGCATTCGATAGCCTAAATGACATGACCAACTACTCATATAAACTGTCCTTGGTCTTAAAAGTGGTCTTCCTCTCGTCCTCTTCTCGAACTCGGATCTGGTGGTACCCACTATGAAGGTCGATCTTTGGAAAGATCTGGGCACCCATCATTGTGTCTAGTAAGTCGTCGAGCTGGGGGACTGGGAAGCGGTAGTTCACAGTAATCTTGTTGATAACCTGACTATCTATACACATACACCAACTGCCATCTTCTTGAGAGTAAGAAAAGATAGGATCGCTCATGGACTCATGTTATTGCGAATGAAGTGCTTCCAGAGAAGCTCATTGACCTACCTATTGAGCTCAATATCCTCATCGGGGTTCATACGATAATGAGGTGTTCGGTAGTGAAGCTCCCGGGACTAGGTCAATGACATTTTAAATATCACGCAAGGGTGGTAGCTCATCAGGAAGCTCATCGAACATAATATCAACAAACTCATCCATAATGTGACGAACATCCTTGTGAACAAGGTTGCAGATGTCAGATGTCGTAGACACGTCGGTATGGGGTTTTATGTCGATTTTGTATATATCGGGAATATTTCATTTATCACTTTTAATATTTAACTAATTATATATATAATTATATGTTATTTTTTATACATGTCACAATACGAGCTATTTTTCAACCTATTGAACTTCGAAATATTAAAAATATATGAAACATTGAACATACAATACTTTAATCTTAGAAAATTTGTAAAACTAGTCATTTTAAGAAGTTTCAACTATATATTGTTTCTATGATATCAAAATTTTAAAAATTAAATTTCAAACATATCTTACTCTTTAATCTTCATCATTTACAAATTCATCTATAGTCGACAGAGTAGATAGAATATGGTTATCTGATAAATCATCTAGTTCTGTCTCATCCATCTCATATGTTTTCTCTTTCCCTTTCTTTGATGATTAATTATCACGTCTTTGCTTTTAGTTATTCTAGGAGGTTTCCTTACATCATGATCGACTTTGACTAAATAACTAAATTAATGCATATCATCTCAAATGTGTTGCAGTGCAGTTCTTCTCATAGCTAGAGGATGAAGAATTCAGACTCAATCATTATATCCATAGTTTTAAGGTGTGACATATCAACACCGTTAAAACTTCACCAATGCACGGTGAAAAATAAAATGACAACAAATTTCAATTATACATAATGCATCATTAAAAGTTAGAGAGTTAATGAAAAAATTTAAAATGTGTCTAGATTTAAGTTTAGATTTTATTGCTGGCTCTTTGCCATGTCTTTACCAAATAATTGTTGTTGGTATTGGTAAAGATCAAGCTCAGCATTGATGTGATCCTACATAGAAGAATCTTTCTTATAAATCCTTGAGAGACACTTAACAAAATCACTCATAACCTTTCGTTGCCCTCAAGATCCACTCGGTGAGAATAATAAAAATATGGGTGTAAGTAATATCCTATAAGACGCAGATGGCTGCTCATCTTCTTGTCTCATCTGCTATCGATCAACTTATATATAGGAAGGTATTGATTTTCTTGGTGATGGAGAACAACAACCGTTTCTCTAACTTTTTTATATCTCCATATAATCACCTCTTGGAAGGTGTATCCTCGTTAATTCCTCAAAACATTCACTAATGGGGTGAATATATTAACAACCAGCTCGACATTCACCCATAGCCTTGCGCTCATCACTATCATTACAGCCTACCATATGCACGTCAGTGTCAAACAAATATTTTAAATTAAAGTGAATAAATATGCAATAATTTTACCTTCTTTCCCCAGCACCACTTGCCAACTTTCTTGTAACCAATTTTACAGATGTGAATAGACCCCTCAACTGATTCTTCTTCTCTAAGATACTCTCTAAAGATAGAAACATGGTAGCAAATATAATCACACCTGGTCGAATAAGCTCATGAGAGCTCAATTCCTTCGTCGATTCTTTAAGCATGTCGAGAGATATGGTGTGACCATAGATGAAGACAGAGAGTTGGCGGCCCAAAGAGATAATACTCTTTATTGACTTCAGTTTTTTTATATCTTGTAACAAAATATTAATTGTATGAGATGCACAACTTGTCCAAAAAAACTTAGGCTTTTTCAAAGTCATAAGCTTTACTGCATGCATATTATTGGATGCACTGTCCATCATAATCTACAAGATACTGTTCTCTCCTGTGCTCTCAGGCCTATCAATCGCCTCATCCAAAAAGTCAAAGATAAACTTTCCATCATGTGTGGAGGCACATATGAATGCTATATCTTCTTAATATACTATATATATCTATATTACCATATTATTATAGTTTACATATAGTCTGTATAGCTATCAATAGTCTTCTATATTAGCCTAGTATGCTACATATTATAGCCTATATTGAAGAATACAATAGATAACTATATTGCCTGTAATGGTCTATATAGTCAAAAGCATATATTGAAACATGCCACTCCGGAACTACAATGTATCATGATGTTCATCACAATTCTTCTCTTCCGATCAGTCCATGCACTGATCATGGTAGTGCAACCATTCAATTTGCAGGTTTGTGTAACTGTGCCCAACATCTCCTTCATCATCTCTGCCTCCATTCGCAAAATTCTCTCTCAACTCATAAAATGTAGATATCTTCATCCCAGACCCGTATAATCTAATAGTATGTGACACTGCTGGAAAGAGGAGTTGCATATGGCTTTAAACATGGTTTCATTTTCATATGCTCATCTACCTATGTACACGGTGTGACGATCCAAATTTTGCACAACAAAATATTTTAAATTCCCCGATGATGAGAACGCAAGGCAGTACGATTTTACGTGCTAATTTTTTTTTTTGTATTTTCTATACTTTATTATCATTATTTGATTTTATGAGTTAGTATACACTTAGTGGTTCCCAATAGCCGTGTATCTTTTATTTGATTATGTTGTCATAAGTATTGTTAGTATATGTGGGCTGCCATTAGTGATTTGGGCTTGTGTTGGTTGGGTATTGTGCTGGCTTATGCATTTGACACATGGGTGGCTTGTTGTTGGCTGGTGGTTTAGCTTGAGCTTGTTTGGGTGGCACCTTGATCGGTGTTTGGCTTCTTATTGCTGCTGGCCGCTTACTGTTGGTATTAAAAAGAGCCGAGCCCTTCTCATTTTCCCGCATTCCCGTCTCTGCGCTTTTCCTGTGTCGCTGAATCCCGTCTTCTTCTTCTTTTTCTTCCCGTGCTCTGCTTCTCTTTCCTGGCTGCTGCTTCTCTTCTCTTCTTCTTCCTCTCTTCCTCTTAGTAGTTGCTGCTTTGCTGCCACTGCACTGCTGTCGCTGCTCTGTGCCGCTGCTTTGTGCCGCTGCTCTGTGCCGCTACTTTGTGTCGCTGATCCTGTGTCGTGGATCCCGTGCCCGTGCCCTGCTGCTTTCTCCTGCAAGCTCTCTCCCTCCCTCTTTTTATTCTGTACTGTGCCGCTATTTTCTGTGTCGTGCTGTCTTCCAAAGCCGCTGGTTTAGGGCTTTACTGCCACTGGTTTTGAGCTACTGTTGCTTATATCCACCGCCTCCTACCTTCTTCAGTACCTCTTTTAGAGATTTTGGAAGGACTTCACCGCACTTCTACGTATCCAGGAAGGATCGGTTGTGGAGCGTTTTGCTTCCTCCCTCTTCCGCTGTAAGGATGTCTTCTTCTCCTTATTTTTCTCCTATTTTTTGTTGCCTTGCTAGTTTTGATCTATTGTTAGAAAGTTTTTTGGTTTGGAACTTCTGTTAACCAACCACTATTTTGATTTTACTATTTTACGGGCTAATTTCGCTGATTTTAGGGGCTTGGTTAAGTATTATTTTACATTACTTTTTTTGAGTCGTTTTTATGTTGCTGGACAACCATTTTGGAAGCTGAATTTAAGTTGGCAGCCTTGTGTAAAGGCTGATTTCGTGCTGTTTGGCAGCTGGTTTTGAGTTGGCAACTTTGTTTAAAGTCTGATTTTGTGTTGGACAACAAGTATTTATAGATTTTGCAGTTTATTTGAGCTAGTTTTTGTATTTGGACGGATTTAAAACACTTTTTCCTAGAGCTTTTAAACATTAACGCCACACATATAAGAGACGCAACCCAATTAAAGTGCGTGTTATTTCATTGGTTTCCGAGGCCGAGGAACAAGAGGATGACGTTTCAGGATAAGCGTGACGATAATACAAATAAGAATGCGAGTAAAGGGAAGAGATTAGTGAGTTTCTTATTTCTTTAATTATGTTTATTTCAAGTACTTTTCATATTTCCTGTTTTAATTATTGAAAGATAACACTATCTGTGCATATGAGTTTAACTCAATGATATATCGCTATAAAATAAATGTGGGCGAGGGAAAAAGAAAGCGATACAAATTTCTGAGGGGACGTTCTATTTTTAAAACACTTGTTTTCATGAAAGTTATGTCAAGATAAGAATAATATAAAACTCTGCATAAGAAAATGTTAAAGATTGAATCCTATGATGTAGAAGTTATCTATTGATGGATTACCAGTAGAGGTTTGCCAATATTTTTGCCCTAAAGGGGTGAGGCCCAATTCAAGTTTGCATACCTTAATATTTCCTACTTTATGTAACAAAAAATAAAGTGGGGATCAAGAGTTGGTATTGAGAGTAAATATTATGATCATTATTGTTTATTGTGATGTATGCATATTGTTAACTCTCATTATCTGTATGTATAACAATTCACGAAATACTTTTCTCAAATAGTCATATTTTTATGACTAACCCATCGTGGACACATTTTTTTAGGCAACATGAGCGTCTTCCAGTGCACCGCGAAGGATTTCCCCTAAAGAACTGGCGAAGGTATGACTCAAGATTTTCATAAGAATTGACGAAGCTCCGGAAAGACATAAAGCCGTATGTCAAGGTTATGATTGTGCTTTCTATAATGAGTATGGGTAAATACTCATAGTTTCTGTAAAAACTTTTGTATATAGATAAATCAATGAATAAAAGTCTGGTGTTTTATGTTCTTTGTACTGAGGATTTTATTTTAATGGTTGACTTGTTGCTTTGTGTCATTGGATAAATAAAATGTTGGATACTTTGATGTCTTGTCCCTTTTGAGAAATTATTTGATAAATAGTATGTTGGATACTTGGATGCCTTGGGTTTTCTACTTTAAATGATAATGATAACTTTATTATACTACTAATGATGCAAAATGCCATTAGATAAAAAAAATGTTGCATGAAAAATTTGAAACATGACTGAAGATCTAACGATCTAATGAATTTAAGAGGGCTTTTTAATGTTAATTTTTTAACTAATTGAGTAATTTTGGGTATTTCTTCTCATGATGCAATTATGTAAAAAATTTATTTAAATCCATATAACTAATATTTATTTCATTTTATGTTCCCTAGAATGGCTTCTTAAGTGGGATGCATGGGAGACCTGGTGTGGTGATCTGGTGGGGGACCACGATCTCTTTGACCGTGCTGTTGCTGATACCTAACATAGGTGTGGCCTGGTCGTCGCTCGTGGGTGTGGTCGGGGTTTCGCCTCAAAGGTGGCGTGGGACCCCAGTGGGGAGCCTCACAATGGTGTTGCTTAAGTGGAAGAGGAACACCTCTAGGATGAAGGTCTGGGCGAGGAGGCATATCGGTATCCCCTCAGAAGGGTCTTTCTGTTGCGTCGGTTTTTCTCTCAGGTTTTCTAAATTTTCATTTTGTGTGTTCAACTCAGCGATGTCATGACAGAGATCCTCAAACTAGGTTCCTAGGGCATCAAATTGATCTTGAACTAGTCGTTGGAATTTAGCGGAGGACATGCCCGTATTTGATTTATCCGCCCGATCGTCAGTGATGTGGGGATGAGACATATGAGATCTTAAAAACTTACCACTACAAAGCATAAAAGCGGCCCACACCTTGGAGTTGTCACCAAGTGTCTCACGGAGTCATCGTGAGATGATCGTCGGAATCCTTTAAAAAGGTTCTCCAAATTCTGCAATGAGAAAACCGGCAGTCCCCTATACACATTTATAACAAACCACTCTAGGGCACCACGCCATCAACGGCTATGATTGACCATTGATGTAGCGGGCCCTATTATAATAAATAAAGACCAAACATAACAACATAATATATGAAAACACAGGTAAACAAAAATCCAGACCCATCCGTGGAGTCGAATTATCGATCCAGTCAAATCCTCCTACATGAATACATGAACGTGGGTCCTGCCTTGCACCGATCCGATGGTGAAGGTCAATCCCCATCTGAAATGGTGTAGTTATACTTCAAAGCTAATTGTTGTGTTTAGCATATGGTCTATATCGATTATTTGTTCCATATTCTATATCGAACAACCAATTAAAGGTTCTCATTTTTGACTTAAACTTCTTACAGAGATGATAGTTAATTGGAGACAAAAAAACATAAAAATAGACCTAAACGTATTGTATGTATGCATTAGGTAATTTATTGTTCATCTTTCTTAAATCTTAGTCATTAATTTATGTCTCTTGCTGATATGTTTATTCATTTTCCCAAATAAAGAACTAGGTTCTAATTTACTTGAAATGCAAAAATTCAGGTAGTCTATATTAAACTGTCAATTGAGTGTCCTTATTTATGAGTTGTACTTCGTACTGAGGTGATAGTTAATTGGAGCCAAGAAACATTTAAAAACTGAAAAGTACTGTATGGATGCATTAGGTTATTTATTGTTCTTTTTTGAATTTTATCCATTAATTTATGCCTCTTTCTAACATTATTTAATCATTTTTTCACATAAAAGCAAATTGGATTTTAATTTGCTTAAAATGGATAAATGTTTTTTTTATTGCTGAATAGTATATTTTTTCCAGGTGATGCAGCTTCGTAAAGTATGTAGTCACCCTTACCTATTTAACGGAATTGAGCCAGAGCCATATGAGGAAGGTGAACATCTAGTTCAAGTTAAGGATCTTTTCCTTCTACCCTGTGGTGTCTTTTAAAGGGTCTTTAATTTCAGTTTATGTATTGTTAATACATGAAAGATGACTATTTTTTATTGTTACCACTTGTTTCTAACATCCATTGTGCAATCAGGCCAGCGGTAAACTTATTGTGCTGGATCTACTACTTCAGAAACTTCATGCATGTGGTCATCGTGTTCTTCTGTTCGCTCAGATGACCCATACTCTTGATATCCTACAGGTGAATGACAATTGTCTATTTCAGTTGATCTGATCGTCAATCTTTTTTTTCTTCCATATACAACCTTTTTGTACTACATAGGACTTTCTAGAACTGCGGAGATACACCTATGAGCGTCTTGATGGATCTGTCCGTGCCGAGGAGCGATTTGCTGCAATAAGAAACTTTGGTCATGTAGAAAAAAATAATAATGCTTTTGTTTTCATGATCTCAACAAGAGCAGGAGGTGTTGGGCTTAATCTTGTGGCTGCAGATACTGTAAGTTTTTAGGACTGTTCTTCTAATTCTTCTCCTTTTCCTTTGTTAGACTGTATTGGCAAAACTAGTTAAACCTGCCCAAAAATAATATGTTCACAAATAGCTCTTCCCTGTCATTTTTGCTTCTCCTATGTTCTGTCGCAAGAAATATTGCTGGTTATATGGAAATCTTAAATGCATATTATTCCTCTCCAAAAATGACAATAAAGCCATAATTTATCAATTATTATTATTTTTACATTAAATTCATAATCTATTCTAGTTATCTCTTACTTATGCGTTGTATACTTGCTCAACATATAATTGTTACTGATTTGAAGCATGTTCATTAGGTTATATTTTATGAGCAAGACTGGAATCCCCAGGTTGACAAACAAGCTCTGCAGCGGGCTCACCGCATTGGTCAAATTAATCATGTATTATCTGTAAATCTTGTAACACAAAACACAATAGAGGAGGTGGGACAATAGCGTAGGAAATATACTCCATTATTCTCTAATATTCTTTTGATACTCATGGTGTGGCTAATGCATCAGGTCATACTGAGGAGAGCTGAAAGGAAGTTGCAGCTCAGCAATAATGTTATGGGGTCAGAAGTTGGCTGTGATAACACTGGGAAAGATGTCTGGATTGATGCTGGTGATATGCGGTCTCTTATTCTTGGATTACAAATCTTTGATCCCACTGATAATATTGCAGACAATTTGAGTGCAGAAACTATGGTGGGGTTGGGTGGAATAGCGGAAAAAGTGGTCCAAATGCGCAATTCCACGCTGTTAAAGGACAATCACGTATTTGAAATTAATCCTACAGTTGTTTTGGATGGTAGTGGTACTACTGGGAAAAAAGGTACTTCGTTCAGTTTTGACCTTGGACTTGACGAAGCCTCTTATCTATCTTGGATTGAGAAGTTCAAAGAAGCTGCACAATCCACTGTTAACATTGCTAAGGAAGTAGGAAGGAGGGGATGTTTGTCAGAAGAAAGGCATCTAAAACAAGAAGCTGATAAAATGAAGACAGTAGAGAAGAAATTGGCCAAATGGGAAGCCCATGGTTACCACTCATTAGCCGTTAAGGAGTCTGATGTTGTAACCGAGAATGACTTAATCTCGGATTCTGGATCTGTTCAATTTGTGTATGGTGATTGTACTAAGCCAAGCAGAGTTTGCCCGTCAGAACCAGCTATTATATTTAGGTAACTTTTATTCCCTAGTCTTGACATGCAAATCTGTAATTAAAATAAATACTATTAAGCGAAATGAAAATGACAAGGCAAGGTATCAATTCCATTTCAAATTTATTCACTTTTCAGATTTATACAAGTGAACATTCTCTGGACACACTATATTAACTTTTTAATCTCTTAAAATTTTAAATACGTTGGGCTCAGCATTTGATTTTCGAAGCCTCTATATCATCTTCTTTTAGTTTAGAAGTAAATGTTGCAAGAGTTTGTCAGATTCCGTCCCCAGCGGAAACACCCCATACTAATAATGTACAATAAGGATGCTTATCACAACGCAAGGAAAAAAAGATTTTTTTGCTGAGAAAACCATCTACTCGTGATTAACTAAGCTTGAAACCTTACCCTCCACTCATCAAGAGAACCCACACATATTATGTTTTGGGTTCATGGTTCATTTGTATTACTACGGTGTATTTATAGTACAAGAAATCTCCTTGCAACACATGTAATAATGGCGTAAAACAAGTGAAGAAACAGCTAGCATAAATACAGTGTCAGTGCGTAATATGGGCAATTTCTGAAGTTCAACTTATCCTGAGTTGCTTTGTTGAACAACAAACTTGTCAATATAATGGTAGTACGATCTCAAGAGAAGCTCAAAATGCTTTAATTTATCGCATCGTCACTATTATAGTTACCACTTCATACCCCCTTTTCTTGAAAAGAACTCGTCCTTGAGTTATTTGCATCAACTACCAAACATAAAGGTTCCACTCGGCATGATATGCGGATACATAGATGTTGTTAAAGGTTATTGAAATTGCTATGGTCTTATTTTTTAACATTATCATTATTATGGGTTTATTTAGTCATATTTGGTGTTGACACATTCCTTTACACATTTGAATATTTTTATAATTGTTGGAAAAGCCCATGTAAAGTGGCCCGTTTGTAGCTCATTTATTTGTTTTTCTTCTTTTCTCCTCTTTAGTCTCACATCATTTATATGACTCTCTTCTCTCTTTCTCCCTCCTATAAATGTGTATTCATACCTTGTATTCCATTATTAAGAAAGTATATACAAGTTTGAGGTTTTCTCTACATGGTATCAGAGCATACGGTCCGATATGTTTTTTTCTAACCGTCTGTTTCTTCGGCTTACTGGGCGGCTTGTTCTCTTGCTTAGCCGCAGTGTGTTGCGGCCTGCTCCCTTTCTAACCGCGGCTTCCTGTGCGGTTAAGGCTGTTCTAACCGCTTCCTCTGCTCTCCCTCCCTCCCTCTCGTGGCTTCCACCACTTCTTCTCCTTATCCTCCCTTTTATACCCTTCCTATCTGGTGGGGTTTTCCCTCCCTTGTTTCCCTCTGGCCGTCCGGCTTCATCCCGGCTACCCGCTTCCTCTCTACTCGGTACGGTCTCCCTGTCTACCCGCCGAGATCTTCCCTTCTCGAAGCGACTTCTCTTAGCCGCCGAGTTCTTACGTTTTTCATCTCGGCTACTCGCTGCGGTCTCCTTAGTTACTCGATGCGGTCTCCTTGTCTACCTGCCGAGTTCTTGCCTCCTCGCTGCTCTACTCCTTGATCACCGCGACTTGTCTTAGTCGCCGCTGCTTCCCTTCTTGCTGCGATTTGTTCTTCTAGTCGTTGCGGCTTCTCTCTTCCCAGCTAGCTCCGCATCTAGGTTTGCGGCATCTTCCCTTGCCGCTGGTGTACTCACCGAGACCGTGCGGTCTCCTCGACTGGCTTGCTCCCTGCTTAGTCGGCGCGACTTCTCTTCTTGGCCGCAATTTGTTCTTTTAGTCGCTGCGGCTTCCCACTTCCCGGCGAGCTCCGCATCTAGGTCGTGGCATCTTCCTTTGCCGCTGGTGTACTCACCGAGACCGTGCGGCCTTCTCGACTGGCTTGTGCCCTACTTAGTCGCTGTGACTTATCTCCTCAAAGGCGGTTTATCTTCCCTGCTGCGGGCTCCGCATATTGGTCGCGGCATCCTCGTGCGGCTGGTGTGTTATTACCGTGACTGTGCAGCTTCTCTTCTTCTCTCGTCGCGACGGCTTCTCTCAGCTAACCGCCCCGCACTCTGGTCGCGGCGACTTCAGTGCCTTGCCGCTGGTGTGTTGTCACCAAGACCATGCGGTCTCCCCTCAATTCGTTGGTTGTCTGTCCGCCGACCTAGCTTCCTGATCGCCTTACCATGACGTCCTCTCCTAACTCTACCAGACAAACGGCTTCCTCCTCTGTAGACCGCCCGACCTCTGCCCCTGAACTCCGTGATGAGCTGCGGATTACTACTATCTTGTTGGCTAGGAAGAAGAGCTTTGTGGAGTGTGTCCACTCTGTTCGCCGCGTACTTCAGGCCAAAGGCTTTCTTCATCACTTGACCCAAGCGGCTCCTGCGGCTCCTACTGACGATTGGTTGCGTAACGATGGTCGGGTTCAGACATGACTCCTCAACTCCCTGGATACCAAACCCTACCGCATGGCCATATATCACGAAACCGCCAAGGCAATGTGGGATGAGCTCCAGTCTCTATATTCCGGTAAAGATAGTCTCCAACATCTATATGACATCATCACTGATCTTCAGACCCTTGAGGTTGGCGGGGCCACCGACCTCACCTCCTTTGTTGCTCGGGCCAAGACTCTGGTTGAAGCATGGATCCAACATCAACCCCTACACTGGATCTTGCTGCACAACGTGCTCAGAAAGAAGTTGTTGGTGTTGCTATGATGATGGCTCGTGTACCACCTCATCTTCAGAGTGTTCGGGCCTAGATCCTCTCCTCTGCTGCTACCCCATCACTTTCAGATGTGTGTTCCATGTTGCTCAAGGTCTCACCACCTCCTGATAGTTTTGCTCCTCTTTCACCAGCTCTTCTTCATCATACTTCTGCACCCCTACTGCCTTCCCCCCCTCTTGCTCGCGGGGGGCGTTCCGGATCTCGGGGCCGAGGTCGAGGAGGCCGACCTCGACCAAAGCGTTCCTTCTGCGGTACGGACGACCACCTTGAGGCCACCTGCTACCGCAAGCATGAGCTTCCTCCTCGACCACAGGCCACTATTGCTGCTACCGACTCCTCCTCCGCTCGTACTGACCTTGAAGAGGTCCGCCTTCAGCTCCAACAAATCCAGGGTCCGCTCAGTCGCCCACCTGCCTCCATTGCCTTTGCTGCCTCCATCTATCAAGAAGGTATCGCTTGTCTCTCCACTGGTCCGAGCTGGATAGTGGACTCAGGTGTCACTCATCACATCACCTCCCTGCAGCCACATCAATACCTGGATTCTCCTCATCCCAAGTGTATCACAGTGGCCAATGGGGACACTGTTCTCGTCTCCGGCTCTGCTGATATCCCTCTCACTTCGTCTTTCTCTCTGTGCTCGGCTTTTCATATTCCGGGCTCCCCGTTTAATTTGCTTTCTGTTGGTCGCCTTACTAATGATTTAAACTGCTCTGTAACATTTACCTCTTCTTCTTTTCTGATGCAGGATCAACAGACATGGACTATCATTGGTAAGGGGCAACTGCAGAACGGGCTCTACCTCCTTGATGACTCTACAGCTATCCTCTCTTCCGTCTCCTCCGTCGATTGACATCGGTGTCTTGGGCATGCCCCTTTACCAGTCCTCCGGAAGGCTCTACCAGATGTATCTCCACCTTCTTTTCAGTGTGAAACATGTGTGTTAGGCAATCAGCCTCATTCATCTTTTTCGTCTCATAGTACTCGGGGCATTGTTCCTTTTATTTTAGTACACTCCGATATTTGGGGTTCGTACAAAGTCACTAGCATTTCTGGTTATCGCTATTTTCTAACTTTTATTGATGATTATTCGCGGATGACGTGACTATACTTACTTTGTGATCGCTCTGAGCTTCCCCTTGTCTTTCGGGCTTTCCTCCTTGAGACCCGCACACAATTCTCCACGAACATCAAAACTCTTCGCACTGATAATGCTCGTGAATACACCAGCCACGAATTTGCAACTATGTGCTCTGAATTTGGGGTCATTCACCAAACTTCATGTTCCTATACCCCAACAAAATGACGTCGCTGAACGTAAGAATCGACATCTTCTCGATGTGGCCCGCTCCATCATGCTTCAAATGCAGGTTCCCAAAGCTTATTGGAATTTTGCCCTTTCGACGGTTTGCTATCTGATTAACCGTCTTCTTTCCCCCATCCTCCGCAATGCCACTCTGTTCAGCCTCATGTTCTCGTCTACTCTGACATTCTCTCTCACACCCCGCATCTTTGGGTGCACCTGCTACGTTTACACTCTTGGTCCATCCTTGGACAAATTGGATCCCCGGGCAGCCAAACACATCTTTGTTGGCTACTTCCGTACTCAGAAAGGCTATGTATGCTACACTCCGGCTACCCGCAAGGTGACAGTCTCTGCTGATGTTACCTTTCGGGAGGATCTTTCTTTCTTCTCCGCTCCAGATCCTACACCTCTACCACCAACCATCCTACGCCCTGTCATTCCCGTTACCAGTCCTCCACCACCAAGACCTCCCGTTACCACTCTACCGCCACGAATTCCAGCCCAGGCTCCCCCCATTTCCAAACCTCTACCTCCCGTTGTTTGTGTCTACACTCGTCGCCATCCTACCTCCGGTGCCCCACTGCAGTCGTCTTCGACCTTTGATGCTCTGCGTCCTGCTGATCCGACACTAGAATCTACAGCTCATCCCCTGACAAATTATGTATCCTTACATCGTCTATTTCCACAACTTCAAACTTTTGTCACTTCATTATCCTTGATTTCTATACCTAACTCTGTGCAGGAGGTTCTCCAACATCCTGGCTGGCGGGCAGCCATGGAAGAAGAAATGACAGCTCTCTGGGGTAACCAGACCTGGAACTTAGTACCTCTACCTACCGGTCAGACACATGTTGGGTGTAAATGAGTCTTTGTCATCAAACATGCTCCTGATGGGACGCTTGACCGTCTGAAGGCCCGTCTGGTGGCTCACGGGTTCACCCAATAACAAAATTTATATTATGAGGAAACATTCTCTTCAGTGGCCATGCTTAACATCGTTCGTGTTCTCCTCTCTATGAATGTCCATCGCCAATGGACCTTACACCAACTGGACATCAAAAATGTGTTTCTCAACGGCGACCTCCAGGAAACGGTATACATGCAGCAACCTCCCGGGTTTGAGACCTCGGGGGAGTCTCGAGTTTGTCATCTTAAGAAGTCCATCTATGGTCTCAAACAATCCCCTCGGGTATGGTTTGAAAAGTTTAGTAAGGCCTTCCGACAAGCCGGCTTTACCGAAGTTCAGCTGACTTCTCTTTGTTCACACGACATCAGGCAACGGGAACTGTTCTTCTATTGGTTTATGTTGATGACATCTTAATCACTGGAGATGATTCGAAGGGAATCCAAGTGATCAAACAGCACCTCAACTCCGTCTTTCAAACAAAAGATCTTGGGCATCTTTGATGCTTTCTCGATCTTGAGATCGCGAGACGATCGGACGGACTTGTTATATCCCAAAGGAAGTACTGTCTGGATCTCCTTCAAGATGCTGGCTACTCTGGATGCAAGCCTACTACTACTCCAATGGATGCAAATCATAAGTTGTGTGCACATTCTTGTGATACAGATCTTCCTCTTCAAAATTCGGAATACCATCGACGACTGGTTGGAAAATTGATCTACCTAACGGTCACAAGACCGGATATATATTTTTCGCTGTTGGGGTGGTCAGCAGGTTTATGCATGCCCCGCGGACTCTCACCTTCAAGCTGTTGAGCGCATCCTTAGATACCTTAAAACAGCTCCGGATCGAGGATTGGTATACAAAACCTCATCCTCCACTCCAACATTAGTTGCGTATTTTGATGCAGATTATGCCGGTTCCTTGGATGAGCGTCGGTCAACCAGTGGCTTTTGTACCTATTTTGGAGGTCATCTTGTGACCTGGCGAAGTAAGAAATAAGCTGTGGTTGCTCGATCCTCAGCTGAATTAGAATATCGATCGATGACATCTGTTGTCTTTGAGCTTACCTGGCTTGAAAGTCTCATTGTTGATTTAGGGATAAAACTTCCCTCACCTGCCATCCTGCTATGCGACGGCCAAGCGGCTATAGACATTGCAAAGAATCCAGCCTTTCATGAAAGAACGAAACATATTGAAGTGGACTGTCATTTTATCCGGGAGAAAGTCCAAATGAAGAAGATAGAATTGAAGCATGTTCCGGGTACTGAACAAGTTGCAGATGTCCTCAAAAAGGCTCTACCTAGTACCCTGTTTTATCAGTGTCTGTCCAAGCTGGGTGCATACGACTTGTATGCTCCAGCTTGTGGGGGAGTGTTGGAAAAGCCCATGCAAAGTGGCCAATTTGTAGCCCATTTATTTGTTTTTGTTTTTTTCTCCTCTTTAGTCCCACATCATGCATATGACTCTCTTCTCTCTTTCTCCCTCCTATAAATGTGTATTCATACCTTGTATTTCATTATTGAGAAAGTATATACAAGTTTGAGGTTTCTCTACAATAATTAATTTACTTGTTTGGGCCATTTTGTAGTTTAGTCTTGTTATTTGTATCTATAGTCCTTGGACTTTTGGGAATGACGAGAAAGAAAGTTAAATCCTTCTCTAATCCTAGCTGTCTCGGTGGCTCTTGGCTTTGTAGTATTCCTGTCTATCTCCAGCCCCCATCTCCTCACGACATATCGCAGTTCCCACACTCCAACAATCGCTCAGTCCTCATCACAGACCGGTCATTGCTGATTCTATTTCGCTTGATTCTCGCATTCATCAATTCCTTCAACCCTCTTCATAGCTTTGCTAATCCTTTCCATCGGCGCAAACCCGTCGAGTGCTTCCCAGCACTGGAAAAACTATCGACCATTCCTTCTTGCATAACTTTGTAACCTGTCCATCCACCTTTCAGAACTTATGTGAATCATCACACTTGCTTTAATTCTTCCTTACACAAGCTATAAGCACTGAAATAAATCAGCCTTCAAGATCGTAGATGTGGTAATACTCGACGAGCTGCTTCTGTTTTAATGTCTCCCAAACCTCTGAAATTTTGTCCTCCGCATATAAATCATTCATGTAGTTGAAGCCGATTATCTCTTTATTGGGTGTCGTGAGTAGTGCGACTCTTTAGCTTAAGCAAGCTAACATTTTTTTGGATGCACAACTCGTATACAAGGTTTGTGTCTTTCAGAGGAAATTGCTCCATCTCGTATGCATTTGCTAAGCTATTGATACAGGGGTAGGCTGATAATAACTCAACGGCTATAATGCAACCTTGCATTGTGAATGAAATTAAGGTGCAAATAGTCTGGTTCAAGATCTAATCAACAGTATTTAAAATTTAATAAGCTTTAAAACAATTTGCACAGTCGGATAACGAGCTAAGACGATTAAAGATCGGTTTCCAACTACCACCAAAATGAGATGCAAATATCATTCAAATACACCGAATAAGTCCCGCAAATCAATCTATGAAGAATAATAACAAAGCGCATAAGATAATTTCAGATCCCATGACAACGGTGCAATTCCAAAGCAACCAACGTAAAAGAAATCAATAACATCAATACCTAGAATTACTCATGCATGTGACGACGTGATTAGGGAAGGAACCTCCTCGGATCGGTGGGTGGCTGGAATGCTTCGGTGGGATGTTGTAGAGGGGCGTGGGGGGAGACGGGGTAGTAGAGGCGCTGGCGAGGGGAGACGGGACTGTAGAGGGACTGGCGAGGGGGAAGACGGGGCTGTAGAGGGACTACAAGGGCGAGCTGGGGTTGTAGAGGAGCTGGAGAGGGGAAGACGAGGCAGTAGAGGAGCTGGCGAGGGGAGACGTGGTTGTAGAGGGACTGCCGAGGGGGAAGACGGGGTTGTAGAGGGACTGCGAGGGGGAGCCGGGGTTGTATAGGGGCTGGCGAGGGGGAGTCGGGGTAGTAAAGGGGCCGGCGAGGGGGAGTCGGGACTGTAGAGGGGCTGGCGAGGGGGAGACTGCTGACGGGAAAGGAGGACAGCGAGTGGATCGGAGTCCACCGAGACGATGGACTCCGACTGCAACTCTGTACAAGCTCCTGATCCTTAAATTTGCCGCACATGCTAGAATATATAGGGGAGGATGGGAATAAGAGCTAGGACACCTTGATCGGACGAATAATATTGTTTGGGCCAGGTGCTAAAAAAAATGAAACATATAAAATAATATATAGAAAAGACTCGGAGCTCCGGGCGCATCGACGGACTCAGATCGTCCAAATGGGTCGCCGATCACCGCCTCCTGCGGGAATAAACACTAATGTGTTGTCCTTCAGGCTAGGCCAGAAGAAGCGATCCACGACTAATGTGATCGTTTTGTCTCGCCCAAAATGCCTTGCGGCCCCGCCCGCTTGTAACTCCCAGATAAGGAAGTCTCAAAGGGAGGTCTGTACACAGAGACGAGAGCCTAAGAATAGGTAGCCATCAGAAATCACGAAATCCTCATGGGGCTCGGGAGGGTCTCTCATCAAGGCAGTGTCAGCATCGCCAATGTCAGTGCATTCTGGGTAGTCATGCCTAATGACGCAGGACGAATCTATAGGCGGCGGATAAATTGTGACCTAACCCTACATGTTATGTAAAAGTCCGATCGTTAGATCACAAACTGATAATAAATAATATCATCCCGCGCAGAATATTCAAAGCAAAGCAAAGATAATTTATTAGGGCAAATCAAGCTTAGGCTTTCCTCCGCGTGGAGGGCAAAAGCAAGAGTGCACGACGAATAAACCCTGCAAATCACGATAATTATCTAACAGACCACCACAATACAAGATATCCAAACTAATATAGTAACCAATCCAATACAAATATGCTGAAAAAAAAATAAACCAATACAACGAAATCTCACAAAATAGTGGGCTGATCAAGACAATGAAGAGATCGTAGCCGGATGCGTTTTGACGGCGATCTAATGTGGAACCGGAGGCGTGGAATTATCGTAGGTGGCTGTCCCCGGCGGTTAATGGTGTAATCGGACCGAAAATGGATAGTTTCGGCCATGTATGGGTAGATCTAGGCAGAGAAGGGTAGATTCGATGTTTTGGGATGGATCCGTGCTATGGAGAGTGGGGCGGACAGGGCGGACTGGATCTAGGCTGGTCGGCCCTGATCTAGGCGGAATTAGGGTTGGGTAGGCTGTGTAATGGCTCCACGGAAAAGGTGGGGGATGGCGACAAGGAGGGGGTTGTAACCAGGGAGGGGGCAGCTGTTGGGATTAGCTGAGAGGGGCGGTGGAGGCTCCAAGCAATGAGGAGGGGAGGGGACTGGAACAGGGCCTGGCCGGCTGTTGGATGGAAGGGGAGGGGTGGTCGGCTGAAAGAGGGGGCTCTTAGGCCATCAGCTTGAATAGGGGGAGAAAAAACTATAGAGTTGAAATAGTGAATTTCATTAATCAATAGTAACTAGAAGAGAAAGGGCGGCTGTTGGTGGAGTTTCTGGAACACCAAAAACAACGGACTGTAGGGGATGTGGGGGCGGTGGAAGGAAGCTTTACGGTGGGAGAAAAGGAGGCTAGGGTTGGGAGGAACCTTGGGGAAGAAGATACAAACTTAGGAGTCGTCACCTAGGGTTCCACGAAGTCGGCACCGTGGGATGATCGCGGGAATCTGTGAATTCTCTTATAAAAATTTTGCAATACCTCAAATCAGCCCCTAAGAGGTCTATTTATAATAAAGTGAAGATTATGACATCCCACCATCGACGACTATGATTGGCCAAAGGTGGGGCTACCCAAATACAATAAAATGAATGCAAACATAGTGAAATAATATATGAAATCGATTCGCAACGCGATTCCGAATGCATGCGCGTAGTCGGATCGTCGATCCGAGCATGTTTTGTAAGTCGCCAAATCAGTCCCGAACAGGCCCAAAACTTGTCTTCATCTCTGCTCCACATCAATCTTCCCGACTTGAAAGAATTCATCTACTGATGAATAAGGATCAGAATTCTCTCGTTGTATGCCAGATAAAACTCGAAGAGGTCCACCAGAGGTCACTCATGTGTCGTCGCTGGAAAAGTATCCTCGCCAATCAACTCCCCCGACGGAAAAAGATGTCATCTCCTGTGAATGGAGGCGGACGTACTGAAGTCGAAGTCCAGGGAAGAATCAATCAAGCTCTGTTGCAAGCCTGCAAGCACCCAAGTATCCTGAACGTCTGTAGGAGGAGTGTACTGGCGGAGTCTTGTCTCCGTGATGCTCTCAACGCTCAACTCACGAGTGGTGGATCCCGGTGCAATCAGCGGCGCCGTAGGTAGAACCAAAGAAGATGAGTCCCCGGGTGGGTGACTGTCAAAAGGGGGTGAGTAGTGGTGGCCATCAAACGTGTGTAGGCCATGAAGATGGCAAGGAAACAAAAATGAAGGTGTGGGCGATTGGAAGTCCCCACTGCTTGGGTCCACATACTGGCGAGGTTCGTAGTACGGCGTCATGTCTTCAACACTAAATATCAGGTGTATACCCATACTTGCAAGGACATCGAGATCATAGGTATTTGCTTTTATTCGTCTCATGATTATATAGGGATCCATTCGTCTAACACTCAAGCTTTTAGCAAGCCTCGCACGGAGCCTCACAACGCAGATTCTCACCATCACCTGCTCGCCTTCATGAAGTACCTGCACTTGCCAATGAACATCCGCATGTGATTTACAAGTTTTATTACCAATATGGATTATTTGTCGGACCGACTCATGACATACATGCAAATGATGAACATACAACACGACAGATTCATGCAATGATGACGAAATGACTCAACAAACTCATGCATGATGCCAATGACACATGACCGACACAACATGCTCTATATAGAAAAATCTACTAATGACCTGAAAATCTATCAAGGGAGGTGGCCTATCAGGAGGCTCTCTCGGTGGGGTATAGAAAAACTCATCCCTCATTATCCGTGTGCTCAGATGACGGTGTGAGACATATATACTCAAATGTGAGCTCGTAAAGAGCCAAATGTCTCTCGTGGAACGTAACACATCGGGGGGCTCACCAGGAGGTGTGTAAGAAAATTTATAGCGGACGAGACGACCGCCTAGGTGAAAATCGTGGACACAGACTAGAAGTTGTGACTCTATAGTGTGGTGATCATCCCTAAAAATAAAGAACTTGTCTGATAGGTCGGCATGTGGTGCATCCTAAACTCAGCAAAAGTGCGATGTGTCAGCAAATGGTGCCCTAAATATTGGATGCTTCTCACAATATCTATGCTCTGGGGCGGGGTTAGGGATGATAATGGAAGGGGCTTCCATAAATCGATACTCATACATGTGGGGCTCACATGAATCTCATCCTCATCAGGATATGGTGGCTCATGAAGAGGCTCAACAGGGGGGGCGTCATAGAACTCGTCACTAGAGTCAAAGTCCTCCAGATGAGTACCATCGCAAGGGGTAGTGTCTCCTTGAATGGGTGACATAGCCACTACGAGATCAACATCAGGTCTGGGCTCTCGGTCGTGTTGTGATGACAATGGGAGAGCAACACAAACCTATACTCAAGAATGGATTAGTGGGTGCGGTGTTAGGAAATGGGTTTGTGGTTGGCATGCTAACTAACCCGGTGTATGGCAGAGGAGGAGGTGTGGGTGAGGGACACAACACTACAGGCTCAGTTGGTCGCTCATGCTCGCTCTTAGTCAGGGTCACAAGAGACGGGTCAAAAACAAGAGATGGGTCATTCACTTGGCTAAGCACCTCACTAGGGTGAGAGTAATCCGCATCAGGTATCACTTCTGTCGTAACTAACAGGACAGTGGTAGACGTTGTTGTGACCTTAGAATGGGAGGGACTCATACTGCGGAGGTCAAGGTGAGAACCCCATCGACCAGCTCTTGCGGATCTCAATGACTGTTCATAACGAAGGGTGAACTGATATGTCTGATCAAAGGACTTCGAGCTATGATAAGCTACTTTAGTACGTATGTCAGACCGAAGTCCAGACCGAAATCGGGGAATGGCTCTAGTTGGGTCCTCTCGGATATCACTCGTCACAACTAACTCATTGAAGCAATCTCTGTACTCAGCGACAGACATTGATCCTTGCTGAAGGAAAAATAATTGGTCGAACAAGCGACTCCGATACGACGAATGCAGATACCTCTGACACAAAGTACGTTTCATGGCCACCCAACTAGTGATACGACAAAGATGGTCTCGCTCGCGGGTCTTCTCCACGCTAGCCCAATATGCTCTCGCCTGATCTAAAAGTCTAAGTTTCGCAAACTTTACGCGACGATCACCGAATAACTCAAAATAGTCAAAATAATACTCCACATCCACGCGCCAATACCTGAACGATTCGGGACTCGAAGAGCCGTCAAAGGAAGGGGCAACTATACGAAACTGACTCTCAAGATCTCTCTCAAAGCGACGATCCTCATAAGTCATCTTTAAGGTAATCGAGTCGTGTTGAAGGGTCAACACGATCCACTTGCGTGCAAGGATATGAACGACGACAATCATCGTATCGGTCATCTCTAGTGTAGTGGGGTCGCGTTGGTGGGTCAACATGATCTCTAAAATTGGTGTGCTGCAATCGAGAATAATCGTCGTAGTAACATGAGGATCTCCCTGACGGGGTTTTGTGAGAGCGGGTACAAGTGGACTCGAGACCTCCAAAGTGAGGAGAGGAATAATTGTGACACCTTGACATAATGAAAAACATATAGACTCTACGACTACGTATCAAAATAGCGCGAACCTAGTTGCGTTCAATCTGGCTTTGATACCAATTGACGCAGGACGAATCTATAGGAGACGGATAAATTGTGACCTAACCCTACTTGTTATGCAAAAGACAATTTGATAATAAACAATATCATCACACGCAGAATATTCAAAGCAAAGCAAAAATAATTTACTAGGGCAAAGCAAGCTTAGACTTTTCTCCACGTGCAAGGTCAAAGCAAGAGCGCACAACGAATAAACCCTACAAATCACGATAATTATCTAACAGACCACCATAATACAAGATATTCAAACTAATATAGTAACCAATCCAATACAAATATGCTGAAAATAATAAACCAGCACAACGAAATCTCACCAAATAGTGGGCTGACCAAGACAATGAAGAGATCGGAGCCGGATGCATTTTGACGGCGATCCAATGTGGAACTGGTGGCGTGGAAATATCGTAGGTGGTTGTCCCCGATAGTGAAGGGTGGAATCAGACCGGAAACGGATAGTTCCAGCCACGTATGGGTAGATCCGAGCGGAGAAGGGTAGATCTGATGTTTTGGGATGGATCCGGGCTATGGAGAGTCGGGCGGACAGGATCTAGGCTGGTCGGCCCTGATCTAGGCGGAATTAGGGTTGGGTGGGTTGTGTAGTGGCTCCACGGAAAAGGTGGGGGATGGCGGCAAGGAGGGGGCTGTAACCAGGGAGGAGACGACTGTTGGGATTGGCTGAGAGGGGCGGTGGAGGCTCCAGGCAATGAGGAGAGGGGACTGGAACAGGGCCTGACCAGCTGTTGGATGGAAGGGGAGGGGTGGCCGGCTGAAGGAGGGGGCTCTCAGGCCAGCGGCTTGAATACGGGGAGAAAAAATTATAGAGTTGGAATAGTGAATTTCACTAATCAATAGTAACTAAAAGAGGAAGGGATGGCTGTTGGTGGAGTTTATGGAACACCAAAAACAGCCGGCTCTGGGGGCGGTGGAAGGAGGCTTTACGGTGGGGGAAAATGAGGCTAGGGTGGGAGGAACCTTGGGGAGGAAGATACAAAGCTAAGAGTCGTCACTTGGGGTTTCACGGAGTCGGCACCGCGGGATTATCGCAGAAATCCGGGAACTCTCTTCTCTAAATTCTGCAATGCCACAAATCAGCCCATAAGAGGTCTATTTATAATAAAGAGAAGATTAGGGCATCCCACCACCGACGACTATGATTGGCCGGAGGTGGGGCTACCCAAATACAATAAAATGAATGCAAATATAGTGAAATAATATATGAAATTGATTCGCAACACGAATCCGAACGCATCCGCGGAGTCAGATCGTCGATCCGGGCATGTCATATATGGTAAGTCGCCAAATTATCCCCGAACAGGCCCAAAACTCGTGCTCGTCTCTGCTCTGCATCACCTAATACGCTCAGATCCCTCCACACATTGGCTCATGGTATGGAGAATAGTGACCCGACGACTCAACGCGTCAGCCAACTTGTTCTCAACACTAGCCCGGTGCTTGAGAACGTAGTGATACTCCTGCATGGACTCCACCCATTTTGCATGGCGGTGACCTGACTTCTTATGCGAATCGAGATAACATAGGGCCTCGTTGTCAGAGTTTAGGACAAACTCCTTGTATAAGAGATAATGATGTCTGTGGCGTAGTGTCTGTACGCCGGTGTAAAACTATGTCATAATTAGAGTACTTTTGCCATGTGTCATTCAGTTTCTCACTAAAGTAAGCAACTAGATGACCCTCCTGGCTAAGTACCCCCTGATGCCCACTCTAGATGCGTCGCACGCTACCTCGAATGCCTTAGAGAAATCTGGAAGGCGCAATAAAAGAGTAGATGACAACCTCTCCTTAATCTCCTCAAAAGCTCTGGTGGCCGCTGTCGTCCAGACGAAATCTCCCTTACGAAGGCAGCTCGTAAGGGGGGACCATGATCGCGCTAAGCCCTCGGACAAATCGCCTGTAGAAGGTAGCTAGTTTGTGGAAGCTCTGAGCCTTATGGATACTAAATGGGATGGGCCACTCACGGATAAACTTGACCTTATCAGGGTCAACCGAGATGCCGGACGCAGAGACAATATAGCCTAAGAAATGCACTGATGTAGTCAGGATCGAACACTTCTTCAGGTTGATATACAGATGCTCCTTCCGTAGGAGATCAAATACCAAATGAATGTGGCGCAAGTGCTCATCGCGGTCCCGACTGTAAATCAGGATATCATCGAAGTAGACTACTAGGAATTTGCCCATGTAGGGTCATATGATCTGTGTCATCACTCATAAATATACTCGGCGTGTTCGACAGTCCGAATGACATAACCAACCACTCATAGAGGTCATCCTTCGTCTTGAAGGCCGTCTTCCACATGTCCCCTTCTCTCACCCTAATCTGATGGTACCCGCTCCTCAAGTCAATCTTTGAGAAGATTTGGGCACCATCGCATCGAGGAGGTCGTCGAGGTGGGGAATGAGAAAACGGTACTTCATCGTGATCTTGTTGATGACACGACTGTCAACACGCATGCGCCAACTCCTATCCTTTTTTGGGGTACGAAGGGCAAGGACGGCACACGAGCTCAAGCTCTCCCGAATGAAGTTCTTCCCAAGAAGGTCATCGATCTGCTTATTCAGCTCGACATGCTTTGTTGGGTTCATGCGATAATGGGGTAAATTGGGCAAAGATGCCCCCGACACTAAATCAATAGCTTGTTGGATATCTCTCAACGGGGAAGCTCATCGGGGAGCTCCTCCGGAATAATGTCAAAATGCTCGCCCAACAGACATCGAATGTCCAAATCCACGCTCTCCAAGTCCATAGCGGCGTCAGAGGCCACAGTGGCGGCCACCACAAACATAACTCCTGAATCTATGATCTGACTCAGGAAATCACCCTTCGTCAAAACGTGTAGAGGCCTAGCTGACCCGACTCTAATGGATGAGTCGACCTGACCCTTGGGGTAAGGGTGATCTTCCTCCACTTATCGAAGAATACACACGTGTTGGTTCAACCATAACATGCTGCATCACGATCGTATTACCATGGCTGTCCCAGAAGAACATGTGCTACGTCCATCGGGATGACGTCGTAACAAACTTTGTCCTCTACGGACGCTAGGCGAATCAGAACAAGACACCTATGTGTGACTTGAATAGCCGACTTGTCCACCCAGAGGACACAATGCTTGGCGGACAAATGCATCCTTTTTAATCCCTTTTTCACCATGATATTCACACAGCTACACTATTGATGGCGAGTTTGCAGGGACCACCTGCACTCTGAAAATACGTGTAAAATGTCGTGGTGCGATACCAATCCTTCTCTGCATGAGGGGTGTGAAGGAGGCGTCAGATGACTTCCAATCCTAACGATCGCTCAGCGTCGCTCTCCCAACCTTCCTCAACCCCGACAATAATCTCTTCCACGACCTACCTCGGTACTAATCTCGCCTTCATCCCCGATCAACAAATTCTTAGTGGGGCACTGAGCAACAATGTGTCCTCTGCCCGAGCAACGATAACACTGGTCGGGTCCAGGTCTGGGGGCTCCCGGGAAAATAGCTTTGCCCTTAGCATCCGATGGGATGCAAGGTGGGGCGTCAGGCCAATGTGTAGCCAGTCTCAGAACGACAAGAAATAGATAGTTCTCATACTCCAGTGTGAGTTGGTACACTTGCTCGACCGTCTCTACGAGGTGAGGAATGAGCTCTCTCTGAATTTTGGCCTTAAGTTCAACTATAAATCTAGAAGCGGTCGCAATAGGCTCCTCGAGTGTATCACTCCTCACTGCCAACTCGTTGAATCGTGTCATGTAATCGACAACATAAAGTGTTCCCTGCCGCAACGCGTAGAGTTGGTTGAGCTGATCTCGATACGATGTGGGAAGGTATTTGTCCTTTAGCAGCCGCTTCATCTCAGCCCATCGGGTGACAAGATCGTATTCGTCTCTCTCTATCAATCTCTCCACGCTAGTCCAAAATATCTTCGCATGTCCCCACAACTTCATTTTGACGAGCCGGATTCGCCGTTCATCGTTCATCTCGTACCAATCGAAGAAATTGTCGCGATAATAACAATCATCAAAGTGCGCTACGAGCGGGTTGTGATGCCATAGACATGAGCGAAGAAAATTCCATGTCTGTTAGGCGGGTGCTGAAATTTGTAATATTAGATTTAAATTTAATTAATTTGATAAAACTAGTTTGTTTTTATATGCAGAAGTTTTAATATAAAGTTGGTGCACATGTACTTTAATAAAATCTTGTCACACCGTGCTGATACAAAATGTAAATACAATAAACTAAAGAGATGAACAGGTCATTAATGTTAAATTTCAGTACATCAGTAATAGTCTAGTAGTTGTCCATAACTCAAAAGAAAGTAGTTGAACATAGCTATTACATCATTAAATAAATCGAACAGTAAAAGAAATCAAATACGTAGAACCTGACACAACGACAAAAGATAAACCTCCAGGAACACAAGAACTTAAGCAGCTTGGGCTTAGTTAGTAGGTGGCGTAGTCACGGACACTAAGACAAATTCCAAACAAGAATGAAAAATCATCAGAACATTGAAATAGTATGTAAGCAAAGAAAATTAAGTACAAATAGGGAAAATAGAAATATTTGTGTATCAATTTATCATGCGAGGTTAAGCTAGTAGGACAGACAAGTAAGAAAATCTAACAGAAATAATTTAAGTATTAGCCTACTCCGGAGTATAGCATAGATTCAAACACGTAATGACAAGCTGTAATTGGTGAAATGTGAAAGTGTTTTAATTTGATGCACATTATTCTTATATTAGTTAAAATGCAAGGCTTATCAAAAGATTTGTGCTTGCTATAGTCATTCATTGATTTCCGTTGAAAGTCAAACGGAAACTCGCGTCAAAGCACACATCAATTCAACAATACATTTCAATGATTACTTATGACATTAGTGAATTTAAGAATTCATGATTTTGTGATTTCCTAACATATCAGGTCATGTTACAAAATTTAACGGTTCATATATTCAAGAGTAGAAATCTTAACGTAAAAAAAGAGTGCATGAGATTAAATTCAATGTTTGCAAGTGAGAGAAATTTCTCTACTTGCCTTAAAGTGAAGCTGAAAAAGATGGCGTCAGCTAAGCGGTACAAGCAAAAATAGCAATCTAATTCTGAATTGTTCAAGATCAACATATATAATATTCAACTAGACGAAGCTTTCCTATGCTAAAACAAGCATTTGATCATTGCATAACTCAACAATAGAGGGGTTTAGAAATTTACCTCCTTCAAAAGAGAAGCGACTACCACGAGGAAAACGGAATTTGGCGGCGCTTTGACTAGAAAAACCCCAAATCGAAGAGTATTAAGAGCGGTCCCGACAATTAGGCCAAATAGTGGTGTAAGAAATCGCAAATACAAGGATGTTAGACGATTAAAAGAGGGCAAACATTTGAATTAATTTACATACAAAATTTGGGGCGCTAAAATTTCCAAACAACACAAGGAAATCTGAAATAGGAGGGGAAAGAGAAGATCCTTACCCGAGGAGACCGAATATGGGCTCAAAAATCCAAGTAGGGAAGGATTCGAGCAAAACCCTAGGCGTCCCCTTCGCGAAACTTGTCCAAAACAAACATAAAGAGGGCTGCCGGAGGGAGAGGTTGCTGTTGCCGGCATTGAAGAGATGGAAGAAACTGTTGCCGACCTCTAGAAATGGTGAGGAGGTTACCGGACCCTTGGAGGAGAGGGGATGCGGCCGACTGAGGAGATAGGGGCTCTGCTGCTGTCGTCGGCCTGAGGGAGAGGAGCAAGCGGCGGAGCGACAAGGGTGGCGGAGAGTGGCGGGCTTGTGGGAGACCTAACGACGTGCGGGAGACCCAGCAGTTGAAATGTTGTGGGGGACAGGGCAAACCTTGGCTGACGGGTTTAAGAGGGGGAGGGCTCAGCTGAAAAATAGAGGGGAAAAAATTAAGCCTAACCCATAATTACCAATATACCTCTAACACTATTATCTTTATTTATTATTGTTATTTTTTTCAGTTTTAATATGGATTGTTACATTCTCCCATACTAAGAAAGTTTTGTCCCGAAACTTTGCAGGATTCAGTAGGGGTCTCTAAGGCAAAGATTCAGATACTAATCATTTTGACAGGGTTTGCAAAATAAGCATGGAAGCTAATCATGAAAATGATGAGATAGAAGGAGAAAAGGTTCGAAGGCTTACCAAGATCATGAGAAAAGTTGTGGATACTTGCTACGCATGCTAGATTCGAGTTCTCAAGTGTACTCCGCAAACTTGTCATGCATCCAAAGCACTCTGACCATATGAATTGTTCTCTTTTGAAGCTTGCGTTCTTGATACTCTACGATTTTAGTGGGCTCGACCGGATAAGACAAATTGGCTTCCGGAATCACTGGAATTTCTTTAATGATGCGGGTAGGATCACGTATGTACTTCTGAAGCTGGCTAACATGGAATACATTATTAACATCGACCAAAGAAGCAGGTAGCTCAAGACAATATGCAGATTCTCTCAAAACGATCCCACGAACCTCGAGTTGGGCTTATGATGGCGACCAAACCGTTTCACCCCAGGAGTACGGGAAACCTTCAGGAACACTTGATCACCCACAACAAATTCTAACGGACGATGACACTGGTTGACATACTTTCTCTGTCTCTCGATGGCACGACTGAGCTGGAGTTGAATCTTCTTTGTGGCTTCTTCCATTTCTAGAAGTAACCTTTTCACCAACTTCCGACCAATAGAGGAGTCCTACAGCGACGCCCCTACAATGCTTCTAAGGGGGCCATCTTGAGGCTCTCTTGATAGATATTGTTATAGGCAAACTCGATCAATGGTAGGTGCTCATCCCAAGCTCCCTTATAGTCTAAAATATAACACTGAAGCATGTCTTCCAGAATCTAATTAACTCTTTTGGTCTGGCCATCGATCGTTGGGTGGTAAACAGTGCTCAGGTTGACATTGGTGCCCAAAGCTTGTCGGAAGCCCTTATAGAAATGAGATACAAATCTCGAGTTACGATATGACACAATCCGCAGAGGAATCCCATGGAGTCTAACAATCTTTGAAACATAGATCTGAGTCATCTTTTCGGTGGAATGACCTTTTCTTATATGGGCTAAAGTGAGCCAATTTAATCATGTGATCTACCATGACTTAAATCGTATCATGCCCTCTCAGAGTACGGGGCAAACCAGTGATGAAGTTCATGGGGATATCTTCCCACTTCCATTCTGGAATAGGCAGAGGCTGCAAAAGACCACCAGGACGCTGACGCTGAGTTTTCACCTTCTGGCACATCAGACATCGAGGGACGAAGCGAGCAATATAATTTTTCATACCAGACCACCACACAATCTGCTTCAAGTTATGATACAGCTTATTATTGTCCGGATGACCGGATGTGCGAGACTCATGAGCTTCTCGGCAAATACTATTAAGCAACTCAGGAACATCAGGAATGCAAATGCGATTTTGGAAACGCAGAACATCATCAGAAATAGAGAAATCTAGAAGAGTCCCAAGTTCAGCCTTTTTGCCGATGCGCTGAAGTACGGGATCAGATGACTGCAAATCTTTCATTTGTTCTACCCATGATGGACCAAAGACTTCTTCTTGACCCTCAGGTGAGATGGATATGTCCATCCGTTCGAGATCATCAATTAAAGTTGCAAGAGTAGCTAACAAGTGTGCACAAGCGTCAACAGAAGCCTAGCGGCTCAACACATTTGCCTCTGAATTGGCTTTACCAGGAACATGCGTGAGTTGCAAGTCATAATCTCTTATTAGTTCAAGCCAACGCCTCTGACGAAGATTGAGATCCTTTTGAACAAAAATATACTTCAAACTCTGATGGTCGGTGAAAAAGTGACACTTATATCATAGAGATAATGTCGCCAAAGCTTCAACGAAAACACTACCGCACCGAATCCAAATCATGAGTGAGGTACTTGCGTTCATGGACTTTTAACTTCCTTGACCCATAGGCGATAACACGATCATCTTGCATCAAGACGCATCCCAAACCAACTCCGAAAGCGTCAGTGTAAGTTGAAAAATTTGCCCCCTCTGAAGGAAGAGCTAGAACTGGTGTCGAACACAGGCGTTGCTTCAATTTCAAGAAGGTTTGCTCACACTGATTTGACCACTCAAATCTAGCATGCTTTTGAGTTAGTCGCGTCAGAGGAGCAGCAAGAGAGGAGAAACCCTTGACAAAAGTCGATAATAGCCAGCCAATCTAAGGAAACTGCGAATTTCAGTAGGCGTAGAAGGCCGCTTCCAGTCCATAACTGCGGAAATCTTGACAGGATCAACAGAAAATTTATCTCCTAAAATAACATGCCCCGAGAAAGCAACACGATCCATCCAGAACTCACATTTCGTCAACTTGGCATAGAGTTGATGTTGAGGAAGAGTAGAGAGAGTGAGTCTAAGATGTGTTGCATGCGCCTCACGAGTTTTGGAATAAACCAGGATATCATCAATGAACACGATGATGAACTTATCCAGATATTCACAGAAGACACGGTTCATCATATCCATCAAAGCAGGAGCATTAGTCAAACAAAAGGATATAATTAAGAATTCAAAATGTCCATACCGAGTCCGAAAGACAGTCCTGGGAATGTCAGATTCCTTGATCTTCAACTGATGGTAACCTGATCTGAGATCTATATTGGAGAAGACGGTACTACTCTTGAGCTGATCAAAAAGATCTTCTACGTGTGGAATGTGATACTTATTCTTAATTGTCATCTTGTTCAGATCCCGATAATCGATGCACAATCTCATGGAACCATCATTTTTAACGAAGAGAACGGGGGCTCCCCAAGGTGAAGAGTTGGGACAAATGTATCCAAGGTCAAGCAATTCATCTAATTGCGTTCTATGCTCTTCCAACTCGCGCAGGGACATCCGATACAAAGCTTTAGATATGGGGCGTGTTCTAGGCTCTACCTAAATAGAGAACTCCACCTCTCAATTAGGAGGCATACCGAGCAATTCAGCGGGGAAAACATCGGGAAACTCAGAAACAATCAGAATGGATTCGAGTTAAGAAGAGGTAACATCCAAAAGCGAAGCATAAACGAAACAAACAGAACATTCTTGACTAAGAAGACGAGTGACACGCACAGCAGAAATTACCTTCAGGTGGCTGCGAGTCTGAACATGAATGTTGTAGTATTTGTCATCGATGCTTAGATAGACCCTCTTTGCCACACAATTCAGCTTTGCTTTATACGCAACAAGTCAATTCATACCCAAGATTACGTCAAACTTCGTCATCTCCAAAACCATAAGATCGGCTGAGACTCGCAATTTGCCAAGCCAGATCGGACAATTGAGAATGCCCCTATTCGAAAGGTGCAGATGACCAGACAGAAATTTCATAAGGGACCTCAATTGGCGAAGTAGGCCAAAAATAAAGGTCCACAATATGACACACAATAAAAGAGTGGGACGCACCAGAGTCAAATAGAATTTGCATCCACTTATTTTTGATCCTAAATTTCCCTAGAAAAAGAAATTACAAACACAAATCATGGTTGTTTTGATATTAAAGCAGGCGGATAAACTAAAATGCAAAAAAAATTAAAACAACGCATACATACCAGAGATGACGTCGGTAGAAGCGAGCGCCTCGCCCTGAGAGATGACGTTCAACACAGCTTTGCCCTTCTCCTGAGCTCCAGAAACAGCTTGCAGAGGCTTAGCGGGAATCGGGCTTTCGTTCATGAGGCAGTTTTGGATGAGGTGCCCAACTTGTCCACATCTGTAGCAAGCTTTCTACTTATGACGACAATCCTTCAGCAGGTGACCTGGCTTCTTGCAGTAAATACAGACAGTGGAGGAAGCGACAAACATTAATTGAGGTTGTTGTGCAGGAACAGCTATCTCCTGCTTCTTCAGGAGGGTGCGGCAGACTTGGGTGGCATGACCCACCATGTGGATGAAAGCACACACCTCCTTAGACTTGGGCCTTGCTCCTAAGATGAGGCACCCTTGCGTTTGAGGTCAGATGCTGCGAAATTGCTTGTACCATGTTGGACCTTCTTAGCAGTATGACTCAGCTCAATAGCTTCCACCTGCAAAGCGGTTCCCACAGTTTCTGCATAGATGATGCGCCATGAGCTACCACATGCCGACGGAAATCATGTTGGAGTCCTTCACGAAACGACTGGTCTTCTTGGCTTCATCTGACACGAACTCCGCGACAATGAGGGATAGGCGGGAGAACTCTTTCTCATACTCGATCACTGTCCTGTCGGGCTCTTGAAGGGACAAGAATTTCTCAGCTAATTTGTCCCGCTACACAGAAGAGAGGAACTTCTCCATAAAAGCATCCTTGAATTGTCCCCAGGTCATGGTGGCAGAATTGAGGAGACTGCGGTGCTGAAGCCACCAAGTGTATGCATCCTCGGTCAGCTGGTATGCCGCAAGGAGAACCTTCTGAGCTTCCGGGACTCCAACATATTCAAAATGCTTCTCCATCTGAGAAAGTCACTCAGAAATGACGAAATAGTCTCGATCGACACTGTAGGATGACGGCTTTAGCCTCTTGAACATCAGGGTATCTGACATATCTATAGGAGGAGCAGCCAGGCTTGACACAAGCGGGACCACCATGGTGGCAGTAGGCGAGCCGGTTCCAAGATCGAGTGCATGAGGCGTGGCTCTAGGAGGGGCAGTGGTGATAACTACTCCAACTGTCCTTGCATTGTCGGAACCAAGGGCTGGATAAGGAGTTTGGCGACCCTCCTTTAGGCGGGTGAGACGTTCCAAAATCTGCCTCAGCAACTAGGCAGTTACATCTCCAAAAGCGCCTCCCGCAGAAGAGGTGGCCTGCTCGTGTTGTGATTGCTTAGGAGTCATCTAGAAAGAGACACAAGAGAAACAAGAGAAACAATTAAATTGAACAGAAATGACTGAGATTAGAGGTTCTAGCATTCTAATACTGTTGAATACGTAAATCATGTAATAGTTATAACATTTTCATTGGACAACTCTAGGTAATGACCATGCAAATGCAGGCGCAACAATAAAATCATGTGCGATGGAACATGATTTCTAAAATTCATGTATGTATAATCGTCATCTGTTGTTCTTAGCTTAACCCTTGTGTAATGATTTATGATATGCATGTAATGCAATTGTGCCTAAAATGCATTCCTAAGAATGTCCATGAATGGATACACATGACGTGTTAAATGCCCATATCGCTTAACATGTCATGCATATTATGATACTAATATCATCGCACATGAAAATATTAAACTGTCCATATTCATTTAATATTTGCATACGGTGTATATCCTAGTGGAAATTTATATGCACATAAATTTTAAGTTTGTCCATAACCCGTAACATTCGTGCGAATACTACTCATGTTTATGAGTGTAGTGTGAGTGCTTCAGCCTTGAACAGCAGACAACGACAAAGTGAGTGAAGAAATGATGCATATATATATATATATTTTAAAAAAAATTAAAGATTTGAAAATTTATAAAATATTTTATCTTAAGATGCTCAACCTCGCTCTGATACCAACTATCACGACCCGTCTAATAATAACCATCAGAGTGCGCTACATGCGGCTCGTGATGTCATGGGCATGGGCGAAGGAAATTACATGTCTGTTAGGCGGGAGCTGAAATTTGTAATATTAGATTTAAATTAATTAATTTGAGAAAAACTAGTTTGTTTTTATATGCGGAAGCTTTAATATAAAGTTAATGCTCATGTACTTTAATAAAATCTCATGTCACACCGTGCTGGTACAAAATGTAAATCCAATAAACCAAAGATATGAACTTGTCATTAATGTTAAATTTCAGTATATCAGTAATAACCTAGCAGTTGTCCACGACTCAAAAAAAAGCAGTTGAACATAACTATTACATCATTAAACCAATCAAGCAGTAAAAGAAACCAAATATATAGAATCTGACACGACAACAAAAGGTAAACCTCCAGGAACACATGAACTTGAAGCAGTTGGGGCTCACGTAGCAGGTGACGCGGTCACGAACGATAAGGCAAATTCCAAACAAGAAGAAAAAAGTCTCAGAACATTGAAATAGTATGTAAGCAAAGAAAAAAAATTGTGTATCAATTTATCATGTGAGGCTAAGCTAGTAGAACAGACAAGTAAGAGTGTCTAACAGAAATAATTTAAGTATTAGCATATTCCGAAGTATAGCATAGGTTCAAACACGTAATGACATAAGCTGTAATTGGTGAAATGTGTAAGTGTTTTCATTTAATCCACATGATTCTAATATTAGTTAAAATGCAAAGCTTATCAAAATATTTGTTCTTGCTATGATCATTCATTGTTTCCGTTGAAAATCAAGCGGAAACTTGAGTCAAAGCGTCACATCAATTCAACACTATCTTTCAATGATTGATTATGACATTAGTGAATTTAAGGATTCATGATTTAGTGATTTTTTAACATATCAGACCATGCTACTAATTTAACGGTTCAAATATTCAAGAGTAGAAATCATAACGTGAAAAACAAGTGCATGAAATTAAATTCAATGTTTGCAAGTGAGAGAAATATCTCTACTTGCCTTAAGGTAAAGCTGAAAAAGATGGAGGTGATTAAGCGGCACAAGCAAAAATAGCAGTCTAATTATGAACTGTTCAAGATCAATATATTTGATATTCAACTAGACGAAGTTTTTCTATACTAACACAGACATTTGATTATCGCATAACTCAACAAGAGAGAGGTTTATAAATTTACCTCACTCAAAAGCGAGGGGAGAAGCGACTACCACTGAAAAAACAGAATTTGGCGGCGCCTTGACTAGAAAAATCCCAAATCGGAGAGGATTAAGAGCGGTCCCGACAATTAGGCCAAATAGCGGTGTCAAAAATCGCAAATACAAGCATATTAGATGATTAAAAAGGGAAAGCACTTGAATTAATTTACATACAAAATGTGGGGCGCTAAAAGTTCCAAACAACACAAGGAAATCTAAAATTGGAGGGTAAAAAGCAGATCCTTACCCGAGGAGACCGAATATTGGCTTAAAAATCTAGGCAGGGAAGGATTCGAGCAAAACCCTAGGCGTCCCCTTCGCAAAACTCGGCCAAAACAAACACGAAGAGGGTTGCCGGAGGAAGAGGTTGCAGCTGCCGGCCTTGAGGAGAGGGAAGAAACTGTTGTCGGCCTCCAGAAATGGAGAGGAGGTTACCGACCCCTTGGAGGAGAGGGCATGCAGTCGGCTGAGGAGAGATGGGATCTGCTGTTGTCGTCGGCCTGAGTGAGAGGAGCAAGCGGTGGAGCGGCAGGGAGGCAGAGAGTGACGGGCTTGCGGGAGACCCAGCAACGTGTGGGATTGAGTGGGAGACCCAGCGGCTAAAATGTTGCAGGAGACGGGGCAGACCCCGGCCGGCGGGTTTAAGAGTGGGGAGGACTCGGCTGAAAAATAGAGGGGAAAAATAAAACCTATCCCCTAATTACAAATAAACCCCCAACACTATTATCTTTATTATTGTTGTTCTTTTTTTCCTGTTTTAATATGGATTATTACAGAAATAGTCCATGTCCACGCGCCAGTCGCTAAAACCTCAGGTTCAAGTGACCGTCAAAGGATGACGCATCAATACGAAGACATCGAATAAGGTCGTCCTGAGGGGCATCCTAGGGTTCCTCATATCATCGGGGTTTCCCCTCAGGGCTCATAGGGAGGACGAGGGTTTCCCCTCAGGGCGGGGTCACAACGATAATCATACACAGGCTCAGGAGTCCCTCTCCTATTCAGAGCGAGATCCCGATGTGGTAGCTCTCTAGCTCATCTATCTAACGGTGGTGGATCGACCTGAGGGGAATCCTCGGGTTCCTCATATCATCGGGGTGGGGGTGAACCTCTAAGGGCTCCTAACTGATCGACTATTGTGTTGACCCTAGTGATGTCATTCTTAATGGTTGCAAATTGTTCGAGAACTAAGCGTTGAAACTCCGCAGGCGTCATGTCTGAATTCGAACTGACGGTCCGGTCGTCGGTGACGTTCTGGTCAGACATTTGTGATCGATTCAACCTACCACTACGTAGCATAAAACGTGACTCGAACCTGGCTCTGATATCAGGTGATGCGGGGGTAGGCTGACAATAACTCAACGACTATGATGCATCCTAAATGCAATGCTAATTAAATGAAGGTGCAAACAATCCGGTTCAAGATCTAATCAACAGTAATTAAAATTTAATAAGCTTTAAAACAATTTGCGCAATCAGATAACGAGCTAAGACAATTCAAGATCGATTTCCGACTCCCACCAAAATGAGGCGCGAATATCTTTCAAGTACACCGAATAAGTCTCGCAAATCAAACTATGAATGATAATAATAACAAAGCGTATAAAAGAATTTCAGATCCCATAACAACAGTGCAATTCCAAAGCAATCAACATAAAAGAAATCAATAACATCCATACCTAGAGTTACTTATGCATGTGATGACGTGAATAGGGAAAGAAATCCGTCGGCGGACACCTCCTCGGTGGGTGGTTGCAGTGCTTCTGTGGGATGTTGTAGAGGGTTGGGGGGGACGAGGTAGTAGAGGGGGTGGCGAGGGGAAGACGGGGCTGTAGAGTGACTGCGAGGGGGATACGGGGCTGTAGAGGGGCTGACGAGGGGGAGACGGGGCAGTGGAGGGGCTGGCGAGGGGAGACGGGGTTGTAGAGGGACGGGCGAGGTGGAAGACAGGGTTGTAGAGGGACTACGAGGGGGAACCGGGGTTGTAGAGGGGCTGGAAAGGGGGAGACGGGGTAATAGAGGGATTGGCGAGGGTGAAACGAGGTTGTAGAGGGGCTGGTTAGGGGGAGACTGCTGAAGGGAAAGGAAGAGGACGGCGAGCGGCTAGGAGTCCACCGAGGCGAGGGACCGACAACTGCAACTCTGTGCACGCTCCCGATCCCTAAATCTGCCATACATGCTAGAATATATTTGGGGGGGGGGGGGAATAAGAGTTAGGGCACCCTGATCGAACGGCTAATATTGTTCAGGCCGATCAGATGACAAATACAACATTGAACATATAAAATAATATATTGAAAAGATTCGGTGCAACCATCCGGGCGCATCTGCGGACTCGGATAGCCCAAATGGGTTGTCGATCATCGCCTCCTGTGGGAATGAACGTGTGTGCGTCGTCGATCGCCATCAACTACTTTTTACTTGTGATGGATTTGATGATTTCATGGATTGGAGCATAGCACAATTCTTACTAATGAGGTATTTGTGTTCAAGCGCTTTCACTACAATGTAAATATTCTGATTGGTCTTCATTCATTTGATAGTACGACACCATTCTAGATCCCACTTGCAAAGTATGGCCGAGCAAGTTCTATCGTAGTGCATTCCTCTTTTTGATCTTGACAAAGCTTTTCACCACATCCTACCCCATTGGAACTTCTCTTTCTTCATACATTTGTTAATCATGCCATCATGGAGTTGAGGTTTTGAATTAAGTCCATGTAGAAGGTTGCTAACCCATGGATCTTTCTTACCTCACTCACATTTGTTGGTGTTAGCAATATCGAAAATTCATGAACTTTCTCTTCATCCACATAGATGACATGCTCCCATGATGAATCCCAAAGGGCAATAATTTACCCGTCTTGAAGTACAACTTGCTTTTTGTTGTCAAATTTCAGTACTTATAACACCCTCACTTATATGTTTAGTTGTTCCTTACAAACCTTTTTGTAAAGAATATTGTCATCATAATAACATTGAGAAACTCACCTATAAAAGGGTGCATCACTTGGTTCATTCAAGCATGAGGACAACTGTCGCATTAGAGTGGAAAAATACCATGATCAGTCATTTGAACTGGTCGTCAAACATCGTCTTCCATCTTTAGGGTATATGCAAAATTGTTGGTAGTTGTTACATGGATTGATCTTTGAAAAGAGTTTGACACTAGTCAATCTGCCCAACATCATTGTGATGTGAGATGGGGAATGCCTAGTCGATGATGACCTTATTAATTACTTAAACTGTTACATATCCTCCAACTCTCATCTTTCTTTGGTGTTAGTTGTGTTAGTGCTAGAACATGTGCTTAATTTTTTTATCTTCCTTTTTACAATATTAGGCGTTGTGAGCTGTGTTAGGTGTTGTGAGAGTCTGGTCACTAGACATGTTAAACCAGAGAGGGGTCGACCAATAAAGTACCTATCCTAATTCTTTTCTCGGGGAGTTGTGAGTTAGACTTTCCTATATAGTCATTCGAAGGTTTTTGTGTGCTTGCTTTCTTGGTCCCTATGTATGCTCTACTTGCTCCATGACACGGACTCAGTTTCCTCGAAGAGTTCATCAACACATTAATTTATGTCACTGTTTTGTTTGTTTCCTATCTTATTTTAAGCACGTTGAAACTTTGATATCACCTGATACAAAGTGGAAACACAGATTGCTAAGAAATAGGCTAAGCATCTCGTAGTAGTAACCTTTCCAAAAGTATTCTTGATCTCCTACAATCTCCATAGCATAAATATTTTGGGCCAAACAGATCCAAAAAGCTAGTGCTCCTGCCACAAAAAATTGTACCTCTGAAGTGGATAACTCTTCAATATTGTTCTCGTAAGATCCTAGCATTAGGACTGAACCAAAAAATTGATTCTTTTCATCATCTTTACACGTCTTCCCATTTTAGGTTTGATAACTCGGCTTCTAAATTCTCTTTTTCTCTTATAAATAGGAAACCGATGCATGATCTTAGGAGTGTCCAAGAGAAATCGATGCGATGCATGAGAAGCAACATTGTTGTGCCATGTGCGGGTGTGCATCAGAAGGCATATATGGTTTTTCTATGTTAGGTGATTCTGCTTGTGTTGTTTTTGAGAAACTAAGAGAGAGAGATAGTGACAGTAGAAAGTAGTGAAAAATTAGTGAGGGAGGAAAATATAAGTTCAGAAAATAGTTTTCATGGGAGTGTGGAGCACCATTTTAACACAGTTAATCGCAAATGTGCTTGTGTTAGAAAAGCTCATGTAAAGAGCCCATTATTGGGCCCATTTTTGTTTTTCCTCTTCTCTCTTCTTTAGTCCCACATCATGTATAGGATTGTTCTCTCTCTTTCTTCCTCCTATATATTTGTATTCTCTCTTTGTATTTAGATATACAAGCAATTCATACAAGTTTTTGTGCTCTCTCAACATGCTATCAGAGGGACTCGGTTTCTTCTTGCGACTAGCCTTATGCTAACCACCCGACCTGCCTCTGTTTGCGATAGGCGCGGTCTTCATTGGTCTAACCGGACGTCCTTCCCTTCTCGCGCAAGGCGCACGACTAGTCTTCTCTAACCGCCTCTCTCTTCCCCCCTATCCTGTGGCCTCCACCTTCTTTCTCTATACTCTCTATCCTTTTATAAGAGTTTCTCTCGACAGTGGGGCCCTTTCCCACCTCTATCCCGCGCGTTTTCCTCTCTGCCCGCGCGGTTTGTTTCTCTCTCCCTTCCCGCAGCGAGCTCCCTTCTTAGCTCGCGGCCTTCTCCCTGATTTCTTCTCCCGTGGGCCCCTCCTCCGGTGCTACTCGTCCAGTCTCTCTGCCTATCCGCTCGAGTTCTCTAACTCGCGGACTATTCTTCTATCCGCTCGAGTTCTCTAACTCGCGGACTCTTCTCCCATCCGCTCGAGTTCTCTGCCTTGCGGACTGTTCTCCTATCCGCTCGAGTTCTCCTACTCGCGGCTTCCTCCTCTTGCCCGCTCGAGTTCTTCTACTCGCGGCTTCCTCTTCCTGTCCGCTCGAGTTCTACTCGCGGCCTCCTTCTTTGCTCTGACCGCTGGTGTGCTCACTGAGACCGTGCGGTCTATCTTCTTTCCGCATTTTTTGTCGCAGTCCGTCTGGCCGCTGGTGTCCACATTGTGACCATGCTGTTTGTTTCTCCTGCATTGTGGTCGCGGTCTTCTCCTTGACTGCCTGTCGAGCGGTCTCCAGTTCTTCTCGCAGCGGTCTTCGTCACCCGTTACAGTCTCTAGTCGTTGCAACTTGCTAACCGCCCGACTTGTAACGGTCTCTCTCATGCTGCTTCTATGGGCTCTTCTGTCAACTCCACCGGCCCGGCGGCTAGTCCGGCTGTAGACCGCCCGACTTATCCAACAGACCGCCCGGCTTGTTCTGCTGAAATCCGCGATGAGCTGCGGATAACTACCATTTCTCTCTCTAGGAAGAAGAACTTTATCCATTGGGTGCATTCTGTTTGACGGGTTCTTCAGGCCAAGGGCCTTTTGCCTCACCTCACTCAGGCACCTCCTTCTCCTCCTACCGACGACTGGCTCCGCAATGATGGTCGTGTTCAGACTTGGCTCCTCAATTCCTTGGATGGTGAACCTTATCAGATGGCCATGTATCACGAAACCGCCAAGGCTATGTGGGATGAGCTGCATTCCTTGTACTCAGGCCGAGACAGCCTTCAGCATCTCTATGACATACTCATTGATCTTCTCGCTCTCTACACTGGAGTGGCTTCAGACATGACCTCCTTTGTCGCTCGAGCCAAGACCCATGCTAAGGCCTGAATCCAGCATCAGTCGTCTACCAATGATTATGCTGCTCAACGCGCTCAGAAGGAAGCCGTCTGCATTGCCATCATGATGACTCGTGTTCGGTCTCACCTTCAGAGCATTCGAACTCAGGTTTTGGCTTCTCCCACAACACTGTCTTTCTCTGACGTTTGCTCTATGCTTCTCCGTGTGTCACCTCCTCCGGATACTTCTGCGCCTTCTCCCCCGACCCTTCTTCAGCAGGCCCCATCCCCCCTACCGTCCCCTCCTACCTCCGCTCGTAGCGGATGTTCGGGATCTCGGGGCCGTGGGCGTGGTGGCCGGGGTCGGCCGAAGTGTTCCTGCTGCGGGAAGGACGACCACCTTGAGGCGACCTGCTACCGGAAGATTTGTTATCCTCCTCGTCCGACGGCGTCTGTTGCTGCCGACGCCTCCTCTGCCTCCCCTACTGACCTTGAGGTCGTTCGTTTCCAGCTCCAGCAACTCCAGGGGCTACTCAACCCGCCCTCTACCTCCATTGCCTCCGTCTCCAACACAGGTACTGCTTGTTTATCCATCAGTCTGTGCTGGATCGTGGACTCAGGTGTCACTCATCACATTACCTCGTGACGGCCTGCCCAGTACTCGGATTCTCCTCATCCGAAGTGTATTACTGTGGCCAATAGGGCGACGGTTCCCGTCTCCGGCTCGGCGGATCTCTCTCTCAATCCTTCGATCTCCCTTCGCTCTGCTCTTCATGTTCCGAGCTCCCCGTTCAATTTACTTTTTGTCGGACGCCTTACTAATGATCTTGAGTGCTCTGTCATATTCACATCTTCTTCTTTTGTCATACAGGATCGGCGGACGCAGACTACCATTGGTAAAGGCACACTGCGGAACGAGCTCTACCTTCTCGATGACTCTCCTACCATTCTCTCCTTTATCTCTTCCAGTGAGTGACATCGACGTCTTGGGCATGCCCCTCTGCCGGTCCTCCAGCGGGCTCTTCCTGATATCTCTCTTCATTCGTTTCAGTGTGAGTCATGTATCTTCGGCAAGCAGCTGCGTTTTTCTTTTCCTGCGCATTGTACTTGGAGCGCTGCTCCGTTTGATTTAGTACATTCCGATGTATGGGATCCTTTCAAGATTACTAGTATTTCTGGGTTTCGGTACTTTATCTCATTTATTGATGATTACTCTCGCACAACGTGACTTTATTTGCTTCGTGATTGCTCCGAGCTTCCCCGTATTTTTCGGGTCTTTGTCCTTGAGACCCGTTCACAATTCCACACCACCCTAAAAATATTGTGCACCGATAATGCTCGCAACTACACCGGTCAAGAATTTACAGATTTGTGCTCCGAATTTGGGATTATTCATCAAACATCCTGTGCCTACACGCCTCAGCAAAACGGCGTTGCCAAAAGGAAGAACCACCACTTACTCGATGTAGCCCGCTCCCTCATGCTTCAAATGCATATTCTCAAACCTTACTGGAACTTTGTCGTCTCCACTGTCTGCTTTCTCATCAACCGTCTCTCTTCCTCCGTCATCCACTATGCTACTCCGTTCAGCCTACTGTTTCCCTCCACATCGGCCTTTCCTATCCCTCCTCGTGTCTTTGGCAGCACCTGCTACGTCCACCGTCTGGGGCCGTCCTCGGACAAGTTGGATCCCTGGGCGGCTAAACACATCTTTGTCGGATATTCGCGCACCCAGAAGTGCTATGTATGTTATTCTCCAGCTACCCGAAAGATCTCGGTCTCTGCTGATGTTACCTTCCGGGAGGATCAACTGTTTTTCCCTGCTCCTTTACCCGCTCATCTACCACCAGCTCCTCTCTCGCCATCCATCCCACGTCATGTTATCCCCGTTACTGCACCACCTTCACCGGTCCCACCTGCACCGGCTCCTGCTCCCTCCAAACCAGCTGTTATCCGTGTCTACACTCGTCGCCCTCCCAGTTCCGTTGCGCCTCTGCAGTCGGCCTCAACCACGGCTACTCTGCGTCCTGCTGATCAGGTACCGCCCTCCACTACTCATCTACTGGCAAACTGTGTCTCCCTACATCGCCTCTCTCCCCACCTTCACGCATTTGTTACTTCTCTTTCCTTGATCTCTGTTCCTAACTCTGTGCAGGTGGCGCTCCAACATCCGGGCTAGCGGGCCGCCATGGAGGAGGAAATGGCTGCTCTCTGGGCTAACCAGACATGGACTCTAGTGCCCCTTCCTCCGGGTCAGAAACCGGTTGGGTGTAAGTGAGTCGTTGTCATCAAACATGATGCTGATGGGACTATTGACCGTCTGAAGGCTCGTCTAGTGGCTCGTGGCTTCACCCAACAACAGGGGATCGACTATGAGGAAACTTTCTTTTCGGTGGCCAAGCTCAATACCGTTTGTGTCCTCATCTCCGTAGCTGTCCATCGCCAGTGGCCCTTACTCCAACTGGATATCAAGAATGCCTTTCTGAATGGTGATCTCCAGGAAACGGTGAATATGCAGCAACCACCCGGGTTTGAGACCACGGGGGTGTCTCAGGTCTGTCGTCTTTTGAAGGCTCTGTATGATCTCAAACAATCCCCATGGGCATGGTTTGACAAGTTCAGTAAAGCCCTTCGGGATATTTGTTTTACTCGGAGCTCGGTCGACTTCTCGCTGTTTACTCGTCACCGAACAACATGAACTGTTCTTATGTTAGTGTATGTTGACGATATCATCATTATAGGAGATGAGTCACAAGGGATACAGACGGTCAAACTACATCTGAGTTTTGTCTTTCAGACAAAAGATTTGGTGCCCCTACAGAACTTTTTGGGTCTTGAGGTGACCATACGGCCAGATGAGCTTGTCCTCTCTCAACGGAATTACTGCCTCGACCTCCTTCATGATGCGGGTTATTCAGGCTGTAGGCTGAGTGACACCCCAATGGATGTAAACCACAAGTTGTGCTCCCAGGCATCTGACTCGGATCTCCTACTCCAGAATCCAGAATATTATCGTTGGCTCGTTGGAAAATTGATCTATCTTACGGTAACCAGACCAGATATTTCGTTCGCTGTTGGTATTGTCAGTCGGTATATGCACTCGCCTCGAAGATCTCATATTCAGACTGTTGAACACATTCTCAGATACCTTAAAACAGCTCCTGGCCAAGGACTAGTTTACAGAACCTTCTCTTCAGCTCCAACATTGGTGGCATACTCGGATGCTGATTATGCGGGTTCCCTTGATGACCGACGATCAACCAGTGGTTTTTGCATTTATTTTGGAGGACATTTGATTATCTGGCGAAGCAAGAAACAAGCGGTCGTTGCTCGATCATCAGCTGAGGCAGAATACCTGGCAATGACATCTGTAGTTTCTGAACTGGCGTGGCTTGAAAGTCTTCTCACCGATCTGGGTCTAAAGCTACCTTCACCAGCTCTCCTCCTCTGTGACAGCCAAGTTGTTATACATATTGCCAAGAACCCGATCTTCCACGAAAGAACAAAGCATATCGAAGTCGACTATCACTTCATTCGGGAGAAGGTTCAAATGAAGAAGCTCGATCTAAAGCATGTTCCAGGGACTGAACAAGTTGCGGATGTCCTCACAAAGGCTCTTTCCAGTACCCTCTTCTATCAGTGCTTGTCCAAGCTTGGAGCATACGATTTGTACGCTCCAGCTTGCGGGGGAGTGTTAGAAAAGCCCATGTAAAGATCTCATTATTGGCCCCAATTTTGTTTTTCCTCTTCTCTCTTCTTTAGTCCCACATCATGTATAGGATTGTTCTCTCTCTTTCTTCCTCCTATATTTTGTATTCTCTCTTTGTATTTAGATATACAAGCAATGCATACAAGTTTTTGTGCTCTCCTCGGGTCCTTTTTGCTTATGCACTTAGGTGGGTTCTTCGTAGTGACATTTGATCCTCTTTGCTCTTCATCGGGTGTATGCTTATCTTGGTCAAATCACATAATCTTGAGTCCCCCCCTATGAATAGTTGGAACGAGAAAGTGAGCCTCTCAATTGTCATAGGTTTTTGTAAAGAGAGGCCCAAAACCTTGTATATATTATCTTGATAAATAGTTACAAGTATACACACACTTATATAGGAGAAGAAGGAAGAGAGAAATCCTAATACATGATGTGGGACTAATACAAGGAGAAAGAAAGAAGAAAACATGGGCCCTTAATTGGGCTTTTCTAACACTCCCCCGCAAGCTCGAGCGTACAAGTCGTAGGCACCAAGCTTGGATAAGAACTGGTAGTATAGCGGCCTGGAGAGAGCTTTCGTCAGGATGTCCGCAACTTGGTCGGTAGCAGGAACATGCTCCAAGTCTATCTTCTTTGACTGTACCTTTTCCCGGATAAAGTGACAGTCAACTTCGATATGCTTTGTTCGTTCGTGAGAAATCGAATTCTTGGCAATATGAATTGCTGCCTGACTGTCACAAAATAAGGTTGCCGGAGATGAGAGACGAACACCTAAGTCTCCCCGAAGGCCTTCAAGCCAGGTTAGCTCAGAAACAACAGCAGCCATAGCTCGGTACTTGGCTTCAGCAGAGGAACGCGCAACCACAGTCTTTTTCTTGCTACACCAAGTTATGAGGTGTCCACCAAAGTAAGTACAGAACCCAGTTGTGGAGCGCCTATCGTCAATAGATCCTGCATAGTCAGCGTCAGAATACGCGACAAGAGATAGAGATGTGGATGGCTTGTACACGAGTCCTTGTCCGGGGGCGATCTTGAGATATCGAAGGATGCGCTCGACAGCTTGAAGATGGGATGTTCGAGGAGTGTGCATGAAACGGCTCACAACTCCCACAACAAATGAGATGTCTGGTCGAGTCACCGTAAGGTAGATCAGCTTCCCAACCAAGCGTCTGTAATATTCCGGATTTGTAAGCAGCTTGTCCGAGTCAGAGCTATGGGCCGAGAGCTTGTGATTTGCGTCCATAGGAGTATCTGCAGGTTTGCACCCAGAATAACCTGCATCATGAAGGAGGTCCATACATTACTTCCTTTGAGATAACACAAGACCATCAGGGCGCCGTGCGACCTCGAGCCCAAGAAAGTACCGAAGGTTGTCCAGATCTTTGGTCTGAAAGGCGGAATTCAACTGTTCCTTGATCTGTTGTATTCCTGCCTTGTCGTCGCCAGTAATCAGGATATCGTCAACATAGACCAGAAGAATCACAGTCCCGATTGACCGGTGTCGGGTGAATAGTGAAAAGTCAGTCGAGCTCCGAGTGAAGCCACTAGCACAGACCACCTTACTGAACTTGTCAAACCACGCACGCGGGGACTGTTTGAGACCATAAATGGATTTCCGAAGGTGACATACCAAAGAATCCCCCGTGGTCTCAAACCCGGGAGGCTGCTGCATATAAACTGTCTCCTGTAGATCGTCGTTGAGGAAGGCATTTTTAATGTCCAGCTGATAAAGTGTCCAGTGACGATGAACAGCCAAGGAGAGGAGAACGCGGACCGTGTTCAATTTGACCACGGGAGAGAAGGTTTCCTCGTAATCAAGGTAATGTTGCTGAGTAAAGCCCCGTTCCACGAGGCGAGCCTTCAGACGGTCGATAGTGTCATCCGCCGCATGTTTAATGACATAAACTCATTTGCAGCTAACAGAGGTGTGGCTAGCAGGAAGAGGAACCAGATCCCAGGTCCGGTTAGCCCAGAGAGCCCGCATTTCATCATTCATAGCGGTCCGCCACCCTGGGTGTTGAAGCGCCTCCTGCATATTGTTAGAAATAGAAACAGAGGAAAGAGAGGTGCCAAACGCGTAGAGAGGCGGCGTTAGCCGATGTAGAGAGACGTAGTGGGCCAAGGGATGTGCTGTAGAGACGAGAGCGTGATCTGTCGTAGCCGGGGCATCGCTGGTGGGGCGACCAGAGTAGACACGGATAAGTGGTGGAGGAACCCGAGGAGGAACGGGGGGAGAGGAGGAGAAGACCGTACAGATGGCGTGACCGGCACGACAGGCCGGGTAAGAGAGGGAGCAGAAGACCAGATGGTGCGGGGTAAGTGGAAGGGCTGGTCTTCGCAGAAGGTGACATCCGCAGAAACGACCAGCTTGCCGTCAGTAGGAGAGTAGCAAACGGACCCCTTTTGAGTGCGGGAGTAGCCAACAAACATATACTTGGCGGCCCGAGCAGCAAGTTTGTCGGAAGGAGGGCCAAGAAGGTGGACATAGCAAACACACCCGAAGATTCGCGGTGGGAGAGAGGTGAGGGTGGTGGAGGGATAAAGGAGTTGGATGGGTGAGGCAAAATCAAGAACAGAGGAGGGAAGGCGGTTGATGAGATAACAGGCAGTGGAGACAGCAAAGTTCCAATATTCGATTGGAACGTGCATTTGGAACATAAGGGAGCGCACAATTTCGAGAAGATGACGATTTTTGCGTTCGGCCACCCTGTTTTGCTGAGGAGTATACGCACATGAAGTTTGATGGATGACACCAAATTCAGTGCAGAGATTGGAGAAGGCACGACCCGTATACTCCGAGCATTATCAGTGCGAATGACTTTGAGGGGGGTAGCGAACTGCGTACGCATCTCAAGTAAAAAGGCGCGAAAAACAGAGGGAAGTTCAGTTCGATCATGTAGTAAATAGAGCCACGTGGTACGAAAGTAATCGTCAATGAACGTGACAAAATAGCGAAAGCCAAAATACTAGGGATTTTATAAGGACCCCAGACATCCGAATGAACCAAAGATAAGGGAGTACTACTCCTGGTACATGCAGGGGGGAAAGAAGAACGATGTTGTTTGCCGTAGATACAAGATTCACAAGAGAACTCCCGTAAAGGTATATCAGGAAGAGCCCGCTTGAGAATCGAAAGGGGAGCATGTCCAAGGCGGCGATGCCAATCATCAGTGGAGATGGCAGAGAGAAGAGGTGGTGGGATATCCAAGATGTACAACCCATTCACCAGCTGTCCCGTACCAATGGTATGCCGGGTGCGGCGATTCTGCATAAGAAAAGAAGAAGGTGAAAATGTAATACAACAATCAAGGTCGTCTGTGAGACGACTAACAGATAATAAATTGAAAGGAGATCCCGGAATGTGAAGAACCGAGGAAAGAGAAAGGGTTGGCGTGAGTTGAAGAGCGGCGGAGCCAGAGACTGGTAGGGTGTCACCGTTGGCCACAATGATGCGAGCAGGATGAGGCGTTTGCAGATACACAGTGGGTTTCTGGGAGGTGATATGGTGAGTAGCGTCAGAATCAACGATCCAACAAGGATGATGAGAGAGACAGGTGATACTTTCCGCAGAGAAGGACGCAACAGAGGTGGCAGCGGAAGCACCAGACGCCATGCGGTTAGCAGAAGGAAAGACCGGGCGGCTAGCAGAGAGGAGGCCGGGCGGCGAGCAGAGAGGAGGCCGGGCGGCTAGCAGAGAGGAGGCCGGGCGGCTAGCAGAGAGGAGGTCGGGCGGCTAGCAGAGAGGAGGTCGGGCGGCTAGCAGAGGAGGCCGGGCGGCTAGCAGAGAGGAGGCCGGGCGGCTAGCAGAGAGAGACCGTGAGTAGGAACTCGAGCGGCTAGAAGAGAGAGACCGCGAGTAGGAACTCGAGCGGCTTGAGGAGAGAGGCCGCGAGTAGGAACTCAAGCGGCTAGAGGAGAGAGAGACCGGGCGGCTAGAAGCAGACAAACCGCAAGTGGCAAGGGAAGCCGCAGAGAGAAGTGGGGCCCACGGGAGGGAGAGGAGAGGTTATAAAATGGACGGAGGGGTGGATCCACGGGAGGGAGAGAGGAAGAGGAGAGGGCAGCGGCTTAACAAGGGAGAAGCCGTTGAGAGAAGAGACGGGTAGAAACAGGCCGCTACCCGGTGCGAGTTAGAGGATCAGGCCGCAGAAGAAGAGCGGATAGGCAAAGAATCAAAGCCGTGCGGTTAGAAAAGGTGAAACCGCGAGGCTGGAAAATCTGGCTCTGATACCATGTAAAGAGAGGCCCAAAACCTTGTATATATTATCTTGATAAATAGTTACAAGTATACACACACTTATATAGGAAAAGAAGGAAGAGAGAAATCCTAATACATGATGTGGGACTAATACAAGGAGAAAGAAAGAAGAAAACATGGGCCCTTAATTGGGCTTGTCTAACAGTTTTCATGAGCACTAAATGGGCCGGAAAAATATGGGTTGCAAGGAATACGGAAGAATCATCACTAAAAGAGTTGGTTTTTGACATAAGTTTCATGAATACAAATTCTACTATAGAAAAACATGCACCCGCTCAAAACCTGTTCCATAAGATTGAAATATTATTAGTGCATATCAATTAAGACTAGCTTTCATGGCTGCCTCTAATCGTAGTTGAAGTCGAGAGAAAATCATAACCCTCCATATGGCAGGCTGTTCCTCTTTATATCCTCCACCCAAAAAATCCTTCTTGCATATCACTAGTATCTTGGTCACCCCCACTCCATAGGCATTAATCATTCTCAAGCGCAATTAGTTCATGTATAAAGTTCTCCCATAAATAGCTTTAGTAAACATATCAATTCCAATTGATTACCAGTAGTCACGACTAAGTCGAAATGATATTTTTCTGAATATTTTCTCATATGAGATGACAATCAATCTTGATATGTTTAGTTCTTTCATGAAAAACATGATTTGACAAAATATGGGTATTAGCTTTATTCTCACAATAAAAAGGAATTTCATCATGGGATCAGCACTCTCTTCTCCCCAGAGGAGATTTAAGTCAAATCTTATTCACTTGTTGCCATGGTCTCGATATTTTGCTTCTGCAGAGGACCCAGTAACAATGGTTTGTTTCTTACATTTTTACGCCAATAAGTTTCCTCCAATGAAGATAGAATAATCACTAGTAGATCTCTTATCATTAGAGGACCCGACCAATCGACATCACAATAACCAGATATGTCTAGATCATGACTGTAAACACAATTCCCCTACCCGGGCCTTCTTTTAATATTTTAAAATGCGAAGGGAGGCTTCATTGTGATGTACCTTGGGGTCATGCATAAATTGACTAACCAGGCTGACCACAAATGTGATGTCAGGCCTAGTGATTATGAGATAAATTAGCTTTGCACACCGTCTTCTGAAATAGAACCTTCTATAATGGGGGAGAGTCGTACAGATGAATATTATAGTTTGGATCATAGGGCTATACACAGGTTTTTCCCAAATTCAGCATGCATATCCAATGCATGTTTTCTTTGAAAAACGAAAATACTATATTTTGATCTTGTCACTTTAATTCCAAAAAAATATCTCAATAAACCCAAATCTTTGATCTTAAAAATAGAAGCCATATCCCTTCCACAATGTGATCTTCGTCGATCCCTGCGATAATGATATCATCAATATATATGGCTAGGAGAATAAGATGGTCCATGGTCCTATCGATAAACACATAATGATCACAAGTGATCCTGGTGAATCTCATGCTAAGAAGCTAGGCACTTAGCCTTTCAAACCATGCCTAGAGGACTATTTGAGATCATATATAGCTTTATTAAATTTACATGCAAATTTTTGATGAACAAAGAAAGTTGGAGGAGCAATCATATAGATTTTTTTTTGGAGATCTCCATGAATAAATACATTTTTAACATCATCCCAGCTTTGTAGTCAGTAATAGAAATAAGAACACTTACAGAGTTCAATTTAGTCATGGGAACAAACGTCCCATGAAAGTCCACACCATTGACCTGCGTAAATCCTTTGGCCACAACAACGCGTTTTATCATTCACCGGTGCCATTTTTTATGTATTCAATAGAGTAAGCCCAGCGTCATCCAACAGGACGACAATTGAAAGGCAAGAGATTAGTCTCCCACGTTTGTTGTCATTTGGAAAGTCTTATAAAGGTTGCCATTTTGATATCCATAGCTTTCTTCCAATCAGAAGACGAATTTGCCTTTGCAAAATTGTTTAGGTACAACAATGGTAGCAATAGATATTGTTGAAGAATGGAGTAAATCTTGTATATCCTTCTTGAATTACAAATTACAAGTATGATTACAAATATATAGGGAAAAAAAAGAGAGAATCATCCCTTATACAAGATGTGCGACTAATAAATAAGAAAGAAGGAAACCTATAATGTGCATTTTTAATGGGCCTTTACGAACAGTTTTCTAACACTCCCCCGCAAGCTGGAGCATACAAGTTGTAGGCGCCAAGCTTGGATAAGAACTGATAGTATAGCGGTCGAGAGAGGACTTTAGTTAGGATGTCAATGACTTGTCCTGTAGTGGGAACATGTTCCAATTCAATCTTTGATTGAAATTTTTCTCGAATGAAATGACAGTCAACTTCAATATGTTTCGTTCGTTCATGAAAAATTAGATTCTTGGCAATATGTATAGCTGCTTGACTGTCACAAAATAAGGTTGTCGGAGACGAGAGTTTGAGTTCCAAATCATTAAGAAGACTTTCAAGTCAGGTTAACTCCGATACAACAACAGCCATGGTCTGGTACTCGACCTCAGCAGAAGATTGGGCAACAACGTTCTGCTTCTTGCTATGTCAGGTTATAAGGTGTCCACCGAAGTATGTACAAAACCAGTTGTGGAACGCCTATCATCCATAGAACCTGTGTAGTCAGCGTCAGAATACACAACTAGAGATAAAGAGGTACATGGTTTGTAAACAAGTCTTTGTCCCGGAGCAGTCTTTAGATATCTGAGAATCCGCTCAACGGCTTGGAGATGAGATGTCCGAGGAGCATGTATAAAACGACTCACAACTCCCACAACAAATGAGATGTCAGGTCGAGTAACTGTAAGATAAATCAGCTTCCTCATCAAACGTCGATAGTATTCTGGATTTGTAAGAAGTTGGTCAGAATCACAACCATGTGCAGAGACTTGTGGTTTACATCCATAGGGGTGTCCGCAGGTTTGCACCCTGAGTAGCCAACATCTTGAAGAAGGTCAATACAGTACTTCCGATGGGTTAAGACGAGACCATCAGGTCGTCTGCCGACTTCAATCCTAAGGAAGTATCGAAGATTTCTCAGGTCTTTTGTCTGAAAAACTGAGTTCAAATGTTGTTTGATTTATTGTATTCCTGTAGAGTCGTCACCAATAATTATGATATCATCAACATACACAAGGAGAATCACAGTGTCTGTTGGCTGATGACGGGTGAATAAGGAGAAGTCAGCTGAGCTTCGTGTAAAGCCAACTTCACGAACAACCTTGCTAAACTTGTCAAACCAAGCACGCGGGGACTGTTTGAGAACTTATATAGACTTTTGGAGATAACATACATGAGACTCCCCCGTGGTCTCAAGCCCAGGGGGTTAGTGCTTATATACAGTTTCCTGCAGATCACCATTGATGAATGTCTTTTTAATATCCAACTGATGGAGAGGCCACTGACGATGGTCAACCACGGAGATCAGGACCCGAACAGTATTCAACTTAGCAACCGGGGGGAAGGTTTCATCATAATCAAGGTCTTGCTGTTGAGTGAACCCCCGTGCCACGAGTAGAGCTTTGAGGCGATCAATAGTCCCATCCGCAGCATGTTTGATAACAAACACCTAGCAACTGACACAAGACTTGCCAGGAGGAAGAGGAACCAGATCCCAGGTCTGGTTACCCCAGAGGGCAGTCATTTCATCTTCCATGGCTACCCTCCACCCCGTGTGCTGAAACGCGTCCTGCACAGAATTAGGAAGAAAGATGGAGGAAAGAGAAATGGCAAACTGGTGGAGTGGTGGAGAGAGGTGATGGAGAGACACATAATTCGCCAAGGGGTGTGCCGTAGAGGTTGATGCTGGATCAGTTTGCCGCGGAATGTCATTTGTAGAGGGGAGCTGTTGCATGGAAGTAGTCTTGGGCTTACGGCGAGTATATACACGGAGAGGATGTGAAGGTTGTGAAGGAACCGAGAGAGTAGGAGGAGATCGTAGAGATGGAGTCGTGACAGGGACGACATGACAAGCAGTAATGAACGGTGGTGGTGACGGGGTTGAGGGAGATGAGTGAAATAGTTGATCAAGGAAGGTTACATCAGCCGAGACAATCATCTTGCGGTCAGTAGGTGAGTAACAAACATAACCTTTTTGAGTGCAGGAGTAGCCAACAAACATACATTTTTTGACGCGGGCAGCGAGCTTGTCAGTAGATTGACCAAGAAGTTGTACATAACATGCACAGCCAAAGACACAAGGTGTGAGAGAGAAATGAGTCACTAAAGGAAAAAAGGAGACTAAATGAAGAGGCGAAGTCAAGGACGGACGAAGACATGCGTTTGATGAGGTGACAAGCAGTAGAGACCGCAAAGTTCTAGTATTCGGTGGGCACTTGCATTTGAAACATGAGGGAGCGAGCAACATCAAGGAGGTGACGATTTTTCCGCTCGGCCACACCGTTTTACTGGGGGGTATAAGCACACGAGGTTTGATGTATGATTCCAAACTCGGTGCATAAATTGGAGAAGGTTTGACCGGTATATTCACGAACATTATCGGTGCGAATGATTTTTAGCATTGTGGAGAATTGCATATGCGTCTCAGTTAGAAAAGTACAAAAAACAGATGTTAGTTCAGTACGATCATAAAGTAAATATAACCAAGTGAGATGCGAGTAATCATCAATAAATGTGACAAAATACCGAGTCAAAAACACTGGGGACTTTATAGGGATCGCATATATCAGAATGAACTAAAGAGAACGGAGTAGTACTCCGGGTACATGTAGGAGGGAAAGAAATACGATGTTTGTCGTAGATACATGATTCACAAGTAAACTCTCGCAGTGAGACATCAGGAACAACATTCTTGAGAATCGGGAGGGGAGCATGCCCAAGACGGCGATGTCAGTCAACAGTGGATACATAGAGAATGGTCGGTGGAATATCCAAGAGATATAACCCATTCAACATCCGTCCTTTACCAATGATACTCCGCATGCAGCGATCCTGCACAACAAACGAGGAAGGAGAAAATATTATACAACAATCAAGTTCCTGAGTAAGACGAGTAACTGATAACAAGTTGAAGGGGGATCCCGAAACATGGAGAACCGAGGATAGAGGGAGAGTGGGAGTAAGCCGAAGATTTGTCGTGCCAGAAACCGGAGTGGTGTCGCTATTGATAACAATGATGAACTTGGGATAAGTAGACTATATATACTGTGGTGGTGGTTGGGATGTATTGTGGTGAATAGCACCCGAGTTCATGATCTAGTGGGGGTTATGGGAGAGACAGGATATACCTTCAGTGAAGAACAACGCTACCGAGCCAGACGAGCGACTGATAACGCCTTGGAGCCGTTGAAGCTGGGTACGGAGAACATTGATATCTTGTCGGGTAGATGAATTAGAATCTGGTGGGAGAGCACCAAAGGGAGGAGGAGCAGCTGTAGTAGAGGCAGCAAAGTGTAAAGGTAGACCATGCTTGCGGTAGTATGCAGCATCAAGATTACCCTCTCGGCCACTTTAAGTACATTTTAACGCAGAGCGCCCAGCACGTCCTCATACCTGAAACGTGTGTCGGCCTCCCCCAGTTGAAGAACCACAATCTGGAGTTGGAGTAGGTAGGAGTGGCTGTTGTAGGAGAGCAGGTGAAAAAGTTGTGGGGGCCTCAGATGGAGGTGTAACTTTAAGCAGCATAGAACAAACATCGGACAGTGAGGGCGTTGTAGAGGAGGAAAGAATCTGAGCCTGGACACTGTGGAGGTGGGGAGGAACTCGGGCCATCATCGCAATTCCAACGGCTTCCTTTTGCGCCCGTTGTGTAGCAAGATCCGTGGAGGGAGGTTGATGTTATATCCAGGCTTCCACCAGAGTTTTGGCCTTGGCCACAAAAGAGGTCAAGTCACCCGTCGTCTCGGGATCCAGAGATTGAAGCACAGAGATGATATCAAACAGGTGTAGCAAGCTGTCTTTGCCGAAGTAGAGAGAGTGAAGCTCCACCCACATTGTCTTAGCAGTCTCATGATACATGGTCATGCGATATGACTCGGTATCCATGGAATTGAGAATTCAAGATTGAACCCGACCGTCATCACATAACCATTCGTCAGTAGGGGCAATAGGAACGTCCCGGGTAAGGTGATGAAGAAGACCATTAGTTTGTGGAACACGGTGAACCGAATGCACCCATTCTACAAAGTTGTGCTTCCCGCTGAGAGATATGGTGGTGATTTGAAGTTCGTCGCGGACTTCAGGAGAGGGAGCCGCAACACGAGCGGGAAAAGAGGAAGCAGTCGTGGAGTCCATGGCAGCAAGAGAAAGTCTCCGCGACTAGAGGAGAAACCGGCGAGTAGAGGAACAGTGGCCAGGGCAGTGGCCAGCTAACAAGAGGGAGCGGTTAGATCAGCACACGATCAAGAGTAAGCCGCACCGACTGGAAGAGAGGTCGCGTTTATAAGAGAAGACCGGCAAGGGCCGTGACTAGAAAAGAAGAGGCCGCAGCGGGAAGAGCAAATCGCTCAAAGAGCGGGTCGCGACTAGACAAAAGGAGGCCGCAGTGGCTAGATGAAGCCGCAACTGTAAGAGTAAGAAGACCGTGTGGCGGGAGTCCGACAAGCAGTCCGCGGCTCGAAGAAAAGAAACCGAAGTGGATAGAAGCAGTCCGCGAGCGGGAACCACGGAAGCAGGCCGACGGGTAGAGAAGCACACCGCGTCAGAGAGTAGTCCGCGACGGATAGAGGCAGTCCGCGACAAGAAGAGGTTGACGAGTAGAAGCAGTCTGCGACGGATAAAGGTAGTCCGCGATAAGAAGAGGTCGACAGATAGAAGCAGTCTGTGACGAATAGAGGTAGTCCGCGACAAGAAGAGGTCGACGGATAGAAGCAGTCCGCGACGGATAGTGGCAGTCCGCGACAAGAAGAGGTCGACGAATAGAAGAAGTCCGCAATGGATAGAGGCAGTCCGCGACAAGAAGAGGTCGACGAATAGAAGAAGTCCGCGACGAATAGAGGCAGTCCGCGACAAGAAGAGGTCGACGGATAGAAGCAGTCCGCGACGGATAGAGGCAGTCCACGACAAGAAGAGGTCGACGGATAGAAGCAGTCCGCGACGGATAGAGGCAGTCTGCGACAAGAAGAGGTCGACGGATAGAAGCAGTCCACGGCGGATAGAGGCAGTCTGCGACAAGAAGAAGACGTGGGTAGAGAGGAATTAACCGTTACAAGAGCAGGTCGAGGGCCCCACAACGAAGCTTATAAAAGCTCGAGGGTGCGGGGGTTGAGGGGAAGGGGTGGAACTACGGGAGAGGAACGGATAAAAAAATCGAGGCCGGCGGATAGGAAGCGAGCAGGAACCCGCGTACAGTGGCAGTAGACCGCTCGAGGAGAAACAAGGTAAGCGGTTAAAAAGGAACAAACCGCTTCAGAGGATCAGAGCTCTGATACCATGTTGAAGAATGAAGTAAATCTTGTATATCCTTCTTGAATTACAAATTACAAGTATAAATACAAATATATATGGAAAAAAAGAGAGAAGCATCCATTATACAAGATGTGAGACTAAGACTCTGTTTGGCGCAGCTGCAGCGACTGCAGAAGCAGTGGTGAGAAGCAGTGGTGGAATAATCAGCTGTTTTGCAGAGTGGTGCCAGAATCTGTGAAACTGTTTGGATGAACAACTTTTGCAGAGCTGTTTCAAACAGAGAAGCTGTTTAATCTGTTTGACAAAACAGCTGCGCGGTGCACAGTTCATTTTTTTTAAACTTAAACATAATAAACAATAACATTAAAAAACAGTTAAATTTAATGCATTTTAAGTATCCATTAACTAAATTGAAAAAACAACTGTTTCCAAAACGATTATTTCAGTCATGAAAATCATAAACGTGCTCCGCCGTGCTGATGAAACAGATCCCTCGATCATCGATCGTTAACTGCACATCAAAAAAGACATGTAATTACTGATCTTTTTATATATGTTTATAAATGTAAAATTCATTATGCTGTATACCTGTGATACTCTGTGAGTTGATCTGCAATGTAGTCTCTAATATTGGTCATTTCTGCAACTCTCGTTCCCTCAAATGAGCTTGGTGTTGTGTTCGGATTTGAATCGATAGTTCTTGGACGATTGTTTGGCCGCAAGTCATATGCCTCTGGATGAATAAAGATTTCGTTTCCGTCACATACATCAAACTCTGGGTCAGCCCTCGATGGATGTCTTCTAATAAAGTTATGGAGCGACATCGTAACGACGACAACAACACACTGCTTCGAGAATTCAAATTGAGGCATTTTGCTAAGTATGAGCCACTTTTTCTTACATACACCAAAGCTCCTCTCAATGACACTACGCAGCGATGAGTGTGCTTTATTAAATATTTCACGTCGTCCTTCAATTGGCCTATTTCCCCGAGCAAAGTCCGGCAAGTGATATCTCGTTTCCGGAAAAGGTTTCAGGAGCCCCTTCTCCAATGGGTAACCAACATCGACGAGATAATATTTACCTTCATTAGCAAGAAAGATTTTAAATATTTGAAGATATGATTAATAAATCAACATAACGTAAAAGCTCGTGGTACATACCTTCTGGTGGAAATGGAAATTTACTTAGCGGATCCCGTACTGCACGATGATAAATGCGTGTGTCATGTGCAGACCCCTCTCATCCAGGTACAACATATGTAAAACACATATTGAAGTCACAAACGGCCATTACGTTTTGAGTCGTGCTTCCATGACGACCAATATAAGGAACTTGATTTTCAACAAATATTCGTGCATCAACATGTGTACCGTCAATTGCACCGATACAATCTTTAAAAAATGGCATATATCTATCATCATTTTGTATGTGCGATGGAATTGTACGAAATTGGGGATCAATTGGAGCAATGTTATGCATGGACAAACTTGTCAGAGCTTCTAGACCGATCATAAACAACCGACTCAATGTCTCTGTCCAATGTTGGAATCTTTCACCTGATTTTCTGAACGTTTCATTATGCCCCAATATATAAATCGTTATTGCCAACATAACAAAAGCAATAACCTCGAGGGCATGGACAAACTTGTAACGCGCTGCATAATTGCTTCTAGGGAGGATAATAACTTTTCCACATGTGCCAACATAACCTGTTTGGTCCCCATTTCATGTCTCTTCCCCCTTCGTTTTCATTTTGAAGCTGCACCACTTTGAGAACTCTGCCCAGGAGTAGTCGAGTCAAGATCTTCATTTGCAAAAGTCTGTGTATTATTGCTCTCATTGACGTGATCTTCAACTTCTTCGGATAAGGTGTTTGCATGCGAAAAAATTCCTGGAAGTTCTCCAGAAGAAGGCATCCATACATTTTCTCCTGTCGCCACAACCAGACTGAACATTTTGTCTAGTTTTTCCTCAAGCTCGGGCGCTATTCCACCAGAACGAAATTTCTTCGCATTGGGAATCATCTACAAAATAAAAGGAGCTTCAAAATAAATGCGTCAATTGGACGCGTCAATTGTCCGCTTAGTGGGATTCCAACCAAGACCGGTCTCACCTCTTTTGAGTTCACGTCATAGTTTCCAATCACGCTTCAGTTGATCTCACTTGTTTTTCATTTGTGCCCGACTGTACTCCAAACCTGTGCGCTCCTTGAAGTTTTTCACCAAATTGCACCACCCTTCCTTATTGAAATGGGTGGTAGGTCTATTCCCTAAATCTATCTCTCGGCTACAAAGATCACAAAAAAGCAGAACATGCGATGTCTCTCAATTTGCAGAAATTTCACCTTCTGTTGATTTACCCATCTATGAGAAAAAATAAAATTAATGCATACACACACACGGAGAGACATTGACACAAAAACATACACACACAAACATACACACACTCACAGAAACATACACTTACACAATCATACACTCACAGAAACATACACTTACACAATCATACACTCACACAAACATACATTTACACAAACATACACTGACAGAAACATACACTTACACAATTACACACGTAAACACACACACACACACATTCCCAAACACCATAAACACACACACACAAACACACACAAACACAATTATACACACACACACTCTAAACACACACACAAACACAACTATATACAAACACACACACACACACACATTCCCAAACACCATAAACACACAAACAAAATCATACAAAACAAACACAATCACACACACAAACAAAATCATACAAAACAAACACAAATCAAACACACACACACAAACACAATTATACACACACACATTGATACACACATACAAACATACATACACACCCTAAACACACACACACACACACATTCCCAAACACCATAAACACACAAACACAAACAAAATCATACAAAAACAAACACAAATCACACATGTTCATAAACACAAATCAAACACACACACACACATGCCATGAAATAAATCACATGTAACAGTGCGTTTAGGGAAACGAAATCAAGAAAAATAAAGGCTAACTTCTGGAATCAGGTAAAAAATGAAAGAGAAGAAATGAAGAAGCATTAGCCCTAATCTGGAAGATGGCCGGCAGATAGCATGGGGTCGGCCATGGAAAAAGAGGGAGTTTAGAGGTGGAAGAGAAGAGGGCTAATGCTTGCGTGGAGGCGAGCTCGGCGACAGCGAATCGGAGCAGGCGACATGCGGGAAGCAGAAATCGGGAAGCATAAAAATGGCTTACCTGCGGTAGAAGAGAAGGGGGCTAGTTTGGAAGATGGCCGGCGTAGAGGCGAGCTCGGCGAGGGCGACAATTGCACGAGGATGAAGAATCGCGCGAGCGGCTTTGGACGGGAATCGGGAAGCAAAAATCGCCCCTAGGGCTTGCCGTGGAAGAAGAATCGCGCGAGCCCCGCGATTCCAGAGTCGTGATAATTTTTCACGACTCTGGAACGCGCAAATTTCACGATTATCATGCGGTGACGACTCCAATCGCGGGCGTCTAATTTTTGTTTGGCGCGGCTTAATGAAAAACAGCGGGGTGCTGCTGTTGAAACGTGGAGCCAAACAGAGCCTAATACATAAGAAAGAAGAAAGAAGAAAACCTATAATTGACCTTTTTAATGGCCTTTAAAAACAGTTTTCTAACAGAGATTAAAAATGCTTTAATGTGGGGGGATATAGAATGATGCCCAACAAGGTACTCAATTGAATACTTAGTACGATTGCATGGAACGTGTAAGGAGACAGAGGTCCCAGAGAAGCCATAAGTTCTTCAATTCTTGAGGAGGTAGAAGATGGGGTGGTCTGAGTCACTTGGGTTATTGGGTATCTGCACCGAGGGGCCCCAATTTACTTCTTCTTTGAAACCCTGCACTTCTTTTCTACGACTGTATGTTTTGTGTTTCCTTTCTCTATACGTAGGAATTGAGAGACAACTTTGATATTCCCTTTCTGAATAGAGTCAACCAGGACAGGCTAGAGAATAGATCTCCATAAGTTTTTGTTTACCTTCATGCTAGGAGGAAAGATTAGTTTTCCATTTTGGGAGTACTATGTGATGTGTTAGAAGAATGTAACATCCTTGAAGATCAATTTTTTACGCAATTGCAGAGAATAATATTTATAGCCATTTTGGTTTGTCATTTAACCTACAAGCATACACTTAGTAGCCTGTGCCCCAAGCTTGTTGCAGGCCCAATAATGTGAACGGAGGCAATGCATCCACAGGTTTTGGGTGGAATCATAAAGAGAGGTTCATCCGACATTAGAACTTGAAGGTATTTCCCCTCCAAGATTATGGTGGGCATTCTATTGATTAAATACACATCAGTTAACACTCCTTCATCCCAGAGAACCTTAGGCACACTCATCTCTTGAAGAAGTCACCTCATAACATCCAATATGTTTCTATTTTTCCACTCGACCATGACATGTTACAGAGCACCAGGGCATGAGGATTGGAACACAATTCCCTTATCACGGAGAAAGTTTTGAAACATTCTATAGATATACTCCCTACCAGTATGGCAGTACCACAACAAAGTACTTTAATCTTGCTATTGAATTGTGTAACAATAAATTTATAAAAGGCTTCAAAGATTTTGTAAGCTTTATTGTACTTTTTGTCACATACAACTAAGCGAAGTGTGAAAATCGTCAAAAATTAGCACCAAATATTGAAAATCATTTGCTTAAGTAGAGAAGTCCTATCATCAGAATGAACCAAATAAAAACACATAATAGATTTACTATTATTGGTAGGATAAGTGGCATGATGATATGTTGCGAGCCCGTGATTGAGAGCGTGTGACCCGGGAGAGAGGAGGGAAATCCTCAAGGGAGGAGGAGGAGACTGGACGGGATCTCCGAGGATCTATGGTGGCAGCGGCGGCGGGGTGTGCATCGTGCGGGTTACGGCTAGGGTTCGGCGGGACTTCTCTCGATAGAACGGAAAGAGAGAGAGAGTGATTTTACTAATAACTTCTTGCTTGCCTTGCCCATAACCCCCCCCCCCCCCCCCCCAATTAAGGTTCAAGTGGGAGGTAAAAATACCAAAACGCCCCCTCACAAGACTTAACAAAAATGTGAGGATTAAAATTACGAAAGCATAAAAATTGCGAATACAAAATAGTAAGATAAATTAGGCGGACACCACTCGAGGCTCGCGGGGCTTGTACATACGCCCCCAATGTGAACCAGTAACATCTCCACCTGCCCCGACGTCATGCTTGTCCTGGGACGACGTCAGAAGTGGAACCAAGGGCACCGTGGACGGCTCGCTGATGAAGGCCTTCAGCTGGGACACACGAAAGACATCATGAACCTGAGCGTCGGCAGGGAGGCGGGCGCGATACGCCAAATCTCCGATACAGTGGGAAATCTCAAATGGCCCGAAAAACTTGGGCCCCAACTTCTGAGAAGCGGCCTTGGAAAGGGTAGACTGGAGGTAAGGACGGCGTCGCAGCCACACCCAATCCCCAGGCGCAAAGAACAGCTCGCGGTGGCCCTGATTGTAGGTCGTCTCCATGCGTGTCTGGGCCTGAAGAAGGCAGTCACGCGCAAGGTGCAAAAGGTCATCACAAGAGCGCAGCTCAGCGTCGACGACGGCGAAGCGGGCAGAGGCACTCTGATAGGTAAGGAGGGGCAGGTCACGACCGTAGATGAGACGGAAAGGAGTGGTCTGGAGGGTTGTATGATAGGAAGTATTACAGCAGTACTCTACCCATGGAAGCCAACGGGCCCAATCCTTGTGGTGATCCCCCGTAATGCAGCGGAGGTACATCTCAAGCGTCCGATTGACCACTTCGGTCTGGACATCCGACTGGGGATGATAGGCGGAAGGGAGTACCAGCTTCATGCCGCAGAGGGTAAAGAGCTCCTGTCAAAACTCAGAAGTGAAAACCTTGTCCCTGTCGAACACAATGCTCTCTGGTAGGCCATGAAGGCGAAACACCCGATCAAAGAAGGCGCAGGCCACCGTGGGGCCGGTGATGGGGCGGCTCATGGCAACAAAGTGAGCCCACTTGGATGACTTGTCGACAACCACGAAGATGATGGAGTGGCCTCGAGAGGGAGGCAATCCCTCGATGAAGTCCAGCGAAATATCTGCTCAAATCTGAGTAGGAACCGGGAGTGGTTGCAGGAGGCCAGCAGGTGAAAGAGACTCGGTCTTGTTGCATTAGCAAATAAGGCATGTGACAATGAAGGTCTAGATGCTCCGTTTGAGGCCGTGCCAAAAGAGCTCAGCGCGAACGCGTTGAAGGGTCTTTTGGACCCCCTCGTGTGTATGGCCATGGACTGCCGCCAGAATGTCAGTAATCAGCGGGGATGAGTCGGGCACGAAGAAACGATCTCGGTATAGAATAAGGTCGTCCTGGGATGCCCAGTGTGTCGGAAGGCGTCCCTCCTGAATGCGCTGTAAGAGATCGGTCAGGGCCGGCGTGTTGAGGAACTCCTGACGGAGGTGGGGCAGAACAGATGACAACGGTGTGGATACAGCGAAGAGAAGTGCGCCGGAAGTGTCAAGACGGCAGAGAGCGTCTGCCGCATGATTCAAGTGCCCCGCCTTGAATTCTACCAAAAATCATAGCCCAAAAGCCGGCTCACCCAACGATGTTGTGGAACTGTCGTCAAGCGTTGCTCCAATAAATATTTGAGACTGAAATGGTCGGTGCAGATGACGAAAGCCCGGCCCCACAAATATGGTCGCCAGTGGTGAACGGCCTTAGCCAGGTCGATGAGCTCCTGCTCGTATGCCGGGAGCTTCCGATGGTGGAGCACTGTCGTACGGCTGAAATAAGCGATCGGATGTCCGTCTTGTTGTAGGACCGCCCCACACTCGTGTTCGGAGGCTTCACACTCCAACTAAAAATCCCTCTCTAAATCTGGAAGGTGAAGGACCGGGGTCGATACCAAGACCCGCTGCAAGGCTCGAAAAGCCGCAGTGGCGGCGTCATCCCAAACAAAGCACTAGTGGCGCAGTAGAGAGAGTAAGGGAGCGGCGATGACTGTATACCCTTGGATGAAGCGGCGATAGTAGCCCACCAAGCCGAGGAACCCGCGGAGCTCTCGCTGAGTCTGCGGAAGAGGCCAATCGAGGACGCCCTAAATCTTGACCGGATCGGCGGAGACGCCCGAATGGTCGACGATGTGGCCCAAATATGCCACCCTGACCGTGCCGAAGGAGCATTTGGCCCGCTTGAGAAAGAGCTGATGAGAGCGGACCAGTTGGAGGACGGTGTAGAGGTGATCTAGATGGGCTTCCCAAGTCTTGCTATACACCAAAATATCATCGAAAAAAAAACAAGTACACATCGGCGAAGGAGAGAGTGAAATACCTCATTCATGAGGGCCTGGAATATCGATGGGGCATTCGTGAGGCCAAAGGGCATCACGAGGAATTCAAAATGCCCATGGTGTGTGCTGAACGCCGTCTTCTCCACATCTGCTGGAAACATACGGACCTGATGATAGCCCGAACAAAGGTCGAGCTTGGAAAAGAAGCGAGCCCCATGCAACTCGTCCAACAGCTCTTCGACCACTGGTATGGGGAACTTGTCCTTCACCGTGACCGCGTTCAAGGCGCGGTAGTCAACACAGAAGCGCCATGAGTCATCCTTTTTATGAACTAAAAGGATCGGGGAAGAGAACGATGAAACATTGTGACGGATGATGCCCTGAGGAAGCATGTCGGTACACCGTTGCTCTATCTCATCCTTCTGTCGGAAGGGATAGCGGTAAGGACGAACGACTACTGGGGCGATATTCGGAAGAAGGCAGATGCGGTGGTCTTGGCGATGCGAGGGGGGATGCCCGGTGGGGGAACCATAGTGTCTCCAAACTCATTGAGAAGGGACGAGAGATCATGTTGCACTGTGGGCTCGAGCTGAAGGGAAGAAACACAGCTCTAATCTGCAATCGGGCGGCGCTGCCAAACCGTCGGGCAAGGGCCCGGGCCAAGACATCGTCATGCTCTCCAAATCCCACAAAATTGGGCCAAGGGTGCGCAGCCAACGTGTCCCCAGAACCACATTGAATCCTCATAAGGCGATAACATAGAAGTCGACATCAGACTAATAGTCCTCCACCATGATGGGAACGGCTTGGCAAACCCCAGTACAGACCATGGCGGCGGCATTAGGCACGACCACGCTCAGACAACTGCGGCTGGTGATGGGATGCTGGAGCCGCTGGGCAGCGAGATCACTGATGAAATTGCGCGTACTACCATTGTCCATGAGCGCTAAGAGTCGGTGGCCTGCGATGGTGATGGGCATCTGTACTGTGTCAGAAGTGTGAGGGCCCGACATGGCATTGATGGAGATCGCCGGGTCCCCTGACCCGTCATCCCCAAGTTACTCGTCTGAGGGATCATCAACCTCAAGCCAAAAGAGGCGCTTACAACGGTGGCCTTTCCCATAGGCCTCATCATAGTTGAAGCAAAGCCCCTTCGCGCGGCGTTCTGCCATCTCCTGGTTCGACAGACATCATATGGTGGAGGGCCACTCCCCTTCCTCGGGCCTATATATGTTGTCGCTCACGGGTGGGTTGCCCTGGCCGGAACCACTCAAAGAGCTGGCACTGGTACGACGCCCTAAATATGGTCGGTCCAACAGAATGCGCTTCTCGCAGATGCGAGTCATGCTCATCGCTGTAGTGAGATCTGGTGGATTCTGAAATTCCACATTCATGCTCAGCCGCTCATGGAGGCCCGCGGTGAAGAAGGCTACCTGGTGTGTTAGAGGAACGGGCGGGGCGCGGGCGAGGAGTAGCTGGAATTGCTCCAAGTAGTCATTAATGGTACCGGTCTGCTTGAGGGAGATTAGGTCGCCCATAGGATTGCTGTGAAGCGGAGGCCCAAAACGGAGAGTGCACTGACCCTTGAAGTCGTCCCACGTGAGGTCGGGCTTTTCCCGATGAAGGTGTGAGAACCACAATTGGGCCGAGCCCATGAGGTGGAAGGAGGCCACGCCGAGCCAATCCTCTCATGGGGTGCGCTCCGCAGCGAAGAACTGCTCACAACGATGCAACCATATCGAGGGATCTTCGCGGCCATCGAAGATCGAAAAATCAAGGTTGACATAACGGGGCAAAGTAGAGTGGTCAGAACGGCTGGGATAATCTGACGGCCGAAACTTGGTTCATAGATCGGGGACGGATGGGGAAGAATCCGCGGTGGGGCGAGGCGGCGACGGAATGCCATTCGGGCTGATGGTTGCAAGGAGAGATTGGTGGTTGTCCGCCATCATAGTCTTGAAGGATTCCAATATTTGAGCTAAGGTAGGGCTGGCCCCATTTCCGTCGTCCATGGCGGAAGAACGCGGAGGAAGAGATGAAGGTGGTGGAAGCAACCCAGCGGAGGCCGCGAGGAGAGGAGTTCCTTTGAGGGATGAGCCGAGGAGAATGGGCAGCGAGTAGCTATTGTCGGGGCGGTGCAGCGGAGGGTGTTGGATGGCGTGTACAGGCCCGAGCGGGAGGAAGACGGCGCGGCAGAGCTCGATTGGGCTGGACAGAGGGAGACGGAGCGAACATAGCCGGATTGGCCTCGGCAAGGGCGGAAATCACCGGATCTGTTGCAGCGACAGCGGGGAGGAAGGTGGCCTCTGATACCAAGTTGTTGCGTGCCCGTGATTGAGAGCGTGTAACCCGGGAGAGAGAGGAGGGAAATCCTCAAGGGAGGAGGAGACCGGCCGGGATCTCCGGGTATCTGTGGTGGAAGCGACGGCGGGGCGTGCGGCGTGCGCGTTGCTGCTAGGGTTCGGCGGGATTTCTCCCGATAGAATGGAAAGAGAGACAGAGAGAACTAGAGAGAGACATAGAGATTTTACTAATAACTTCTTGCTTGCCTTGCCCATAACCGGACGCCCCCCCCCCCCCCCCCCCATTAAGGTTCAAGTGGGAGGTAAAAATACGAAAACGCCGCCTCACAAGGCTTAACAAAAATGTGAGGATTAAATTACGAATACAAAATAGTAAGATAAATTAGGCGGACGTCACTCGAGCCTCGCGCCGCTTGTACGTACTCCCCCAACGTGAATCCATAACATGATACTTCTGAAGTTCAAAAGCTTGAAATCTAATAGGTTCATTACAATGCTTAAATAATTCTAGAGATAGGATTGTCAAACTTCTTAATATAGCAAGTCCCAATCTGCTATGCCATCTCTGAAACTAATCATCTGCAACAATTCTCCTAGTCGAAAAGCCCTTTTAAGTGCCCTAGTAGGCTTCCTCAGACGCATTACTATCACCAATTATATGAAATTGAATTGGAATGCGGATTCGGATACATTTGCGTAGTCGGATTGACGATCCAATCAAATCCTTCTGCGCGAGTATACAACGCATGTCCCGCCTTGCGGCGAACCCCTGCTGGTGCTTGATCTGATGGATCCCCATCACCAATGACTGTCATCGTGATGTCAGATGAGTTGGATTGAGAAAAATATTTAAAGGTCGCGATAAAATGGAGGGATGCTTGGGGAAATCTGGCATTCACTCATAAGGCATCACAATCACTCTACGTTGTGGCCCTCTCCAAACTCGATGACCTTATAACGGCGCAATGAAATATTCGGCCAACCATCACACGATCTGAGATCTTGCCCGAAGATCTTTGGAATTTCAGCCAGCCCAACTATCACCCAACATGTGTCATTTACCATTGTTATCACTTAGCGGGATGCCTTTCTACCATTAATGAATGCACCAAGTCTGGCATTGTTTACGTCAACTCTCCTCTTGCATGCACAAAGATCGATATTATTTTGAGCAGCACATGGCACCTCCACTGAGGAAGATGTAGCGCTCACCTGCGGATTATTTGTCACCCTTCTGGTACAACAATGACTTCTTTTTGGCGGGACAATGTTTCACGTCATTGTTCTGGCGAGCGATTAAGAAACCATATGATCAGTCACTTTTTAGGTCCGGGCTCTATACCCTGGTTCTGAGTCTTAAGACAAGCTCAAAGAAAATGTGGTGTGTTGCAGTCATATACTAATTGTCTCTTATTTCATAATTTATGTATCTTTATTTTGAGTCGTTCGGGGTAGTTTAAGTGTCTACGTTTTTTAAAGGAGTTAGAGAGTGCACAGAGTATTTACTTAGTTCTCTCTTCTCTCTCTCTCTCTAACCTTGATTGATTGCCACTCTTGGGCAACATGAGGTATGCCTGGATCCCTTGTTGCATCTCGTAGGTCTAGCTCAGCTCCCTTCAGACAACTCCATTGTATTTCCGACAACTCCATTGTATTTCCGACATCTTCAGCAAGTTACCGCCTGTGACGTAATTGCTCGTAACAATTTCTTACGTCCGTGTAAGATTTATATATCATTGTAACTAGCTCCTTGTAAGAATGATCTGTAGATATGTTTGTAGATTTTGTTAGCTAATTCACATTGCAAGCTTTATTCTCACTTCAATTTAAGAAGTGCAACCTTTCTTAAGAAAATGTTGATTATCTCTGGTTTTCCAAATTTGTATTCAAACTTATTTTTCTACCATAACAGAACTTTTTGAAAAATTTTCCTTTTATAAAATTTATTGCCGTACTGCTATTGGGCTTGATACAGAGGTTTTATTTTACAGCTGTGTGGATAATTCTGGGAACTGGGGTCATGGAGGCATGTTCAGTGCTCTGTCAAACCTTTCAACAAACATTCCAGATGCTTATCACCGGGCTTCAGAATTTGGAGATCTCCATATGGGCGATCTGCACTTAATGAAGTTGAATGGTTATTTTTTGTTGATTTTAATGTTTTGTTATTTTAAGCTCACTGCTTTTTCTTCCACTATTTAGCTACAATTATGTTTAATTATTTTGAAATCAATATTTGCATGCTAAAATATACTTCAGTCCATGTGCATTGGCTTGTGAATCTGTTACGGACAAACTAGTAGTGCATCGTTAACTCATCGGACAGGTGGTTGGAGGTGGAGATGACAATGATAGGGGGCGATGCTTTGGAGCCGACTCCTGCTACCTAGGCGTGGTTTGCTTGGAGAGAGCTACTACAATCTCATAGCAAGGACAAGAAGTGAATCTAATTTATACCTACTTCATTCATCATTTAAGGGGTACTTAAATAAGATTACATGACTTTACCATCAACTAACATATTAATGACATGCACTAATTGACCTCACTAAAGCCTGATGGGCTCCGGTGCGGCAGACCCAAAATAGAGGAGTTCTAAATCCACTTATTTTGGAGAGCGTCTATACAAAAACCTCTTTTTTTTAGAAAAGTCACGTACAAGCAAAATCCAACCGTAGATTTCTGAACGACCCGTCTTCCCTTTTTTGTGTGCATCGGCCTCGCTGGTCTTCCCCACACCTCTGCCCGTCGATCATTGCGCTTCTTCGTTTTTCTTCTTCTTCGCTGCCCTCATGTTTCTTCGCGAACATTTTCCGCTGCCTACCCTGTTTTCTTCATCACTTATCCTCGTATTTCTCTGTGATTCCTCTAATTGCATCCCTCTTCGGCACCTGTTCCAGTCGGAACCCTCCCTGTACAAGAGTTATGCTTCCCATGTTTTGTATTATCCACTCGTAGCTTTTTTCCTATCGCAACTTCTTCAGTTCTATGCTTCCTTTTGCTTATTTTATAATTTTCTCCATTTTTTTCGGTCATGCTGCTCTTCTATTTTTCAACTTCCCTTTTACTCCTACACCTGTCTCATAAATTTTTTAAACCAGTGGCTTCTTTATGCTACCACATTATGCAACTTGTTAGTGTAATTCCTCTGTTTTTTGAAAAAATTGAGCTATGTAGATTAATTTTGATGTTATCTACGACTAAGGTTGTTTCTTATTTGATTTATGATCATAACTTGAGGCTTGAGGCATTAAAAAGAAAAAACATGTTTGAATAAAGTTTTTGAGTTCGGCGTGCTATTCCTTGTGCTTCATGAGAAGTTTCAAGGGATGTAGGTTATCTCCTTATAAAAGCTAGAGCTTGTTTTCATGGAAGAGTTTTCCTTTATTCTTCTTTATTCTCTATATTATGATATTGGTTTTATAATTTGATTGATTTGTCAATTTGATGCAATATGGTCATCATCAAGCATTTGCATGGCTTTCTTGATCATGGACTTATAGACATTATTCCATTTCAATGCTCGTCTTCTTCATCTTGTTTGGGAAATTTTTTTTCCTCTGATTTCAATTGAATTATTCCTCTTTCATTTTCATTATTGGAGAAATTCCAGATCTAGATATTGATAAACTCTAGGAGGATGACATTAAATACAAATTAAACTTTGGGGAAAAAAGCTTAGCAAAACTCAATTTTTACCAAACTGTTTATTTGCACTACATTTCGAACAGCTCTGCAAACAGAGTTTCACTCAAACTGTTGTATACTGCAAACTTCATTTCTCACAGACAGCTCCTTTTTCAAACTCCATCTCTGACAACTCGCTTTTTGTTGAAGGAGAGAAAATCATAACATTTCATTAAAGGTGTCCTCTATATATAGAGTACAAGGATAAAACTAAATTAAATACATAAGTGTTAATAATGCTAACACTCCCCCTCAAGTTGGACGTGTAATGTTAACCATGCTCAACTTGTTCACAATCTGGTCAAAAAAATTCTCACTCAATCTTTTGGTGAGAATGTCGGCAAGTTGCTCGTTGGAGGGCACAAAGGGTGTACATATGATTCCTCTTTCAATATTCTCCTTGATAAAGTGTCGGTCCACCTCGATGTGTTTTGTCCGGTCATGTTGAACCGGATTGTGGGCGATACTGATGGATGACTTATTGTCACAATACAGGCGGATGGGTCCCTCTTCCACGAGACCAAGGTCGCTCAATAAGGCCCGAAGCCACAAGCCTTCACAGACCCCATGGGCCATAGCTCTAAACTCAGCCTCCGCACTAGACCGTGCCACAACCTGTTGCTTCTTGCTTCTCCAAGTAACAAGGTTACCCCCAACAAGGGAGCAATATCCAGAGATGGATCGCCTATCATCCACAGATCCGGCCCAATCAGCATCAGTATAGACTTCAATATTTAGGTCAGAACTCGGGGAAAACAAAACTCCCCTTCCAGATGAAGACTTGAGATACCGAAGAATTCTATGTGTCGCATGCATGTGTCGTGTCTTTGGAGCATGCATGTACTGACTCACGACACTCACCGCATAGGAGATATCCAGACGAGTGTGAGACAGATATATCAGCCTCCCCACTAACCCTTGGAACCCTGAAATATCTTCAATCTCCTCTCCATCATCACGCCCCAATCGGTGATTTGCCTCAATCGTAGTATCAGCAGGTCTGCACCCACTCATTCCCATCTTCTCAAGAAGATCTAGCGTGTATTTCTGCTGAGAGAGAAAGATCTCCTGTTTTGATCTTGCAACTTCAATTCCCAAGAAATACTTGAGTTTTCCTAGGTCCTTGACCTCAAACTCTCTAGCAAGCTTCTGTTTCAGATTCTGAATTTCTTCATGATCATCACCAGTTATAACAATGTCGTCAACATACACAATGAGAACTGTAATTTTCCCAAGCCTACGTTTGATGAACAGCGTATGGTCAGCATTGCTCTGAGCGTAGCCAAATGACACCATCGCCTTATGGAACCGGCCAAACCAAGCTCTTGGGGACTGCTTCAGTCCGTATAGAGCCCTTAACAATCTACAAACTTTCCCTTCAGCACCAACCGGAGTGAGGTCAGGAGGAATAGACATATAGACCTCCTCCTCCAAGTCACCATGGAGGAAGGCGTTCTTCACATCCAGCTGCAGAAGATCCCAATTTTTGCAAGCTGAAACAGATACCAATACCTTGATGGTATTCATTTTAGCAACCGGGGCAAACGTCTCCTGATAATCAATGTCATGGGTTTGGGTATAACCCCTTGCAACCAACCGTGCCTTGCATCTCTCAACAATCCCTTGTGGATTCTGTTTCACAGAGAACACCCACTTGCACCCAACAGGTTTTTTTCCATAGGGAAGAGGGACAAGATCCCATGTATGGTTCTTCTCCAGAGCCTTCATTTCCTCAAAAATTGCCTCTCGCCATATAGGGACCTTAAGAGCCTGTTGCCATGACACAGGGATAGAAAAAGTAGCAAGAGAGGAGACAAAGGCCTTGTAGGAGGTAGACAGAGAATCATAAGATACATAATTAGATAGAGGATGGCGGGTACAAGACCGGATACCTTTTCGAAGAGCAATCAGTAAATCAGAAGGTCTTGAGTCAGCATCCACTGACTGATCTGGCAACATAGCAGGCTCGTGTGTGCTTGTCCTCTTTATACGCCGAGTATAAACCTGCAAGGTCGGTGGTGAGGATATAGGAGAGCCATGAATAGGAGGACTCACTTCCACTAGTAGAGAAGGACTCACTTCCACTAGTAGAGGCTCCCCCTGAAGTGAGGGATATGGTGGAGGTATGGGCAAAGAAACGGAGGGAACATCCGAGGATGAGGGAGCACACAAAGGGTAATATGATTCAGATTCACGGAAAGTGACATCCATGCTAACAAACACCTTCCGAGTAGGGGGGTGAAAACACTTGTACCCCTTTTGCATAGGGGAGTAACCAATAAATACACACTTGAGGGCACGAGGATCAAGTTTAGAGGGACGAGGATGATGGATGTGAACAAAACAAGCACAGCCAAACACCTTAGGAGGAAGGCGAGTAGGAGGCACACTAAGCGCATCCAGAGGAGTAGAGTTTCCGAGGACACGTGAGGACATCCGATTGATGAGGTATGCAGCAGTGAGGACGACATCTCCCCAATAGAATTTTGGGAGATGCATTGTGGACAATAGGCACCGAGCAACCTCCAACAGATGGCGATTTTTCCGCTCAACAACGCCATTTTGAGCAGGGGACTATGCACAGGTAGTCTGGTGGAGGATGCCGTGATCAGCAAGGTAGCGCTCAAACTGAGAATCCATGAATTCGCGGTCATTGTCACTGCGAAGAATTTTAATGTGGGACTGAAATTGGGTGGAGATCATGGCATGGAATTGTCGGAAAACAGAAAACACATCGCTCTTGTAACGAATCAAATATAACCAGGTAGTCCGTGAGAAACAATCAATAAATGTAACAAACCACGTACAGCCGGAAATCAGTATGAATAACAGCAAACGGAATAAAACTAGGCAACGAAACATGTTTAAAGGAAGTACGATGATGTTTGTTGACACTACAGACATCACAGACAAAAGACTAAAAAAACAACAGACATTGCAGGAAACAACAATTTCAAAACAGAAAGAGAAGGGTGTCTCAGGTGACAGTGCCAGGAGTACAAAGGATGAACAGTGCGGGAATGAAGAACTAGAGTAGAGGAAGCAGCGCCAGAGTCAAGCACATAGAGTCCATTCACCATGCTACCAGAGCCAATCACCTTAACCGTCGTCAGGTCCTGAAACACACAAGAAGACGGAAGAAATGTCACGGAGCAATGCATGGAGTTGGTCAAATGACTAATTGAAAGCAGATTACGAGTAAAGGAGGGCACGTGAAGAACTGAGGACAATGTGAGGGAGGAGCAGGGTATGGTTCCCTTGCCAGCAATGGAGGAAAGAGAACCATCAGCAATGCTCACCTTATCACGCCCAGAAAGAGGAGTATAGGAGACAAAACCTGTAGAGGACCCGGTCATGTGATCTGTGGCCCCAGAGTCAATGACCCATTGAGTGGACGGAGAAGAAACAGCAGAGTGAGCACATGACAGTCTTGTATGAGCGTAGGAGGAAGAGGCAGAAGGCCCCGTAGAAAGGCCATGCATCAGGCGTCGAAGAGCAAGCACCTCATCCGCAGTAAAAACACCAGGAGTGGCAGGGCATCAGTAGTAGAGTAGCCAGGAGAAACATCGGCAGTACCATCAGTAAGATGGGCCGCACGGGAGACACCATGACGACCCGAGGATCGTCCAGAACCATGACCTCCACGAGGCGAGGCACCCCCTCTCGGGGCAGGGAACCCATGAAGCTTGAAGCAGGTATCCCGAGTGTGGCGACTCTTGTCACAGCAATCACAGAGGAGATTATCCTTATCTGAGCTCCTCGACCTGGGATCCCGGGATGGACGAGTGCCAAGAAGGGAGGGGATGGTCAGCCAGAGCAGAGCCCTCTGGCACAGGGTCCGGAAGAAGGGTCTGACGACGATCAAACTCCTGCTACACGATGCTATAGACCTCAGAAAGAGAAGGGATCGGCAGTCGCCCCAGAATCTAAATACTGATCTGATCAAAGTCGCGGTGCAGGCCATGAAGAAACTCAAATATGCGATTGCGGTCATCCCTGACCCGAACCATCGCCTCATCAACAGGACTAACAAAGACAAGAGGATCAAAATGATCATACTCTTGATAAAGCTGAGTGAACTCCAAGTAATACGCTGAAGGAGGACGGTCACCCTGACGGAGTAAACTGATCTGGCGGCGAAGCTGAAAAATCTGAGCAGCATTGCCACGGCGAGAGTATGTAGACTCTGCACGGCACCAAATAGCAAAAGCACTGTCAAGAAAAAGATAGTTGCGGGCAATGGACTCTTGCATCGAGTTGGTCAGCCAAGACATGACCAAGGAATTCTCGGATTCCCACTGCGGCCATTCAAGAAAAGTCCTATCAGGTTCCGGCATGTGGCCGGAGGCATAGCCAAAGAGACGCCGACTTTTAAGCGTCAGGGTAATAGAACGGGACCATGAGAGATAATTGGACTCATCAAGGCGGATAGTAGTTATCTGAGAAGTATTGTGATCGGTGGTTCCACGGTAGAAGACCGACGAAGGAGGACCAGCAGAAAGAGGGACCGGAGTACCACCGGTAGAGGGAGAGAGAGAATCCGCACCACTAGAGCCCATAGCACAGGAATAGAAATCCTGAGAGAAATATCAAGCCGGAATAGAAATCCGGAAAGGGAAGAAACCCAAGAAATTAGGGCATCAAGAGGGAAAAGGAACCAACCATCCAAGCATCACAAGGGCAGGAGGCGCCGGAGGAAGCAAGAGCACTATTCCGGCGCCATTAGAAGAGGTATGAGAGGAGGAGAAGTGGGCGCGGGCGACTGGACTGGACGGCGAGCGGACGCTGGCGAGCGGAGGAAAGCGCGGGAGAGAGAGACGCTGGGGAGCGGAGATGTGGGAGATGCGACGCGGACGCTGGAGAGCGGAGGGAGACGAGCGGGAGATGCGGGAGATGCGACGCGGGAGACGAGCGGAAGATGGAAGCGGGCTGATGCGATGCGGGAGACGAGCGGAGGACGGAAGCGGGGGATTTGGTCACGGCTGGCTCTGATATCATGTTGAAGGAGAGAAAATCATAACATTTCATTAAAGGTGTCCTCTATATATAGAGGACAAGGATAAAACTAAATTAAATACATAAGTGTTAATAATGCTAACACTTTCGAACAGCAACATCCGAAACAAACTCACCCTAATAATTGATATTTTAATGACATGATTTAATTGACTCGACTACCAATAACACATTAATTAACTCAAATAAGAACCAGCATATTAATGACACATTAATTGACTCAACTACCAATGACACATCAATGAATCAAATTAATTAAACTGGATATGAAGACCTGTAACATGATAATTGGGCATGAAGGCCTATAACATCTTGCCTTTCCTTTGAATCGAGCTTGCCCTCAAACTCGGATGGTGTTTTGACGGTTTGATTATTTAGTTCCTTAATTTCTCTCCATAATAGCTCCTCATAACATGGTACCTGAGCCAAGTTGTCCTCGAGCAACGAACCTCTGCATTGCTAAATGATGACGTTGAGTGATGATGATGTTGTCGTGGGGTTGTTGCTTACATAGAGATGGAATCAACAAACCTAATGTGTAGTGGCGTTGATCCTGGTAGCTAGGTTACTAGAGTCGGGGCAAGGGTATCTGGTGGCTGCGGACGTCGAGGCAGATTGATATGCTTGCGCGATGGGAACTTCAGGAGTTGGGTGTAGCGGTTCCGACTGGGTAACAATCGCCTGAAGTAATGGCTTGAGAATGGTGGCTGATGGAATTGATATCATAATGGTTGGAGAGATTGTGGATACTGCGGGAGCTGCTAAGTTGTCTTCAAGCATTGGCATCGTGGCATTAACATCATATCATGTATGTCCTTCGATTATGTTGAAGCATGCAGCAAGGGCGTCTTTGTGTCTTGCTCCAGCTTCTTGGTGTCAAATTTCAATAGCGGCTTGGGTCGTCATGAAAAGGCGCATCATGTACATAAGCTTGCTCATTGGCCCGTAAAGTCTCGCATGTTGTTGTTAACAGTAAGCAACACAGTGGTTGGAGGATGATAGGAGGATCGGATTACTGGACAACTCTAATACCAAGTTGTTATGAGCTAACATGTATCATGTCGGTAACTAGTCATAGTGGTGGATAGAGGTGGAGATGACGGTGAAAGGGGGATATTGTGGAGACGAAACCACTGCTGCCTAAGTGGGGTATGCTTAGAAAGAGAGAGAGAGCTACCACAATTTCATAAAAAGGACAAGTAGACTTTAATTCATGCCCACTTCATCTATCCTTTGAGGGAACTTAAATAAGATTGTAAGACTCAACCATGAACTAATATTTTAGTGAGAGACATTAAATGACCTAACAACTGACATAAGTAATGCACATTAGTTGACCCAACTACCTACAATACATTAATTAACTCAAATAGAAACTAACATATTCATGTCCCACGTTGATTGATTTTACTACCAACACATTAATGAATCATATTAATTCAAGTAGACACGAAACTCGCAATATGATAACTGAAGCTAAGTCCACATAATAGAATCGTTTTGAAACATGCCTATGGCCATTTTTTCTTTCTGACACATTAGGATCATGTGATTCGTATATCCACTTGTATCTAGGCATGTGTAAAATGCCTGAGCTTGAAAGACCGAACCTGGTCTGCACCGTTAAAGCCCGATAGGCTTGGGAGCCCTGACAGACCCCCTTTTTAGGGTGTTACCCACCTTGCTTCCCAGCCAAGGCTAGTATCAATCAGCAGGCTTAGCCTGGTGCCCAACCAAGCCCATAATGGCTTAGCAGCTGGGCGCTCTACCCTGCTGTAGAGTTGGGCAATGCCAACTTTATTTCTAACCTAGCACTTTGTTGGCTATTATTATTTCTGTGTATTAGAGTCTTTAATAGTGGTTGGGTTTACCTCACATCTTGAGTCTGCGTTTGTGAGTTTTGTTGTAATCCTATAAAATATCCCTTTCGGATAAATATATTGCACTCTTCTATTCCATTTTCTAATCTCTAACATGGTATTATAGTCGAAATTGACTCTTTGAAATTCGGTTACCTTAATTATGGGCAACGTACATTTCACGGTGGCTTTCTCTATCGATTCCTCCTAATTTCTCCTCTTCCATCTGTGTGCTCCTCTACGATCTTTCCTGCATGGAGCTTCTCTGCTCGATCCGACCTAACCTCTGTTTTTGACGTGTCTTCCTCTTCCGATGCTACTTCTGCTCCTGTCGGCGTCATCTATTTCTTGGGGATCCCGTCTCCCTGTGGCTTGTCGACTCCAACTGTGATTTCTCATTCCCGCTCGATCCCCGCCTACGCCAATGATTCTTCCTATTAATCCCGCTTGAGATTCTACCGTCGATCCTGTATGTTACTCCCCCAACGATCCCAATCCAGCCGTTGCTCCCGCTCGGCGTTGAACCAGTCACCTGTATTGATCCTGCCATGTCTAGCTTCTCATGTTGATCCTGTCTGTCGCTTCGATCTTTCCAGTCACCGGCCTCCTCCGATTGAAGATGTTCGTGCCGACCTGTTGTTGTGCTTCTTTCCATTTGCTCTTGTTCCATCGCTTGTTGCTTCTTTATGATGACTCGGACTGCTTCCAATCGTTGTTCCCCCATTTTAGGGTGGTAATATCGGGTGAATTATGATGTTTATGTTGTTTTTAGTCATTTGTTTGTCGTGTTCTTGTTTTATTGATTCATGTTTGTGTTTTGTCTTCATGCACATGCTTTCCACTTGAGGGGGAGTGATTGCGACGAAGTCGACTTAAATGATCTTTATCGACCTTTCGCCTTCGTTCCACACGGCCTCTTAGCTTATGTTGTTATGCAACTCCCCATATTTCTTTTGATTGGTGTTCTAATCTCAATGGGTTGTGTCGCGTGGGACCGTTTCGTGTGGGGCTATGTCGTATGGGACCGCCCTTTGTGCGGATTATCCTCGACAGATTATCCCTGACTGTTTATCCTCAGTTGTCTGTTTGATGATTTGTTTCACATCTTTCGTTTTCTTTCGCATGTTGTGTGTAGATGATGTTGGTTCACCTGATTCCAGCAAGTCCACATCGTGTGTGTGTTCTGTGTCGTGTGCAGGTCTGCGTCTTGTGTGTTTATGTCCCCGGTTTGATTCCTCGGTTTAGAATTTTTCCTGGTGGCTCGCCTAATATTCCCCACATTGTTTTGAGGTTGTATCAAATCGGATCGATGATTGCAAGATCATATAATATTCATAAATTAATACTAAAAATATAAAATTGAACTTTGTGTCATCCAATTACGTGCTTAATTAACAACAAAATCATTAAATTGAGCAGTATTTAAATAATTCTATCAAAAATAATTGAATAATTAAATCAATTGGATTGTTGGATTGCTCGTATGTTGGATGCAGTAAACCTGAATTGCTCGTATGTTGAATTTCTAGTCACTTGATTGCTAGCCGTTGGATTGCTAGCCACTGGATTGCTAGCCGCTGGATTGTTTGTACGTTAGAAAGGAAGAGAAAACGCCTTCTTGGAAGCATGAAGTCACTGGATTGTTGACTACAGGATTGCTCATACGTTGAAATGGAAGAAAAGGCACCGTCACCGCCTAAAATGGAACTAGTTAAGAAAGGAAAAGGAAGGTGATGTCTGGACTGGAAGCGATCGAGGACGTCGCCTTTGGCCTCTATTTGCAGTTGACATTTGAGATGGTAAAGCGACAAGATATGGTTCTGTGATAGCCTGATAGGGTATGGGGGTCAAGATTGGGATAAGCGTTGGGGTATGAGCGTTGAACCGGTTGAATTGGGTCGGGATAGGGTTGGACATGTTTCTAGTTTTGTTTGACTAGACCAGTAGAATTGGGTCGGGATCGCGATACTAACGATCCTAAGATTTGGATCGTGATCCCAGACGTAGAGGTGCCGATTTAGATCCTGGGTAAGATCTGGATCGATTTACAAAATCTGGATCGATTTACAAAATCTGGATCGTAGGATCGTAAGATCCTACGATCCGGATCGCGATCCTGATAACCATGGTTGGGTTTAGTCCCATATCTCGAGTACGTGTTTGTGAGTCTTATTATAATCTTATAAAATGCCCCTTTGAAAATGAATATATTGCACTTTTCTGTTTCCTTTTCTAATCTCCAACACATTCATTGTTGAGTGGTCCAACAGTAACTATTGGGTGGCCGCCTAGAACTAATGTTGGGCCTCCCTCAACGACCTTGGTTTGGCAAAAGCCTAGCCCAGACTTGGGCCTGGGGACAATGAAATCCGGGTCCGGTAGGCCATTATGGGGCTTTTGTGCGCAACTACTTTTGTTGCTTCTATCTGGAATGTCATGCTTATCTTTATTGAGTAATGCCCCTCTTCTTGATCATCCTTATCTGTATGAAATTGCTTCAAGAGAGTTTGGGTTTCAATTCTCCTGTGAGCAGCTACCATTTTTTAAATTTCTTGCATATAAGACAACCCCTTTGATTTTCCGAAAGTTTGTGGATCATCTTTTGTTTTGTTGTTAAGGCCAGCGTGTCCTAGTATCAGATTCAGTCTTGGATCCAAGATTGAGGATGTTCATATGATTACCATTCCTCTTCAATCTTGGATGCAAAGTGGTAGATGTTTCAAGGACCAAGATTTGGAGGAGTTAAACAAATTGTATGTTGAGCCTGTGACGTAAGATGAATTTATAGAAGACGGGCATGATGCCCTAATTCTATTTGAAAGTGAATAAATGCAAATGGAGCTGTATGGTTTTCTAAATGATTATGTGAGCATATACGGAAGCCACTGAACAGTGTGTCCTAGTATCAAATTCAGTCTTGGATCCAAGATTCAGTATGTTCATATGATTACCATTCCTCTTCAATCTTGGATGCAAAGTGGTAGATGTTTTAAGGACCAAGATTTGGAGTAGTTAAACAAATTATAGAAGAAAGGCACGATGCCCTAATTCTATTTGAAAGTGAATAAATGCAAATGGAGCTGTATTGTTTTCTAAATGATTATGTAAGCATATATGCAAGCCAATGAACAATGTGATCATTATTTAAATCCTAATTTTAATGTGATGTCAATGATAACAATGCAGATAATTTTGACGAATAATTTGTTCAATAACATGGAATTAAAAATGCGCAAACACTCAGTTGATTACAATCGATTCGAATCAGACTAATCAAATAATGATCCAATCGACTTGAAGTGCTAGAAACTAATTGTTGGGCATATAAATTTCACTCGTGCTGAAATTAAATTTGTCTAAATAATTAGAGCAAAATATTATTAGGAATAATAAAATACATTCGTACAATGCAAGAGAATGAAATCTAAAGTTGATGTTCTCTTTTCTGATAAGGACCCGATCGAAATCAGGCATCTGATTCCCCACGTGATCTAGTCGAAGACGCCCTGCTCTTCGTTCTCTAATAATCGGACCCAAATCTTCCCAACAAGATGGGTCGAGCTTCCTCCATCGAGTTCCTTCAAGTCGCATACTGTCGATCTTCACATTTAGCAAATGAATGTGTTGATCAACACACATCAGTTCCCAGTGGCAGTCGGGCTTCTACTCTGACAGCCTTTCCAACATGTGAAACTGGAATCGTCGAAGCACGCACACGGCAATCTCAACAATAGGTTTCCCTCTTCCAGCCTGCAAAACATAGAAGAAGCCATCACACCGTCGATCTTGTCTTCGTCTTCCTGATACGATCCAAACTAATCTCAAGTAGAAAACATAGAAATTGGATCGTAATATTGATGGAAGGATTACAAGATAACTGATCTCACCTAAGGGCACCGGCCCTGAACAGCTCGATCTTCCGGCGAGGGGAGACTCTCCCGATTCAGCCACATAAATTATAAGAACACACAATACATTCAGCATGAACATAACATAAACTTAAGCCCACTATATATAGAAGATATAGTTGGGTAAATTACATAAATGCCCCTAATATAAAATAAGAACACATCATTACTCCCTCCTTCAAAACGAGCTAGTCCTCAAGCTCGAACATCGCGTGGGAGATCGAGTCGTCTGACATCTTGACTTCGCGCCAAAACAATTCCCGATAACGAGTCGTGGCCGCTGGAGCTTCAGCTAGCAGATGTGGCGGCACCGTCCAAAAAATATGTCCCGAAGGAACGGGGTCCGACAATATTGGTGAAGCGGTAGGTGGCAACATCAGTAAGATGGCCGGAGAAACAATGTCCCCTGACAAGAACGGGTCCAGCGATGCGGCGGTGAGGCGTCGTGGCAAGGCGTCCAAAAAAACCACGGTCGGAGGAACAAGGATCGACAAGAGCGGCGACCGGGTGACCGGTAAGGGTGGCGGAGCAATGGCCGGCGGCATTGAAGTCGGCCTGATGGTCGCAGCAAGCGGCGCCGGGGTAAGCAGAGTAATGACGGACCGCAGTGGTGGAGACGGTAATGGTGGTGTAATTTGTTGATTGGGCATCCCGGCGGGAGGGCTAGCATTGGCGGTGGCCCGCGGCGGAAGTGAAATCGGTGGTGTGGCGGCAGGTTGCAGATGTGGTGGCGGAATACTGGGAAAGCCACCCGTAGTTGGAGGATGTGTCCCCGAAGAAGGAGAGGAATCACCGGCGGAGCGTTGCGAAAGCTTAGCTTCGAGAGCCTCGATCAAGGTTCCATTGCGCGCTACCTGAGCATTAATTTTGTTGAACATAGAGAATATTCGTGCCCACCTTTCGTCCATAGCATCCATCAGGTTGAAAAGCGGATTATGATGAATAATTAATTAACAAAGACTGAATTAATTAGGAATAGATAAGATGAGGGGACTGTTTATGGTTGAAGATAAAGAAATAGAGAGATAGTTAAATTTAAAAAGATGAATGGGGACAAATCAAGGACTGCAGACCGAAGAGGTTAGAGAGTAATGAGGAGATAATAGAGGGAGGCGTGAGTTGAGGTTCTTGTCAGAGAAAAAGTAAAAAAAAAATGGATGGCTGCAGGCCTGGAATAAATGCGAGATTGTGTATTGACAAGAAAACAGGAAGAAAAGGACAAAACACAAAGTGGTGGGTTCAGGCGCAGAGACGCGGAAGCCCAGAGAAGAGGGAGAGGCTTGAGGGCGGTCCGTTCACCGTGCGGAAAGGGAAATATGGGTTGAAGCACGGAGGGACAGAAGCGACGACGGCGTTTTGGAGTAGGCTGACTGGTGGACGCGCGGTCGGCTAGGATGGTGTTGCGCGGGGAGGAGTTGGCGGTCGGTTCGAGGGGGGAAAGCGGAGCAGAGGAGCTGCCGGAAAAAGTCAACAAATTACAGCAGGAGAACGCCGAGGATGGGATGTGAGGTGGTTGCAGGAGGCTCGATGGTGCTGGCGGACGTGGTGGCTTGAGGGCAGGAGGAAGCTGCATAGGCAGAGCTAGGCGAGGAGATCTGCGGGGAGTTTGCTTTGAGTTTTGGGGGTTTTCTTGGAGTTCTGAAGTAGGCGGTGGCGTCTCATGGGGAAAGCGGCCAGCGCGCAGGGGAAGAGAAGAGCAGACGTCGCGGCCGAGGTCGACGTGGGCGGAGGAGGAAAACCTTGCAGGCAAGAGGAAGGAATGGCTCTGATACCTTTGATACGATCCAAACTAATCTCTAGTAGAAAATATAGAAATTGGATCGTAATATTGATGGAAGGATTACAATATAACTGATCTCACCTAAGGGCACCGGCCCTGAACAGCTCGATCTTCCGGCGAGGGGAGACTCCCGATTCAGCCGCATAAATTATAAGAACACACAATATATTCAACATGAACATAACATAAACTTAAGTCCACTATATATAGAAGATATAGTTGGGTAAATTACATAAATGCCACTAATATAAAATAAGAACACATCACTTCTCTTCAGTGCGCTTCTCCCAAGTGTCGGGGAGCTTTTCGAGTCTGCCTCCAGCTAACAGAGCTTACACTACCAAACCTTTTCGCTCAAGCCTTTTGCTATTGTTATTCGTCGAGCCGCGCACCTCTTTTTTTGTCTTGTCCATCACCGCTTCCCCTGTTTGTGATACTATAGTTTTTAAGTATTTTAATTTAAATATAACATTTCCCAATCATCAACTCCCACATGCAAAAAAACCCCTAGAAAATGAAGGCGCATCTCTTGGCAACGAGAAACCCATGGCGTTGGGACCTTAGCTAGTTCGAGCTATGTCAACCTTGACGATATCTTCTAGAGGACACGCCACCTAGGTTCCATACCTTTTTCTCATTTGAACCACACGACCCCCCTATCCACAGGCATTATGAGCGCCCAACTCCAGCACCATTACCAACACCAAAGAATGATTACTACCTCCGCCATGGGAAAAATACATTCATCCTCAGTGGGAACCGCCAGAGAACTAAACGGCTTTGGGAAAACAAATCATCTTATGAGTAATGAAATCACATAAAATAATTTGCACAAAGAAAAGAAGAAAAAATAAAATAATTGAGCATAACACGGAAGAGAAAATGCATAATTTTGTTGGCTTGTAGCTGAATATCATTTCTTACTGTTGGAAAAGCCCACTTAATATTAGGCTGAATTAATATTAGAGCTTTTCGAGTCTGCCCGTAGCTGAATATCATTCCTTCGTCCGCCGTAAGCGCAGCGTCCTCCTCTGTCCGCAGTCCGTCTGCTTGCGGCTGCTCTCCTTCCTCTTCCGGCAGCCTTTTTTTTCCTGTTCCCTGTCCGCCGCGGGTTAGACCCTCTGCGTTCTTTCAGTCTTGCGGACTGGTCCAGCCCGCCGTGGTCGCTCTCTTGCTTCCCCGGCTTGTCCTCTCATCTCAGCTCGCTCCTGTCCGCCGCGGTCTGATCCAGCCCGCTGCGATCTGATCCAGTCCGCCTCGCCCTCTTCCATCCGCTGCGGCCTCTCTTGGCCCACTCCTTGCTGAGCGTCTGTGCTCACCGCGGTCTCCTCCAGCTCGCCGCGACCTCATCCAGGTCGCCGCAACCTCACCCAGTCCGCAACCTCATCCAGCTCGCCGCGACCTCATCTAGGTCGCCGCGTCCTCACCCAGTCCGCTGTCTGTCCGCTTCCTCTAGCTGCTGCCTCCAGCCCGCCGCGGTCTCCTCCAGCTCGCCGCGGCCTCCTTCAGCTCGCCGCGACCTCATCTAGGTCTCCCTCATGTCTACGTCTGCAGACTCCGTCGGCACGGCAGTTCCTCCTGAACGCCCGACCTCTATCCAGGAAGTCCGCGACGAGCTCCGGATCACTACAATTTCGCTCACTGGCAAGAAGAACTTTGTGGAATGGGCACACTCGGTTCGCCGTGTCCTTCAGTCAAAGGGATTCCTTCATCACCTGACTCAGACCGTTATTGGTGTCCCTACTGAGGAATGGTTATGCAATGATGGGCGTGTGCAGACTTGGCTTCTCAACTCTCTTGATGGCGAATCTTATCACCTGGCCATGTATCATGAGACGACCAAAGGCATGTGGGACGAGCTCCACACCCTCTAATCTGGCAAGGATAGTCTCCACCATCTATATGATATCATCACCGCTCTCCAGGCCCTTGACAGCAGTGGCGCAACCGACCTGACGTCCTTTGTTGCTCAGGCCCGGTCTCTGGTTGAGGCTTGGATCCACCATCAGCCTCGCACTCTAGATCTCGCTGCTCAACGTACCCAAAAGGAAGCTGTGGGTATCGTCATGATGATGGCCCGGGTACCACCTCATCTTCACAGTGTCCGGGCTCACATCCTCTCCTCTACTGTTACACCGTCCTTTTTCGATGTGTGCTCAATGCTTCTCAAAGTCTCCCCGCCTCCGGATGTTCCCGGACTTCCTTCTCCGGCCCTTGTTCAACAGGCACCAGCTCCCTTATTGCCTCTTCCCCCTTCTGCCCGTGGTGGCCGCTTTGACTCTCGCGGTCGGGGTCGCGATGGCCGGTCTAGGCCTAAATGCTCGTTCTGTGGTAAAGATGGTCATCTTGAGGCCACTTGCTATCGCAAACATGGCCGACCTCCTCGTCCACATGCCTCTGCTGCTACTACCGACTCTGCCTCCTCTCGTACTGAGCTCGACGAGGTTCGTCTTCAGCTCCAGCATCTTCATGGCTTGCTCAGCCGTCCGCCTGCCTCGGTTGCCTCTGCTGCCTCTATCTCCAATGAAGGTATCGCCTGCCTATCCTCTGGCACGCGCTGGATCCTTGATTCTGGTGTCACTCATCATATCACCTCTGTTAGGCCATCGCAGTACTTGTCTTCACCTCACCCAAAGTACATTACTGTCGCTAATGGGGCATCGGTTCCCGTCTCTGGATGTGCTGATATTTCTCTCACCTCTTCTCTCCTCCTGCGCTCGGCTCTACATGTTCCGGGCTCTCCTTTCAATTTACTCTCTGTTGGTCGCCTTACTACTGATTCTAATTACTCTGTGACATTTACTTCTTCTTCTTTTCTCATACAGGATCAGCAGACGCAGACTATCATTGGTAGAGGACGGCTGCAGAATGGGCTCTATCTTCTTGACGACTCTCCCACTGTCCTCGCATCTATCTCCTCTTCGGATTGGCATCGCCGTCTGGGACATGCTCCTCTTCCAGTCCTCCGGAAGGCTCTTCCTGATGTTACTCTCCCTGCTTTTCGCTGCGACACATGTATTTTGGGCAAACAGCCCCGTTCATCTTTCCCCCCTCATTGTACTCGAAGCTCCGCTCCTTTTATTTTAGTACACTCTGATATATGGGGTCCGTACAAATTTACTAGTATTTCTGGCTATCGCTATTTTCTTACTTTTATTGATGATTACTCTCGCATGACGTGGTTATATCTCCTTCGGGATCGCTCTGAACTTCCCCGCGTATTCCGGGCTTTCATACTTGAGACTCGCACTCAGTTCTCTGCGCCTATTCGCACTATTCGTACTGACAATGCGCGGGAGTACACCAGCCATACTTTTGCCACTCTCTGCTCTGAGTTCGGCATTCTTCACCAAACATCATGTCCGTACACTCCACAACAGAATGGTGTCGCCGAGCGCAAGAATCGTCACCTTCTTGATGTCGCTCGCTCGCTTATGCTTCAAATGCAGGTACCCAAACCGTACTGGAACTACGCTCTCTCCACGGCTTGCTTTCTCATCAACCGCCTCCCGTCTTCCGTCCTCCAGTATGCTACTCCCTTCAGCCTCCTCTTTCCCACAACTCCGCCTTTTCCCATTCCGCCACGGGTGTTTGGGTGTACCTGCTACGTTCACCACCTCGGTCCCTCCACGGACAAATTGGACCCTCGTGCCACCAAGCATATCTTTGTCGGGTACTCGCGCACTCAGAAGGGTTATGTATGTTATTCGCCTACTACCCGCAAGGTTACTGTCTCGGCTGACGTCACTTTTCGTGAAGATCTTCCATTCTTCCCTGCTCCGGATATCGCTCTGAGTCCAGCTCCCGTCGTTCGTCCTGTCATTCCTGCTCCTCACTCCTCATCCTCTCTCCCTTCCATACCTCCGGTCCGTCCACCACCACCGGTTATCCGGGTCTATTCTTGTCGCTCTCCTAATCCCGTGGCTCCTCTGCAGTCGGCTTCGCCCTCTGGTGCTCTGCTCCCTGCTGCTCCGGCTCCCGTCTCTACCGCTCATCCGATGGAGAACTACGTCTCTCTCCATCGCCTCTCCCCCTCTCTTCTTCACTTTGCCACATCATTATCCTCTGTTTCGGTCCCTAACTCTTTGCAGGAGGCGCTTCACCATCCTGGCTGGCGAGCTGCCATGGACGAAGAAATGACGGCCCTCTGGGCCAACCAGACCTGGGTCTTGGTTCCCTTACCTCCCGGTCAGCACCCGGTTGTGTGTAAATGGGTGTTCGTCATCAAGCATGCTCCGGATGGCACTATTGCCCGACTGAAGGCCCGTCTTGTGGCCCGTGGCTTCACACAACAGGAGGGCCTCGACTATGAGGAAACCTTCTCTCCGGTGGCCAAGCTTAACACTGTCCGCGTTCTTCTCTCCGTCGCGGTGCACCGCCGCTGGCCCCTTCATCAGCTTGATATCAAGAACGCCTTTTTGAATGACGACCTTCAGGAAACTGTCTACATGCGCCAACCGCCCGGGTTTGAGACCACGGGGGAGTCTCGGGTCTGTCTTCTCAAAAAGTCAATTTATGGTCTCAAACAGTCCCCACGGGCGTGGTTTGACAAGTTTAGCAAGGTGGTTCGGGACATGGGGTTCACTCGGAGTTCTGCAGATTTCTCCCTTTTTACCCGACACCGGGCCACTGACACCATTCTTCTGTTGGTTTATGTTGACGACATCCTTCTCACTGGGGATGACTCAAAGGGGATTCAAGACGTCAAACAACATCTGAGCACTGTTTTTCAGACTAAAGACCTGCGGAAACTTCGCTACTTCCTTGCTCTCGAGATCGCCCGGCGGCCGGACGGGTTGGTACTCTCCCAACGAAAGTACTGTCTCGATCTTCTCAAAGATGCTGGTCAGTCTGGTTGCAAGCCAGCGTGTACCCCGATGGAGGCAAATCACAAATTATGCGCTCATGCTTCGGATGACGATTTGCTACTTCCGAACCCGGAATACTATCGACGCCTTGTGGGAAAGTTGATCTATCTAACAGTCACAAGGCCGGATATATCATTTGCAGTTGGGGTTGTCAGTCGGTTCATGCATGCCCCCCGAGCTTCTCATCTCCAAGCGGTTGAACGGATTCTTCGATACCTTAAGGGAGCTCCAGGTCAAGGGCTGGTTTACAAAACCTCCGACTCTGCTCCCGCATTGGTTGCCTATTCTGATGCCGACTATGCGGGTTCCCTGGACGATCGAAGGTCAACCAGTGGGTTTTGTACTTATTTTGGTGGGCATCTTATTACTTGGAAGAGTAAGAAACAAGCTGTGGTAGCCCGTTCCTCTGCAGAGGCTGAATACAGATCGATGGCCTCAGTTGTCTCAGAACTCACATGGCTTGAAAGTCTCCTTACTGACCTGGGAGTAAAACTCCCCTCCTCTGCTGTTCTATTTTGTGATAGTCAAGCCGCCATACACATCGCAAAGAATCCGGTCTTTCATGAGCGCACAAAACATATCGAGGTTGACTGTCACTTTGTTCGTGAGAAGGTTCAATTGAAGAAACTTGAATTAAAGCATGTTCCAGGAACTCATCAAGTTGCCGACATCCTCACAAAGGCCTTATCAAGCACTCTGTTCTACCAATGTTTGTCCAAGCTGGGTGCATATGACCTATACGCTCCAGCTTGCGGGGGAGTGTTGGAAAAGCCCACTTAATATTAGGCCCATTTGTATAGCATTTATTGTTTTTCTCTCCTCTCTTTAGTCTCACATTGTGTATAGGCCTTTTCTCTCTCTTTCTCTCATCTATATATATGTACTCATTCTTTGTTTTTTTACCAAGTGGACATATATACAAGGTTGGCTTTCTCCATTTCTACACTTACAAACAAGGAAACCGGAGTGGGCGTTTTCTAATTTCAATCTATAAAATAAAAATGCATATAAAATGAAAATCTTATACTTTCGTGGTAGCTTTGAAAGCTCCCAGTGCACTGTTTCTAAAGACTAACAAATTCCAATTACCTAAATCAGGTACTTGAATAAAAAATTTTAACAAATTTTATTTTGAGAATCCTTTCATTCCAGCATCAGAGTAGAGCCTTATATTTTTTTTCTTATAAAATATAGTATTCTGAAATTTATTTCCCATAGAACAGACATCATTATCATCCAACGAAATTAAAAGAGAAACAAAATTATTTTACCTTTCACCGAAGAAACAATATTGTATCCATAGATATAAAGATGACTTAATGCAATGAGGTATGTCCTAGGAAACTAAGCAAATAATTTTGGCATGTGGTAGAAAATGTGTAGTTTATGTTAAGTGTTACAATGTCTTTTTTTTCTACATATGTTTTATTTTTGCTATATCTTGTGTCTGCCTCCATATATAGAGGGGACAACATCAATAGAATGTATAATTGGTTTTGCTAACATGGTATCAAAGCGAGGTTTACCCTAGCCTCTCTTCGTCTTCCGTTCGTTGCTCGCCCCACTTCCAACGCTTCACCCGCTCAAGCTTCCCCACTCCCCGTCTCGTCCGCTCTTCCCGCGTCTCGCCCGCGACAGAACCGGCGGCCTTCCCGCGTCTCGCCCGCGACAGACCCGACGGACTTTCCCGCTCGCCGAGTCGGCCTTCCAGTGCCACTTCCTCCTTATCTTCCAGCGCCTCTTTCTCCCTCTCTTCCAGCGGGCCTCCTACGGTTTGTAGCCCCTCTCCTTCCGGCACCGGACATGCGGCGAGGCATTTGCTTCCTTCCGGCGTCGTTTGCCTTTCCAGTCATGGGATGGAGTTGATTTTTATTCATCTTCTCTTCTCCTTATATCTTTGCTTGGCGTAATCGGTCTCCCTTTGTTGTTTGACGTGACGTGTGGTCTCCAGATTTATATTCTTGGGCTTCTATGTCTTCTCTCAGTGATTCTACCTCCACACCGGTTCCTCCTCCTGCAAGTTCTGTGTGGCAGTCAAGATCACAATACTCTGCAAATTACTACTATCTGATTAGACGATTCAAATTATCTTTCCTGGTCTCACTCTATCATACTTGCTCTTAAGAGTTGTCGCCTCTTTGGTTATATCACTGGGCTAACGAAGGAACCAAAGAAGACTGCCCCTGATTGGCTTCAATGGGATTCCGAAAATTTCTTAGTCATGTGTTGGCTAATGAATTCCATGTAGGAGTCCATCGCCCGCCACTACTTATTTCTAGATAATGTCGTTGATTTTTGACGGCGTTCAAAGATTACTTATTCTTGAAAGGGAAATGCTGCCCAGATCTTCCAGTTGAGACGGAAGATATTCTTACTCCGCCAGGGCGATCACCCCCCATCTGTTTACTATTTGGAGTTCACTCGGTTGTATCAAGAATACGATCATTTTGATTCTCTTACCTTTGTTAGCCCTGTTGATGAGGCTATGGTCCGTGTTCGGGAGGATCGCAACTGGACCTTTGAGTTTCTTCATGGTTTTCATCGGGACTTGGATCAGATTAGTGTTTAGATTTTGGGGCGTATGCCATTACCATCTCTTCCAGAGGTTTATAGCAATGTCCAACAGGAGTTTGATCGTCGTCAGTATCTTCTTCCCGACCCTGCTCCTGAGAGTTCTGCTCTAGCTGCTGGTACCCCTTCATTGTTGGGGGCTCGTCTGGCCCGTGATTCTAAGATGAAGGGTACTGATAAAGACCAACTTCTCTGTGATTATTGTGGGAAGACCCGTCATACCAAAGACACCTGCTTTCGACTCCATGGGTTTCCTCCACCGAGAGGCGGTGCTCCTCCTTCTGGTGGCTGTGGCTTCGGCCGCTCCACTGGTCGCACACCTCCTCGTTTTTCCCATCTCACTGATGCTGTTGTGGATACTTCTCCTGCTCTACATGATGTTGATTCTTCTGTCCTCTCTGGTGCTTTCTCGGCTGATGAAGGCCTTGCTCTTCGCCGCATGATGCAAGGTCTTTCTACGGAGTCTTCTGCATTGTCTTCGTATGCCCATACTGGGACCCCAGGTGGTCACTCCGCTGCTTCTCACCCTTTTCCTCATTGGATCATTGGAGCCACCGACCATATGACTGGCTCCTCTTCAGGTTTTATCTCCTATACTACTCTCTATGGTCGTGATAAGGTGAGCATTATTGATGGTTCTCTTTCCTCTATTGCTAGGAAGGGCTTCATCTCATGTTCCCCTCTCACCTTATCGTCAGTTCTGCATGTTCCAAATTTCACACGTAATTTCTTATCTATTAGTCATTTGACTAATTCCATGAACTATTCAGTAACTTTTCACCCTTCCTCTTGTGTATTTCAGGACCTGAAGACGGGGACTGTCATTGGTTCTGGTAGTCTGGTCAATGGTTTGTACGTGCTCGACTCTAACCCAGTGGCACCTCCTCTGGCCCTTCACTCTGGCACATCCAACCTTTATTCCTGGCGTTGTCGCTTAGGACACCCATTTATCCCTGTTATGAAGTTATTGTTACATGTTGTACCTGCTGCTATTTTTAATTCATTTGTTTGTGATGTCTGTGATGTTAACAAACATTGTCGTACTACATTTAATCATGTTTTATTGTCAGTTTCAGTTCCTTTTACTGTGATTCACTCTAATGTTTGGGGAGCTTATCCCGCATCTTCTATTTTTGGTTGTGCTTGGTTTGTCATTTTTATTAACTGTTTTTCTCGCACTACCCGGTTATATTTACTACGAAAAAAGTGACATTTTCCCCACCTTCAAAACGTTTTATAACATGTTCTCCACCCAGTTTGATGTTAAAATTCAGATCCTCCACAGTGATAGTGAACGTGAATATCTGGATTCAGACTTTGTTGAGTTTCTGGCTGATCATGACATTATACACCAAACTACTTGTGCTTATTCTCCTGCTCAAAATGGGGTTGCGGAGCGCAAGAATCATCACCTTTTGGAAGTGGCTCAATGTCTCTTAGCCACAATGCATCTTCCCAAGTATTACGGGGGCGATGCTGTCCTTACAGCCGCGTATCTTATTAATCGCATGCCTTCTCGTATTCTTGGGAATGTCACTCCCCTCGTGACTCTACGGGTTCCTTCCTCTCAACTCTCTCCTAAGGTGTTTGGTTGTGTTAGCTTTGTTCACATCCATCACCCTCCTCCCACCAAGCTTAATCCTCGCGCCCTACGGTGTGTGTTTATTGGTTACTCTCCTACTCAAAAGGGGTACAAATGTTTCCATCCTCCTACTAAGAGGGTTTCATTACCATGGATGTCACGTTTCGTGAAATTGAGGCATATTATCCTTTCCCGGGTACCTCACATTCTTTGCCCTCCTTGTCTTTGCCTTCACCTTCTCTACCTCTGTCTCTCTGTCCTTCATATCCCTCACTTCAGGGGGAGCTTCTACCATCGGAAGTGAGTGATATTCATGTTCATACTACTATTCCTCCCACTGCTCCTACTTTGCAAGTGTACACTCGGCGGATAAAGAGGCCCAACGACACACTTGACCTGCTAGCAGAACAATCATTGGACCCGGACTCAGGGCCTTCTGAGCTTCCAATTGCTCTCCGCAAAGGTATCTGGTCCTGCACTCAACACCCCCTTTCTAATTATGTTTCTTATGACTCATTCTCCACATCCCATAAGACCTTTGTGTCTTCCCTTGCGTCCATATCCATACCAACATCTTGGCAGAGTGCCATGGAGATTCCCGTGTGGAGAGAAACAATGTGATGTAGGGTAGGCTGTGGGGTGAACTCCTAAAACACCTGCTAGTGACGTGGGGGGTGGACTCACCCTAACCAATGACTATATGCGAGATGAAATTAATCAGGCGTTAAATTAATTTAAGCAACAAGTCAACATATAAATCATTACATTCATTCTGAGCAAGAGAAACGATTTCTATTCAGCAATTTAGGCAATAGCGTTCCTCCGCACGGAGGGCTAATTTAAGCGCGCGGCGAATAAAGCGTCCTGCAAGGCAAGATATTCACAGGCGAATACAACGTGCTATAATTCCGTCGATCACAAGATCCACAACGTGCACAACATATATTAAACCATCAACAATAAAATCCACATAAACAAGTACAAAGTGCTGAATTAAAATTTGGGCTGCAGGAAATATACGTAGATCTGAAATTTCGGAGGCTTGGATGGACTTCCGGGTGGTGTTGAGACGAGATCGGGCAAGGGGGAAGGTGGATCCACGTGGGGGAATGAAAGGGCTGCTGTTTGGGGGGTGGAGGAGGGCTGTTTGGGGTTGCCGGACTGGTTCCGGCGGGATCCAGCCCGATCTGGACAGATCTGGTCGGATCTGTCCAGATCCGGTGAGGGCTGAATATGTGGCTGGTGGGGCTGAGTTTGGTGGCTGTGGAGGGGAAGGTAAGGGGCAGCGGTAGGGGGGATTGGATGGTGGTATGCAGGGCGGTGGGGAAGGGCTCAGGCAGCCCAAATCTGGGCGGAAAAGGTTCAGGCGGCGGACTGGCGGAGGGAGGCTGGCTGATTCAGGCAGTGGGCTGGCGGGGGATGGCGGGCTGGTTCAGGCGGCTGACTGGTTCAGGCGGAGAACCAGTTGGGGCTGGCGGGTTGGATGGGGAAGAGGAGAAGGGAGGGGGGAAAAACAAAGGAACTTACCCGAGGCGTCGGCACCAAGGGGCTCCACGGCGTCGGCACCGCGGAATGATCACCGGAAGGAAGGAAGAAAACCTTTTCCAAACTTCAGCAATGATAATTCCTGCAGCCCTCCTATTCTATTTATAAGAAAGCCAAGCTAGGGCAACCGAAATCGACGGCTATGATTGGCCGGCGGTTCCGTCCCCAAAACTCTATAAAATAATATCTGAAATAAAAAGTGCTATATATGAAAATGAATCTAAACGACGAGCCGGACGCATCCACGGTAAAGGATCGCCGGTTCGATCAAGTCCGTCGGCGCGAATATACGAAGGTGGGATCCGCCTTGCGCCGAAGTGCGCCCGATGGTCCCCCATCAACTCCCCCCGACTGAAAAGCCTTCATCTCCGATGAATGGAGATGGTCGTACTGTAGTCGAAGCCCGGGGGCGAGTCGATCAAGCTCAGCTGCAATAACCCAAGTATCGTCGGATGAAGAATGTCCAAGCCAGCGAACCAAGTAGCGGCACACGGGTCTGTCAGTGGAAGGGACGGACTCATGTGCAATGATCTCTGTAATCTGCTCGACCCTCAGCTCTCGGGAGAAGTGGTCCGGTGATGGTGGTGGTGCCACAGGTGAAGCCACTGGTGGTGAACTCCAGGGGGAGTGGGAGTCAAGGGGAGGCTGGGTGGTGGGAGAACGGGGTGGTGGTAGAGGCTCGGGAGGGCCGCCAAGGTAGGGATCGGGGTACTCGTGGGGTGGAAAGTAAGGTGTCAGGTCCTCAATATTGAACACAGGGTGGATACCCATGCTCGCAGGAATGTCCAGCTCGTAAGCATTCAACCCGATCCGCCTCAAAACAGTGTAGGGCCCAATTCGCCTGGCGCTCAGTTTCTTAGCAGGCCCCTGAGGGAGCCGCTCCGCACGAACTCGCACCATCACCTGTTCGCCAACCAGAAAATGTTTCTCCCGCCTATGTCTGTCTGCCAGTTCTTTATAATGTTCGTTGCTTAAATTGATTTTACGCCTGATAGACTCTTGCAACTCATGCAAATGACGTGTGAAGGACTCGGCAGACTCACTAGGACGTGACTCAGTCGGGACTGGTATAAGATCAATAGGCTTCCTAGGGTCATAACCTGACACTACCTGAAATGGGCTCAGACCGGTCGACCTATTGATGAAACTATTGTATGCAAACTCAGCTATAGGGAGCACGGAGTCCCAGCTAGACGCATGCTCACCAACCAGACACCTCAGCAGGTTACCTAAACTTCTATTTATCACCTCAGTCTGACCGTCCGTCTGAGGGTGGTATGCGGAAGAGAACTTAAGTGTGGTCCCCGTCTTCCGCCATAACGTCTTCCAAAAGTAACTAACGAACCGCACATCCCGATCGGACACAATGGACTTTGGGAGACCGTGTAATCGAAAGACCTCGCTCATAAATAAGGCCGCGACGCGGGGGGCATCGGCGGTCTGACTACACGCAATAAAGTGCGTCATCTTAGAGAATCGGTCGACCACAACAAAAATAGAATCATGCTTCCGCAGGGTGCGCGGAAGTCCCAACACGAAGTCCATACTAATGTCCTCCCAAGGACGATGGGGAACGGGTAAAGGAGTGTATAGACCCGTGTTCTGCTTTGTTCCCTTGGCCGTTTGGCACACACGGCAGTGTCGAACGATACGAGCCACATCTCTCTTCAGACTCGGCCAATAGAAACGATCTTCTACTATAGCAATCGATTTATCTCGCCCAAAATGGCCGGCGGCACCCCCGGCGTGTAGTTCCCAAACTAAATAGTCACGATATGAGGTATTGGGCACACACAAGCGGGAGCCCCGGAACAAATACCTATCAATGATCTGAAACCCCTCAACAGGATCTGGAGGGTCCCTCGATAACGCGGTGTAAGTCTCAGCAAAATCTGGACAAGTGGGGTAGTCCAAAATCACCCTCTCGAAACCATCCACCTGGGCCCTCAATGTGTGAAGTAGAGAGACTCGACGACTGAGTGCGTCGGCGGGTTTGTTCTCAACACCGACGCGATGTTTGAGAACGTAGTGGAAATCCTGTAAATACTCTACCCACTTCGCATGGCGATGACTCAGCTTCCTCTGGGAGTCGAGGTAGCGCAGGGCCTGGTGATCCGAATATAGCACAAACTCCCGGGGAAGGAGGTAGTGTCTCCAATACCGCAACGACTGGACAATAGCATAAAATTCTCTATCGTAATTCGAGTATTTTTACTTGGCTTCATTCAGTTTCTCACTAAAGTAAGAAACCGGGTGTCCCTCTTGACTTAACACTCCTCCAATACCCACACCCGATGCATCGCACGCGACCTCGAAGGCCCTACTAAAATCGGGGAGTCGCAGAACGGGGGCGGACGTCAGCTTGTCCTTAATTTCTTCAAATGCTCGAGTGGCCGCGGCGGTCCACTGGAAATCTCCCTTACGCAGGCAGCTAGTAAAGGGGGCCATGATCGAGCTAAAACCCCTAACAAATCTCCTATAAAAGGTAGTCAGTCCATGAAAGCTACGAGCCTCATGAATGGTCGAAGGTACGGGCCACTCACGGATGGACTGGACCTTCTCAGGGTCAACTGACACGCCTGAGGAGGAGATAATAAATCCCAAGAAGTGGACGGACTCCGATAGGAAGGAGCACTTCTTCAGATTGATAAACAGCTTCTCCTTTCGGAGAATATCGAATAGGAGCCTCAAGTGCTCAAGGTGATCAGGTTCAGTGTGGCTATAGATCAGAATGTCGTCAAAGTAAACGACTAGGAATTTGCCCATATAGGGCCGCAGAACCTGGGTCATGACTCGCATGAATGTACTCGGTGCATTCGAAAGCCCAAATGGCATGACCAACCACTCATACAAACCGTCTTTCGTCTTGAACGCCGTCTTCCATTCGTCTCCCTCGCGGACCCTAATCTGGTGGTACCCGCTTCGGAGATCGATCTTCGAGAAGATCTGAGCTCCGGACATCGTGTCTAATAGGTCATCCAGACGAGGGATCGGGAAACGATACTTCACAGTAATCTTGTTGATAGCTCTACTATCAATGCACATGCGCCAACTGCCGTCCTTCTTAGGGGTAAGAAGGGCGGGGACGGCACACGGACTCAAGCTCTCGCGGATAAACTGCTTCCGAAGAAGCTCATCAACCTGCCTCTTGAGCTCAGCGTGCTCGACGGGATTCATGCGATAATGTGGCAGATTGGGGAGCGAGGCCCCCGGGACTAAGTCTATAGCGTGCTGGATGTCCCGCAGAGGGGGTAACTCATCAGGGAGCTCCTCTGGCATAATGTCCGCAAACTCACCTAGTAACGATCGCACGGCAGGGGAAACCTCAGGTGTAGGGCAATCAGAAGTCATAGTGGCTGCCACTACATACATGATACCAGCATCAGTGCTATCTCTCAGAAACTCACTACGCCTCAGGATATGCACGGGTCTCGAAGTAATCGTGCTAGTGGACGGCTCGACCCGGCCCTTAGGCCTCTCTCTGGGCTGGGTGGGGGATAAAGTGATCTTCCGCCCCTTATCATAGAAGACACACGTGTTCGATCGACCGAAGCACGTGACATCGCGATCAAATAACCAAGGGCGGCCCAGCAGGACGTGGGCGACATCCATAGGGATGACATCGCACCAAACTCGGTTCTCAAAAGATGTTATGGTGATCGGAACGAGACAGCGCTGGGTAACCTGGATCGCGGTCTTGTCGACCCAAACTACACGATAGGGGTGGGGGTGAGGCTCCGCCTTCACCTGCATGCGGTCTAGACCCTTCTGGGCCACAATATTCACACAGCTCCCACTATCGATAGCTAATTTGCAGGGACCGCCTGCACTCGGGAAATATGTGTAGAAAATGGTAGTGCGACGCCAATCCTCATCGGCTCGTGGGGTATGCAGAAAGCGCCTGACCACTCCCACCTCTAACGACCGCTCAGCGTCGCTCTCCCAGCCCTCCTCAACGGTGGCAGTGACCTCCTCAGTAATCTCCACATCTCCCTCTAAATCGGGCTCCTCATCCTCAATCAACAGACTACGTGTGGGGCAGTGGGCCACCACGTGTCCTCTACTTCCGCACCTAAAACACTGTATACCCCCAGGCCTCTGGCCCTCGGTAGCGACAGCCTTCCCCTTCAAGTCAGGAGTGACTCGGGGGGATGAGGTGGCTGCAGCAGTCTGGGCAGGAGCGGGCTTCCTAAACGTTGATGAATCCGTCCGGGAAGGAAACTGCTTCGTACTAGGGGCGCGAAGGTATTGCTCATACTCTAGAGCGAGCTGGAATATCTGATCTACAGTCTCCAAGCGATGGGGAATCAGCTCTCTCCGGAGATCCGAGCGGAGGCCGGCCTTGAATCGAGAGGCGGTGGCAATAGGCTCCTCCGAAATATCGCTCCTAACAACTAGCTCGTCGAATCGAGCCATATACTCAGCTACGGAAAGCGACCCCTGACATAAGCTCTGCAGCTGATCAAGTAGCTGGTCACGGTAGGAGGCAGGGAGGTATTTATCCCTAAGCCTCTCCTTCATGTCATCCCATCTGGTGATGGGGTAGTAACCGTCACGCTCTAGGGCTCGCTCAACACTAATCCAATACACCTTAGCCTGTCTGATTAATTTCATCTTGGCGAACCGGACACAACGATCATCACTCATATCGTACCAATCAAAATAATGATCCATGTCCAGGAGCCAATCACTAAAGGCCTTTGGATCCAGGCGACCATCGAATGTCGGGGCATCGAGGCGAATCCTACGGGTGATGTCAAAACCGCGATCACCTCTCCGCGGGTCAGGATACTCATCAGGATCGTCGTCCCGGTCATAGTCGTGCCGAGCGGGCGGGGGTCCGCGCTCACGTCGACCCGGCGGGTAATACTCGTCTCGACGATGGTCACGGCGACCGTGTGGAGGGACATGGTCCCTCAGGCCAGGATGACGTGGCATGCGGTAATCTTCCCGTGGGGGCGGGGGTCGGCCACGTGCTGGCTCAGGATTCCGCCATGCAGGCGGGGTGGGGACTCTCACGGGGACCTCACGGTGGTAGCGGTCTGCCGGTGGCGGATCATCTCTGACCCGCTGCCCGCGACGCGGAGACTCTCCCGGGTCACCCGCGATCTCATCGTCATGAAGGGAGGGAGTATCTCTAGCGTGCTCTATCAGATCTAGACGACGAGTCACCGCGGCGATATCGTGACGCACATTCTCGAACTGGGTACCCATTGCGTCAAAACGTTCTAGAATAAGACGCTGGAAGTCGGTGGTAGCGGTCCTCGAATTCGAGCCCGCTGCCCGGTCATTGGTGACTGGAGGATCTACCATGCTTCTAAAGGCCCTACCACTACGGAGCATGCACAATGGCCCAAACTTGGGCTCTGATACCAACTGATGTAGGGTAGGCTGTGGGGTGAACTCCTAAAACACCTGCTAGTGACGTGGGGGGTGGACTCACCCTAACCAATGACTATATGCGAGATGAAATTAATCAGGCGTTAAATTAATTTAAGCAACAAGTCAACATATAAATCATTACATTCATTCTGAGCAAGAGAAACGATTTCTATTCAGCAATTTAGGCAATATCGTTCCTCCGCACGGAGGGCTAATTTAAGCGCGCGGCGAATAAAGCGTCCTGCAAGGCAAGAGATTCACAGGCGAATACAACGTGCTATAATTCCGTCGATCACAAGATCCACAACGTGCACAACATATATTAAACCATCAACAATAAAATCCACATAAACAAGTAAAAAGTGCTGAATTAAAATTCGGGCTGCAGGAAATATACGTAGATCTGAAATTTCGGAGGCTTGGATGGACTTCCGGGTGGTGTTGAGACGAGATCGGACAAGGGGGAAGGTGGATCCACGTGGGGGAATGAAAGGGCTGCTGTTTGGGGGGTGGAGGAGGGCTGTTTGGGGTTGCCGGACTGGTTCCTGCGGGATCCAGCCCGATCTGGACAGATCTGGTCGGATCTGTCCAGAGTCGGTGAGGGCTGAATATGTGGCTGGTGGGGCTGAGTTTGGTGGCTGTGGAGGGGAAGGTAAGGGGCAGCGGTAGGGGGGATTGGATGGTGGTATGCAGGGCGGTGGGGAAGGGCTCAGGCAGCCCAAATCTGGGCGGAAAAGGTTCAGGCGGCGGACTGGCGGAGGGCGGCTGGCTGATTCAGGCGGTGGGCTGGCGGGGGATGGCGGGCTGGTTCAGGCGGCTGACTGGTTCAGGCGGAGTACCAGTTGGGGCTGGCGGGTTGGATGGGGAAGAGGAGAAGGGAGGGGGGGAAAACAAAGGAACTTACCCGAGGCGTCGGCACCAAGGGGCTCCACGGCGTCGGCACCGCTTAATGATCACCGGAAGGAAGGAAGAAAACCTTTTCCAAACTTCAGCAATGATAATTCCTGCAGCCCTCCTATTCTATTTATAAGAAAGCCAAGCTAGGGCAACCGAAATCGACGGCTATGATTGGCCGGCGGTTTCGTCCCCAAAACTCTATAAAATAATATCTGAAATACAAAGTGCTATATATGAAAATGAATCTAAACGACGAGCCGGACGCATCCACGGTAACGGATCGCCGGTTCGATCAAGTCCGTCGGCGCGAATATACGAAGGTGGGATCCGCCTTGCGCCGAAGTGCGCCCGATGGTCCCCCATCACAATGTTTGAGGAAATGACTGCTCTTGAAAAGAACAACACATGAGATTTAGTGTCTCTTATCCTGGGAAGAAATCGGTTGGGTGCAAATGGGTGTTCACAGTAAACAAAATTCTCAGGGTAAGGTTGAAAGGTGTAAAGTAAGGTTGGTGACAAGAGGGTACACTCAAACTCTTGGAATTGACTATCAGGAAACATTTGCTTCTGTAGAAAAGATGAACACTATCAGAGTCCTTTTATCCTGTGCTGCTTGTAAAGGGTGGGACCTTTGGCAACTTGATGTAAAAAACACCTTTCTCCATGGAAATCTGGATGAGGAAGTTTATATGTCTCTCCCACCAGGCCTTACTCATAAAACTTCAGTGGGACACACCTGCAAGTTAGAAAGCCCTATATGAACTGAAACAGTCTCCAAGAGCTTGGTTTGGGAGATTTCACAAAGTCATGTTGTCTTTTGGGTATCACCAGGGCAATGTCGATCACTCTGTTCATCAAGCATAGGACCGGTAAACTTACAGTTCTTATTGTTTATGTTGATGACATTGTCATCACAGGTGATGATGTGGAAGAAATCAAGCTTCTAAAACAAAAGTTGGCTTCTGAGTTTGAGGTCAAGTACTTGGGTGCTCTCAAATATTTCTTGGGAATTGAAGTGGCAAGGTCCAAGCATGAGATCTTTATCTCTCAGAGGAAGTATACCCTGGATCTTCTTGAGAAGACTGGAATGAGTGGCTGCCGACCAGCGGACACTCCAATTAAAGCGAACCACAAAATGAGTCGTGATGATGGTAAGGAGATTGAAAATATTCCTGAATTCCAGAGGCTTGTATGGAGACTGATCTACCTTGCCCATTCCCATCCAGATATAGCTTATGTTGTGAGTGTTATCAGCCAATTTATACACGCTCTGAAAACTCGTCTTGATGATGCTGCCAACAGAATCCCCGGATATCTCAAGTCCTCACCTGGGAGTGGAATATTGTTTTCCCCCAATTCGGCTTTAAAAATTGAGGTCTACACCGATGTTGATTTGGTCGGTTTTGTCGACGATCGACGATCTACCTCATGGTATTGTTCTCTTGTTGATGGAAATCTTGTCACCTGGAGGAATAAAAAACAACAGGTCGTAGCGAGATCAAGTGCTAAAGCAGAGTTTTGGGCTATGGCTCATGGTGTTTGTGAAGGTCTATGATTGCGGTCGTTGCTAAGTGACTTGGGTCTCTCTAAAGATGAGCCTATACGGTTGTACTGTGATAACCGAATACATATATGAACTTTTACTAATAATAAGATGTGATATATATATATACTTAATACAAAGAAATTCTTTTGTCATACCGTGTAATCCTGTCTGACCCTCAAAGCAATCCTAGACGTTCATCGCATTGGGTATAGTATTTTTTTAAAATGACGTTGAGATTTGAACTCTTAACCTACAACATTAATACAATACACCTAACCAACCAAACCAAACAGTTTTTATGTAATAAACACAGCTTTATGATATATATAGGTATACAATTATATATATATATATAATTTAAATTGTATTTTATATAATTTCATAATATTATGAGTGACATTATACGGGGGAACATCGTGCCACCGTGACAGTACCCCAGTGTCGCAGTGCGGCTTCGCTCACACTCCCAAAGTTCAGTATGCTGGCTGGCGGTCAATCTTCTAATATGCTACGAGAGAGTGAGTGGAGGGAGCATTGTCGCGCCGCAACACCGTCATGATTGGGGTACTGGCACGGTGGCACGGGGTTCCCCTCATGCAATGTCACTCGTGTGTGTGTGTATAAATATATATATATATAGTTGCAGATGTCGGATGTCAGGGACACGTCGGTTTGGGTTTTCAAGGTGGTTTTTCTATACCGGGGGATATACAACGACAACAACAACAACAGAACTCATGTAGTCCCCAATCATTGGGGGTATGGGCAGGGGAAGATTGGAAACAGACCTAACTTTTGGCACTATGCACAAAGTGGCTTCTCTCAGAGGAGAAAGACCTAACCTTGACAATAAATGCACAAAGTGACTGCTCACAGATACCACTAAAATAGTGGCCCCCTATACCGTCACATTTGTTGCGGAATCATGCCCTCAAATCAAGGTCAAAGACATCAGAGAGGGCAGACCCAAGAATCCATTTTGATTTATGTGCACATAACCATGTTTCCTTCATTCAGCATCCAGAGCATTGGCCCTGCACATTTCTATACTGAGGGATATATCAGAGATATTTCATATATCGAGTTTTAATATTTAATTAATTATATGTGTAATTAAATATTATTTTTTATACATTTTAGATTACTAATTATTTTACAATCTATTGAACTTCTAAATATTAAAAGCTATATGTAACATACAATACTTTAATGAGAAAAAATTTATAAAACTAGTAATTTAAACTTTAAGAAATTTGCAACTATATTTTATTTTTATGAGATCAAATTTAAAAAAATTAAATTTCAAACATATTTCATTCTTTATCACTTATTGACTCATCTATAGTCAGCAGAGTAGATAAAATATGATCTTCATCGGATGAACCCTCTAAATTTGCCTCATCCATCTCAGATATTCTCTTTTTCCTTTCTTTGATAATTAATTGTAACTTCTTTGCTTGTAGCTAGTCTTGGAGACCTTTCATCATGGTCAGCCTTGATTATATTGTCAATTTGTGCCCATGTTAGCCTCTCTCCAGAAAAGATTTCATCATCGTCATCTTCATTTTCATCCTCAGGATCAACATTCACCACTCACTCTTGTACCTTCCAGAATCAACATTCTTAGTTGCCAATGGATCTAGTCTCTGAATATTTCAACTTCAGTAAAGCATTGAACTTTACAAATATTAGATCGTTCAATCTTTTACCATCAAATTTATTCATCTTCTTAGAATGTATCTACAAAGTTTTTAAAAATATTAAATAATGCATACAATCATATAATAAGATTTTTATGTTTAACTAAATAACTAAATTATTGCACACAATCTCGAAAGTGCTTCATTTTCTCTCACTGGCAGAGGATGAAGTAGTCAGACTTAAAATCTTTATGCCATAGTTTTAAGGTGCGGCGTATCAGCACCGTTAAGCGTCCACCAATGTACTGTGAAAATTAAAATGTCAACACAATTCATATATACATAATACATCATTAAAAATTAAAATTAATAAATATCTTTATACTATAAGGAAAGAGTTAAGTACCCTATGGTGTAACATTTTATTCCAGTTATACCCTTATAAAAACGGTTTTGATTAGCTAAATTGAGGGTACTTTGGTCTTTTGGTCAGTTCAACACTTAATTAATACACACCGTCACTGTTCACGCCTCTTAAAATCCCGATACCTGTGTTCTTCTGTGCCCCGATATCGAAAAGGGCTTCTCCTCCTCCCGTCGCGCATTGCACTGTTCCCGCTCGATCTTCACCGCGCCTTCCCGCTCGATCGCAGCAATGGGCGCCTCGACAGGTTAGGTCTTCTTCCTCCTAATCTTTATACTATAAGGAAAGAGTTAAGTACCCTATGGTGTAACATTTTATTCCAGTTATACCCTTATAAAAACGGTTTTGATTAGCTAAATTGAGGGTACTTTGGTCTTTTGGTCAGTTCAACACTTAATTAATACACACCGTCACTGTTCACGCCTCTAAAAATCCCGATACCTGTGTTCTTTTGTGCCCCGATATCGAAAAGGGCTTCTCCTCCTCCCGTCGCGCATTGCACTGTTCCCGCTCGATCTTCACCGCGCCTTCCCGCTCGATCGCAGCAATGGGCGCCTCGGCAGGTTAGGTCTTCTTCCTCCTAAACGAGCGATGGTTAGGTCTTCCTAAACGCTCTGCTTGGCTTCTTCCTCCCCATCGCAGCGATTGGCGTGAGTCGCTAACTCGCGAAGATGGCCGCTGCTCTCTCGAGTCCTTCTCTCTCCCAGCCTCCCAGTTGGGAGCATCTGGAATCTCTGGTAGCAAGCGTCTTGGATCGCAAGCAAACAAATCCTAGCAATCTGGCTTTCTCTCGATCTAATTCCCTCAATCGCTCACGTTCATTTTGATTCTTCTCCAGCCCCATCTCGAGCTTTTTGGGTTGCAGGTTACGTTTTCTAGCCTTTGTTTTTCTCCTTCCCAGCTCTGTATATGTGATTTCGCCCAACTGTGTTCCCTGAATCAAGAGATTTTGTCAGATTGTGCAATCTGAAGGATTCACCTAGATATGGTCTTGATGTTTACCCTTCTAAGTCATGAATGTCGCTAGGCAATCTCTGTTGAAGTTAATCTTGATATTCCTGTTGTGTAAATGTTTCTTCCTAAGGGCTCTTAGGAAGAATCCAAAATGATCTGCTTCTACCTCACTACTTAGTTTATTCCTGTTGTTTGTTTACGATTTTGGCAAGTCGAAGAGGATCATTTTAGCACGAAGAGGATCATTTTGGCATTGCCAAGTGTTATAATATAGGCTTCTTTCAGCATATGAAATAAAGTTTCAATGTGCGCTTAGACCATTTGTGTGATCCGATTCATAATTAGATTTCTCTGTTTAAATCTGAGTCTCTATATGTGTCTATTCAATTTTTGATAACTGCAGGCACGTGTATTGTTAAAACATCGTAATAGCCTATCAAACTGCACTCTATCTTGGTTAATAATTGATCGGATAGCTATAATTGTGCATGCAGAAGCTGAACAGTTTATGTAAAGCGACAGCTTCCTGTAGGTGCAATGCTCACTGCAGGCAGGGAATTTCTTCTTCTGCATTAATATTTCAATCAAACCATGTTTTTTAGGGGTAATTTATATTCAGGTTTACCTTGCAGCCTCTCGCAAAAATTAGATGCAGCCAAGGTAATTTCTTAGATGAATTTTAGCAATGAACATAAGATGTTGTAGGTGCAAAGATGTAAACTGCAACCTACATGTTTTGAAATTAGCACTCTATCAGTTTGTATTGGTGTCCAGAATTTGAATTTTATTTTCAAGTTGATAGAATTGATATCAGTTTGTATCGGTGTCCGATAGTTTATAAATCTGGGTATATATTGATTGCATGCATATTGACTGTCTTCAGTCTTAATGTAATGGGTTTCCTCTGGGCTTAGGACGCATTAAATTAGTGAACTTCCCTGTACAAGCAGTTCCTGCATGGAATATAAGAAATACCATGGTTTACTGCAATATTTGGAAATTAGGAAGTAGTCAGTTTTTTGAATGATGAGTTCGTCTCCATGAAATTCTATAAATCAAAGCATACAATTCGATCTTCCAAAACTATTTATAAGCTTAGAATGCAGATTTATAATAGATAAATGATCTCAACCTTTCATTGTTAAATGATTTTGCCTTTATATTTTATACTCCATTTTGCTTCTGATCAACCGTTTCTGGTTTTATATTCGTCTTTCTGCAGAAAAAAATGGATAATAATAGTTAATAGGAAGATTGGACATAAAAAGTATTTCTGAGGAATTTTAGATGAAGGCAATTTTATCAGAAGACTGAAATGCGGGGATTTTGGCTGATGTTTACACATTTTTAATTGTTTATTTGGGTGCAGGGTGGGCTCTGTGGAGAATTAGGGATGGCGTAAAAGTTCATCTCAGTTCATGGCAATCCATTTCATTACAACTTCCGTGCTCGCGTCCGCCGAATCTCGCTTCACTCGACCATCACACACCTCTAAGGCCCGTAAACATCAGGTTACATGGCATTTTCTATTATTTCTTGGTTTGCATTTCTCAATTTCATTGCATCTCTTTGTTTTATTTTTGTTTGTCTTAGGCTCCGTTTGGGGGGACTTATTTTCACCAGTCAAGCGGTTACGACCTCATGAACCGGACCTTAATTACGGTCCAGTTCATGCGGTCGTCACCGCTTGATCGGTGAAAATAAGCCCCCCCCCCCCCCCAACAGAGCCTTAATGATATTCCAGTTACACATTCTCATATTTCAATAATTCACAACAATAACAAATTTCTGGATTGGGTCATGAAGGATGTGTTAAAAACTAATTGATTTCGCCATATTTGATATCCCAAAGCTGGCCCCCGACGAATATTGCCGCACATGACCAATGTTGCCACCAACGATCAATGTCGCCCCCATGACCAGAGTTGCCACTGGGGGCAGGCGAAGCCCGCCAATGCGAGCCGTGTATTGTTGCGCGGGGCACGGGGCCCCCCCGTGCACTGTTCAGGTTTAAGCTGATGTTTGAGAAATCAACTGCTTTTTTCAGGTTTAAGCTTTGTTCATGTCTGGGTTGATTGTTCATACACCATGCTTCGGTTTAAGCTTTGCTTCGATTGATTGTTCATATACCATGCTTTGTTCATGTCTGGGTTATTTTGCTCCCTTATACATCATGCTTTGTCCTTATTCATTAATATGGGTCTGTTATAAAAATGGTTGATTGTAAACTATCTATCATTATTCATTAATATGGGTCGTCCACGACCAATGTCGCCCGCCCACGACCAATGTCACTGCCCACGGTCAATGACGCCTCTCATGACTAATGTTGCCCCCAAGACCAATGATGCCGCCCATGACATATGTCGCGCCCACGACAAATATCGCTCCCATGACAAATGTCGTGCCCACGACAAATGTCGCCACCACGACGAATGTTGCCCCCACGACAAATGTTGATTCGGTTAAATGTAGCCCTCATGCCGAATGTCACCAGAACGATTAATGTCGCCCCCACGACGAATGTTGCCCACATGACGAATGTCGCCCCCACGACGAATGTCGCCCCCACGACGAATGTCGCCACCATGACATATGATGCCCTCACGAGAAATGTTGCCCCCACGACAAATGTTGCCCCCACGACAAATGTCGCCCCCTCGACAAATATCACACCCATGATGAATGTCGCCCCTCCCAACAAATGCCGCACTCACGACGAATGTCACCCCCACGACAAATGACGCCCCCATAACAATTATCACCCCCACGACAAATGTTGCCCCGCACGAGGTCCCCCGTGCACGACTCAGCCAATGTCGCCGCCGCCAACCAATGTCGCTATCCAGGACCAAAGTCGCTTCCCAGGACCAATGTCGCCGTCCACGATCAATGTGGCCCCCTAAGGCCAATGTTGCCCTCACGACAAATGTCGTCCCCGACCAATGTCGCTGCCCCCGACGAATGTCGTGCCCCTGACCAATGTCGTCACCCTCGACAAATGTCGCCGCCATGATAAATGACTCCCTTCACGACCAATGTCGCCCCCATAACAAATGTCCACCATCACGTCAAATGATGCCCATGACAAATTTTGTTCCCATAACAAATGTCGCTCCCTCGACAAATGTCGCTCACTCGACAAATGTCGCTCCCACGACAAATGTTGCCCGCACGGGGTCCCCCGTGCACGACTGCTTGTATATATATAAATGTACCTTGATTTAAGTTGGGAATTTATAGTTATCTCTTTGTCATGTCTTTACCAATAAATCTTTTTTGTATTGGTAAACATCAAGCTCAGCACTGATGTGATCTTGTGTCAAATGATCTTTCCTATATATCCTTGAGAGACAATCGACAAAATCACTCATAAACTTTCTATCAGCCTCAATATCCACTCGAAGGGAAGAATAAAAATAGGGGTTTAAGTAATAACCTGCAAGGTGCAGAGGGATGCTCAATATACACTCGACGGGAATAATAAAAATACGGGTTTAAGTAATAACCTGTAAGGTGTAGAGGGTTGATCATCTTCTTCTCCCATCTGCTATAATCAACTTTCATATAGGAAGATATTTGTTCTTTTGGTGATTGAGAACAGCATCAACCTCTTCCCTAACTTTTTTTATATCCTCGTATAACCATCTCATGGAAGGTGTACCCCATCGATTTTTCTCAAAATCTTCACAAATGGTTTGAATATACCAACAGTCGGTTCAGCATTTGCCCAAAATCTATCGTGCATCACTATCATTGCAACTTACCATACAACAACAACACTCAAGTCTTTATCCCTCTATAATGAGGTCGGCTATCATAAGGGTGACTAAATTTTACGTTGGCCGTCTACCTAACACAACCCTCATCATTGCAGCGTACTATATGCAAAATAAATTAGTAAGAAAATACTATAAAGCGTTAGTTGCAAACACATTTTAAATGAAATGAATAAAGATGCAATAGTTTTGTTTGCTTTCCCCCGACACTACTGACCAATTTTGTTGCAACCCACTTTGCAGATGTGAACAGGCCCCTCAATTGATTCTTCTTCTCTAAAATAATATCTAGAGATAGAAACGTTATAACAAATCTAGTCACACTTAGCCAAATAAGCTCATGAGAGTCTCAGTCCTTTGTTGACTCTCTAAACATGTCGAGAGAGATGGTGGGACCATAAATGAAGATAAAGAATTGGCGGCCCATGGAGATATCACTATTTATTGGCTTCAGTTTTTCTATATCTTGTAACAATAACTTAATAGTGAGTTGCACTACTAGTCCAAAAAGCTTAGGCCTTTTCAAAGCCATAAACTGTGCTACAACCATATTATTAGACGTGTTATCTGTCACAATATTCACGATACTGTCCTCTCTTGGAGGGCTATCAATCACCTCATCCAAGAAGTCAAAAATGAACTTTTCATCATGTGTGGAGGAGGAGACATTCTTCGAAAATCAGAATGTCACTCCAGAACTACAATGTATCATTATGTTCTTCACACTTCTACCCTTCTGATCTGTCCACGCATCGGTCATGATAGTGCAGCTATTCAATTTGCAGGTCTGTGTAAATGCGCTTAACATATCCTTCGTCCTCTCAACTTCCGTTCGCAAAAAATTGTCTCTCAACTCATAAAATGTTGGGATCTTCATCCCAGGTACGCGTAACCCAATGGCATGAGCCATCTGCTGGAAGGAGGACTTACATATGACATTAAACGGGATCCCGTTTCATATGACCATCTACCTATGTACACGACAGCGTCATCTCTGGCTTTTTTTTGCACGTACTCTCTATCGTGCTCTGTTGAGAATCTTTTCTCATGCTAGACTCAGTAGCTGAATGAATAAATTGGTTCATTGGATCCTTGGAACCTGTGCTCTTACGTATGACAGTCTCCTCTAGTTCATCATATGGACTCCAACAACCACCTCATTCAAGGTTGTTTGTAGCTTTGCACTCTTAGCTCTATTACTCTCTAAGTTTGAGTTTAGGGCCGACTCCACCTTCGCTTAACGTCGGCGGGAACCTGAGGACATGACTTTAACATTACCCTTCCACCCAGCCAAGTGTTGCTTGAAACGTATAATTCAACCATTCACTGTTTGCTTGCAGTAGTTGCATTTGATTCAGTTGGTGTCGTTTTTAACCAACTTCTCACCAAATGCTCAGAACAGATCTCTACCGGTTGGTACCAATGATACGTGTACCTCACATGATCCAGCAGAAGAAGTCATTTTAAGGAATATGGAATGAAAGCAATATTAGTTAGATGAAATAAAATAACATAACTACATTACGGAAGAAAATATTAGTTGAAAAAAATCAACATCTCAAAAGCTTCGTAACTTCATTAAATCGTTAGATCTTCAGTCATATTTTATATTATCCAGACAATATTTTATTTATCCAACAACATTTTGCATCATCAATAGTATACTAGTAAATAAAGTTATAACTATCATTCAATGTATCCAACAAAAGGAACAAAGCAGCAAGGCAACTAAATATAGGCACAAAGGTTCCCACAATTTATTTATCAAAAAGGCACAAAGCATCCCGCATTTTATTTATCAAAAGGCACAAAGAAGCAAGACAACTAAAAATAGAGTTGTATATACATGCATCATCGATTGCAAAATGAAGTTGGATAAATAATTAGTAATATGGGTACTTCAAATCATTTGTTGACTAATATCATCATAAACGAGTCAAAAAAAAAATCAAACAGCAAGACCAATAAGGCATCGCCCACTAAGGCAGCAGGGAACAACCAATAAGGCAGCAACCCACAAGGAGCAGACCAATATGGCAACAACCAGCAAGACAGCCACCATGTTACACAACCAACAAGGCAGCCGATAAATAGGGCAACGGGGAGCAAGGCGGCAGGGCAACCAGCCAATAAGGCAGCAGAGAGCACTGCAACAAGGTAGCACGATAACAGCCATTAGCGCAGTAGGGCAACAACCAGTACGACAACCACAACCAGCAAGGCAACCAACAAAGCACCAAAATACTAAAAATGCAGAGCGAGAGAATGAGAGGGGGAGGTAGGGAGAAGAATGCACCAGACAAGAGAGTGTCGAGATCGAAAGCACCAACGGATAGACGAGAGCCCGCAAGATTGAGAGCACTACAGAGAAGAGAGAACAACCAGAGTGAGAGTACCAACGAGCTAGAGTGCTGAGAGCGCGAGACCACAACCAATCCAAGAGCACCAACGAGCAGGGAGAAAGAACCAGAGAGCTAGAGTGTCGAGAGCACGCGAGAGAGATAATAACCAACGAGTGCAAGAGAGGCAGAGCACCAGGGGAGAGCGTGAGCGAGAGCATCAGCAGAGAGCATGAGGGAGAGCTAGGGCAGGAGCGGCGTGAAATGAACCGCGCGGGTGGGGGGGATAATAAAAAGAGAGCGATTGCAAAATATAAAAAAAGTATTAAAAATGATATATAACAGTTTTTTAGGACTGATATATCTGTCCGTTTTTTTAAAACCGATGTAAACAAAATTTAACACGATTTCGTGTCGTTTTAGATCCCAAACTTCATGTCAGCTGACATGTCGAGCATGTCGGTCGATATCCACAACACTGTTATATATACGAGTGGCGGTGCACGTGAGGCTCCCCGTGCCACGCGCAATAGTACTCGGCCCACGCGCTCAGCACAATCACTCGTATAGTAACATTCTTAGTTAATTTTGTTTTATATAATTTCAATTTCGTTTTATATTAATTTGAATTCCCTTTTCTAAATAATTTGAATTTCGTTTTCTAAATAATTTGAATTTTGTTTTATAATTAATTTATGTTTTGATTTCAATTTTTATATAGGATTTATATAATATTTAATATCGTTTCTATTTCTTTTTCATTTTAATATGCTATTTCGTTTCTTTTAATTCGTTTTAGTATTGATTGCTATGGAAGAACGTGTCGTTTTAAATTTCCGTTTATAATTAATTTATGTTTGACCCCCTGCCGCGCTGCGCAGGCCTCGCCTGCAGCATTCAAAACCACGTTAGTTTATAATTAATTTATTATTAATATATATTATTAATCTCACGTCGCAGTTTTGTGTTAATCTAAAGCAATATAATTAATTGGAGAACTTACGTTAGTTTGAAATCAGTGGGCTTACTAGACCTGGTGGGTTGTGGTTAGGCTAATCAAAGCTGGCCCATTTGCCTATTTATGTGATTTTTTTCAAAATTACAGGGGTAAAATAGTAAATTCATATTGTATGATAGGAGCTCTATAAAATTTATAGATTTCAAACACCCTACTATTCTAGGTTTTGAAGACCTACAAAAATGTAGAAGGACGGTCTTGATTCGTTTGTATGATCGAACGGCTGAGATGTTATGATCTAACCAGATCTGATGGTCCAGACTTATTTGGTGGGCGTCAGCCTTACACCGGTGTTACACCGTTAATTCTGATTGGCTGTTGATATATCTTTGTATATATAGTAGATATATATGGAGAGATAAATAATGAATTATGAATTTTTCCTTGAGATTAATTCAACTTGTAATATAAATTTCAGAAATCTAGAATAAAAAAACAATGTAACATGAGAAGGAAAAATAATAATAGATAAAAAGTTGAAATAATTTCTGGAAAAGATACAATGGAAGGGAAAAACAACATTCACTTTTTTTAGAGAGGACTAGTTTCACAATTCTTGAACAATCACAGTCCTCGGAAGCGGGGAATATAGATGAACTGTGAGTTGTATTTTGCAAAAAGTCACACGTTCCTTGCCTCTATTCCACAAAGTCTCCTTTGTTTTTTGAATTTTTCAATGTTTGATTCCTTCAAAGCTGGTCTGACATTCCTTTTTCTGATATTAGCATCATTAGTATCTCTAATTTGAGCCCAAGTTAACCTCTCTTTAGGAAACACTTTATCATCATCCTCAACATCGCCATCAATCAAACCCATTAAGGAAAACTTCATCACTATCCTCATTGTTGCCATCAATCAGACCCACTAGTCAATCTGCAACTTTTATTATTCATATATTTTTTACAGCTAGCTGATCTGGAGAGGTATCAAAATATTTAAACTTCAATGTAATATTGAACTTGGTAAAAAAATATTATTTAATCTTTTTATATCTAGTCTTCTCCTCTTCTTTGGTTGCATCTAAAAGATTGTCAAAACATAAATTAGTATCTCCTTTTAAAAATTATAATTGAGAATGTTTACTTTTTAACTATTACCATCTCAAAAGTGATCCAATTTTTTTTGAGCTAAATGAACTAGTGATCAAGCTCAATATTTTCATTGCCATGACCATAAAGTTGAGAATCTCAATTCCACTAAACTTGCCCTGTTGGGATACAAAAAAAGAAAAAAAATACGTTAACTAAATAGTTTCTGTAACTTCATGAAGATTCTAAATCTGCAAAATAAAAATATACCTGGAGTAAAATATGCTTATTTTGTTGTCTCTTCTCCATTTCTTCTACAATTACTCTTTGTATTTGATAACTGTCGATCTTGATAGTAGTAGAATCTTGCATAGATAGTAACCCCAACATCTCCACGGATCTGATTGACTGCAGCTGCTAATTCCAATGGTGGGTTGTTGAGTTTGGGTCCCGAACCACGAATCTTCTTTGATGAGGGAAACTCAAGTTAAGAGGGTAGCGCAAAGACTTCCTAGGAGGTCACCCATCCCGCTACTACTCTCACCAGTTAAGCTTGCTTGGACGAGAGTAGTAGCGGGATGGGTGATCTTCTGGGAAGTCCCTGCACTGCCCGCTTAATTTGAGTTTCCCTCATTAAAAGGAGGTCTGCAATTCGTGACCCAACCTCAAAAACCCGTCATTGGAATTAGTTGTTGCGACCACTCAGATCCGTGGAGATGGGTTGGGGTCACTGTTCTGCAGACCTGTAGCGCACCCACAGTAGACTGAGGCGTTACAGAAGGATTATTTGTGTGTATCCTTGTGAGGCAATCAATAAATTCATCCATAAACTTTGGGTTTTACCCCACCCCATCTCTATTGTTATAATAAAAGTGGGAATTTGGAAAATATCTACCTTTTCTAGCCTTCTTCATGTCTCCATGCAACCATCTTTGAAAGTATATCCCCGTCTTCAAAGGACTTTCACCCATGCAACTATTAGTCATGATGCAACCATAATGTTGGATGCATTATCCTATACATTGTCTTCTCCTCTCATGGGCTATCATGACAATCACCTAATACTACAAAATTACATATGAACTTACCCTCATGTTTGACCTTACCGAGCATGCCCTCATCAATCCATGATTACATTCAAGTCAATATTATCATTCATCACTATTAGTATCGCACAAAGCAACATCTTGATGGGGATTACATCACACATGGGCCTACACGATGATCAGAGCAATTCATTTTGAGTTGATCGAAAATTCATGATTTTTAATTTTTTTGTAATTTTCTAAATTTTATTGTGTATTTTGGAGGACATCATGATCGTGGCTGTCTGTGGCGGCTCTGTAGACTATAAATAGGGATAGAAGACTCATTTAGAAGACATTGAAAGTTTTAGAAGAAATTCCTCCTTTTGATCACCGGTGCTAAAGTTGGAGTCCGAGTGCGACGCTTGGACATTATCTTCCTTTCCCTCTCCCAATTGGCTGCCCCCCTCATAATTCCCTGCCACCTAGCCAGCCCTTCACAATCCTGCTCCTTTCCATTTCATTTTTCTGGCGACAACCACCACCTTCGCCGGCCATCACCACCTCCCGTGATAACCACCGGACACCCCTTCACAATCCCACCTTCCTCTCAATTTCAGTTTTTCGGCGATCACCACCACTACCTCCATCCACCACCACCACTGCCCACCCCTTCTCTCCACCATCACTCTGGAACTCCCAATCCACCTCCCCACTCATAATCACATCCTCAAATTTAGCCTCAACTCCTAAAATCACTCTCATCTCTCATTCCCCGCTCTCTTTAATTCTCAAAAACTGCAGTCTGCAGTTTTTTGTAACTGTCCATTACCAGTGACCCCCTTCCCCCCATCCTAGAATTGATCCCCTTAATCAGCCAACTATTTCCCCTCGTACACCTGTCCATCCCCTAACTTCCTCCTAAAAACGCTGCAGACACTAATCTATTTCCGGCTAAGACAGCTGACCCCTTCCTCCTCCAAATCCCACGTCTCTAGTGGTTAACTGCTAGCCCATGTTTCCCACTCACAATCCCTCTCTTCCAAACAACAAAATGAACCCCTTTCCGTCTCATTTCCCCTGGCATGTAACCCCCTTCTCGGCCACATCACTCCGGAACTCCCAATCCACCTACCCACTCATAATCACCTCCTCAAATTTAGCCTCAACTCCTAAAATCACTCCCATCTCTCATTTTCCGCTCTCTTTAATTTTCAAAAATTGCAGTCTGCAGTTTTTTGTAACTGTCCATTACCCGTGACCCCCTTCCCCCCATCCTAGAATTGATCCCCTTAATCAGCCAACTATTTCCCCTCATACACCTGTCCATCCCCTAACTGCCTCCTAAAAATGCTGCAGACACTAATCTATTTCCGGTCAAGACAGTTGACCCATTCCTCCTCCAAATCCCACGTCTCTAGCGGTTAACTGCTAGCCCAATGTTTCCCACTCACATTCCCTCTCTTCCAGACAACAAAACGAACCCCTTTCTGCCTCATTTCCCCTGGCATGTAACCCCCTTCCAGGAATTCTCCAGGGAGCCAGCTACTCTCATTATATCCACTCTGTCAGCACTAAACTGCAACCTGAAATCAAATTACGTCCTTGGAATATGTTCCATCACTTCTTCAACGAGCTGGAGACCCTCCCAGAACACCACAGGACTTGCCGGATTCCCGTTCCCTGCTCTAATCCAGTCCCGGGCAACCAGAATACTGAATTTCAGGCCTTGGAATTTCAGTCCAGCATGCTGAAACTCCATTCCAGCCCTCAACTAGTCCATTCCAGCCCTCCAAATCCTTTCCGAAAGTCCACATTCAGTCCACCGTTGTCTCTCCGGCCACCGGCATCTCATCGGGCATTCACTGAGTCTTCTATCCCATAAGCATTGCAAGTTTATTGATTGGTTGTCTTTTCTTTAGTGTTGAATCTGTGTTTATTCCATGTTTTGGATTTTTAGTTTGTAATCATTGCTCTCAAGTCTCTTGTGTGTACTTCTTGATTGTGGCTTAACTTTAATTTTTTTTTAAGTTCCTTTTTGGAAGTCTAGTTGCCAGTTATTGCAAGTTACATGTGTTGCAAATCACTAACAATAAGGGCATCATAATCTCACCAATAGTCCAACGGTAAGGGAAATCAAGCCAGAATAAAATCAGAAACTCACCAACCATCCAACAGTAAGTAAATTCGGAAAAGGACCTAAAGGCATGTCCTCGTAAAGAAGGTCGAAGCTAGAAAATAAGGAATTCCCTAACAGGGAAAGCAAAACCCTTGTTGTGCGGGTAAAAGGTTAATTTCCTGCAACATATCCCATTCTATAAAGATGAATAAACACATACTAAGATTTTATCAGAAGCAACATTGCCCGTATCCCAAATGTTTGGTGTTGGCATATGGAACATGACAAATTTCATGAACTTCTTACATGAACTTTGTGATTCACTGTTAACCAACAGCCCTATGCTTTCTCATCAGCTTGGGACCTCCGACCTGCAAAAGGGGTTTAAGAGTGATAAGGTTTCTCATCTACTTAGAACCTGCATAGTGGGTTTAATATTGTCAATGCATAATAAAGTGCAATTCAAATCACTATTATATAAAAGTGCTTGATAAGAATACAATGATAACAGGTGTACATAAGATTTGCCCTTAGTGATATCATTTGGATATATGTGTTCTCTAACATACATTCGTTATTGGTTTAGTTTGTTGTTTAATGAATACCAATGATACATTAAAGGAGGAGAAACGCATTAGAATTTATCCCAAATCAGTGAAATAACATACACTTCAGTTAAGCAAAATTAAGATGTCCACTCCATGTACTTCCAGTTTTAGGCCTTTTCATGATTCATTTTCTTTCATTCTTTTATGCATCTCTCTATTCACCATTGATTGTTAAGTTATCTCATTCTTATGTGGGGTCAGATGGTGACGAAGGTAACATTGCCGATACTCCTTTATGTGTGGCCTTGGCTGTTGTACAATCATATAATTCAAGACGGAAGGTTCCGAGGAGCGATATTTCTATAGAGGATTTGGAAAAAGCCCTCTCAAAAGCCTCCTTATTTGCTTCTCAAAATTCTGGTAAGCAATTTCTTAGACTCTTATCATATCCCTGCTTCTTTACTTTTTAGTTTTTGAATTCTTGGATACCTTGACAGTTTCATTTGAGTACCACACGTGTTTAATAGTGGTCCCTGTATTCCTCATGAACTGCATTACTTGCATGAATTTTTTTCCTTTTGTCTCTAATCTGTTTTGGAAAATAAAACACACAATTGATTAAGGCTCCATTTGTTTCGGCGGTGGCGGGTCGATTCGGCGGGTGGAAATGGAGAGTTCGAACCGGGGGGGGAGGTGGCTGCTCCAAACGGAGCTTTTTGGGGCGTTTCTCAAGGCGGGCGGGTGGAAACGAAGCAAACGTCGTCGGAGGTTCATTTGTTTACCCTCCTTCCGGCAGCGTTTGCCCAAAACGGAGAAGCGAAACGCCCAAACAAATAGAGCCTAAATACTTCATGTTCGTACTTCCTAAAGGGTGAATTGATTAATACTTCATGTGCTTACTTTCTAAAAGTGTGTCAATTTGTTTGTATTTATGGGAAAATAATTCCTCAGGAAGTTGTGGAAAAACACATGGTAGTAAAAGTCCTTTTTCTGTGATTGATTATATTAATAATTCCTCTTACATGTTCAACACACATTCACATGCAATTATGGGTACTGCTCGTCATCATTTTCTTGTTGTGAACGTATCGCGGCCTCCTTATGAACAATAACCGAGGTCGAAGAAGATCAAGCATTTTGCATGAGCTCTTCTTCTCACTTTAGTGTCTCACGTCAGCTTCTAGCGTTAGCGCTTCTTGTGATGCCAACAAACTTAACAAGGTACTATTAAATAAATTAATGTATGTTAAATTTTAATATGACACATACAACAACAACAACATTCAAGCCTTTATCCCACTATAGTGGGGTTGGCTATATGGATCCTTTGTCGCCATTGTGCCCTATCCTTTGTCATAATCTCACTAATGTCTAAGTACATCATGTCTTTCCTTACAGTTTCATTACAAGTCTTTATTGGTCTACCCCTCCCTCGTTTAACATGCCTAGTGACTAGACTTTCCCAATGCCTAATAGGTGCCCCTAATGGTCTCCTTTGTACGTGCCCAAACCATCTTAGACGAGCTTCAAATTTTAATATGACACATATGAATGATAAATTGCACATAAAAAAATTCGGCGTATCGAAATCTATTATAAAATTGATGTTTTTGAAATGATGTTAGTATTTGTTACAAATTTAATGTATGTACGTGATTACATTTGTTTAAAGTCATTACGAAATTAGGTTAATTAAAAGTATATTAAGATGTTTAGTCTTTGTATTTAATTGTTTGAAGGGGGTCTGGCGGGTTATAATGAAAAGGGGACTGGCTACTGATATGTTATAGGAGGGTATACTACAGCCCACTGAGGTCCCTGCTTCTTTTGTGCATTCCCACACCCTGGCTTTCTGCTCGGTGGTACATTCCTGCTCCATTGGCGGGCATCCTATCCCTTTATCGACTGCTAGGTGGGAGCCACCTTTGGGGGGTGTGGTTAAGGTTAATTTTTGTAACACCCTTTCCCAGTTTTACAATAATCAGTCATCCGGCCGGGTCAGCGATATAAAGAGAAGTAGGAAACAGAATCAAAACTAGTACACAGCGGGTATAAAGTAGAAGCTACTAAAAATTTAAAAATTTACAACGGAAGCTAAGAAAGTAAACTAAGGGTAACCACATACCTGATATCTGGATTCACAGAACCACTAAACATGAATAGAAATGAAATGACTGAAATTCTGAAATAATATCATAAGTCTGATATAAGGCATATAAAACATTAACAATGTACATTGTCCATATTTACAAATACATACTGAAAAGGAGAAAACTGGAGGTGGAAACTATTACAAACTGACTCCACAAAATGCTCATCCTATGCGCAGTTTCCCACCTGGGTCACCTGTAAAAACATTGCCCACGAGGGGTCAGAGTAAGGAAAAATAACTCCTCCTAGTGACACTAAAAACTTTTCTCTTAAATGATGAATGCATGTTTTTTGAAAACTAGTTTTGTTCATTAAAATCTTTATGCTATGATATGCATGCGTTTACTATGCTTACTGATCAACAGACCTACTCGCTCTACGTTCATGAGCTCTCATTATATTTTTTCCAAATCTCGGCGTTCACTAACTAGTGTACTGTCTCACGTCAGGTCTGTACTTGAGTTCTAGGCGGTTTCTAGCCTGCACATCTATTTGGAAGGCTCTAGGAAGAGTAGCTCCTAACGTGTATCTGAAACTGACGACCTGAGACCATCTGACGAACTCAATTGTTCTAGTGTCACGCGGACACGGTCTCGAATCTGCTAACTATCTCAAAGGGAAGTCAACTCTCAAAACTGTACTACTCATAGGATAACATATGACTTATGAGAAAGATAGTGCGCATCTACCTAGCACGAAAAGACTTACGTGTGCTTACCGACCTTTTTTGTCTGATGCTACTCTGCATCGGACATTTCTTTTGATGTACTACTGAGCGACCCTTGACTTTCTCGTGGTCGACTAGGAGGGACATTCACGCCCTTAGTTGGACAAATTCCAAGCCTATGTACGCGGGTAAAGGTTTCGTACCTATCATTACTGTTCAGGATCTGACTACTTCTGTCTTGGAGAAGGGTGTCATCCTACACATTTTCCGCGACCGTTTTCCTACCACCACACATTTCTATGCATGGTCATGATATTTGTACAAAGCCTACACATGCGTATACAAAATATTTTTCTTGCTATGTCTAACTAACAGAAATTAGGTTTCCTTACAGTGGTGGTGCGGCGCTCGTACACTCTGTGTGGCGACATTTTCCCTTCCGAAGGAAAATCTGACTACTGCGGACTTCTGAAGCCATGACTCGAGGCTATCAAAAATCCTGCAAACCAAGCAACACCTAAATATCTCATTTTCCCCTTAGGGTTAACGTTGGAAAAAATTCCAAAATGCTAGGGTAGTCCAAAAATTAACGGCTAACATAGCGTATTACCTTTACGCGGAAGGGATTAATGCGCCCAACTCCAATTTCGCGGAGGATTCCGTACTCCAAAACATAATTAGAGCAAGAGGAAGAAATCCTAGTTTAGATTAACTTCCAAATCGAAGGATTTCCATGAAGAAATGGAGAAAAGGGAGAAAACGAACTCACCGGAACCAAAACGTTCAACTTTCACCGATTAAGGTTGAATCTGGTTCTTCCACGGCCAAGGAAAGAAAAGGAACACCCACCGACGCCCGTAGAGGAAAGAGGAGAGATCGGTGAGGGGTTCTAGAGGGGGATCGGCTGCCGGCTAGGGCCTGCAGGAGGCGTCGGCTCGGGCGCTTGTGGGAGACGGAACGGGAAGCGTCGGGAGGCTGTGGTTTCAAACCCGTGAGAATGAGGTTTACAGGAAATAATGGCTTGCGGTTTTGATAATGTTTCGGGCCTTTCGGTTTTGATGATAACCGCATGAGATGAGGGGGTTAAAACTACTATTGGCACCCCATTGTGTGCTATTTCACATTAACTCCTATGAACATAAACCATTTTTGCCGCGCTTCGACACTAAATTAAAATGTGTCTCACTATCAATATAATTAACATAAATCACAAATTAATAAATGCGACCTCTTGACCACATTAATATCGTACCTCGACGACGCACTGCCTCGATCAAAATTCGTCGCGACTTCACCCTACAATTAAAATAATTTCGCGTCAGATAACGGATGTTACAATTTTGATGGAGTGGTGCGGTGGGATCCATGTCGGGTGGGCGCGGGTGTAACCGCCAAAATCCACCACAATTTAAATTATCGTTTCGAGCAGGTTTCTCGCAAGTATATGTGCAGCAGTTATAATAAAACATAAAACCATATCTCAATATTATACAGAATATACACACTGGCTAACTAAAGTACAAGTACAGAAGTTTTTACATTTATTTAAAGTACAAATATCTAAACATGTATAATTAGTAAACTAATGTGCTAACCCGTGGACGAGCCACGTCTTCGACTGGTCTTTGATCTGCCTCTGCCTGAGATCGTCTAGCGGTGTTTGGTACGTTGGTGCTCGGTTCCTATAAGAGAAATCGGAAACCAATTAGTTTTGGAAACTAATTGAATTCCTTACTGTTACCTGTAGCTTCGCACTGCAAGCAGATAAGAGAGTCAGCAACAATTAATTCTATATCACTATGAATATGTTTAGGAAACAGGTATAATCAGCAAATTTATATAAAATTCGTTCATTCGTAATTCATTTCTCAAAATGTCGAGGGTCATTCAATTTCTCTATCATCTGGGTCTGACGACCCTTCATATCAATATCCGCTTTAGGGCGCTCACACACGCACATGCTTCAACGCCTCCTAAATTGGATTCTTATTACATTCTATAGGAGTAATAAGAATGTGAGAGTTTTACCCCTGTTTTACCCCTCTCGCGAGGTGTAGGAGTCTGAAGCATCCCCTCCTACTAGGCCGACCCTTGGCATTTTGATGCGTCGACGCATTCTCTATCTCAATTCGTTATTTCAATTTATCTCATTTCAATTCAATTCAAAATTAGAAAGTTTTTATATTTGTTTCCTCTCAGAGTTCTATCGCCCGCTAAATCACGTTAGCATATTTGGCAATTTATATTTTCAATGATATCAAATATTTAAAAAATAATTCGCTTATCAGGTTCATAGAAAATGAAGTGGTAAGGACTCACTCCAACTTTTTCTTTGTCCTTGTCCCTCGTAGGATTCTCGTCACGTCTATCGCTGGATGTCATCCTCTGCAGTATCAATAAATCATTTATTTTAAGGTTGCACTATAAATAGTTACGAACGGACTCCTACAACTGTCACAACTACGACCTCTAGCAGTTGTCTAGGGAAGGACTAGCGTGGGTGACTTAAAAGGAAGGCGTGTCATTCAACCAACAAAGGTTTCATATGCCCACAAGAAATAATTCAAATTGCTCCTACAGACAGCCGCAAGGGTTGCCACAATGGCAACGTCAAGGGCTGCGAATAGCAGCTCAAATTAACGTGTCAATTCCATCTAAGACAGCCGGCCAGTCTAGATAAAACCAAAGTAAACAGAAATCGGCTAGTAAAGAACCCACAACAACAAACAGTCGGCCAGAAGCTTACAAGGAAAGTAAAATAAAACTCCAAATCTGAACCCAAGTGATTTGGTTCTCTAATTAAGTCAAAATCAAGGATTAGGGCACAAGAAAGCTGTATAGGAACGTTTCATATATCTTTCTTTAACACAAAGCTCAAAAATCTTGACCCTAGGTTTCAAGCTCTCTCTGATCTATGTCATAACTTCATACAAGAAGAGAGAGGACTGAAGAGAAAGAGATTACCTTTTTAAATAAGAAGAAATCGTGCGAAACGGAGGAGAGTTGAGGTGGCTAGAGGGATCGACGCCTAAGTTATCAAAGGCGCAAGGCGCAAAGGGCCCCTGGAGCCTAGGCGCAAGGCGCAGGCGCGCGCCTGAGACACGTGAGGTGCAAAAATTGGGGGAAAAGGAAATTGAGCGAATTGGGCGCCCGATTCGCTGGAATTGAGCGAATTGGGCGCCCGATTCGCTGGAATTGAGCGAATTGGGCAACCAAATCGCTGGAATTGGGTTAGTTCTCTTCTATCAAGTTAGTATAAGAGCCCTTTTGGAATTGGTTTAGTTCTCTTCTATCAAGTTAGTATAAGAGCCCTTTTGGAATTGGGTTAGTTCTCTTCTATCAAGTTAGTATAAGAGCTCATATTTTCCAATATTTTATCTAAACACGTGAGAAGTGATATAAGTACATGATAGTCATAATTAATGCATACAAAGTGCAACTAGAAATCAAATAAAAAACTACAACATGTAATATAAAGTTGACGGAGATAAATAAATTTATGGTAAAAAATTTTGTACCTTTTGAACACCCATGATCAACCCCTCTTGAATTAACAATATAGCATGGCTTTCACTCAGCTAATGAATGACCAAATCCCTCCATAAAACACAAAGGATGTATTAGAATCAAACATTCAAGCATAATAAAATGAGATCATTTTTTGAAGGCAACATAATAAAAATAACAACATAAATAAATCAACCAAGTCAGCAATCATAATCTACCAAATCAACATTGCAATTTTTCGCACCAAAAAACAAACCTAAGCTACCAAGTCAACAATCAAATATTTTAAACTAATGTGCAAGAAAATAACATAACATCACGGCGATCACACCCGCTCTAAAATTTGCAAAATTAATTTAATCATCGCATGCATTTAGGGTTTCTTAGAAAAAACCGACAGGCGCGTAAACCGTACGCGTCGTCCTGCCTCACTAACCCACAAATGGTTGGAGAGTAAGATGGAGAGGAGAAGAAGGTGAATCGAAGGGGAAAAACGTCGGAGATCACGCTTGGGGCGGAACGAGCACACAACACTGGAGGGGGAAAATAGGGCACGCGAGCGGAAGAGGAGCCCGTCGCGAATTTATAAATACCCAAAAAAACGCATGATCGTGCATTAATCTTAATGCACGACCCCCAGCCCGTGTGATTAGCCAAGGCTGCCCCAAACACCAATTCATTCCAGAAACAAAACGGAAATTGCGGCGTAAATAAAAATTGGCATGAAAAATGACAACACCCTGATAGCGCGACAAAATGTCCAAGAAGTGCAACAAATTTCAAAAAACAAAAATTGCCGCCAAGAACCAGCGATTCACACAACTGCAAAATAGAGAAAATTTTTGATTTAAACTAGATCTACTCCTACTCCTAGATACATACTGGGGTTAGTGTCATCCCAGCGCGATTTATTGAAAATTTTAACGGTTCTAGATAATAGGTCTATGAAATGAAAAATGCACAAGCAGTTGTTCTATTATCCGTGTTGGTAATGGGTGCCGATACGGCGACGGAACAGTTACCCCTCTACTTGAATAATAATACTTGCGCCTCATAGGTAGAGGGAAGAGAATGTAAGAAGAGGAGGGCAGATTCCCACTCATCTCACCAGAAACATCCCTGCCTAGAAAGGTGCCATCAACATGGAAGAGGTCCAAGTCCTCCTGAGGTACCTGTAAAAGCTCGACCTGCACAGGCTCAGACAAAGAAAAGTGATCAATTAATAAATGTGAAGAAAAACTAAGATAATCAGTAATCGGGAGAGTGGTCCCGGTCTCACTCCCAATAGGTAGAGATAGAGAAATGTTGTTGACATCGTCGACGATGCTGCAAGGTTCAGCGGGATCTAAAGTGGTCTCGCCCATGATTTGGACTTCCTCCACTAGTGATGAGGGAGAATATCACATAGAAGGTTGTCCTCCATAAGGACAGGCACAACACCTAGATCGTATGTCTCAACTTGCGGTGCATCGTCAACGATGTCGTCAGAAACGAAAGTAATAGATTGCACAAAAGGGTGAGGAACAGTGCTTGGATAAAGGTTAAGCACCAGTTCCTCACAAAGGACCGGCTCCGCGCACGGATATAAGTGCACGGGGGAAAAAGGCTCAACCCTGCCGGGACAAACATCCGCAGCGACTCTAGTAAGCAAATCTTCATCATTCCCTTCAACATAAGGTGACACGAACACATAACCAGAAGTAGAAAGTGTGATGCCCGAAACGGGGCCGGAACAATCCGGATATCCGGCTCATCCTCCTCCTCTAACTGGCGTAAATATGCAGTACAATCTTTCAGTGCGTGTTGTGTGCTCCAACAAAACAAACACTTTTTTCCATTACTCTGCGGTCCTTGCGGGGCCGGAGAGGAATAAGAAAATGATGAATGTGGTGAGGAAGAATGGCCATAAGCCTTAGACACTGTGTATGAAGGGTTGTAAGAATATATGGCCTCGTATACTAAGCCGCGAGACTCATGCCCACTATCTCTTGATGGGCAATCATAACTAGCATGGGAACTATCCTGGTACCAGTGACACCGAACGTTAAATTCAGCCCACATGGTGCACCGGAATCAATGAAGAAACACTTCTGTGCAAAAGACCATAACCAACAAATAACTATAAATAAGAGATGATTTTGAAATCAAACAAAATGGACTATTAAGTGAACAAAGGAAAGGACAAAACTCAACAATTGATTCTCCAAATAACCAAACTACGACACATGCTACATTCCCCGGCAACGCCAAAATATGGAGTTTCTTCCCAAGTATCGATCTCAGAGGAGTGCAGCGAGGGTGTGTAATTCGATTGATTACAAAAGTGATTGTTAGAGCGGGTGCAGAGCAAATGGTTTTGTTTTGGATGGTTTAAAAAATCACAAACTATTATAACTACGCGGGTCGCCTTCACCGCTTCGCAAGGGTGGTTACCCGAATAGGTAAAGATGCGGAATGGAGAGGATTGGGTGAGGGTCGTAGGCACCTTCTCGCAACGCACACTCCAAGCAATTGCTAGAGCGGCTCACACGAAATGGAAACGACAACGAAATGAAATGGAGGCGCTCCACACTAGCATAAACTACAAAGCACCACATAGACATGGAAACTTGCATAAAAACATTTAGTGTTCATACACATCACAAACAAATCTCAAATAATCAAAAGGAAATGTACTACAAAAGAGGAGGGAAGAATACAATTAATGCATGAAGACTTGTCTAGGTTCACAGCCGGAATTGAGGGTTGTCAAGCCTCGTCCGTGCTCGGACTTCGACTGTCGTCCGGGGTCGAGGAGCGTTGTCACCTACTCTCAATAACACGTCTTCTTCGTCAATAATCGCCAGTCACGTTCTTCACCGGAGAACTCCCGAGGTGTAGCAATAAATCCCTTGAAACGGAGCTTGGAGGTTCATAGATGATGGAGGAGGCCGGAGAGGATGCCCTAGCCTTGGATTTGCAAAGGAATGATGGATGGAGCTTCCCCCTAGGTGGGCGACAAGAGAGGGGCGAAAGGTGTGAATTCGGGCGTCCTGGACGCGGGGAAGACAAAAGATCCGAAATTAGGACAAATACCTGCGACTTAAATAGTAGACGGTCAGAATTTAAAAGACGCACGATCGTGCATTTGATCGTGCGATTATAATAGCACAGGAGACCCAATCAGAGGCAACAAGCAGATCATGCGTTTTTGAACTCGCACGAGCAAACTGCTCGTGCGCGAACAAATCGCACGGGGCTGGACAGAACTCGGTTTTTCAGGCATTACAGGGAGGTCGTGTGTCTTCCTTCGCACAAGATTGAATCCAATCGTGCGTTAAGAAAAACGCACGATAGCTGCTCACTAAAAGGGATATGTAGCAATCACACGACTGAAACGGTCGTGGGTCAAGGAAAACGCACGATCGTGCGATGTCTACAGGCAACAATTTAAGCCTTGAGGGAACAACACACCTGAAAACAAACATCACAATTTGGAGCACACCACCAGCACAAGCAGAATTTTGACAAAATAATCCAGAAAAAACATGGGGAGCACCATGTGCTTACCCCCAGCAACGGGATGCACGCTTGCACACCCCAACAGGACTAGAAAGTGCACTTTGTGTGCTTAAATGATTTAAATAGAATATGAACAAAAACATGCTAAAAATGTAGTGCACATGCGTGAAAACTGGCCCGGATGAGTCCGAAAAACCCTATATAAATCGGACTCATCATTTGGACACACAAGGTTGGATAAAATTAGGAAAGTATCCGGGATAAGACAGGAGTAGCACAAATTGCAGAGAAGATGCGAGAAGCTCGTCTAAGATGGTTTGGACACGTACAAAGCATACCATTAGAGGCTCCTGTTAGGCGTTGTGAAAGTCTAGTCACTAGGCATGTTAAACGAGGAGGGGTTGACCAATAAATACTTGGAATGAAATTGTAAGAAAAGACGTGATGTACTTAGACATTAGTGAGATTATGACAAAAGATATGGCACAATGGAGACAAAGGATCCATATGGCTGACCCCACTTTAGTGGGATAATGGCTTGAGTGTTATTATTCTTTCTATTAGTACTACTACAAGTAGTTTAAATTGTAGTGATTTGTCTCATTGCTATTTTTCAGGAACTTTGCATGATGAAAAAGATTGGTACTGGGACTGAGATGGGTGAACTATATTACTTGAATGGCATCTCCAATGATGCTACTAGGATTGAGATGGATGGACTGTTGTTGTGGTCTCTTCTCTTCAGTCACATCAACGTCTTGGCCAATGAAAATCCACTTCTTCATTTGTTACTCGCATTCTTGTCTGTTGAGTCTTTTTTAGTATGTGAGGCTTGTCAACTGATGTACATCTTTTCCTCCAAAAACCGCTATCATCAATATTGTCTTTTTTCTATTTAGTGTGTTCCGATGTATGTGTTCTTGGCTCCATTAGGTTTATTAGTTAAAGAATTTTGGAATTTTTCACTTTTATTGATGATTTCCTCGATGTATTTGACTGTCTTCTTAAAGATAGATCTGAACTATTTAATGTATTTCAATTTTTTTATGAAACTAAAACTCAATTTGTACACTTTTTAAGGTTCTTTGTACTAATAATACAAAAGGATATATGAATACTTTATTTTCTCCTTTTGTATTTTGCATGGGAGCATTCATCAAATAAGTTCTGCTTGTACATCCCAACTAAATGGTGTGGAGGAATGGAAGAATCGTCATCTCCTCAATATAGCACGTATTTTACTGCATTACATGCATATTCTCAAATCATATTCGGGTCATGTCATGCTTCTCTCCTGTCATTTGATCAATTGTATGCGATCATGTATCCTCAATGGAAAACCGTCTATCATGCTTTATATAGATGCTTTCCCCTTTTCTCTTACCCCTCGTGTATTTGTGTGTGTTACTTTTGTTTATGTCTCATCTCAAGGTCGTGATAAACTATTTGCACATGTAATCAAATTGCATTTTTCTGGGATATTCTCTAACTCAGATATAATTTTGACGGATGATGTGGATATTAAAGAGTGATTAAAAATATTTTTATCAACTCTATAATGAAACAAAGGATAATGAATTGAACTTAGAAGAGTTAAGTAAATCAGAGTAGTATATAAACATAACTTTTTATCGTAAAATTTAAGTATCAGAGGTAAAAGATGTTCTAAATAAGATGGAAAATGGAAAGCCGGTTTGGCTAGACGAAATACCCATCGAAGTATAGAAATGTCTAGAAAATAAAGGAATTTTGTGGATTGCATATTTTTTCAATAAGATACCGAAGTCAAAGAGTATGTCAGACCAATTGAGAAAAAATATCTTGGTACCTTTGTTTAATAATAAATGAGATACAAAATTGTTCTCATACCATGAAAGTATGGGAACAAGTAATAGAGAGAAGATTAAGATGAGAGACTAACATCTTAGAGAATCAATTTGGATTCATACCAGGGAGGTCGGCCATGGAAGCTATACATCTCTTGAGGAGACTCATTGACAACTATCGAGAAATAAAACAAGATTTGCATATATTGTTTATTGATCTTGAGAAGGCTTATGATAGAATTCCAAGAGAGATCTTATGAAGAGTCTTAGAAAAAAAAGGTGTTAATATATCATATATTGACACAATCAATGATATGTATACAAATTTAGTGACAAGGGTGAGGACATCTGGAGGATTAACACGGGAATTCTCTATCACTGTTGGCTTATATCAAGGTTCAGCTTTAAGCCCTTATCTCTTTACCCTTATCTTAGATGACCTCACCAGACATATCCAACAAGCAATACCTTGGTGTTTATTGTTTGCGGATGATATCGTTTTGGTTGATGAAACGCACGAGAGTGTAAACGCAAAACTTGAATCTTGACAAGATACTTTAGAAAAAAAGTTTTAGGTTGAGCAGGGCAAAGACGGAGTATATGGAGCTTAAATTTAGCAGTACAAGAAGGACAGATGACTTCGTTATTAAGTTGGGTGATCAAGATATTTCCCTTAGTGAGTATTTTAAATATCCTGGATCTATAATTCAAAAGGACGGAGGTATTGATAAAGATGTGACACATAGAATCCAAGCGGGTTGGTTGAAATGGAGAGACGCATCAGAGATCTTATGTGATCATAAAGTACCACTAAAACTTAAGGGCATGTTTTATCGTACTGCAATTAGACCCGCGATGCTCTATGGTTCTAAGAGTTGGGCGGTGAATTGTGTACATGAGCAAAAAATGGGAGTTGCAGAGATGAGAATGCTTAGGTGGATGTGTGGACACACGAGATTGGATAAAATTAGGAATGAATGTATCAAGGATAAGACAGGAGTAGCACCAATTGCAGAGAAGATGCGAGAAGCTCGTCTAAGATGGTTTGGACACGTACAAAGGAGATCATTAGAGGCATCTGTTAGACGTTGTGAGTGTCTAGTCACTATGCATGTTAAACGAGGGAGGGTAGACCAATAAAGACTTGGAATGACACTATAAGGAAAGACATGATGTAATTAGGCATTAGTAAGATTTTGACAAAAGATAGGGCACAATGGCAACAAAGGATCCATATAGCCGATCTCATTATAGTGAGATAAAGGCTTGAGTGTTGTTGTGTTGTTTTTCTCTGACTCAAAAATGGTATATCGCTATATTGATCCGCTCTATAGATGTCAATATGTTTTCCCTTACGTCACCTTCTTCAAATCCACTATGTATTTTTATGATCAAGGTCAATTCATCTCCTTGAAGCCCGATATACCTCTCAATTATCTGCTACCTATCTCCTCTATATCAATCCCAATCATATATTCTCTTCATTTTGATTCCACTATTAATGCTCTTCCGGTCCTCCCTCTCAACATCTATCATTCATACATTCCACAAAAAACAACCTAATTTTCCTTCTTCCACTTCTATAGTCAAGTTCTCCGCTCTTAGGCTAACATCTCGTTCTTCCGGAGACTCCACTCCATTAGACAGTATGGTCGTTGACCTGCCAATTGCACATTTTCTCATGTGACTCATGTTGGTTTTATACCAATGTTCTTTCATCATACCATGAGGCTCTGACTAACCCTATTGGATGGTCGCTATGATTGAAGAAATGTATGCTCTTTTTTTCTCGTGATACTTGGATCCTTGTGTCCTTATCTTCTAGCAGAGAGCTTGATATATTCTTTTATGAAAATTATTTCTCTGGACTTGGAAGATTTGACAGCTTGCATTTGACGAGAAAGCTTTTGAATGATCTTGCAAGCTTGAATTGATCTGCTTTTGAGAAGATCTAAAAGATTTTGCTTTAGACTTTATCTTCTCCAACTTGAGCTCTCAGGCAAAGTTTACAGGCACATCAAAAATGACGGCGATAGTGCTTTTCAATTTTATTGATCGATTCGTTGATTAGGGTTAGTTGTCGCCGAATCTTCATATTTATATTGACCATAAGTTTCAACGGCTATAATTGACCTTTTCTAGGAATCAAACACATGTCCAAGCGAACTGTATTTGTCGGCCCAAAGTGCGATGGTGACTTCGTCAATGGCGATTTGATATCTGCGAAACAGCGTGTTGGTCGATTGGGAAGTTGTCTAGTCGATCGACTAGATGTCTACTCGGTTTAGACTGTTCATTCGCCTTGACATGTATAATCTGAACGATTCTTCCATCCTTTGAACTCTTCTGGACGATTTGTTAGTGTTCTAGTTGATGGGCTAGATTGTCTAGTCGATCGGCTAGATGTCTAGTTGATTGGCTTGTTGTCTCGTCGACTTTTGCTTGGAATATTTTTATCACAGAAACTTCCAGTCAACTGACCTCTCCAGTACCCTTTCTAGTCGATTATTGATCCTCTAGCCGATATAACCGTCTTTTAGTTGATTTTCAGAATCTCTAAGTTAAGCCTAGCAGGCTGGATCTAGTCAATCGACGCCAGGTCTAGGAGATCGACTAAGATGTCTCGTTGATTTTTAACTTAGACAGATTTTTATACATCCAAGTAACTTCTTGTCGACTCATGCTGTTAGGGGTGTGCAAAAGGAACCGAAGAAGCGAGAACCGGACCGAAACCGAACCGATTTAGGCGGTTCGGGTCGGTTCCAGTTTTATTTGGTTCGGATCTGGATCCTTTATTTAGAGACTCGACGGTTCGGGTCGGTTCTCGGTTCCCATACTCGAGTACCCGAGAACCGACCTGATTTATAAATTTAAAATAATATATTAGATTGGGTTCATGCTTTTCGAGCGAGCTTCATTGGCGTAAAAAATTTTAATTTCTAAGGGTTTTACACTAATTAACCGGTTCAGGCCGTTCTCCACTTATCCCGATTCCCGGGTGTCTCGCGGTTCATTTGATCATTTCTTTGCTTGCAGCTTGCCTTAGAGTCATTCCAGCGGCCAACGGGAGCGGACGACGAAGCTGATAACACTCGGCCGTTTCTCTCCCGACGACAGATTCTCCCCCGACGCCATCTTCTCCCTGACGGATTCTTCTCCCCGACATCTTGTCCCCCAAGGGCATCTTCTCTCCTCATCGCAAAACCCTAATTTCTACTTTGAATATCCGCATCTTATACTTCCAGAACAGTACAACTTCAGGCCACTTCTCTCACTTTCGACATTTTTATTTGTTTTTAAGATTTCCTTCGAATTTGTTGCTTGTCCAGTTCACTAGACGCGGTTTTTGTCGAACCGAGTTTATTATTATTTTCGTTCATGAATTGGAATGCATTCTGGTTGATTTTTCTGGCGCATAAATAATCAAATTTCTTGGCCGGATGAGTGATGTAGTTGGTTTCAAGAACTTCCCCGGCCGGTCGTTGTCGACTCTGACTAGTCCGATTCCAGCGTTCTGCCCGTCGCAAGATTCCGACGATTGCAAGCTTCCAGCGGTTAGTGGAGTTTCCACCTCTTTATCCCGACTGTCTCCAGCCAGTTCGACATTCGTGTTGTCTTCTCCGCCCGCTCGATTGCCCTCGATCTCGGTACTAACTCCAACGACCTTGCCAGCCCGCCCCTGTCAATCGACGTCGATATTCAGTGCTTTCTTCCGTCAATTGACATCTTCTACCATTCCAACCGTACGCCGCCTGGACTTGGCCGGGATCTTGCTGTTGGGTAACATCGCCGCACCACTGCTCCTTATATTAGCTTGATTTTGCGCATCCTAATTAATTAATATTAAACTTGTCTCAAACGTTCTTGTTACTCTAATTATCGTTTATTCCATAAATTATTGTTTGTGGATTGTGCTTGTGGTTATGCAGAGCTTGTTTGGATTCAGTTTGATAGATGTTACGGAATCTCTCTCAAATAACGATTAACGGATTTGCGAACTTCAACGTTGAAAGTGATTTCGCGCAAAACTCGATTTGGCCGCTCGACCCCCTTTCTAAATAAAAATAAACTTATTTTTTTTGTTTAAATCCAAATTTTATCCTATAACAAAATAAATTATTTTGCTAAAAAATATTTTTATTTTAAAAACCCTAATCTGGTTTACATCAGTTTGGGGAGAGACATCCCCTTTCTTACAACACATTACTCGATACTGACGTCTAGTCAGTAAACTCATCTTTCTTACTATAACCAGACTTAAAAACTCATATGCTATTGGAATGGTCAGTCAATTTATGCAGGCTCTAAGAGAGTATTACCTACAAGTTGCTTTAAAAATCTTTTAATATTTAGGTGGATGTGTGGACACATGAGACTAGATAAAATTAGGAATGAATGTATCAGGGATAAGACATAAGTAGCACCAATTGCAGAGATGTGAGAAACTCGACGAAGATTGTTGGGACATGTACAAAGGAGACCATTAGAGGCACCCATTTGGCGTTGTGAGAGTCTAGGCACTAGGCACGTTAAATGAGGGAGGGGTAGACCAATAAAGACTTGAAATGAAACTACAAGGAATGACATGATGTAATCAGGCATTAGTGAGATTATGACAAAAGATATGGCACAATGGAGACAAAGGATCCATATAGTCGACCACATTATAGTGGGATAAAGGCTTGAGTGTTGTTGTATAAAAGGGTCTTCGAGAAAAGGACTGTTGTTTAAAAGAAACATTCACTTACGCATTAAGGCATATTCTGATGCAAGTTATGTTGATGATAAAAGAGATCGGAAATCTACTTCTGGATTTTGCACATATGTCGAAGAAAATTTAGGCTCTATTTGTTTGGGCGCTTCGCTGCTCCGTTTTGGGCAAACGCCGCCGGAAGGAGGGTAAACAAATGAATCTCCGCCGGTGTTTGCTCCGTTTCCACCCGCCCGCCTTGAGAAACGCCCCAAAAAGTTCCGTTTGGAGCAGCCACCTCCCCCCTCCGTTTCGAACACTCCGTTTCCACCCGCCGGATCGATCCGCCACCGCCGAAACAAATGAAGCCTTAGTCACATGGAAAAGCAAGAAACAAATAGTAGTGTTTCGGTCAAATGTTGAAGCTGAATACAGAAGTATGACCCAAACTGCTTGTGAGTTGAAATTTTTGAGAACAATTATAAAAGACTCGAGAGAAATCTACAATTATTCTCTACCGATGTTTTGTGATAATAAAACTGCAATCTGCATATCTAAAAAACTTGTGTTTCATGAAAGAATAAAATATATTGAAGTTGATTGTCATTTCATCTGAGAGGAAATTGTCAAAAAAACAAATATACACTATGTTTGTTCCTTTAAATAAAGAGTTGACCGACGTCTTTACCAAACATTTTTCTTCCTCTTTTTCAGATATTGTGTGAAGTTGGGGATTTTCGATATATATACTCCAGCTTGAGAGTGAGTGTTAAAACTCAAGATCAAAATTCCACAATGGGGCTCCTTGTACTTTTCCACCTTTTATTTAGTCTCAAATCTCCAAATGTACGTACTTCTTCCACCTCTACTCTATATAAAAAGGGAAACTCATGTAATAATCAAGAATTTTTTGAAATAAAATTATTCAATATTTCAAATTCTCACAGGCGCATAGATGTCTTAAGGAGAAGGAGGTGAGAATTAAGGGGAAAAATAATGAAAATACATGGTTTGGAGAAAAATGATTGAATTTATCTAAGAGAGGTTGTGCAAGGACAGACATCTTTATTGTATCCCCAAGTCCTTCCCTCGATACTCTGTTTGTAAACTGTCCTATTTGACATTTACTTACATTACATCAGACATTTATAATTTTTTTGTCCATTTTCCTCTCCATTTTCTTAACTTTGTCCTCTACAGTGTGTTTTATTTACTCTCCCACTCTCCACCTCTCAAGCGCTCATGTGCCAGTTGACTCATATAGACTTATTTAGTTGCTCTTAATCAGAATTCAGAAAACATGTATTAAGGAATAATGTTTTTATATTCGACCTTGTAGTTGCGAATTGTCGTGTCCATGCATTAGACCCTTTTTTTCTGGATGTGTGATTTTAAACCCAAATCTGCCTGCTTTTTTTGTTAAAACGACCATTTGTACATGTTAAAAATCCTTTTATTTATGTTTTGAAAACATCTTTTTCTTCAGCAAAAATCAGGACCCAAATATAGGTGAAATGTGTGGACACGATAATGTCTCCTCCGAAGGAGGCTATGAGTAAGTTGTGGAAAGCAGTCTGTTCTTTGTGGTGCAATGATAAGACTATGGATATCAATCCCTCCTTCGACCCTGCGCCCTTGACCCTGCGACCTTTGCGCGTTGTGTTATATTCTTCTATGAATATCTTCCCGCTCATATAAAACATGTTAAACTAGGATAGTTACATTTAGGATTCGTTTGGCACTGCGGTGGCTGTCATGAACGCGGTGATTATGAACCGTCATTCGTGAAGGCCCGACCTCACCTAAGAAAGAAACTACATCCACTATATGTTCCTGTTAGAATAACTTTTGTATTAGGCCCATATATTTTTGGCCCATTTATGCTTCTTCCTCTTTAGTCCCACATCTTGTATAAGATTTGTTTCCTCTCTTTCTCTCCTATATATTTGTATACCCTCCTTGTATTTACTTACTCAAGATCAATACATAAGTTTCTGGCTTTTTCTACATGGTATCAGAGGCAGTTTCCGCCTCTCGCGGTTTACCATCATCTGACCGCACTGCGTAAACTCTCTAGCCGCTTCCTCTCGCGGCTTGTTTCTTGCGCCTGTTTAGTTTCTAGCCGCGCTTCCTGGCGGCCTGTTTTCTTCAGTCCGCCTCCCTCTGCTCTTTTTGTTTCTCTCCGTGGATCCACCTTCTACCTTCCCCCCCTTCCTGCTTTTATAGCTTTTTTCTCTCTCCGTGGGACCACCTTCTTCCTGTTCGTTGCGGCCTCTCCCCTTATCGCGGCCTCTTTTTATCCGCCGCGGTCTCTCCTCTGTCCGCTGACCGTCGCGGCCTCTCTTCGTGTCCGTCGCGGCCTCTCTTCTTCGTGTCCGCTGCGGCCTCTCTTCTTTGTGTCCGCCGCGGCCTCTCTCCTTATCGCGGCCTTCTTCTATCCGCCGCGGCCTCCTTATCGCGGCCTCCTTCAGATCTGCCTGACCGTGCGGGCTGTCTCCTCCCCGTCTGCATCTTGGTCGCGATCTACTCTCTTTTCCTCAGCGCGCGACTTCTTCTTAGTCCGACGCGACCTATCTCAGTCCGGCGCGACTTACCTCAGTCCGGCGCGACCTGTCTCAGTCCGGCGCGGCCTGTCTCAGTCCGGCGCTGTTCGATCTGCCTGACCGTGCGAGCTGTCTCCTTTCCGCTTGCATCTTGGTCGCGATCCTCTACCGTTTCCTGGTCGCCCGGCCTGTCTCAGTCCGCCCGGTTTTCTCTATCCGCGGCCTTCTTCTCTACCCGTTTCAGGGTTGCGGCCTGTCTTCATGACTTCCTCTGGTACTTCTCCCAGCTCAGCGGCCAGTCCGCCCCCTGTCCATCCGGTCTGTCCTCCAGACCGCCCGGCCTGTTCTGTCGACCTCCGTGACGAGCTCTGGATCACAACCATTTCTCTTTCTGGCAAAAAGAACTTTATTCCTTGGGTCCATTCGGTTCGGCGGGTTCTCCAGACTAAGGGCCTTCTCCCGCACCTTACTCAGGCACCTCCTTCTACACCTACGGATGAGTGGCTTCGTAATGACGGCCGTGTTCAAACTTGAATTCTGAACTCCTTGGATGGTGAGCCCTATCAAATGGCTATGTACCACGACACCGCCAAGGCTATGTGGGATGAGCTCCATTCCTTGTATTCTGGCCGCGATAGCCTCCAGCATCTTTATGACATCCTCACTGATCTCTTCACTCTCGACGCTGGCGGCACCTCAGATATGACATCCTTTGTCGCTCGGGCTAAAACTCTTGCAGAAGCCTGGATCCAGCACCAGCCGCCGACCACTGATCTTGCTGCTCAGCGGACTCAGAAGGAAGCTGCTTGCATTGCCATCCTTATGGCTCGACTCCCTTCTCATCTTCAAAGCCTTCGTGCTCAGGTCCTGGCCGCTCCTACTACGCCCTCTTTTTTGGATGTCTGCTCCATGCTTCTCCGAGTCTCGCCTCCTCCAGATCCTCCAGCTCCTTCTCCACCGGCTCTCCTCCAGCATGCCCCTCCGCTCTTACCCTCTCCTCCCACTTCTACTCTGGGAGGACGGTCGGGCTCGCGGGGCCGTGGCCGTGGCGGCCGTGGCCGGCCAAAGTGCTCCTTCTGCGGCAAGGATGGCCATCTTGAGGCAGCTTGTTACAAGAAGCTCGGCTACCCCCCTCGCCCGACGGCTTCTGCCGTTATTGACGCTCCTCCGGATCTCGAGACCGTCCGTCTTCAGCTCCAGCATCTCCAGGGGCTGCTCAACCCCCCCTCGGCTTCCGTCGCCTCCATCTCCCACACAGGTACTGCTTGTCTCTCCCACAGCCCGAGTTGGATTATGGACTCTGGCGCTACTCATCACATCACTTCGCAACGGCCTGCCGCGTACTCGGGTTCTCCTTATCCGCAGTCCATCACCGTGGCCAATGGGGCGTTGGTTCCTGTCTCCGGCTCGGCCGATCTTTCTATCCACCCCTCTCTCCTTCTTCGCTCGGCTCTTCATGTTCCGAGTTCCCCTTTTAACTTACTCTCTGTTGGGCGTCTTACGCATGACTTGGATTGTTCTGTTATATTCACTTCCTCTTCTTTTGTTATACAGGATCGGCGGACGCGGACTACCATTGGTAAAGGTCAGCTGCGGAATGGGCTCTACCTTCTCGATGCCTCTCCGATCGCTCTGTCTTCTGTCTCCTCCACTGCCTGGCATCGCCGCCTTGGTCATGCCCCTCTGCCAGTTCTCCAACGGGCTCTTCCGGATCTTTCTTTTACTTCTTTTCAGTGTGATTCATGTATTCTCGGCAAACAACCACGTTCTTCGTTTCCTTCGCATTGTACTCGGAGTACGGCTCCTTTTGATCTTGTTCATTCGGATATTTGGGGACCCTTTCGGGTTCCTAGTATATGTGGTTATCGTTATTTTCTCACCTTTATTGATGATCATTCACGCACCACGTGGCTCTACTTACTTCGCGAACGCTCCGAGCTTCCCCGGGTGTTTCGGGCCTTTGTCCTCGAGACCCGGACACAATTCCATACCACCCTCAAAACTCTCCGTACTGATAACGTCCGCGAGTACACCAGCCATGAATTTACCACCTTATGTACGGAATACGGGATTCTCCATCAAACCTCTTGTGCATATACCCCGCAACAAAATGGGGTTGCCGAACGCAAAAACCGTCATTTACTGGATGTTGCCCGCTCCCTCATGATCCAAATGCATGTTCCTAAAGCCTACTGGAACTTTGCGGTCTCCACTGCCTGCTTTCTCATTAATCGCCTCCCTTCCTCTGTTCTCAATTATGCGACTCCCTTCAGCATATTATTTCCCTCCACTCCGGCTTTCCCTCTCTCGCCCCGTATCTTCGGCAGCACCTGCTACGTCCACTGCCTCGGGCCCGCCTCCGATAAATTGGACCCTAGGGCGGCGAAACACATTTTTGTTGGCTACTCCCACACCCAGAAGGGCTATGTTTGTTACTCACCCGCTACCGGCAAGGTCACTGTTTCTGCGGACGTCACCTTTCGGAAAGACGAACCGTTCTTTCCTGCTCCCTCTCTTCCTGCTTCCCCCCCGCCTCCTCTCCCGCCGTCCTTCCCTCGTCCCGTTATTCCTGCTACCCCACCACCACCCCCTCCTACCCCCGCTCCTACCATCAAACCGCCCGTTATCCGGGTCTACACTCGCCGCCCTCCCTGTTCCGTTGCCCCTCTGCCGCCGACCTCTGCCATGGACACTTCGCGTCCCTCTGATCAGGTAACACCCCCCACTGCCCATCCTCTGGAGGCCTACGTCTCTCTTCATCGCCTCTCTCCCCCTCTGCACACCTTTGCTACTTCTCTTTCTTCGGTTTCTGTTCCTAACTCTGTACAGGAGGCGCTTCAACATCCGGGCTGGCGGGCCGCCATGGAAGAGGAGATGTCTGCTCTCTGGGCTAACCAGACATGGTCCGTTGTTCCCCTCGCTCCGGGTCAGCAACCGGTCGGGTGCAAGTGGGTCTTTGTCATCAAACATGCTGCTGATGGGACGATCGATCGTCTGAAAGCTCGCCTTGTCGCTCGCGGCTTCACTCAACAACAGGGGCTCGACTATGAGGAAACCTTTTCTCCGGTCGCCAAGCTCAATACCGTTCGGGTCCTCCTCTCTGTCGCTGTTCATCGCCAGTGGCCTCTCTTTCAGCTGGATGTTAAGAATGCTTTCTTGAATGGGGATCTCCAGAAACGGTCTACATGCAACAACCGCCCGGGTTTGAGACCACGGGAGAGTCTCAGGTTTGCCGCCTTCACAAGGCTCTGTATGGTCTCAAACAATCTCCCCGGGCCTGGTTTGAGAAATTCAGTAAAGTACTTCGCGCTGTCGGCTTTAGCCGAAGCTCGGCTGACTTCTCGCTCTTCACTCGTCACCGACCATCAGGGACGGTCCTTCTATTAGTTTATGTTGATGACATCATCATCACAGGAGATGACTCACAAGGGATACATGCAGTCAAAGCTCATCTGAACTCGGTCTTTCAGACAAAGGACCTGGGGACTCTGCGATATTTTCTGGGTCTTGAAGTTGCCAGGCGACCGGACGGCCTTATTCTCTCTCAACGGAAATACTGTACTGATCTTCTTCATGATGCTGGCCTCTTAGGGTGTAAGCCATGTGATACCCCTATGGATGTAAACCACAAGTTGTGTGCTCAGGCTTCTGACTCGGATCTTCTTCTCCAGAACCCTGAATATTATCGACGACTTGTTGGAAAGTTGATCTATCTTACTGTTACCCGACCAGATATTTCCTTTGCTGTTGGTCTTGTCAGTCGATACATGCACTCTCCTCGCAAGTCTCATCTTCTGGCGGTTGAACGCATTCTGAGGTACTTAAAAACAGCCCCGGGTCAAGGACTTGTGTACCGGACTTCCTCATCTGCTCCTACCTTAGTGGCATACTCTGATGCGGACTATGCGGGCTCTCTTGATGACCGGCGGTCTACTAGTGGTTTCTGCACATACTTTGGGGGACATTTGGTCACATGGAGAAGTAAGAAACAAGCGGTCGTTGCTCGCTCATCGGCTGAGGCAGAATATCGCGCAATGACTTCTGTTGTATCCGAACTCACATGGCTTGAAAGTCTGCTCACTGATCTGGGTATAAAATTACCTTCTCCTGCTCTACTTCTCTGTGATAGCCAAGCGGCTATACATATCGCCAAGAACCCAGTCTTCCACGAGAGAACGAAGCACATTGAAGTCGATTGCCACTTCGTTCGAGAGAAAGTTCAAATGAAGAAGCTCGTTTTAAAGCATGTTCCAGGGACGGAACAAGTTGCTGATGTCCTCACAAAGGCTCTTCCCAAAGCTTCCTTCTATCAATGCCTGTCCAAGCTTGATGCATACGATTTGTACGCTTCAGCTTGCGGGGGAGTGTTAGAATAACTTTTGTATTAGGTCCATATATTGTTGGCTCATTTATGCTTCTTCCTCTTTGTTAGAAAGTAGCGAAAAGAAGCGAAAAGTAGAGAACAAGCCGAATTAACTTTTGAATAATCGAAATTTTATTATCCAAAAAAGGTAACTATTACAAAGGTATGCCCTCCCTTATATAGAATGGAGGAGAGATGAGAGAATACAAATAAGAGATGTGGGACTAAAAATTTACAAGCTAAGCGGACTGTACAAAGAAAACCGCACAGGCCGCGCGGTTAGACAGAAGGACTAACCGCACGGCAACAATAAGAGAAGCAGAGAGAGGTCGCCTGTGAAGATTGCTAGACCGCCCGGTTTACAAGCCGGCGAGTCAAACCGTCAGACCGCGCGGTCTTCAACCCGCCAAGACAGGCCGCCCGGTCACCAACTTCAACACTCCCCCTCAAGCTGGAGCATATATATCAATCATGCCCAGCTTGTCGCAAACATGCAGAAATGAGGCGGAAACTGGCTTGGTGAAGATGTCAGCTAGCTCTTTATCAGACGTGACAAACGGAGTGCATATTTGTTCTTTTAAAATCTCTTCACGAATGAAATGGCAGTCAACCTCAATGTGCTTTGTTCTTTCATGGAATACCGGATTTTTGGAGATGTATATGGCGGCCTTGTTATCACAGAACATAGGTAGAGGATGGTTGTACACCTCTCCTAAATCTAGCATGAGAGCCCGCAACCATTTCAACTCACAAGTGGTTGACGCCATACTGCGATACTCAGCTTCTGCACTGGACCTGGAGACAACAGACTGCTTTTTGCTCTTCCAGCTCACCAGATTTCCCCCAACAAAGGTGCAAAAACCTGAGGTTGACTTGCGATCCCCTTTGTCATCAGCATAACTTGCATCTGAGTAGGCTTCAATCCTCAGATGACCATTCTTCTGAAACAGTAATCCTTTCCCAGGCGCTGCTTTGACATATTCCAAGATCCCCAGGCGCTGCTTTGACATATTCCAAGATCCGCAAGGCGGACTGTAGATGACATTCCCTAGGCGCTTGCATGAATTGACTCACCTTGCCCACAGCATAGGAAATGTCGGGTCTGGTCACTGTGAGATATATGAGCTTACCAACCAGACGCCTGTACCGTGAACTATCTGTAAGAAGAGGTGAATCATCTGTCCAGGTTTTGTCCTCCCCAGTAGCCATGGGGCATCGGGCAGGTTTAGCTCCAGTCAATCCTGCCTCTTTTAAAAGATCAAGGGCATACTTACGCTGAGAGAGAACTAAGGAGTCGGGCTTACGAGAGAGTTCGATCCCCAGAAAGTACTTTGGAGAGCCCATATCTTTAGTGATCAGATGTTGGCGAAGATGTCGCTTTGTCAGGGCTACCCCTTCCTGGTCATCGCCAGTGAGAAGAATATCATCGACGTACACAGCAAGAACAACCAGCCCAGAAGGAGTTTTGCGAATAAAGAGAGAGTGATCAGCAGAGCTTCGCACAAAACCAACATCCGCCACAATACCGCTGAACTTGTCAAACCAAGCTCGAGGACTCTGCTTGAGGCCATAAATTGCCTTCTGCAGCCGGCATACTCGTGTCTCCCCCTGAGCAACATACCCAGGAGGTTGCTCCATGTAAACGGCCTCGTGAAGATCACCATAAAGGAAGGCATTCTTGACGTCCAGCTGAGAAATCGGCCAATCCCGATTGACGGCCACAGAGAGAAGAACCCGGATTGTGCTGAGACGAGCCACAGGGGAGAAGGTGTCAAAGTAATCAACCCCATAGGTCTGAGTAAAGCCCTTAGCAACAAGGCGAGCCTTATACCGATCCACAGTGCCGTCTGGGCTAAATTTGACCACAAAGACCCAGCGACAGCCAACAACATCAGTATCAAAGGGAGGAGGAACAAGAGTCCAGGTACCCCGTTCAGTTAGGGTCGCCATTTCCTCATCCATGGCCATCTTCCAGTGAGGAATAGCAAGGGCCTCCTGATAGGAGCGGGGTGTGGCAGTGGCAGAGATAGCCAGTGCAAACGCCCTGCGAGAAGGAGTAAGACGATCATAGGAAACAACAGCAGCAAGGGGGTGTAAGGTACACGTCCGCACCCCTTTGCGAAGAGCTATAGGAAGATCCAGGTCAGCCGGGCCCGCGGCATCCGGAGCATCCGTGGTAGAGAAAGCTGGCCCGGGAGAAGAGAGCGACGGCAGCGGAGATGAGGGAGAGGGTGGTGGAAAAGGGAGAGAGAGAGGTGGAGGAAGAGGAGGGGGTGGAGATGGGGTAGGGGTGGAGAGTGTAGGAGGAGGCGAGGGAACGAAGGGAACGACAGGAGAATCAGAAGCCGGGAGAAGAGGAGAAGAGTCATCCGAGAAGTAGGAGGTATTCTCGAAGAAGGTGACGTCAGCAGAGACGAACTGCTTACGAAGGACAGGATCAAAGCAACAGTAGCCTTTCTGAGTGGTGGAGTACCCCAGAAAGACACATTTGGTGGAGCGAGGGGAGAGCTTATCACGGGTGGCAGAAGGGGTATGCACAAAGGCAGTGCATCCAAAGATTTGGAGAGGGAGAGGAAACGGCTCCTTTCCCGGATACAAAATGGAGAACGGGGTTTGGCCGTGGAGAACCGTGGAGGGAATGCGATTGATGAGGTAGCAGGCAAGGAGAACAGCATAGCCCCAATAGGAGCGAGGAACATGCATCTGAGTCATCAAGGTGCGAGCGACATCGAGCAGGTGACGGTTTTTGCGTTCGGCCACACCATTTTGTTGTGAAGTATAGACACAACTAGTTTGATGAAGAATCCCATTTTGCATGCAGAATGTAGAGAAGTCACGACTGAGATATTCTTGGGCATTATCAGATCGAAAAATTTTGAGAGAAACACCAAACTGAGTTTTGATCATGAGATAGAAGGATGTCCATACAGAGAATAATTCGGAGCGATCTTTTAACAGATACACCCACGTACAGCGAGAAAAATCATCAATGAACGTGACAAAATAGGAACTACCCCGACCAATGGTAAGAGTAGGAGAAGGACCCCAGATATCGGAGTGGATAAGATCAAACGGACGGGTAGAGCTACGAACGTGCTTTGGAGGGAAGGAGGAGCGGTGATGCTTGCCAAGCTGACAGGCCTCACAGTTGAGCGGAGGACTTTGAGGAGGAAGGTGGGGCAGAAGTTGACGAAGAAGACGGGGAGGAGCATGACCAAGGCGGAGATGCCATTGGAGAAGATCTGTGGAGGTGGAGGAGAAGGTGGAAAAGGCAGAAATGTTGTCCAGGAAGTACAAGCCGCCACTCTCAGTCCCAGTAGCAATCGTCCGTTGGGAGTCCGGATCCTGAAAAGAGCAAGAAGTAGAAGTAAATGTGACGGAACACTGTAATTGCTTGCAAAGAGAGGTAACAGATAATAAGTTGCACGGGAACTGGGGCACGTATAGAGTATCCGCCAAGCGAAGAGACGGAGTGACATGAACTATCCCTGTTCCATGGACTGATGATGAAGAGCCGTCAGCGAGAATAACCGGGGGCAAGCGATCATGTTTTTCTAGGAGAGAGAAACACGGGAGATGCCCGGTCATATGATTCGTAGCACCAGTGTCGATCAGCCATTTTCCCTGAGTAACAACGTGTGCACGACCAGAAGCCGTGACAACGGAGGCGAATGGCTTGGAGGAGGATATGAAAGCCATGAAGGGAGAAAGAAGAAACCGCAGCGGTCTCGGTGACAGCACACCAGTGGCAAGAAGGGCCACGACCAAGGTGCAGAGCACAAGCCGCGCGACTAAACCAGGAGGTCTGGGCGACTAACAAGCAGAAGCGGCGAAAGGAAGAAGGGCAGAGAGGCCGCTCAAACAAGGATGAATTCGCGCGAATAGAGAGAAAGTCGCGGGGAGAGGAAAAGAGAGCAAACCCGTCTGAAACCGCGGCGGGTAAAAGGGAAGAAGCCGCGCAAACACGAGCGGCTAGGAAGCAGAGCAAGGCACAGCGGGGAAGAGGTCGCGCGGACTGCAAAAGGCCGAGCGAACAGAAGAGAGGAGAAGAGCAGGTGACCGCGACCAAGATGTGGGTAAGAAAGGTACAACCCGCACGGTCAGGCAGATCACAGCAGCTGCTAGAAAGCGGTCAAAGGCACAGCGGGGAAGAGGTCGCGCGGACTGAAAAGGCCGAGCGAACAGAAGAGAGGAGAAGAGCATGCGACCGCGACCAAGATGCGGGTGAGAAAGGAACAACCCGCACGGTCAGGCAGATCACAGCAGCAAACCGCGAGAGAGACAACACACGCGGACAGAGACAGACCGCAACGACTAGGAAGTCGGAGCGGCAAGAAAGAACAAGGAGCGCAGCGACAAGGAAACAGGTCGCGGCGACAGCGAGTAGAAGGAGAAGAGAACCAAGAAGAAGCAAGCCGCGCGAACAGGGCAGCGGACAGAAACAAGTCGCGCGGATAGAAACAAGCCGCGCGGACAGAAGAGAAGGGAAGCCGCGAACAAGTCGCAGAACGCGGAAAACAAGCCGCGAACAACAGAGAGCGCACAGAATCAGGAGGAAATGACCGTGTCCTCTGATAGCATGTTAGAAAGTAGCGAAAAGTAGAGAACAAGCCGAATTAACTTTTGAATAATCGAAATTTTATTATCCAAAAAAGGTAACTATTACAAAGGTATGCCCTCCCTTATATAGAATGGAGGAGAGATGAGAGAATACAAATAAGAGATGTGAGACTAAAAATTTACAAGCTAAGCGGACTGTACAAAGAAAACCGCACAGGCCGCGCGGTTAGACAGAAGGACTAACCGCACGGCAACAATAAGAGAAGCAGAGAGAGGTCGCCTGTGAAGATTGCTAGACCGCCCGGTTTACAAGCCGGCGAGTCAAACCGCCAGACCGCGCGGTCTTCAACCCGCCAAGACAGGCCGCCCGGTCACCAACTTCAACACTCTTTAGTCCCACATCTTGTATAGGATTTGTTTCCTCTCTTTCTCTCCTATATATTTGTATACCCTCCTTGTATTTACTTACTCAAGATCAATACATAAGTTTCTGGCTTTTTCTACAGTTCCGAATTAGTTTTTTTTTCTTGGTGGTGGTCATAAACGCTGTCAGGTCAAGCACATTTTATGACGGTGACTTTTTGTCCAAACTCCCCGAAGTAAACGCTGCGCCAAACGAACCCTTAACGTTTTCTCCACCCATTTTGTCATGTATTAACACAATTTTAAATGTGTTGTTTTGTTTCTTGAAAATGTTTGTTATAAACTAGATAACAATGTGTAGACAATGATGTTATTTATATAGCAATATTAATCAAATAACTGCGTTGATTATCACGTAGAAAATAAACAATTTGTTCATTGTTTATTTTTTACTTGCAAATAATAGCAGGTTATGTACATAATTTCACTCTTACAATATTATTTATAGGAACCTCACTTTTCAAGTGTTATAGCTTCTAACAGCGTAATTTTGGCTTGTAAATGAAGCGTCGATTCATATGCCACGGATCGGATATCAAGGTGGATCTCAGCGGTCGGAATGGTATGCGATAGAGCGGCTTCTGCGAAAGTATGCTTCCCGGCATGGCATTAACATCTTTGTGTAAGTTCTGTTTCTTTTTTAGCTTTAATTTGTTCTGGGAGACTCGGTCTTCTGTTCTGTCATGATTCCCATGATTCTCTCGTGTTTGAATCGTGCAGTTACTATTATCGGCGCGATCAGCAATGACTGAAACTGGAAGATAAAGATTATTAAGCGTCAGAGGCAATGGACTTTGTTGGAATATTGATGCAATGTTTCTTGTAAGTTTTACATTTTGCTTGTGTAAATAACTCGATGTTGAACTCGGTGATAAGTCGAAAACAAACAGTTACACGCTCTAGCTTGTTTCTGTGTGTCAAAAAGAAGGAAAGAAATGTGACGCTATGGGTGGCCATGGGCATAAAATAACATATATATATATATATATATATATATATATATATATATATATATATATATATATATATATATATATATATATATATATATATATATATATATATATATATATATATGTATATGTATATAATCATGTGAATCGCATAGTTCCGTCCGGGTTCCGCGTCTTTTAAAAATAGCCCTTCGATATGGCATTTTTAGGAAAAGTGATCAACATAAAAGTTGATCTACAACTTTCATGTTGATCACTTTTCCTTAAAAGACCTATTTTCAAAAGACGTGCGGGTTCCGCGTTTTTACACTTTTCCGTATGTATATCTTTATACTTTATAAAGAAGTAGTTTTAAAAAGAAGGTTGAACTCCACATTTGATCATGGCCATTTAATATAATCTGAGCTACAAATCTGAGTCATCCATCCAACTAGATTTTGAATTACAATGAGGCCAAATTCGGATTCCAAAAGAATGAACTTCAATTTGCCGGATTGTACTGCCGCCCGCCCTCTGCACATCCCAGCAGCTTTATTTCGCAATCATCTTGCCCCGTCAACATCGCGGCCAGTCTTAACCCCACAATCCCGCGCCTATAATCCTCCCGCTGCTGTGTCAATCCCGTGCCTCTACCCCTCCCGTCGCTAGGTCATCGTTCCGCTGGGTTTGCTCTTTCGTCCTAATCGCGCGGGTTCAGGGCATTGTCCGACAGCGACTTCCCTCTTCCACGGCAATCTTCTGCGGCCGGCCTTTACAAGTAACCCTTCTTCTTACTCCATAGCTTCCCTTCCTTTTTTGCTCTTAAGCTACGTTTGTTCACCGCCTGCTCTTGACCTCCGCACTTTACTCCAGGTAGACTGCCGCCGATCAAAAGAAGGGATCTGCCATTTACTCCACTCGCTGCTTCAAGCATCACTCGCCTCCGCAGATTGTTCACCAAGCATTCTCCCACGTTTTGTTCACCACGTCTCTATCTTCTCTTTGTTTGTTCACCGGCTGCTTTTTCTGTTTAATTTTGTTCTCCTCACTGCTGCAAATTGATATCTTCTCAACAGTGTCACTGTCGCCTCCTCGCAAATTGATATCTGATCGGTGGTATTTACTTTCTTCCTCCCTGGTAAAGTGTCTGCCTGCACTTCATCCATCTTGAAAATTCTTGTTTACCTGCATCAAATTCATTTTTTTGAATGTTTATTGAGGTGAATATGTTTTTCTGCACTTCAATATTGTTGCGCTTGAGAGCATTTAAACTCTATAATTCCTGTTTAATATGTTGGTGCTGTTGCGCTTGGCCTTTTAATATGATGGTTGGGAGCATTTGTGTTGCTATGAATGTGATTTCTATGAGTGTGATTTACATGTAGAAATAGAAATCTATTGTTCCAGGTTTTTGTATTTTTGATAATATGTTGTATTGTTTTAATATGATAGTTGTATTGTTCCAAATTTCGAGTGTCTGCCTTTTAATAATATGTTGTATTGTCCTGCTACTCTTCCAGATTTGACTTGTATCAAAAAAGTATATTTCTACTGTATAGATAAATAGTATGTTGTAGTGTCCTGCCTTTTAAGTGTCTGCCCTCCAGTGACGTTTGAGCCCGCATCGCCTAAGAAAACGAAGGAAAATGGAGTTTTTTGTGGTGTTTGGAAATTGACTTGTAATAATATATCTCTACTATACAAATGAATAGTTTAGGTTGCATACTGTAAACTATCATATACTATCCAATGTAATTAATATGGCTGCTCCACTTAAGGCTCTGTTTGGTTGGGCTGTTGCTGATGGAAAGCTGCTGATGAACTGTTGCTGATAGAAAAAGTGCTGATTCTGGAAAACAGAGTTTTGTTAAAAAACTGTTTGGGTGAAACAGAGTTTACAAAATGGAGTTTTCAAAAAGTTGTTTGAATACAAAACAGAGTTTTGAATAAATTTTTTTTTCAAATATCTGTTAGCTTCTGGAATGCAATTTTGAAGTGAAACATGTGTGATGTGGGCACTCGATCTCAGCACTTTCCCCAGACTTGTTTGATGCTATGTAAAGCTAATGCTATGAAAACTGAAATATAAAAGGAGATGTAACAAGATTACCCAATGCTCACATTTTGGTCATACCAGAAGATGAGAGAAGATGAGATAAGAGAAGAGCATAGAAATTATAAAATATAAAATAAGATTCCAAAAGGAATCCATCATGTCCACAAACGGAACAGAAGCCCTGAGCATAAAGTTCAATATTACAACACTATCTAATTAAGAAAAACTGAAATGAAATTAAACATTGTTCATGCCAAGAGAACTGGAAAATCAATAAGAAAGGAGTATATGATGGAGAGGCTGGTGGAGTAGAAGTCCTGCGGCCACGAGATGATGAAGCATGACCAGGAGGCCTGGTTGGGGCTGTCCCCAAATGTTGCCAATGCGAAATATCTGATCGTTCTGCCACAACACAGCATTTTCAATCCGCACTACTCGCTAATAAAAGTTAGGGAACTGCTCCTCTAAACTCTGCCATGCTGCATGTCACTATAGAGCAGGTACCTCCGGAACACTAGGGGCAACATCAGGAATAAGAGCTCTATCTGAAGAAGACGACTCAACCTCCACTACATTAGCTAGGACACCATCAGGGGCATTCAAGATCTGATAAGGTCATGCAACATCAATACAAACCTTTCCGAACCAGGCTGAATGCTAACATCATGAAGAGGCTTATTGGAACCCCGTTTGACATTGCAGTCATTGGTGGCAGCGAGGCGCGACTCGGGAGCAGCAGCGGACAGGCGAAGAAGAAGAAGAAGAAGGGAGATCGGGAGGCGCGACTCGGGAGCAGCAACGGACGGCAGCAGCGGACGGGCGGAACTCGGGAGCAGCAGCGGACGGGATCGGGAGCGTGCGTCTGCGGTTGTCCGCAATAAAATGTCGCGGCTAGGTATAAGGAGAGAAGTTTGCGTTGTGTTTCGACCACACCGCAGGATATAAGCTGCGCCAAACGCCACCTTAGTTTCAATGTTATCGAAGCTTTAAACAAATATATAGTCGAATTGCTACATAAATCCGGCAATGTGGGACAAAGGATAAAAGGCCCGGCCGAATTCGGAGCTGTCTGCCCAGAGCCCACTTCGGGATCTCAATCCCGCCTGCCCGGACCGTTGGTCAGTATAATATATTATATTATATAGAGATAAATGTTTCTGCTTTATAAATAATTATGTTTTATAAATGTTTTATAAACGTTTTATTAATTCTGTTTTTTTTCTGTATAATAATTATGATAAAAAAAAGTTCATTTTTCATTTCTTCAAACTTATATTACAGAAAATAAATAATTAATTAATATATATATATAAGTTTTATTAATTCGCTTTTTTTAGATAGGTAGATTTAATTATTTAAAAAAATGCATTTTTCATTTCTTCAAACTTATATTAAAGAAAATAAATAATTAATTAAAAATATATATATATAACTTTTACAATACAAAAATATACAAATATTTTTATGAATTTTAAGAAATTAAAAAAATAACGTAATTTTAAAATATCAATATTAAGAACCGGAGGGGAGGGGCGGGATCTTCCAGGTATTGTCATATGGGCACGGGAGGTCCCTGTTCACAGTCACTAGTGTGTGTGTCCCTTGGGGAGAGAATCGAGAAATTACCCTACAAATGTATATTTTTTCAAAAAGTGATCAACATGAAAGTTATTTGTATCGAGAAATTACCCTACAAATGTCATATGCGCTTTTTTAATCTTAAAAAAGCGCGAGCACTGGGCGTCCCGCCCCGGCTATTTTTGCCCCCGCTTTTTACGCGATCTAGGTTTCTTGCTTTCAATCGTCCCGTCGCTGCATCGTCTAGGTTTAAGCTTAAAAAATCGCGATCATCATCAAGTATTGAGCGATGCCTCGTCGCCCCATCGCTCTCTTCTTCTACCTGTCAAGCGATATGTGCTCTGGCTGGTTGGATCGTTTATGAAGACGGCACCACCTACCGCAAGGTCCATTCTTCCTCCCCAGCTGCTCGCTGCCCACCTGCCCGCTGGTATCTCTTCTTCTTCTTCTTCTTCTACTTCGACATTTTTCGTCTGCTACATTTTTCGGCGAGCTCGACGAAGAATGTCGAGCTCGACAGTCTTTGTCGAGCTCGACTTTCTTCGTCGGGCTCGACTACTCGACGAAAATGTCGAGCTCGACATTCTTCGTCGAGCTCTACTGCTCGACGACAATTGTCGAGCTCCACATTTTTCGTCGAGCTCGACGAAGAATGTCGAGCTCGACAGCTCGACATTCTTAGCTCGACGAAGAATGTCGAGCTCGACAGCTCGACATTCTTCGTCAAGCTCGATTGCTCGACGAAAAATGAATGTGGAGCTCGACGAAAAATGTCGAGCTCGACATTCTTCGTCGAGCTCGACTGCTCGATGAAAATGCCAAGCTCGACATTCTTCGTCGAGCTCGACTGCTTGACGACAATTGTCGAGCTCGACATTTTTCGTCGAGCAGTCGAGCTCGACGAAGAATGTCGAGCTCGACAGCTCGGCGAAAATGTCGAGCTCGACTGCTCGAGGAAGAATGTCGAGCTCGACGAAAAATGTCGAGCTCGACATTCTTCGTCGAGCTCGACTGCTCGACGAAAATGTCAACCTCGACATTCTTCGTCGAGCTCGACTGCTCGACGACAACTGTCGAGCTCGACATTCTTCGACAAAGAATGTCGAGCTTCTGCTTCTTCAGTACATTTAGTCATTGATTTGCTAATCATGCAAATAACATGATTTTTGGTCATTGATTTGCTAATCAATTGCCAACAAATTTATTTAGCATTTAGGTATTGCATTTGAATCGTATTTAGGTATTTCATTTATAGATTTGCATTTGGATCAATTATGTTAGCATTCAGATCAAGTAAGTCTGAATCTCTTGAGAGCCGATCTTTCTGAGAAGATAACGTCCAATCGACTTTAGGTACATTTCCTCTAATTGTGTCCAAATGATTTCTGTTTGATTTGTATTTTTCTTTATTGTTTTGATGTAAATGCAACATTATGTTGGAAGTATAATGTATATCAATTTGTAATGTACAGCATCACTTCAGTCGCAATGACTTCTGAGTCATCAAATTCTGAAAGTATGGATGTTGTTGTGCCTGAAACAAATACAGATTCTACTGAGCGCAGTGTTACTGAACCATATGTTAGTTTGATGTTTCATAATTTGGTTTGTTTTGTTCAACTAACTGTAGGTTTTCCTTCCTCTTAAATTGCAAACATTACAGATTAAAGTGATTTTCAATATTAGCATGTCACATGGAGCTTGCTGATTAAGGTGGTCAATGTATTTTTATTGCTGATTAAGGTAGGTAGAAACATGATCAGCAACTTTCATAAAAACAATGCACAAACACTCTTGAAGCTTCTAAAATTAGAGCAGGTCAAATGTGTATCTAATGCTCTTTTTTTGCTTTTACGATGTTTTTGATCCAGATGTAAAAATGCAGCAAGATCTAGAGATGGAAGAATTTGCTTGATAATGATTATAAATTTGCTGTATTTATATGGAAGAATTTAGTCTTGGTGCAATGTAAAAATGTTTCAATGTATGTTTAAAAAATAAGCTTTAAAGTTTCTTTTGAGAAAGATGGCCAAAACAAGCTATAAAAGGGAATATATACAATCAAGCTTTTTTAAGCTTAAAAAAGCTTGAGTGTAATATTCCAAACTCATATATATATATATATATATATATATATATATATATATATATATATATAACATGACATTTTGCAAGGGGGTGGAAATGGATTCAAATAAAAAAGTGATTAACATGAAAGTTGTAGATCTCATCGATAAAAATAACTTTCATATTGATCATTTTTTGAAAAAAATACACTTTTGGAGGATAATTTTTGGATTTCTCTCCCTAAAATCTTCTTATATCTTCGAACGGGCTCCACCTGTTCTCGATGCGTCGCCGTGGGCTTCGTCCGCTTGCCATTCAAGTGGGTTTTGCCCGCCCCCGGACAGTTATTTAAATTTATAAGTATTACAATTTTCTTAATTTGAATTTTTAATTATTTTAGGTTAATTATAATATAACTATAATAGTAAATAAATTATAAAATAACCTCGTTCCTATTCCGCCCTCGGGGAAGCTTTTAAATAAATTATAAAATAACTCTTGGCCAACTATTAATAAATTATAATAGTTATATAATTAAATTATTAAAAAAACAAAAATCACAGAAACATCCCCGTTCCTGTTCCGCTTCCGCCTGCCCGCAACAGTTTCCCTCTGTCGCAGCTGGCGGAGGAGCCACCGGCGACCTGCCCGGCGCCCACCGGGAGGTTCTGCCCGTGAACCCTAAACTGGGGCTTACGGGCAAAGCCACTGCCAGTTGTGGCTCTGCCCGCTCGCCACCGGACAACACCCGGTGTGTTCGTCGGAGGCCGGCGAACCCACCGATGGGTGCCGGGAAGGACGGCGGCGACTCTGCCGGAGGAGGCGTGTTTAAAATTTGATGGCACGGGTGGTCAAAAATGTCTATCGGGATTTTGGAGAGATGCGGGAAATTGTTTTTTGGTGAAAAATTTATTGGCAACCCTGATTGACGCAATCTGACTGCCAGAAATTGAAATTGTTTGAGCAGACAGTCCGGATTCAATCTGCGGTGTGCTTCATGATATGCATATTGTTTTTAATAATAAAGATATATATATATACACACACACATACATACATATTAGCATTTTCAAACAGACTTCGTCCGTTCTCGATGCGTTGTTGTGCCCGCGTCAAGGCGGGTTGTGCCCGCATCAAATGTATATTTTTCAAAAAGTTATCAACAAGAAAGTTATTTGTATTGATTAGATATACAACTTTCATGTTGATCACTGCCTGAACCTGGACCCCCGGACGCGCCCCATACGCCAGAAGATGAGGACCATCGTGACAAAGCTGGAGGAGCCAATACGCGAGGAAGTCAAGAATCTCCTAGAGGTTGGCTTCATCTCAGAGATCCAGTATCCATGATGGATCTCCAACGTGGTAATGGTGAAGAAGGGAGGTGAAAAATGGCGAATGTGTATTGACTTTTCTTTATTAAATAAATCATGTCCTAAGGATTGCTACCCCTGCCTCGGATCGACGCGCTGGTTGATTCAGCCGTCAGTTTTCCTATTATGAGTTTTTTGGATGCTTTTTCATGTTACCATCAGATCCGAATGCACCCTCCCGACGTCAAGGACGTCTCCTTCATCACGAGGGAGGGGTGCTTTAGCTATAAAATGATGCCCTTTGGGTTGAAAAACACAGGGGCTACCTACCAACGGATGATGGATCGAGTTTTCCAAGGCCAAAGGGGCCGGAACCTAGAGGTCTACGTTGATGACCTTATGGTAAACAGCAAGGGTGTGAACTCGCATCTCCGGGATCTGGAGGAGACGTTTGCCACCTTGAGGAAGTTCAAAATGAGGCTGAACCCCTTAAAATGTGTTTTTGGGGCAAGCCGTGGGAAGTTCTTTAGGCACCTTCTGACCCCGATAGGGGTAGAACCTAACCCAGATAAGGTGAAAGCCATCCTAGAACTAGAATCACCGTGAAATGCTAAGGAGGTGCAGCGCTTGACAGGCAAGCTGGTCGGCCTAAGTAGATTCCTCTCCAGGTCGGGAGAGAAGTGCTCATCCTTCTTCAAAACACTACGGGGTAACCAAAGGTTTGAGTGGACCGCGGAGTGTGAAGAAGCTTTCCAAAAACTGAAGGAGCAGCTCTCCTTGGCTCCTCTGCTTCAAAGCCCGAAGGAGGGGGAGGATCTAACCCTGTACCTGGGGGTAGGGGCAGAGGCGGTGAGCTCTGTCCTGGTCAGAGAAGAAGGGAGAAAGCAGCTGCCCATCTATTATGTTAGCAGGATCCTAAAGAAGTCGGAGCTCCGTTACCCTATTCTAGAAAAGCTGGCGTACGCCTTGGTCATTTCGGCCAGGAAGCTCCGGCCATATTTTCAAGCGCATTCGATCAGGGTGGTGACGGACCATCCTCTCTGTAAGATTTTCGAAGGAGTGGAGCACTCGGGTAGGCTGTCCAAGTGGTCTATCGAGTTGAGTGAATTCAACATTTCGTTTGTACCAAGGCTCTCCATTAAGGAACAGGTGGTGGCCGACTTCTTGGCGGACTACGTTGCAGAGGTCGGGGTCGAGGAGTCGCGGTCACAAGAGGCATGGAAGATGACGGCTGACGGGGCCTCGGGAAAGCACTCCCTCGGAGCGGGGGTGGTATTTACGAGTCCTCAAGGGGTGACCATAGAGCAAGTGGTGGTTTTACACTTCCCAGCAACTAACAACCAAGCAGAGTACGAGGCGGTGATGGCCGACCTTCGTTTGGCAAAGGAACTCGAGATCAAGGACGTTGAGGCTTTCACGGATTCATTGGTGGTGGCATCTCAGATTCGAGGAGAGTTCGAAGCTCGGGAGCCCTCCCTGGTGAAGTATTTGTCCAAGGTGAGGGCAATCATCAGGGGGTTCCGGACGTTCTCCATTCAACACGTTCCCAGAGAAGAGAGTGTCGCTGCCGATCGATTGGCTAAGTTTGGACCTCGGGGAGGGGGTACCTTGACTGATTTGTTCCATCCGGCGATCGAAGAGGGGGAGCTAATGGAGGTGGATCGGCGACCCTCGTGGGTGGATCCCTTTGTTGCCTTCTTCATGACAGAAACCCTCCCTGAGGAGATCAAGGAGGCAAAAAACTTCCAGCATAAGGCGGCTCATTATCTCATGCATGAAGGAAGATTGCACCGGAAGATGCTTTTGGGCCTCCTAGCTCGATGCGTGACGGAGGAGGAGACTCGACGTGTTTTGGAGGAGGTGCACTCCGGGGAATGTGGTAGTCATTCCGGAGGGAGGACATTGGAAGCAAGGGTGGTCAGGCAGGGGTACTTCTGGCCCACCCTGAGGAAGGACGCGGCAGAGTTTGCGAGAAGGTGCCGAAAATGCCAGCTCTACGCCCCCCTCCAGCTCTTGTCGGCTCAAAGGCTCCGAAGTATCACATCACCATGGCCTTTTGTCATCTGGGGGATGGATTTAGTTGGGCCTTTCCCTCCGGCTGGTGGACAAAGGAGGTTCCTCCTGGTTATGATAGACTACTTCTCCAAGTGACTGGAGGTTAAGGCGCTAGCCAAAGTGACCTCTCAAGTTATCAGGAACTTCATCTGGGGGGAGATCATCTGCAGGCACGGGCTGCCTCAGGCCATCGTCACGGACAATGGTCCTCAGTTTGCAAGTGAGGAATTTATAAGCTTCTACACTCAGCTGGGCATCGACCTCAGGTTCGCCTCCGTCCACCACCCCAGGAGCAACGGGCAGGTGGAGGCGGCAAACAAGATTATCGTGAACCTACAAAAAAAGAAGGTGGAGAATTTGAGGGGGAGTTGGGTAGAACAGCTCCCCTCAGTTTTGTGGGCCTTGAGAATGACCCCGAACACGCCCACCGGTGAGACCCCCTTCAAGCTTTTCCATGGATGTGAGGCGGTCTTGCCCGTGGAATTTGAGGTCCGGTCCCCACGAGTTGCGGCTGCAGGTGATGGAGACGAGGCTTGGAGGATGGAAAATGAAGAAAGCTTGCGCCTCTCGCTAGACCTGACAGAGGAGCTGCGAGACATGGCGGTCATCAGACAAGAATAGATCAAGCGTCGGATGGCAAGGTACTTCGACAAGCATATCAGGATAAAGCAATTCGCGGAGGGAGATCTGGTATTGAAGAAAGTTGATGCAGCGGGGAGGTCTGCCCCTGTGGGAAAGCTCAATCCGAACTGGAAGGGGCCTTATATTGTAGAGAGAGTCCTGAGAGCAGGAAGTTACTACCTCCAGGATGCGGAGGGTAGGACCTTGAGCCACTCCTAGAGTGGGGATGACTTGAAACGCTTCTACCCATGAGAAGGGAGAGCAGAAGATGTGTACTCAAAGCAAGATCAATATAATATATTTCTCAAACTATGTCATGTTTTTGTCTATTGTGAAGTTCTAACGGCAGGAAGATGGCCACGTCATCGGCACCCCGAGCTCGGTACGGCCCCAAGTAGACCCGTTGCACAAGCTCTCATCTAGCTGGCAGGTCTGAAGGCTCGCCTGTGGGGGATAGGTTTGGTTTGAGGAAACTTCACCGGCACCCCGAGCTCGCCTCGGCCCCAGGTAGACCTGCTGCGCAGGCTCTCATCTAGCTGGCAGGTCCGAAGACTCGCCTGTGGGGGATAGGTTTGGTTTGAGGAAACTTCATCGGCACCCCGAGCTCGGCTCGGCCCCAGGTAGACCCGCTGCGCAGGCTCTCATCTAGCTAGCAGGTCCGAAGGCTCGCCTGTGGGGGATAGGTTTGGTTTGAGGAAACTTCACCGGCACCCCGAGCTCGGCTCGGCCCCAGGTAGACCCGCTGCGCAGGCTCTCATCTAGCTGGCAGGTCCGAAGGCTCGCCTGTGGGGGATAGGTTTGGTTTGAGCAAACTACACCGGCACCCCGAGCTCGGCTCGGCCCCAGGTAGACCCGCTGCGCAGCCTCTCATCTAGCTGGCAGGTCCGAAGGCTCGCCTGTGGGGGATAGGTTTGGTTTGAGGAAACTTCACCGGCACCCGGAGCTCGGCTCGGCCCCAGGTAGACCCGCTGCGCAGGCTCTCATCTAGCTTGCAGGTCTGAAGGCTCGCCTGTGGGGGATAGGTTTGGTTTGAGGAAACTTCATCGACACCCCGAGCTCAGCTCTGCCCCAGGTAGACCCGCTGCGCAGGCTCTCATCTAGCTGGCAGGTCTGAAGGCTCGCCTGTGGGGGATAGGTTTGGTTTGAGGAAACTTCATCGGCACCCCGAGCTCGGCTCGGCCCCAGGTAGACCCGTTGTGCAGGCTCTCATCTAGCTGGCAGGTCTGAAGGCTCGCCTGTGGGGGATAGGTTTTGTTTGAGGAAACTTCATCGGCACCCCGAGCTCGGCTCGACACCAGGTAGACCCACTGCGCAGGCTCTCATCTAGCTGGCAGGTCTGAAGGCTCGTATGTGGGGGATAGGTTTGGTTTGAGGAAACTTCATCGGCACCCCGAGCTCGGCTCGGCCTCAGTTAGACCCGATGTGCAGGCTCTCACCTAGCTGGCCGGTCTGAAGGCTCGCCTGTGGGGGATAGCTTTGGTTTGAGGAAACTTCATCGGCACCCCGAGCTCGGCTCGGCTCCAGGTAGACCCGTTGCGCAGGCTCTCATCTAGCTGGCAGGTCTAAAGGCTCGCCTGTGGGGGATAGGTTTGGTTTGAGGAAACTTCATCGGCACCCCGAGCTCGGCTCGGCCTCAGGTAGACCCGATGCGCAGGCTCTCATCTAGCTGGCAGGTCCGAAGGCTCGCCTGTGGGGGATAGGTTTGGTTTGAGGAAACTTCATCGGCACCCCGAGCTCGGCTCGGCCCCAGGTAGACCCGCTGCGCAGGCTCTCATCTAGCTGGCAGGTCCGAAGGCTCGCCTGTGGGGGATAGGTTTGGTTTGAGGAAACTTCATCGGCACCCCGAGCTCGGCTCGGCCCCAGGTAGACCCGCTGCGCTGGCTCTCATCTAGCTGGCAGGTCCGAAGGCTCGCCTGTGGGGGATAGGTTTGGTTTGAGGAAACTTCATCGGCACCCCGAGCTCGGCTCGGCCCCAGGTAGACCCGCTGCGCAGGCTCTCATCTAGCTAGCAGGTCCGAAGGCTCGCCTGTGGGGGATAGGTTTGGTTTGAGGAAACTTCATCGGCACCCCGAGCTCGGCTCGGCCCCAGGTAGACCCGCTGCGCAGACTCTCATCTAGCTGGCAGGTCCGAAGGCTCGCCTGTGGGGGATAGGTTTGGTTTGAGGAAACTTCATCGGCACCCCGAGCTCGGCTCGGCCCCAGGTAGACCCGCTGCGCAGGCTCTCATCTAGCTGGCAGGTCTAAAGGCTTGCCTGTGGGGGATAGGTTTGGTTTGAGGAAATTTCAACGGCACCCCGAGCTCGACTCGGCCCCAGGTAGTTCCGCTGCGCAGGCTCTCATCTAGCTGGCAGGTCTGAAGGCTCGCCTGTGGGGGATAGGTTTTGTTTGAGGAAACTTCACCGGCACCCCGAGCTCGGCTCGGCCTCAGGTAGACCCGCTGCGCAGGCTCTCATCTAGCTGGCAGGTCCGAAGGCTCGCATGTGGGGGATAGGTTTGGTTAGAGGAAACATCATTGGCACCCCGAGCTCGGCTCGGCCCCAGGTAGACCCGCTGCGCCGGCTCTCATCTAGCTGGCAGGTCTGAAGGCTCGCCTGTGGGGGATAGGTTTGGTTTGAGGAAACTTCATCGGCACCCCGAGCTCGGCTCGGCCCCAGGTAGACCCGCTGCGCAGGCTCTCATCTAGCTGGCAGGTCTGAAGGCTCGCCTGTGGGGATAGGTTTGGTTTGAGGAAACTTCATCGGCACTCCGAGCTCGGCTCGGCCCCAGGTAGACCCGCTGCGCAGGCTCTCATTAGCTGGCAGGTCTGAAGGCTCGCCTGTGGGGGAAAGGTCTGGTTCTTGAATTCTTGGCTTCTGGTTCCTGGGAATGGTACTTGGAAATACTACGCCACCTCGAGCCTGGTTCAGTCTCCGATAGACCCGCTGCCCAGGCTCGCATCAAGCTAGCAGGGCAGTAAACTCACTTTAGCAGAATAATGTGGAAAGTCTCCTTAAAGCAACATCGCAACTTAACATCCCAGCTTAGCCCTATGAAACGAAAAATAAACTAAGGCAAAAGGCTTGGAGTAAGGCGAGTGGCGGCACTCGCAGCGGGCGGTTTCGAGGAGGGTCTCGCCGTCGGCAAGGGGACACTCGCGATACATGATATAGTGTCGTCTCGCGGGCGTGAGTGCATCAAGGAGTCGTCTCACGTTAAGCAGCAAAAAGCAAAACACAGAAAAGATGAGGCGGCGAGACGGAGGGGTAGCACCGTCCCGCAGACCGAAGCAAACTAGCGAATCATTTCGCAAAATAAAGAATAGAATGAAGACAAGCATGAACATCCAACTATCACAATCACATGGCCCAAAATGGGGCTCAAAAAGAGTTAGCTTTACAAAAGCAGCAATAAGAAAGGAGAGAGTGATTCTAGATCTTGGAGTCGACACGTCAGTCCTCCTCACCGGATGAAGAATCATCGCTCTCCTCGCTGTAGAGCTAGGGAACCAAGTCGCGAGCGGTCACGGTTTCGGAATCGTCTTTCACAACCCCTAGGTCCTTCATCATCTGCAACACCAGCTCCGCCGCCCGAACGCCAGCGTCTCGGCACTGCTCCTCGACTTCTTCATAGGAGTAGTGCGGCAGAGGCGTCTGGAAGGGCTCGCAGTGAGACGACGATGCGGCGTCAGCCTGAAGGCGCGCATTCTCCGCTTTTAAGTCCTTGACCTCCTCCTCCAAAGCCGTCACGCGCGAGCGCAATTGCTCCGTCGTCTCGGCATCCTGCGAGATGACCTATCAGTTAGCCAAGGATGGTTGAAAAAGAAAAAACCTAAGGAAAAGACTGAGGCTTACCACACCGCCTTGGGCCTTCGCGAGGAGGGACTCGGCTTCAGATAAATTTTTCGCGAGACCGTCGGACTTCTCTCGCTCCGCCACCAGGTTTTCCTCACTGGCTTTCCATTTTGCGTTGATATAAATAAGGCGGCGAGAGGAGCGATGCGAGAACTCGAAGGCTCGCATTTGGATATGGGAGGTTTTCATCATGAGGTACCTGGTGGACTCGGTTTCAAGCGAGACGGTTTCAAGTGAGACGGCGTCAAGGCCGACATAGAGGCCATACCCCCACAACGAAGGCATGGCTGGTGGGGACCTCTTGCTCCTTCCAAGGAGGAAGGAGAGTGGAGATGGACACGCGGTTGGCATCCCGCCCCCACAGCAGAACTGGGTCGCCAGCGGCATCATGGACCACGGGACCCGGGTTATATTTCATGTGGGAAGAGGGGGCGGGACGGCCGGAGGAGACACCTTCGCGAGAGGAGGCGGCAGCTGGCTGGTCGGGAAGAGCAGCTGGCGGCTTGGATGCAGCGGCAGGCAGGTTGGAGGCAGCAACCGGCTGACTAGGGGTGACAGCTGGTTGATTGAGGGGTGTCGTCTCGCGAGTAGGCGAGACGGCCAGGTGGCGAGGCGAAGGGGGCGGGGGAGATTCCCCTACGGAGATGGGGCTCCCCTGGGGAGCCTTCCCCTTCCCCTTGGAAATTACTATTGCTTTTTTCATCATTTTTTTGGTAGGGCTGGAGCGGGAGGGGGTCGTGTCGCCTGTGGGCCTCTTCGGGGGGATGTGCGCCAAGAACTTTCTCGCCGCCTCAGCCGCCGCGTTGGCGAGATCGATGCCCTTTGAGGGGTGGATGTTGCTCTTGTAGGGGGTGGACTGGAATGATTCGCTCCCCTAAAGACAAGCAAAGGTTATATTGCGGCGAGACGGCGAATAGTGAGACGCGAGACAGTGCGAGAATACCTTCGCCAGGGAGCACAGGAGGAAGCGAGTCGAGGTCTCACCGCAAGAAGTTGACCTCGAAGTTCTTGTTGACGAGATATTCACACAGCAGCTTCTTTGGGCCACTGACCTGTGGGGAGGCGTAAAAACTCTCTGGGGGAGACACCGGCGCGAGAGGGATGCCGCCAAAGTCAGCACGATCTCCCCGGATGAAGACAAACCGGGTGAGCCAGTGGTGGTTCTTGTTGGGCGTCTCGCACACTTTGAGTCCTTGCCCGGTGAAGTACGAGACGTTGTCAGCGTTGGCGTGATAGACGAAAAGCTTGCGGAAGACCGTCAAGCTGAATTCGATGTGCTCCCGGCGCATGTAGCAGGCGAAAGCAATCAACACCGAGATGGCGTTTGTGTTGAATTGCGCCGGGACGACGTCGAAGTACTTGAAGACCTGTTTTACCTCAGGCCATAGAGGCAACCTCAACCCCGCCTCAAAGTGCGAGACGGGGAAGGCGAGTTCTCCCGGGTAGTAGGTATTGATCGACTCGCCAACCTTTGGAGGTCGCGACTCGAGTCCATCCTCCAGGTATAGGTTGACAAAGCTGAGGTAGTCTTCCGTCAGGAGCCAGCCGAGCGGGAAGTCGTGGTCTGTGAACCTCTTCCCGCAGCGACTGCGCCCCTCACCTTCCTCAACTTTCTTCTTGCCCATCTTTGGCGGCGAGACGGTCTTCGGCGAGATGAAGAGAGAAGAGGAGTTGGCGAGAGGACCAAGAGAGAAGGGCGAGAGGGACCGGCGAGACGAAAGAAACAAAGAAGCAAGAGCTTGGGTAGCGGCAGGAATAAAGAGTGCAATGTCTTTCTGATCCAGGGTCGGGTGTATTTATAGCAGATACAGAGCAATGATTGATGGGCGGGAAAAAAGTACAGGGGAAGGGGAAGAGCCGGCGGCAGGATTTTTTCTCTCTCTCCTAAACCTCGATCGGCGCGATCCATCGCAATCACAAAAAATAGATTAAATAAGTTTAAAAAGAAATAAAGAGAACCGGCAATAAAAATATGTATATTCAGAGATCGTCCCGCGTACGGCGGGCACCGAGCTTCTTGATGTTTTTGGCGAGACAGTGCTGCAAGACTGCTATTATTACAACATTCAAATACAGAAGTAAAAAGAGGGGGCGAGGCGGATGACCTTTAGTACGGGTGCCACTGTTAGCGCCCGCCGCGAGCTCCCGCACAGGGAGGCCTATTTCGCGAGTGAAAAGCGCGAACAAACTCCAGCCTGCGACGCGCGAGACGGAGCTGCATATCGACCTCGCTGATAATGGCATCAGGGTTAATTCCGTCGACGTCCAGCTCGGCCTCCGTCTCGGCAAATAGGCGAGCGCACTCATTCTTCAGCCATTCGATACGCCTCTCCGCAGCTTGCTTGCCCTACGCCAAGGAATGGATGATGCGTGCGTGCTTCCGAAACAGCTCAGCTGTCTTGCGCTTCATTTTCGCTGGGTTCGAAGGGTCGCCCAGATAATCTTCAATTCCATCTATAGGAGGAGGAGGCGAGACGGATGATCGCCTAGGCAGCTCCTCAGCAGGCGAATCGGTCCTAGAGCCTGCGCAAGGAGTGCAAGGACATGGTGAGAGAGGCTCCCGCAGGAGGGTGTGCAAGTAGCGAGTAGGGCAGAGAAGCGAGAGGGAAAGTTCCTTACCAGGGGGACGGGAGGTCCCAACAGCGTGGGAAAGATCGTTCCTCCTCTCGCCGGGAGTAGTTGGGGGAGTCGAGGGTGATTGCGAGTCAGAGTCCTTGCGGTGGACAGCGGAGTTGTCTCGCGGGCTCTCCAGGCATTGCAAAACCACGGGAGCCCCCTGAAGAGACCAATCAACAATAAAGGAAAAACACATGTTGCGGAAATGACAGAGGCAGAAGTGGGTACCCTCCTCTTTCTCCCTGGAAGATGTGGTAGGAGGAGTGGGGTCGGTTTCCGGAGCTGCGCGAGACAGATCCACGGCGGCAGACAAGGGACCACCTACCTTCATCTTTTTTAGGCGAGACGATGGGGGTAGAGGACAAACTAATGTTGAGGTAAAAGCGACCACGTTGGCCTTGTGCTGCTCTCGCACCAGTGTGAGACGCTCGCGGAAGCTCTGGCTGTGCGTCATGATGAATGATTCGAACTGAGGAAGAAGGATGCGCAAAGTGGGACATCCGGTGTGCGGGGCAGGAATCCTATACTTATAGGCCCCAGTGGGGGCCTCATAAAAGATTCCTCATAAATACATTTTTAAATGCGCTTTAATGACGAGCCTCGGTTGGACATTCTTTCCGAGCTTAGAATAATCTCGAAAAGAGCGGGGATTATGTACAACCTCGGGCTCGCGAGAGACCCTCAAGGAACAATTAGTCGGGGAAGGCGAGAAGAGTGGACAGGCGGGTGGGTCAAAGGGGGGTCCATTCGCAGGTGTCGGGCGAGAAGAGTGGATAGGCGAGTGGGACCAAGGGGGTCCACTCGCAGGTAGCGAGACACCCCACTTGGGGGGCGAGAAGGCCTCCAGCGGCGAGAAGATCCCATAGCGAAGGATTTACGCGAGACTGGCAGAGGGGTCCGTCTCGCCGATAGATACTCTCCCACTCGCCAGGTAGAAAAGAAGCCACTTTTATGTTTCTATGTCAACAGGGGATTTTACTCTTCTACCCCGGGCCTTTTTCCCCCTTTTGCCCTTAGTGGTCTGCGTATAAACTCCTCAGAACAGCGGAGATTGACTGTTGGCAGACCCAGCCAGGGGTACCCTGGTAATTTCAGATCAGTTCAGTTTGGTTATTGGCAGTTCAGATTTAGAAATCTATAAATTGGCCCATAGGGGTTCTTTAGAAGAACACCTCTTTCACTCCCGGAGATTTGTGGCATTATCTTCTATGCTTTTTGAGGAGCTCCAAGCACAGCTTTTGGCTTTGGAGGGGAAGCTCTCAGTGATCTTCCGGGTAAGCGGTGGGACCTCCCTGCTGCGGCTTTGGGCTAGTTTCTAGTCCTTCACGACCAGTCGGAGGTCGGAGCTTGGGTAAAGTAGGTGTCGGCTACGCCTCTATTTTGCGAATGTTTGTTGAAGTCAAATTTTGGCTTCAACATACCAAGTTCCGAAATTGGTCTGAAACGCTACTCGTCGCTCTTTTGAGTTTTGGGGCGTTATAACATACACATAGAAATAGATACATTCTGACATACACACCCCAATCAATAAACACACACACACAAATCCACATACACAAACAAAAATCCACCTACACAAACACAAATCCACCTACACACACAAATCCACATACACACACAAACACACAAATCCACATACAAACACACAAATCCACACACACACACACACACACACACACACACACAAATCCACATACACACACACACACAAACACACAAATCCAATACGCAAACACATACAAACACATATGCAAATTTTTGAATCTACAAGAAAATATAGGGTTACAAATAAATCAAAAAAGGATGTGGAAGGGCAACATCTAAACCCTCTACACATACCAATTAAAGAATACCTCAAACTCTGGAAATCACTTGGCTTCACACTGGGGCGCTGCCGCAATTCCTGGAAATCGTGCTTGCCGTCAAAATAGAGTGCAACGATTGGGATATAATCGTCGGGATTCAAACCATTGCCGAGTAGGTTGAATCTGGAAGGAAATTTTAGGGTTACAACTACATCGGGAAGAGATCATCTACTTGATGATTACCCTCGAGACATACCAGTTATAACAACGTTGAAGCTCTGGAAATCTTCCTCTTTCACGATAGCGCGCATCTATAAGGAGGAGAACACCGGGCCTCCCGATGGGGCGCTGCGATCGATAGGGAATCATCGTTGATTCTGACTTCAATTCGTCGTGTGACTTGAATTCATCGAGTGTCTTGAAGTCATCGTTGAGTAACCTTGTATTCACTGAGTAACCTCGAATTCGTCGGGTCATCCTTGGATTTTGTCGAGTAGGTCCCTTGAGTTTGTTAAGTTTCATGCTTATTCGTCGAGTATCATTGGGTTTAGTTGAATTCGTTGATCAGATTCATCGAGTCCGACCGTATTCATCAAGTTGAATTTGTCGAGTGTCTTCGAACCCGTTTATTCAATTTGTCGAGTTTCGATTTGAAGTCAAGGGTAATTCGTCGAGTTTCGACTTGAGGTCATGGGTAATTTGTCGAGTTTCTATTTGATGTAAATGGTAATTCGTCGAGTTTTGACTTGAGGTCACGGGTAATTCGCCGAGTTTCGATTTGTGGTCAAGGGTAATTCGTCGAGTATTGTCGACGAATCTGTGTGGACTTTGAACTTTTTCGTCAGGTGAACTCCCAATTCATCAAGTATACCTTAGGAAATTTTTTGGTTTTATTCCCTTTGCGTCGTTTTGGAAATCCAATGGTAAGCCTTGAGTTTATTTTGTTTATATGTATATTTATATGATTATTTGTGGTCTTTGGTTGGTAGTAGATAAAGGACCATCACCTCAGTGTTGGTTTGTGAATCATTACACCTGGTGGGTTTTCTTTTCTGCTTTTTTACTATTGGTTTGTGTTGGATAGATGGCCACCGCCACAGTGCTTTTTTGAGATGTTTGGCCTGATAGTTTGTGTTGGACAAGTGGTCACCGACTCAGTGTCATGTTTCTTTTACCGGTGTTAATGATTAATGCTTTAAAACTGATCAATCTTTTCTTATATATATATATATACATATGTTCATATGCACACTCTTGCATGTGTTAATGAAGCATAGCTCTATATCACATTTGGTGCAACTTATCATATTTTAAACTTCTTTGAATTCTTCATTGCTTACCATTTTATGATTTAGATATTGTGGTTTGATAGCTAGCTTGTTTGGGTTGGTAACCATTTTAACCTGTTTAACTATTTGATTTTATGTTTTGCTGCCACTTATACATTCTTGTTGAGACATTCTTTTCTTTTGAATGCCTCAGGCTCAGAGTCGTAGCGGTCTGGGCAGCTATAGTTGGTGGCCTCAGACGTTCGGCAGTAGTAGTGGTGGTTTTTCCCTCACCTACGTGAGGTAGTTTTGTAGTTCTTACCTTAGTTCAGACATACATTTTGTTCTATGGGTTCATGTCAGGTTGTTGACGTCCACATTGAATTATTGTATGTGTTAGACTACTTGCTAGCTGCTATGCTATTTTCTTGCTGGTTTGTTTTACCTACTCGCTCTCTGGGATGGTTTTATGCTATGTTACATGTTAGTTATTTTTAAAGTATAAAAAAATCAATATTCTTATCTCATCTCATAACATCTTTTTAAATCAAATATCTCCCTACTTTAGCGAACGTAAGAGCTCTTTTAGTACTTATATTAAATCTAGAGGTGTGCATATCATGAATTGTTCTATTAGATCTTTATGCTCGTATGGGGTAATAAATGAAATAAACAAAGTATTTTTCGATGCGTATATATATATATATATATATATATATATATATATATATATATATATATATATATATATATATATATATCTGTGCTCTAGTTGATTCACTGAGTCGAGAGACACGTCCACCAAAACTTAAACTCAAACTATATTTTTATCATAACAATTTATGAACTTCATGAAAAATATTAGGAATAGGTTCTTGCCTGAGTGTCTGCAATTGTCCCTATGCATGGTGCGACATCACAATGGGTATTTTTTCTTACTCTGATGAATTATTTAATATGGAGAAAATATGGGTTGTGATAGTTAGTATCAGAGGGAGGTTTGTTTGACAAGTTGGTCGAACATATATTTCTGGTAAAGTTTTAGTTGTCTCGTTTCATTTCATACACACACTGATGTGTCATTAGTATGTATTGGCTGAAGCATGAACACTACACTCATAAGCATGATAGAAGTATACGGGGCATATTATATAATATTGAATGCATAATATATGTTTGTATATGCATCCTCATAGGCATAACAACTTATGACTTGTTAAGTTGAAATGATCGACTTAACATTATCATATGAATGCTCATTAGATTTTGCTTTTTCTAGTATGAAATATTATGTAGTATGTGATACATAATATTTCATATGTACGCCGCACATGACATGCATTAAGGCCTTTATTAGAATGCAAAGCACAACATGCGTAACATAACACAGCATTAGCGCACATGTCAAGTTAAGATCTACATGATGACATACGTACATACATGATTTTAAAACAAAGAAATAAGAATTCATGTATCCATATTATATGCATCTGTGTCAGTGGGATGATGGTGTACCATCCTAAGATAAAGCGTAACATCACTTCTGAAAATCTCAGAGCAAGATAGAAGTAAGAGCCAGTATCAATACATTTTTGGTCTGAACTAAGTTGAGTAGTTTTAATTTTGAGCTAGGTTTTGATGAGTTGTTCGTTTGTATTACTAGGAATATCGCCAAAGTGTATTGCGGCGAGGTCGAATCCTCAGTCTGAGGGTGATTCGTCGGGTGCACAAAGTGAAGCCGTGATTTAAGGGTTGAGGCATAGCAATGAGGCTCTGTCAAAGCAAATGGTTGCAATGCAATCGCAGATTTAGGCGTTGTTGACTACCTCCTTAGGGCAGCAACCTGGGGTGCAGGACCTTACAGTAGGTCAGACTGTACATGTTCCTCCTGCGCCTCTATCTCCTCCGGTTCTGTTGCCACCGGAGATGAATTTCATTTCGCACTTCTAGCGATTAGTACCTCCTACCTACGACCGGAGCTCTAATTTCATGGCTTTAGATAATTAAATCATTGTTATCGAAGAGATGTTTTCATATTCGGGGATCTCCGCGGACCAGAAGGTAATGAACGCTGCTTACCAGCTGAAGGGTCTTGCTAAGAGCTAGTGGATATGAGAGAAAGAGAGCCTCTAAGAAGGATGTTAGTGGGAATCTTTCAAAGATATGTTGCTCACGAAGTTTCTGTCATAAGTCGAGCAAGACCGTCTGATGAACAACTTTTTACACATGAAGCAAAGACAACTCGTAGTTAGTGAGTACGAGGTGGAGTTCAGTAAGCTGAGCATGTTTGCTCCAGATTTAGTAGCCTCTAAGGTAGGTAGGGTGAAGCGATTCCTGGGAGGACTTCATAGCGACATCCAGCAGTTGGCTAGCGCGTACATATCAGAGACTTATGCTGAAGCAGCAGAAGCTGCTCTGAAAGTCGAGGCTATCAACAATGCAAAGAATCATGAGCTGCAGACGAGGAAGGACAAGAGAAAGTCTGATGACAGTAGAAGCTCTCGGGCATCTGGCCCTGCTACGAAGAAAGGAAGCAAAGAAGCGTGTAGTTTTTGTGGCCAGCCAGGTCATCACTTCGAGAAGTGTTTTAAGATGTTGGGAGCGCAGAAGCAGTAACAAGTGCTTGCAATTCAGAGCACACCCAAAGGAGACCTGGTCTATGCCTCATGTAAGCAGAAGGGGCACGATATTGCCCATTGCTGGTCAAAGGATAAGGTCTGCTTCTAGTGTAGGCAGAAAGGGCATTTGAAGTCTAGGTGCCTGTGGTCTTAGCCTCCGTTGCTTCCAGTTCCGCTTCAAGCATTGTCGCCGCAGTAGCATCTACATAAATGGAAGGGTAAGTTGAATGTGGTGACCATGGAAGAAGCGCAGACTTCCACCCAAGTAATCTCAAGTTAGATTCTAATTTAATTCTTAGCTTTCAGTTATAGCTTCGATGTTGATCTAGCTAGTTACGTATACGATTTTATAAGGGAGTTTAAGGTAAAAAACCGTTGGGCGCGCATTCTTTTTGATTCTGGTGTTATCCACTCGTTTGTGGCTAGGATTTTTGTAGAACTTCATCGTCTAACTCTCAATAAAATTGGTGATCTGATTCGCGTTAAGTTTCCTTTGGTGACTCGTTGGTGTCAGACCAGGGAATCCATAGTTGTCCTATCCTTTTAGGTGGCTTCCTAGCTTTTTTCAATCTAAAGGTGCTAGACCTGGAGGACTTCAATGTCATTTTGGGCATTGACTGGTTGTCCAGATATGATGATGTTATACAATTCAAGGTAAAGTATTTGGACTTCAATACGGACAACGACCACCCCATGAGTGCATATGACTTTCCGCGCCAGGATTCCCCGATTATATCTGCGGTATGTGCTTGGAAACCCTTAGATTCTGGTTGCTTTGCTTACCTTGTTTCTATTTTATTTGGAAACTGTTAGTAGTTTGCCGCGTATCGATGATATTCTTGTAGTGCGAGAGTTCCCCGATGTTTTCCCAGTTAGTCTTCCTGATCTTCCTCCTGAGAGAGATATGGAATTCGCTATTGATCTTGAGCAGGGTACTCGCCATATTGCTAAGGCACCGTACTATATGGCCCTGCGTGAGCTGGAAGAGTTGCGTACCCAACTAGATGAATTGTTGTAGTGTGGTTTTATTAGGCCAAGTTTTTCGCCTTGGGGTTCTCTCATCTTATTTGTGAAAAAGAAGGATGGTTCTATAAGATTGTGCATTGATTATAGAGAGTTGAATAAGGTAACCATCAAGAATAGGTATCCCTTACCACGGATAGATGATTTGTTTGATCAGTTGCGTGGTAGTATGGTATTCTCAAAGATTGTTCTTCGTTCAGGCTACCATCAGCTGAGAATCCGCGAGTCTGATGTTCTGCGGACCGCTTTTTGTTCTCGGCATGGACATTTTAAGTTCTCGATGATGTCCTTTGATCTGACAAATGCATCATCTACTTTCCTGGATATGATGAATAGAGTGTTTAAAAAATTCCTAAATCATTTTGTGGTCGTTTTCATTGACGATGTCCTGGTATATTCCCGGAGTGTTGAGGAGCATGCCCGACACCTGCGTTTAGTTATGTCTACTTCGAGAGAGCATAAATTGTATGTGAGATTGAGTAAGTGCGAGTTTTGGCTTCCTCAAGTATCCTTTTTAGGTCATGTTGTGAATAAAGATAAAATTTTTGTTAACCCGGAAAAGATAACTATTGTGATGGATTGGAAAAGACCTACCACACCTAGGGAGATAAGAACTTCATAAGATTGACAGGCAATTATAGAAGATTTGTGGAAGAATTCTCTGTTTTGTCTGCACCTTTGACTAAGCTACGCGAAAGAACGCAGCATTTGTGTGGAACGACGAGTGCGAATGAGACTTTTAGGAACTAAAGAGTAGAATGTGCACTGCTCCAGTTTTGGCTTTACCAACCGAATGAGTGGAGTATACTGTTTTTGTGAATGCATCGCACGTCAGATTTGGATGTGTCTTGATGCAAGAGGGAAAAGTGATTGCGTATGGGTCGAGGAAATTGAAGATTCATGAAAAAACGTACCTTATGCATGATTTGGAGTTTGCGGCAACCATTTATGTCATAAATCTTTGGAGGCATTTGTTGTACGGCGTGTTATGCAAGTTTTATACAAACCATAAGAGCTTGAAGTACGTCTTCACTCAGAAAGAGCTGAATTTGCGTCAGCGTAGATGGTTGGAATATTTTGCAGATTATGAGCTCGATATCCTTTATCATCCGGGCAAAGCTAACGTGGTAGCCGACACCTTGAGTAGAAAGGTCATGCAAATCTTTAACCTTTCTGTGCAATCCTTGGTGGAGAAGTTCTTATTAATGAACATAACTATTGGGAGTAATGACTCTCCGCATAGCTTGGTAGTGGAAGAGACTTTATGGGTTACTCATACAAGGCTACATTAGAAGGACGATCCCGATTTGCAGCATATCCGAGATAGGTCCGAGAGGGGAGAATTGTCAGATTTCTCCATAGATGAGGTTGGAACCCTGAAGTACCGGGGTAGGTTCTGTATTCCCGTTGTTGGTGATATTCGGGCAAAGATTTGCAATGAATCGCATGGTTCTAGTGTTGTCTACCACCCTGGTTCTACAAAGATGTATAGAGATCTGAAGTAGATTGTTTGGTGGTATGGGATGAAGAATGATATAGTTAAGTTTGTGTCTGAGTGCTTCACCTGCAAGCGTGTTAAGACAGATCATAAAAGGCTTGGTGGCAAGCTGGCGCCTTTGGATATTCCAAGTTGGAAGTGAGAGAGCATTTCTATGGATTTTATTACCGTTCTGCCGAGGTCTCCCCGAGGGTATTATTCTGTGTGAGTCATAGTTAATAGATTGATGAAGTGTGCTCACTTCGTGCCTTTTAAGATTGGTTATTCCAAGAAGAGAATAGTGGAATTGTATTTGGATGAAGTCATCAGCCTACATGGAGTGCCAGTAAGTATTGTGTCAGATTGAGACTCCAGGTTTATGTCGTGTTGCTGGCAAAGTCTGCAAGAAGGGTTGGGCACTAACCTCAGGTATTCAACCGCATATCATCCGCAAACCAATAGTCAGACGAAGAGAGTTAATAAGATTTTGGAAGATATGATTAGGTGCTATATCTTTGACCATGGTGGAGCATGAGACGAGCGTCTTGGACTGATGGAGTTTGCTTATAATAACAGTTATCAAGAGAGTTTGTAGATGGCCCCCTTTGAGGCTTTGTACGGGAGGCGTTGTCGAACTCCCTTGTTTTGGGCTGAGGTTGGTGACAGACCGTTGTTGGGTCCGGGACCCTTGGAATAAATGAGTATTTTTGTGATGCATATTCGTGAAAAGATTCGTGTGACTCGGGAGCGTTATAAGAAGTATGTAAATCGATGAAGGGTTGATCTGGAGTTCGCAGTTGGGGACATGGTTTTTTGAGGGTTTCTCCGATGTCAGGTGTTAAGAGATTTGAAAGGAATCACAAGTTGGATCTCAGTATGTGGGACCTTTCCAGATTGTCGAGCGCATTGGAGTGTCAGCTTATAGGCTGGATTTGTCTGTTACTTTCCCTGGTGTCCATGATTTGTTTCATGTGAGCAAGTTGCGAAAATGTGTTCTTAGTGATCATCATGTTCTTGACTCGGTGCCCCAGTTGCGGACTAATATTTCTTATGTCGAAGAGCCTGTTCATATTTTGGAGACTCAGGATCGAGTGTTGCGGGGGAAGATGATACTCATGGTCAAGGTCCTTTGGCGAAACCAAGACGTCGAGAGCGCGACTTGGGAGTTAGAATATGTTATGATAGAGTCTCATTCTCACATTTTCTACTAGTTTTCATTGGTAAGTACTTATATCTGATAACCTTTGGTTAATATTTTTCTATTTCTGATTCGATTTAGTATCAAGTTTCGGAACAAAACTTTTTTTAGGGGGAGTGGTTGTAACGCCCCTGAATATTAAATTTATATTTTATTCTCTTTTATGGCATAATAATGACGTAATGACGATACGTGGACGCATAGTTAACGGTGCGCCGACGTTAATGTGTGATTTTGTTCGTTGGGGCGAGTCGGCCAGTTTTTAGACTCAACGGAATTAGAGTTTTGACTCGGAAAAATTAATGTGATTAATTTTCAACGTGCTTGTGATGTTTCATTGCGATCCTGGTTTAATTGGAGTCTCGGTGAATTTTATAAGGATTATTGTTGTATTAACTTCGAGAAATCTTAACTCGAGTTTGGTTTGTCGGATCCTAATTTTGACTTCGCTGTTGGATTCGTAGCACCGACATTTAGCTTTGGTGTGAATTTCATCAAAAACCGAGGTGATTTGGTTACTCTCGTCGTTTGAGTTTTTCTAGCTTTTTCATTAATAATAATAATAATATATATATATATATATATATATATATATATATATATAAAGAAAACTCTATTCATCCTTCTTCCCCAAACATCGGTCCTGAGAGCGGAAAGAAGAGGGTGACAACCTTCCTCCGTGAAACTTTCGGTCATCGTATCAGGAGCTCCGGTGGGCGAAATCTTTGACAGAGCATAGATACGGAAAGCTCTTGCTGAGCTCTTCGAGCGTGCGGTAAGTATTTTGAATTTCATAGATTTTTGGGATTTGAGGTAGTAGCCTAACCTTTTTGTGCCCCTAAAAGTTTCAGAGATCGTAGACGAGGAGTTCTTGCAGCTGATTCTTGAAGCGGAGCGCATGAGAGGCCGATTTTCTGAAGATTTGAGGCAAGTGGTGTTTTGTTCTTCTTGTCTTATGTTTTATCCTTCGTCCTTGTAATTAGTTCTTAGGAAACCCTCTGAATTCCCGTAAAGTGCTTGTTCCTTGAAGAATTTTTGCCTACATTAAAGTAGAACTAGTGGAAAACCGTTGAGTCGAATCCGTCGAGTGTCCTCCAATTCGTCAAGTGTAATCTGTCGAGTGTCCTTGAATTCATCGAGTCAGTTCATTGAGTTTGACTTCAATTCGTCGTGTGACTTGAATTCGTCGAGTGTCTTGAAGTCGTCGTTGAGTAACCTTGTGTTCACTGAGTAACCTCGAATTCGTCGGGTCATCCTTGGATTTTGTTGAGAAGGTCTCTTGAGTTCATTGAGTTTCACGCTTATTCGTCGAGTATCATTGGGTTTAGTTGAATTCGTTGAGTAGATTCGTCGAGTATCATTGGGTTTAGTTGAATTCGTTGAGTAGATTTGTCGAGTCCGACCTTATTCATCAAGTTGAATTTGTCGAGTCTCTTCGAACCCGTCAAGTCAATTTGTCAAGTTTCGATTTGAAGTCATGGGCAATTCGTCAAGTTTCGACTTGAGGTCAAGTGTAATTCATCGAGTTTCGATTTGAAGTCAAGGTTAATTCGTCGATTTTTGACTTGAGGTCAAGGGTAATTCGTCGAGTTTCAATTTGAAGACAAGGGTAATTCATCGAGTTTCGACTTGAGGTCAAAGGTAATTCGTCGAGTTTCGATTTGAGGTCAAGGGTAATTCGTCGAGTATTGTCGACGAATCTATGTGGCCTTAGAACTTTTTTGTCGGGTGAACTCCCAATTCGCCGTGTATACCTTAAGAAATTTTTTGATTTTATTCCCTTTGCGTCGTTGTGGAAATCCAATGTTAAGCCTTGAGTTTCTTTTGTTTATGTGTATATTTGTATGATTATTTGTGGCATTTGGTTGGTAGCAGATGAAGTACCACCACCTCAGTGCCGGTTTGTGAATCATTACACCGGGTGCGTTTTCTTTGTTTTTTATTATTGACTGTTGGCTTGTGTTAGATAGATGGTCACCGTCATAGTGCATTTTTGAGATGTTTGGCCAGATGGTTTGTGTTGGATAAGTGGTCACCACGTCAGTGTTGTGTTTCTTTTACCGGTGTTAATGATTCACGCCTTAAAATAGATCAGTCTTTTCTTATATATATACATATGTTCATATGCACGCTCTTGCAGACGTTAATGAAGCATAGCTCTATATCGCACTTAGTGCAACTTATCATATTTTAAACTTCTTTGAATTCTTCATTGCTTACCGTTTTATGATTTAGATGTTGTGATTTTACAGCTAGCCTGTTTGGGTTGGTAACCCTCTTAACTTGTCTAACTATTTGATTTTACTCTTTGATGCTACTTGTACTTTCTTGCTGAGACGTTTGTTTCTTTTGAATGCTTCAGGCTCTGAGTAATAGCAGTCTGAGCAGCGATAATTGGTGGCCTTCGGCGTTCAGCAATAGTAGTGGTTTTTTCCTCACCTCCTTGAGGTAGTTTTGTAGTTCTTACCATGGTTCAGACATACATTTTGTTCTGTGAGTTCGTGTCAGGTTGCTGACGCTCACAGTGAATTATTATAGGTGTTAGACTACTTGTTAGACTACTTGTTAGCTACTATGCTATTTTTTGCTGGTTTGTTTTACGTACTTGCTATCTGAGATGATTTTATGCTAGGTTGCATGTTAGTTATTTTCAAATTATAAAAAGATCAATATTCTTATCTCATACTCATAGCATCTTTTTAAATCAAATGTCATCATATTTTAGCGAACGTAAAAGCTCTTTTAGTACTTATATTAAATCTAGAGGTGTGCATATCATGAATTATTCTATTGGATCTTCATGCTCATATAGGATAATAAATGAACTAAACAAAGTATTTTTTGTTGTGTATATGTATATTTTTATCTGTGGTCTAGTTGATCCACTGAAGCAAGGGACACAGCCATCAAAACTTAAACTCAAATTATAATTTTATCATAACAATTTGTGAACTTCATGAAAAGTATTAGGAGTAGGTTCTTTTTTGAGCGTCTGCAAATGTCCCTTGCACGGCGTGGCTTCATGATAGCTATTTTTTTCTTACTTTGATGAATTATTTAATGTGGAGAAAATGCGGATTGTGACACCGTCTCTCACTTTCCCTCTCTCATTAAATGTTAAATGTCATCTCACCTACGGCTGATATCGAGTCAAGTTCGAGCGATTTTGGCTCGGCTCGAAATCGAAATTTTCGACTCAAACTCGACTCAAAATGACTCGATTCCGAGTCGACTCGAAATCAAATCGAGTTGGCTCGAAATCGAATCGGTTCGGCTCGAAATTGAGCAATTTTGCGTTTTATTCCTAGTTTGATCAAAATTAAATTAGGAAACCTATAAATTTAGCAAATGAAACACTTAAAGTTTTCATTCTTTTTATTTAGATTTAATTTTTTTATCTTAAAATAAGAATATATTAATAAATACATGATTTTTTAATTAATTCGAGTTGATTCGAATCATATTTCAGGCGATTCATGACTTACTCGAAATCGACTCGAAATCAGATTCGAGTCAAATTGAATAAACTCAAATTGAGTCGAATCAATTTTAATCCATTCTGATTCGGCTCAATTTTCGAACGATTTTCGAGCGACTTTCGAGTTTCGAATAATATGCTCAGCCCTAATCTCACCTCTTTCTCTTTTTCTTTTTTTTTCTTTTTTATACTTTAAGCAGGACCCACCACCCTCTCTCTAAACAACCTCGGGCTCGCGAGAAGGCCTCAAAAGTGCGAAATAGAAGGGGGAGGGCAACTGGAAGTGATGGGCGAGTGGGACCATGCGGTCCACTCGCGGCTGGCGAGTCGGGAGGTCTCTGCGAAAGGCGAGACGCCCCCTCTGGGCGGCGAGTAGGCTGTTTTAGGTGAGACAGTCTCCTAGCAAAGGATGACCGCGAGACGAGCAGGAAGGCCCGTCTCTCCACCAGGTGCTTTCCCGCTCGCAGTATGGTAAAAGGCCTTTTTCACATTTCTGTACCCAAGGGGGCTTTTACCCTTCTACCATGGGTATTTTTACCCTTTTGCCTCTGGTGGTCTGCATATAGCTCTTCAGAACAGCGGAGTTTGGCTGTTGGCAGACCCAACCAGGGGTATTCTGGTAATTTCAGGTCAGACCAGTTTGGATATTTGCAGATCCAACTCAGAAAACTATAAATAGACCCATAAGGGCTCTTTGGAAAGCAGGGTGTTTTCATTATCTTCCAACTTTCAGTGCTTTCTGAGGAGCTCCTAGCCCAGTTTTTGGCTTTGGAGGGGAAGCTCTCAGAGATCTTCCGGGTGTGAGGTGGGACCTCCCTGCTAAGGCTTTGGGTCAGTCCAGGGACCTTTGAATCTGGTCGAGGGTTTAGGCTTGAGAGAAGTAGGTGTTGGCTGCACCCCTTTTTTGAACTCCCGTTGAGGTCATTTTTGGCTTCAACAGTTCTGATGCGGTGAGCGTGGAAAGCAGCTGATACAAGAAAGCCTTGATTTTTGTCCCGTGGCTGGAGGTGAAGGAAAAGGGTCTGGTTCTGGAGGCTCTCCCACCCGGGGAGAGGAAGCGACGAGGAAGATGCTGGAGGACTTCAGGCGAGAAGTCCTGCAGACCAACAGCTTGGCCTTCTCGGCCCGAAGCGAGTGGGCCACCCCTCAGGTTCCGATAGAGGAGGTCCCACTCTTAGGCGAGAACGCCCCTGGACAGCGCCCGGGGAAGGAGGTCCCGACGGAGGCTGGCGAGAGGGACGTGGCGGCGCGGGAGCTCTTCCCAAGCCAGCGCCCGAGCAAGGAGGCTCTGACAGATCTGGGCGAGAGGGAGGCGGCAGTGCAAGAGCTCTTCCCTGGGCACGGTCTCGCGGATCGGGCCAGCCAGCCGAGGCTGCGGGACGTGCCCTCTCTCCAGGCAGGAGGCGAGAGCCCATTCAGCGAGCTCATCATCTCATCTCCGGTACCGGAGGGGTTCCGGGAGCCTGACATGTCCTACTACTCGGGAAAGGATGACCATATACAGCATGTGCAGTGGTTTGAAGATGTCATTTCAATAAGGCAGATGATGGATGCCTTCAAGTGTCGGCTATTTGCCATCACATTGAAGGATAAGGCTCGGGACTGGTTCCACCAGTTGCCGTCAAGGTCGATCTACTGTTTTGAAGATCTGCGAAGAAGTTTCCTGTTGAGGTTCTCAACATCGAAGAAGCGAAAGAAGGAGGCGGAGTGCCTGTTTGCGGTGAGGCAGAAGCCGGATGAGACACTGGGTCACTATGTCGACCGGTTTCAGGAAGAGATCCTCCTGGTCCAGGAGGTCCCAGGGTACGCGTTGATGCTCGCCTTTACCCTGGGGCTGAGGCCGGGATTTTTTAGTATGGAGTTGAAGAGAGTGCCCCCCCCCCTCTCCTTTGAGGAGCTCGTGGAGAGGGCGGCAAAGGAGATAGACTTCGAGAGAGCAAACCCAGCATTCGCTAGGAAGTTGGCCAGACTGGCGGAGGATGATGTGAAGGAATCTACAGCTGGAAGGCAGAAGGAGCCGAAGGAGCAGAGGGAGCAGAGATAAGAAAGAAGGAGGGAAGAGCCCCGAAGGCAGGGGCAGCAGCAGGGATGGGGGGCCCGGGAGCGAAACAACTAGTTGGGTTAGAGGCCCCAGGAGGGTCGCCCCCAGGGCCAAGGAGGAGGCTACCAGGGAAGAGATAACCTACGGGAGCCCAGGAGGTTCGACCCACCGGCATGGAGGCAGGAGCCAAGGGGTCGTGTCCCGCCTCCGCAAGAGGCCATGGAGGTGGGAAGAGGAAGAGGAGCGAGGAGAGGAGTTCGAGGAGCAGGGTGAAGGGGAGGAGGAGAAGGAAGAAGGGGTAGGGTGGCATTGCTCTTTTGTGACTTCCACCAGGAGGAAGGTCACGCAACGGCCACCTGCCCGGAGTTCTTAGAAATGAGGGAAGCCAGAGGAGCAGGGAGGCAGGATCCGCTGGTGAGGATCGTAGAAGTACAGTCGGGGGAGATGGAAGATAGGTGTGAAGATCGGGTAGACGTGGGGACCCGGGGAGGAATCGGGGTGATTCATGGAGGAGTGGGGATTGAGGCAACCTGCAAGGGGAGCTTGCAAACCATGTACCGAAGGGGGGTCGCCTCTACCTCCCAGGCTCCCCCACCGAAAGAAAAAATCACCTTCTCGTCAGCGGACATGTCAGACTACGAAGATCCGTTCTGTGACGCCCTGGTAATCCAGACGGCGGTAGAGAATTATACGGTCTCAAGGATACTAATAGACAACGGGAGCTCGGTGAATGTCATCTTCAAGAAGGCCTTCGATTAGATGAGGGTTGAAGGGAAGAGGGTCTTGGCTTCAGATGGACCACTGTTCGGGTTCTCCGGAGAGAGGAAAGAAGTAGAAGGAGGAGTATGGCTGCACGTGAAGTTGGGGGGCGTGTCACGAAACTGCAGGTTCGTGATCGTGGACGCCCCAAGCAGCTATAACGCCATCTTTGGGAGCCCCCTCATCAGCGCATTTCGTTGCATCCCCTCCTCGTTTCATCAGTGCCTCAAGTTTAACAATGGAGGGATGCAGGTCAGGGTAAGAGAGGAGCCGAAGGTGGCAATATAATGCTACATTATGGCAGTCAACACCATATCGTAGATGGCAGAAGCAGAGGAGTTGGAGATGGAGATGGTGGCACATGAAGGGGTTGTTAAAGAAGAGGAGATGAGCCTAGAGGAGGCGAGAGAGATAGTTGAAGAGGAAGTCGGAGGAGAGGAGATTGAGGAGCAGCAGGGAGGATATATGCAGGAGGTCCAGGGGGACGAGGAGCAGGAGGGCACGGAAGGGGCGATGGAGGTAGAGGAACAAGAAGTAGGAGGAGATGAGGGAGAGGCCCAGAGGGGCGTAGAAGCCGAGCAGCAGCAGGAAGGGCCGGAGGAGGCAATGGAGATCGAGGGGGAGGTAGGATGGGAAGAGCTGGAGCTGGAGGAAGAGGCAAGGGATGGCTGAGAGCAGTCGCGGCTGGAGCCGGTCGAGGAAGTGGTGGAGATGGAGGTCTTCACCAGCGCAGGGCAGGTGCAAAAGGTGCGGGTCAGCGGGGGCTTGAGTCCCGAGGCCCGGGAGCGAGTGCAGGCCTGCATTCAAAGCAACATCGACATCTTCGCTTGGAGCGCGGCAGACATGCTGGGCATCGACGCGGACGTGGCCTGCTATCGCCTGAACTTGGACCCCCACACTCGCCCCATACGCCAAAAGATGAGAGTCATCGCCACCAAGCTGGAGGAACCCATCCGCGAAGAGGTCAGGAAGCTCCTGGAGGCCGGCTTCATCTCAGAGATCCAGTATCCAGGCTGGATCTCGAATGTGGTAATGGTTAAGAAAGGGGGTGGTAAATGGAGAATGTGTATTGACTTTTCTTTGTTAAATAAATCATGCCCTAAGGATTGCTACCCCCTGCCTCGGATCGCCGCGCTGGTTGATTCAGCCGTCGGTTTTTCTATCATGAGCTTTTTGGATGCTTATTCAGGTTATCACCAGATCCGGATGCACCCTCCCGATGTCAAGGATGTTTCCTTCATCACGAGGGAGGGGTGCTTCAGTTACAAAATGATGTCCTTCGGGTTGAAGAACGTCGGGGCTACCTACCAACGCATGATGGATCGGGTCTTCCGAGATCAGAGGGGGAGAAACTTGGAGGTCTATGTCGACGACCTAATGATCAAAAGCAAGTGCGTGGATTCGCACCTAAAAGATCTAGAGGAGATGTTTGCCACCCTAAGGAGGCTTAAGATGAGACTGAATCCCTTGACGTGTGTCTTCGAGGCCAGCCGCGGGAAGTTCCTTGGGCATATCTTGACTCCAGCAGGGGTGGAGCCCAACCCGGACAAGGTGAAGGTCATCCTGGATTTGGAATCACCTCGCGATGCCAAGGAGGTCCAGCGTTTGACAGGCAAACTAGCTGGGCTGAGCAGGTTCCTCTCTAGGTTAGGAGACAAGTGTTCCTTATTCTTTAAGGTGCTGCGGGGGAACCAGAGTTTTGAGTGGACCGCCGAGTGTGAAGAAGCCTTCCAGGGGCTGAAGAGGCAGCTCTCTCAGGCTCCTCTGCTTCAGAGCCCAAAAGAAGGGGAGGACCTGACCTTGTACCTAGGAGTAGGAGCGGAGGCGGTGAGCTCCGTCCTAGTAAGGGAAGAGGGAAAGAAGCAACTGCCCATCTACTACGTCAGCCGGATATTGAAGAAAGCAGAGCTCCGTTACCCCATCCTCGAAAAACTAGCATACGCCTTGGTCATCTCAGCAAGAAAACTCTGGTCGTACTTTCAAGCGCATTCGATTAGGGTGGTGACCGACCATCCTCTTCGCAAGATCTTCGAAGGAGTGGAGCACTCGGGGAGACTCGCTAAGTGGTCCATCGAACTAAGCGAGTTCAACATTTCCTTTGTTCCAAGACTCTCCATCAAGGAGCAAGCTGTAACACCTCCCCTGAAGTGGTCGTATAATATGGGTCCGGCCGGGGCCCCACAACATACGAACGCCACAGCTTTAGTATTATAAGTTGATATAGCTACCCAAACTCAAAACACTTGCACAACACAGCGGAAAACTAAGCACAACTAGAAGTTATCCACTAACCAAAAGAGTAAACAAATGGCCTTAAGGCCTTACAACAAATGTCCAAAAGTAAATAGTACAATCAAACATGAATGTGCTCAGCACTCCTAGTCTACCTCGGCATGCAAGCCGGACAAAATAGTCTCAAACATACATCATCATAAAAGTAGTGCTACAAGAGGGAAAACACTTCATGGGCTTAGGCCTTTTTGGCCGGCGTGCTAGCTCCTGCGTGCGATCCTTGCCCTGTAAAAATTATTAGTAACGTGGGTCAGCAAAGGCTGACCTCAAACTGTGTAACAACACATCTCCTCCCGGCCGCCCCTAACGGACCCCGGGGAACCCTCCAACCTGCAAGTCAGCACTTCATATGCAAAGAAACATCTATAAATAGAAAAGCATTAAAACAGGCTTGGATGTCTCAATCATCAAACATGTTCTCTATTGGTTGAGCATATAAAGAAAGGGCCTACTATGCAGCATGAATGCAACACCCGGGCTTCACCCAAGGTACCCTACAACGTATGCATCTAGCACAACATCACATCATTTGGGTACTCACATTTCCCCAATTGGCATAAAGCCGCAAACACTAAGGGAGTCACCTCTCCCTTAAACGGCGCACTGGCCGCCACAAGGAATTCTTGCCAAGGCCCCACCCGCTCGTGGGCTTAGCCCCGGGCTTGCCTGCAAACTCTGACGTCTCATGTCAGGATTCCAACAAACACAGACCGACCGATTCTAAGAAGCCTTGCTGGAGCCCACCCGCTCATGGCCTCTTTGCCCTGACTTGCCCCAAGCTTGGCATTCTCGTCAGTCTCACAGAAGGGGACTAGTCTCGCCGGGACACTCTCCACACATGACGCACATGTCACGGGATAGCCAGCCGACCACGGAGACGTAGCCACGCCTTGGCACAACACAAACCAAGACTAATTACACCACAATCCCTCAATGTACTGCAGCGTTCCCGCGCACCAAGGAAACCATCTCCAACTCGTGCGGAGCTAACCTTATCTCTCAAGGAAACCATCTACCGCCACGAGGAGCTAACCTTGTCCGGGTCCGACTACACGTACCTTTCAAGCAAACGGGACAAACACCCCCACAACACAAACGGCATCTTGCCGCAACGGAAAATCTCTACGAATCCCTAAGTTCGTATGCAACATCACCGAGTCGGACTAACGGTCGCGACTACGGCTTCACCCACCATGCCTAATCCACCAACGAAAGTGGATCTCTAATGCAAAAATGCCGGGGACGGACTCAATCAACCCGAAAGTTTCTCTTGAAACTTGGCAAGCCAAAACCCCTCTCATTTGAGAGTTTGGTGCCCAAAAAAATTAGAGAAAAGAAAACTAGATGATGCTAATACGTGCATCCTAAGGACCGAGAGGAGAGATGTCGTTACCTTCCGACTCCTCTTCCTTGTCATGGCAAACTAGCCGGATGGAAATCTTCGTAACGCTCTAAGCTTCACGGATCCGGACTCGGCTCGCGATTTGGAGCTCCGAAACCCTTCCTACAGCCCAAGAGTTCTTCTTCTTCCTCCTTGCTCTAGTTTCTCTCAAGACCTTAGAAAGAGAAGACTTGAAAAGAAATGAGGATCCGCAACCCTAAATTCGGGCTAAACTTCCCAGGAGATGGCCTGAACCGTTAGATCCCAAAACCAGAAAAAGAATGACCGCGATTCGCCTGGAAAACAAAAGACCTGGGCCGAACACGGCCTGGCACACGCCCGTGTCCAGGGCCGTGTGCCCCATTCGCCGTCTCAAATCGACGCTCCTGGAATCGCACACGGGCATCTGACACGCCCGTGTTCAATTCGACACGCCCGTGTCCCCAGTGACACGGCCGTGTGGCCAGCCGTGTGCCCCCAACTACACGGCCCCAAAACCAACCCGAGAGGTGACACGGCCTGAGACACGCCCGTGTCCCAAGCCGTGTGCCAAGTCTCGACACCCGTCGACAAGCTTTGTGTCGACACCGCGGAAAAACGTCGAGCGAAGATCGTCGACCAAGCGGGACACGCCCTGTGACACGCCCGTGTCACAGGCCGTGTGCCGCAGTCTCGACACCTTGTCGAGCAAAAGTGTCGACACTTGGGACGAGTGTCGACACGGCCTCGACACGCCCTGCGACATGCCCGTGTCGCAGGCCGTGTGCCACCCTCTCGACACTCTGTCGAGCGAAAGTGTCGACACTTGGGCCGAGTGTCGACACGGCCTCGACACGCCCTGCGACACGCCCGTGTCGCAGGCCGTGTGCCACCCTCTCGACACTTTGTCGAGCGAAAGTGTCGACACTTGGGCCGAGTGTCGACACGGCCTTGACACGCCCTGCGACACGCCCGTGTCGCAGGCCGTGTGCCTCCTGCCAGAAACCCAAAAATTTTTCTGAACTGCAGACTGAACCTCTTGCAAAACTGGGGTGTTACAACTCTCCCCCACTTAACAGAATTTCGTCCCGAAATTTCAAAACAAAAGAGGTACAAAACTTAAATTGTACCTGACAAAAATAGTTCTGGATAGTCTTCTAGCATGGCCTGTTCTCGCTCCCAAGAGAACTCCTCACGACCGCAGTTGTCCCAACAAACTTTCACAAGTTTAACTTCTTTATTCCGCAACTGTCGAGTCTCCGAATCTTCTATAGCGATTGGAAGGACTCGCGTCCTCAAGTCTCCCTCAATCGGCACCGATGCCGGCTCAATCACCACGCTAGCCTCCACCAAGGCCTTCCTCAAAACGGAGACGTGGAAGACGTCATGTAATCCACTCAAATCTGCGGATAACGCCAACCGATAGGCTGCTTCTCCTATCCGCTCAACAATTTCAAAAGGCCCCAAAAACCTTGGGCTCAACTTCTTTAGTCGGTGAATCCGTGAGACGCCTTTGAATGGCTTGACTTTCAGATAAACTCAATCACCAACTGCAAATTCCAACTTTCGATGACGAGCATTAAAATATTTTGCTTGCCTGTCTTGCGCCACCTTCATAAGCTCTTGGATGATCCGTACCAACTCACAAGCGTCAACTACCGCATCCTTTCCCAAAAGTTTGGTGTCTCCCGCCTCTGCCCAAGACATTGGCGTTCGACACCGCCTCCCATACAAAGCTTCGTATGGCGCCATCTTTATACTAGCTTGAAAACTGTTGTTGTACGCAAATTCTACCATGAAGAGGTGATCCTCCCACCTCTTGCCAAAATCCAGAACGCACATTCTCAACATATCCTCCATAGTACGGTTCGTTCTCTCCGTTTGCCCATCAGTTTGAGGATGGAACGTCGTACTGAACTTTAGCTTCGTGCCCAAGCTCTTCTGAACCAATCTCCAGTCCTTGGACGTAAACCGTCCATCACGATCACTGACTATGCTCTTAGGAATTCCGTGCAGTCGCACAATGTTGCGAACATACAACTCCACCAGCTTCTCCACGCTGTCCTCTTTCCGATTTGGGATGAAGTGAGCCACCTTGGTTAGGCGATCCACGATCACCCAAATAGCATCATTCCCATGCTGCGATCTAGGCAACCCATGCACAAAGTCCATGGAGATGTCCTCAAATTTCCATTCAGGAATTGGAAGGGGCTTCAGGAACCCGCCCGGTTTCTGACATTCGGCCTTCACCAAGGCACATGTTTGACAACGACTCACATACAAAGCTACATCCCGCTTCAACCCCGGCCACCAAAAGGATTTCTTCATATCCAAGTACATCTTTGTACTGCCCGGGTGAATGGAGTACTTTGAGAAGTGAGCCTCAAACATCAACTCCTCCCGGAGATTGCCAAACTGCGGTACACAGACCCTTCTGCCCTTCCTCAGAATCCCATCAATCATCTCCCAGATGCTGCTCTCGCCCGTTTGAGCCTCCAACACAAAAGGTTGAAACTCCACATCTAATCGAGTCGCTTCCCGAATACGATCGGACAAGTCGTTTTGCACTTCAATCCAGTTCAACCGAGCCACGCTAGACTCGCCTCTCGCAACACATTCCAATCCAAGGGACTCCCATTCCCGTACCAACCGCTCATCATGAGCTTCGATCCAATTTCCTTGCCCCGAGTACTTTCTACTCAACGCATCCGCCACCACATTGGCTTTACCCGGCGTATACTGAATCGCCACTTCGTAGTCTCCAAGAAACTCAACCCATCTGCGTTGCCGCATGTTCAAGTCCTTTTGATCCAAGAGATACTTCAGGCTTTTATGGTCCGTGAAGATCTCCACCCTTGCGCCATACACATAGTGTCGCCAAATTTTCAATGCGAAGATTACCGCCGCCAACTCCAAATCATGGACGGGGTAATTCCTCTCATGAGGTTTCAGCTGTCTAGACCCAAAAGCTATCACCTTCCCATGTTGCACCAAAACGCAACCCAAACCGCATCCCGATGCGTCACTGAAAATCTGAAATCCATCGGTCCCTTGCGGCAAACTCAGGATCGGAGCCATCATAAGCCTCTCCTTCAGGGCCTCAAATGCTTGACCGCATTCTTGGGTCCACACAAATTTATGGTCTTTGCGAGTGAGAGAGGTGAGGGGTAGAGCTATCTTCGAGAAATTCTCCACGAATCTCCTATAATATCCGGCTAGTCCAAGAAAACTTCGGACTTCCGCCACGGTCCTCAACACCGGCCAATCTCTGATGGCCTCCACTTTCGCTGGATCCACTGCCACCCCATCACCACTGATCACGTGGCCCAAAAATGCCACCTTCTCCAACCAGAACTCGCATTTGGAGAATTTTGCATACAACTCATTCTTCCTCAACACTTGCAAAACTATTCTTAAGTGGGTCTCATGCTTTACTTGCGATTTGGAATATACCAAAATGTCATCAATGAAAACAACCACAAAAGAATCCAAGTATTCCCGGAATACCCGATTCATCAGATCCATAAACACCGATGGTGCGTTCGTCAACCCGAACGGCATCACCGTAAACTCAAAGTGTCCATACCTTGTACCAAAGGCAGTCTTGGGTATGTCCTCGTCCCGAATTCGCAGCTGATAGTAGCCTGACTTCAGGTCCAACTTCGAATATACCATTGACCCCACCAATTGGTCAAACAAATCGTCTATCCGAGGAATCGGATACTTATTCTTGACGGTCAATTTATTCAGCTCTCGGTAGTCTATACATAGGCGCATGCTACCGTCTTTCTTCTTCACAAACAACACCGGTGCGCTCCACGGTGAAGAACTGGGTCTAATATACCCTTGCTCCAACAGTTCCTGCAACTGTACCTTAAGTTCCGCCAACTCCTTTGGTGCCATCCTAAACGGAGGACGCGACACCGGCCTAGCCTCCGGCACTAACTCGATCGAAAAGTCGATCTCCCGCCGAGGAGGCGCTCCAGGAAGTTCATCCGGAAATACATCCTTGAACTCTGCCACCACAGGCACTTCCTCAATAGACAGTTGGGAGAGACGAACCTCCAATAACGCTACAAGTGCTACACCACCCTGGTTAACCGCCCGCACCAACTGCATGGCCGAAATCAGGGAACAGGCCACTCCACAAAGGCCCTCAAATCTGAATTCCGTTTGCCCCTTACTCTTTAGAGTCACTACCTTGGATAAACAATCAATGCTGGCGCGCTGCTCTGCAAGCCAGTCCATGCCCAAAATGACATCGAACTCTACTAATGGTAACACTGCTGCTTCCAGAGCGAAGACAACTCCGTCTAGCTCCCAACAAATGCGCCCTTTAGCCCCGGTGGTCATAGACGACCCATTGGGCATGCGCACTTTCAGCTCTACTCCCGACGAGAAAGACTCAACTCCTATTCTCCGGATGAAGCTCTCCGCAAGAAAGGAGTGCGATGCTCCCGTATCAAACAATACCCTAGCGGGGTATCCGGAAACTAACACGAAGCCTACAACATAGACATTACACAAAAGTCTAAAAGGATGAAGCACAAAATTTAAACTTAAATTTTCTTCATACCTGTCACCACATCAGTCTGGCGGATCGCTTCCTGCTGTCCAAGGTTGTAGGCCCTTGGTTGCACCGGTTGGAACCGAGAAGCGCTCGACTCTGCCATCTTTCCTTTCTCTGCAGCACTGGGGCCCGAGCGTACAGACTGCTCCTGCTTTGACTCTTGTCCCGCTCCCCCTTGCTGACAAACACGGGCTATGTGCCCAACCTTCCCGCAGTTGTAGCACGTCGGCGGTCCCCTAGAGTGGGAACCCCCAGGCGTCCAGTTGCTCCTCTCACCAGATCTGGAAGTGTAAGGCTTCTTCCTCCACCTACTCCCATCAGACTTTCCATGGGATTGGGAAGGCTTCCCTTCCCCTTGCTTGGGAGTAAAACCCTTACGGCGTTGGGTTCGCTCCAAATCACTTTCCAAGATCCTGGCAGCCTCAACTAGTTCATTGAATCCGGCGCTCTTCATGGAGATGAGGGGTTGTCTCAGATTTTCCCTCAACCCTTGGTAGAAGAGGTTATCCCTCTCTACGTCATCCGCCATAGTCGTTCCCGCATAACGACCCAACCGGGTAAACTCTTGCACGTACTCATCCACTGTCTTGTCTCGCTGCATTAGATGCAGAAACTGCCTCTGCAGGGCCAATCGTGTTGACACTGGTATATACCTCTTAAGAAAAGCGTCCCCGAACTCTTCCACTGACGGGGTGCGCCCCGGGAACTGGCGGCCGCTAAGGCTCACCCACCATAACTTGGCGTCTCCTTCCAACAAGAACGCCGTATACTCAGCTTTCTTTTCCTCTGGCGTCTCTGCCGCCCTTAGCAGCTCTTGAATGCGAACCCACCAGTCCTCCGCATCCGTTGGAGTACCCACTCCCTTGAATGACGGGGGATGAAAACTCAGGAAATACTTCAGGTGCCGATCTCCATGTCCGACAACTACCCTCTCCGCCAAAGGCTCCAATCGCCTGGCTTCTCCTCCTGGCACGGTCGTTGTCGTATCTGGTGTGGCAGGGGTTGCCACCTGAGCCGCTGCCGCAGCTTGAGCTGCCACCATCGCTTCTGCAAGCATGCGGCAGAAGTCGGCCGGGTCTACACCCGTGCCCAAAAGGCCTGGAGCAGTAGCACTGCTCGCCGAGAGATCATCCCTTGCTCTTGAAGTGCCCGCCTCGTTGCTTGCACCCTTCAGGAAGACAAGAAATAAGGGATTAGTCTCCAATCTCAAGACTAAAACATACGGACACTCACGGTCCCGCGTTACTCTTATGTGGATAACTTCTCTACGCACTGACCTTGAATCTAACCTCGCTCTGATACCAAAATGTAACACCTCCCCTGAAGTGGTCGTATAATATTGGTCCGGCCGGGGCCCCACAACATACAAACGCCACAGCTTTAGTATTATAAGTTGATATAGCTACCCAAACTCAAAACACTTGCACAACACAGCGGAAAACTAAGCACAACTAGAAGTTATCCACTAACCAAAAGAGTAAACAAATGGCCTTAAGGTCTTACAACAAATGTCCAAAAGTAAATAGTACAATCAAACATGAATGTGCTCAGCACTCCTAGTCTACCTCGGCATGCAAGCCGGACAAAATAGTCTCAAACATACATCATCATAAAAGTAGTGCTACAAGAGGGAAAACACTTCATGGGCTTAGGCCTTTTTGGCCGGCGTGCTAGCTCCTGCGTGCGATCCTTGCCCTGTAAAAATTATTAGTAACGTGGGTCAGCAAAGGCTGACCTCAAACTGTGTAACAACACATCTCCTCCCGGCCGCCCCTAACGGACCCCGGGGAACCCTCCAACCTGCAAGTCAGCACTTCATATGCAAAGAAACATCTATAAATAGAAAAGCATTAAAACAGGCTTGGATGTCTCAATCATCAAACATGTTCTCTATTGGTTGAGCATATAAAGAAAGGGCCTACTATGCAGCATGAATGCAACACCCGGGCTTCACCCAAGGTACCCTACAGCGTATGCATCTAGCACAACATCACATCATTTGGGTACTCACATTTCCCCAATTGGCATAAAGCCGCAAACACTAAGGGAGTCACCTCTCCCTTAAACGGCGCACTGGCCGCCACAAGGAATTCTTGCCAAGGCCCCACCCGCTCGTGGGCTTAGCCCCGGGCTTGCCTGCAAACTATGACGTCTCATGTCAGGATTCCAACAAACACAGACCGACCGATTCTAAGAAGCCTTGCTGGACCCCACCCGCTCATGGCCTCTTTGCCCGGGCTTGCCCCAAGCTTGGCATTCTCGTCAGTCTCACAGAAGGGGACTAGTCTCGCCGGGACACTCTCCACACATGACGCACATGTCACGGGATAGCCAGCCGACCACGGAGACGTAGCCACGCCTTGGCACAACACAAACCAAGACTAATTACACCACAATCCCTCAATGTACTGCAGCGTTCCCGCGCACCAAGGAAACCATCTCCAACTCGTGCGGAGCTAACCTTATCTCTCAAGGAAACCATCTACCGCCACGAGGAGCTAACCTTGTCCGGGTCCGACTACACGTACCTTTCAAGCAAACGGGACAAACACCCCAACAACACAAACGACATCTTGCCGCAACGGAAAATCTCTACGAATCCCTAAGTTCGTATGCAACATCACCGAGTCGGACTAACGGTCGCGACTACGGCTTCACCCACCATGCCTAATCCACCAACGAAAGCGGATCTCTAATGCAATAATGCCGGGGACGGACTCAATCAACCCGGAAGTTTCTCTTGAAACTTGGCAAGCCAAAACCCCTCTCATTTGAGAGTTTGGTGCCCAAAAAAATTAGAGAAAAGAAAACTAGATGATGCTAATACGTGCATCCTAAGGACCGAGAGGAGAGATGTCGTTACCTTCCGACTCCTCTTCCTTGCCATGGCAAACTAGCCGGATGGAAATCTTCGTAACGCTCTAAGCTTCACGGATCCGGACTCGACTCGCGATTTGGAGCTCCGAAACCCTTCCTACAGCCCAAGAGTTCTTCTTCTTCCTCCTTGCTCTAGTTTCTCTCAAGACCTTAGAAAGAGAAGACTTGAAAAGAAATGAGGATCTGCAACCCTAAATTCGGGCTTAACTTCCCAGGAGATGGCCTGAACCGTTAGATCCCAAAACCAGAAAAAGAATGGCCGCGATTCGCCTAGAAAACAAAAGACCTGGGCCGAACACGGCCTGGCACACGCCCGTGTCCAGGGCCGTGTGCCCCATTCGCCGTCTCAAATCGACGCGCCTGGAATCGCACACGGGCATCTGACACGCCCGTGTTCAATTCGACACGCCCGTGTCCCCAGTGACACGGCCGTGTGGCCAGCCGTGTGCCCCCAACTACACGGCCCCGAAACCAACCCGAGAGGTGACACGGCCTGAGACACGCCCGTGTCCCAAGCCGTGTGCCAAGTCTCGACACCCGTCGACAAGCTTTGTGTCGACACCGCGGAAAAACGTCGAGCGAAGATCGTCGACCAAGCGGGACACGCCCTGTGACACGCCCGTGTCACAGGTCGTGTGCCGCAGTCTCGACACCTTGTCGAGCAAAAGTGTCGACACTTGGGACGAGTGTCGACACGACCTCGACACGCCCTGCGACACGCCCGTGTCGCAGGCCGTGTGCCACCCTCTCGACACTCTGTCGAGCGAAAGTGTCGACACTTGGGCCGAGTGTCGACACGGCCTCGACACGCCCTGCGACACGCCCGTGTCGCAGGCCGTGTGCCACCCTCTCGACACTTTGTCGAGCGAAAGTGTCGACACTTGGGCCGAGTGTCGACACGGCCTCGACACGCCCTGCGACACGCCCGTGTCGCAGGCCGTGTGCCTCCTGCCAGAAACCCAAAAATTTTTCTGAACTGCAGACTGAACCTCTTGCAAAACTGGGGTGTTACACAAGCGGTGGCGGACTTCCTGGCAGATTATGTTGTTGAGGTCGAGGAGGGAGAGCAGCGGCCATAGGAAGCGTGGAGGATGATGGTTGATGGGGCCTCGGGAAAACATTCCCTCGGGGGAGGAGTGGTGATGATCAGCCCCCAGGGAGTCGCGATAGAGCAGGCGGTGGCTTACCATTTTTCGGTGACCAACAATCAAGCGGAGTATGAGGCCGTGATCGCTGGCCTTCGTTTGGAAAAGGAGCTGGAAATTCAGGATGTGGAGGCTTTCACGGACTCAAATGTAGTAGCATCGCAGATCCGAGGAGAGTTCGAGGCTCGGGAGCCTACCCTCATAAAATACCTCTCCAAGGTAAGGGCGATCATCGGAGGGTTCCGGTCGTTCTTAATCCAACATGTTCCAAGGGAAGAAAGTATAGCTGCCGATCGATTGGCTAAGTTTGGACCTTGGGGAGGAGGGACCTTGACGGAGCTATTTCGACCGGTTATCGAGGAAGGAGAGTTGATGGTGGTGGATCGGCGACCCTCGTGGGTGTATCCATTGGTGATCTTCCTAACCACCGGTGAATTTCCGGAGGGGACCAAGGACGGGAAAAGCCTCAGGCGCATGGCAGCTCACTACCTGATGATAGAAGGGGGCCTGCATCGTAAAATGTTGTCAGGGCTCCTAGCCAGATGTGTGATCGAAGAAGAGATCCCAAGGATCTTGGGGGAGGTGCACTCGGGCGAGTGTGGCAGTCATTCTGGGGGGAGGATGTTGGAGGCAAGGGTGGTCAGACAGGGGTACTTCTGGCCCACCCTAAGGAAGGATGCTGCGAAGTTTACAAGGAGATGTCAAAAGTGTCAGCTCTGCGCCCCCCTCCAGCTCTTGGCAGCTCAAAGACTCCGAAGTATCACGGCACCGTGGTCATTCGCCATCTGGGGGATGGATTTAGTCGGACCTTTTCCTCCGGCTAGTGGACAGAGGAGGTTCCTCTTGGTCATGGTCGCAAAATGGCTGGAGGTTAAAGCCTTGACCAAGGTCACCTCGGAAGTCATAAGAAACTTCATCTGGGGGGAGATCATATGCAGACACGGACTGCCTCAAGCGATAGTGACAGATAACAGTCTCCAGTTTGCCAATGAAGAGTTCATCAGCTTCTGTGCCTAGCTGGGGATAGATCTCAGATTTGCCTCTGTTCACCACCCCCGGAGCAACGGCCAGGTGGAAGCGACAAACAAAATCATTGTAAACCTTCTCAAAAAGAAGGTGGAGAACTTAAAGAGAAATTGGGTGGAGCAGCTCCCCTCGGTCCTATGGTCCTTGCGAACGACCCCGAACACGGCCACCGGTGAGACCCCTTTCAAGCTTTCTCACGGGTGTGAGGCGGTCCTACCAGTGGAGTTTGAGGTTCGGTCCCCGCGGGTCACAGCCGCGGGAGAAGGAGATGAAACTTTGGGGTTGGAGAATGAAGAGGGGCTACGCCTTTCGCTAAATATGGTAGAAGAACTGCGGGACGTGGCAGCTATCAGGCAAGAAGAGATCAAGCGGCGGATGGCCAAGTATTTTGATAGACATGTCAGGGTCAAGCAGTTTACTAAAGGAGATCTGGTGCTGAGAAAGGTGGACACGACAGGTAGGTCGGCTCCCGTGGGAAAGCTCAACCCGAACTGGGAAGGACCATACATAGTGAAGCAAGCCCTTGGAAAAGGAGGTTACTACCTCCAGGACGTGGAGGGGAGGGCCTTAAGTCACACCTGGAGCGGTGATGGCCTAAAACGCTTCTACTCATGAAAGGGGAAGGATGTAACCATGTATCTCAAAAATAAACTTAATATACTGCATCAGTTGACTTGATTTTCTCTGAACTATTGTGAAATTTTTTATAATATGACGTAATTTTGTGTTTTGTAATACCCCGAGCCAGCTCGGCTCGGCCCCAGGTAGACCCGCTGCGCAGGCTCTCATCTAGCTGGCAGGTCCGAAGGCTCGCCTGTGGGGGATAGGTTTGGTTTGAGAACGTCATCGGCACCCCGAGCCAGCTCGGCTCAGCCCCAGGTAGACCCGCTGCGCAGGCTCTCATCTAGCTGGCAGGTCCGAAGGCTCGCCTGTGGGGGATAGGTTTGGTTTGAGAACGTCATCGGCACCCCGAGCTCGGCTCGGCCCCAGGTAGACCCGCTGCGCAGGCTCTCATCTAGCTGGCAGGTCTGAAGGCTCGCCTGTGGGGGATAGATTTGGTTTGAGAACGTCATCGGCACCCCGAGCTCAGCTCGGCCCCAGGTAGACCCGCTGCGCAGGCTCTCATCTAGCTGGCAGGTCCGAAGTCTCGCCTGTGGGGGATAGGTTTGGTTTGAGAACGTCATCGGCACACCGAGCTCGGCTCGGCCCCAGGTAGACCCGCTACGCAGGCTCTCATATAGCTGGCAGGTCTGAAGGCTCGCCTGTGGGGGATAGGTTTTGTTTGAGAACGTCATCGGCACCCCGAGCTCGGCTCGGCCCCAGGTAGACCCGCTACGCAGGCTCTCATCTAGATGACAGGTCCGAAGGCTCGCCTGTGGGGGATAGGTTTGGTTTGAGAACGTCATCGGCACCCCGAGCTCGGCTCAGCCCCAGGTAGACCCGCTGCGCAGGCTCTCATCTAGCTGGCAGGTCCGAAGGCTCGCCTGTGGGGGATAGGTTTGGTTTGAGAACGTCATTAGCACCCTGAGCTCGGCTCGGCCCCAGGTAGACCTGCTGCGCAGGCTCTCATCTAGCTGGCAGGTCCGAAGGCTCGCCTGTGGGGGATAGGTTTGGTTTGAGAACATCATCGGCCCCTCGAGCTCGGCTCGGCCCCAGGTAGACCCGCTGCGCAGGCTCTCATCTAGCTGGCAGGTCTGAAGGCTCGCTTGTAGTGGATAGGTTTGGTTTGAGAATGTCATCGGCACACCGAGCTCGGCTCGGCCCCAGGTAGACCCGCTGCGCAGGCTCTTATCTAGCTGGCAGGTCCGAAGGCTCGCCGGTGGGGGATAGGTTTGGTTTGAGAACGTCATCGGCACCCCGAGCTCGGCTCGGCCCCAGGTAGACCCGCTGCACAGGCTCTCATCTAGCTGGCAGGTCTGAAGGCTCGCCTGTGGGGGATAGGTTTGGTTTGAGAACGTCATCGGCACCCCGAGCTCGGCTCGGCCCCAGGTAGACCCGCTGAGCAGGCTCTCATCTAGCTGGCAGGTCCAAAGGCTCGCCTGTGGGGGATAGGTTTGGTTTGAGAACTTCATCGGCACCCCGAGCTCGGCTCGGCCCCAGGTAGACCCGCTGCGCAGGCTCTCATCTAGCTGGCAGGTCCGAAGGCTTGCCTGTGGGGGATAGGTTTGGTTTGAGAACTTCATCGGCACCCCGAGCTCGGCTCGGCCCCAGGTAGACCCGCTGCGCAGGCTCTCATCTAGCTGGCAGGTCCGAAGGATTGCCTGTGGGGGATAGGTCTGGTTCTTGAAGGTTGGGTCCAAAGTTCTTGGGAACAGGTATAAACCTGGGACATTCTACATCACTTCGAGCTCGGACCGGTCCTCGGTGGACTTGTTGCCCGAGCTCACCAAGCTAGCAAGGAAGTAAACTCATTCGATGACGAAATGGTTGGGAAAAGCTCCTTAAAACAACACCCCAGCTTAAACTTAGGGGGAAAGAAATCGCAGGCCGTGTGCCCTGCCAAAAACCAAAAATTTCCAGAAACGCAAATCGGCCCTCTCTCAAGAAACTGGGGTGTTACACTCGCAGCTTCAGAATACTCTTCGGATATCTCCTGCCCGGGGAGGACTTCCTGGGGTCGGCCCAAATTTGGCGGTGGCGGTAGATCTGCTCGAGCTGGTTGCTGGGAGGGTGCTTGAGGCGCTCCAAGGTTTCGCAGCAGGGCGAGCATTTCCGTTTGTTGCTCTTCCATCCGGCGGACGCGCCATTCCAGGGGAGTAACGGGAGGTAACGCGGCCTCAGCGGTCAGTGGTACATTCACCAGAGAGTGTGAACGTGTGGGCTCAGGATTTCTGCCGAGTGCAGAGCCCTCAACGGTGCAGGTGCTTCTATTTGCCATTAAAGCTGAACTTGGCGGGGGCAATGCTTGTGATCTTGCTCTTCGAAGGATGCTGGGACTCTTCCCACAAACGGCGCCAAACTGTTGCGGACTAAATCGATGCCCCGGTCGGGCCGGATTTGTTCGGACCGCCTTAGCTCACGAGGCGGTCGAGCGCGCACACAGTCAATGAAAGCAGAAAGTTGACACGAGATGTGATGACATGGAAAAACCCCTTAAACGGGTAAAAAACCACGTGACCGGGTCTGTGCCGGTCAAAATCCACTAGATTTCGGTGTTTACAGTGTGTTGGACAACCGGGGCGACAGGCCGCTCCCGTTACAGCTTGGGGAGAGAGAGAGACTACGACTCCCGGCGGGCAACAGGCTGCGCTGTGGGAGTAGCTTGGACGTTGGAATGCGTGGGATGGTCTCGGTGCTCTGAATCTTCTGGTTGCGTTCACTTGCTGGTTGCGGTCGTCTTCCTCCTTTGGCCCTTGCGGGGACTTGGACGTTTTTTCTGCTGGCTATGCGGTGGTGGAGCGCTGGTGGCCATGGGCGGCCGCTGGTGGTTCACGGCGACTCGAGGCCGACGCCGGGAGAGGAGACAGGAGAGCTCTCACTTGAAGAAGAAAGCTCCGGACATCAAAAGGTGAAGAATGAAGACCCCTCGGGGTCCTTTTATAGCCTCCAGGGGATGGTCATGGCGGGCCCCACCACTAAAGTGGTGGGTTAGTGGGTGGTTACCCTCCCAATCGGACGGCGAGGAGAGCCTTCCCCCGATCGGACGGAGGGTCGCCACGGTGGCGGCGGCGGCCGGCCGGCCGGCCGGCGGCGACTGCCGGCCGGGCGGCCGCCGGCGGCGGCCCGCCGGGGGCCGGCCGGGGCCAGGCCGCCGACGGCTAGGCGGTCGGCCGGGCGGCCTGCAGCGGGAGCGGCCGGCCGGGCGGCCGGCAGCGGGAGCGGCCGGCATAGCGGCCGGCTGCGTCGGCCTGCCGAGGGCCGGCCGGCCGACGGTCTACCGTGGCGAGGCCGGCGGCTTGGCCGGCGGCCTGCCGTGGCCGGGCCGCCGGCTTCCAGGCGGCCGTCCGCGGCCGCCCTGCCGGCGAGGCCGGCGACGGTTGGCGGCCGGCGGCGACGACGGCCGGCGGCGGTTGGAGGCCGACGGCGGTTTCCCCTATGGGGTGAGTGGCGGGCCCCACCCCCCATGATTTCCTCCTCATGAGAGTTCATGGAGGGGGTGGGCCACCCATGACCCATATTTTAGGGGAGATCATGATGGGGCTTTTCTCCTATAAATGAAGGTGGAACCCATCAAATATACAATAAATTCATATAAATACATATACCAGAAAATATTGGTGTAGTTAAATATTATACATCAATGTTATCAAATGAAATAGTCGTATTGTCTTCGTCTTATACTCTCTCTCTCTCTCTCTATATATATATATATACAAATAATACTATCCTGGTTTCACATAGAAACCCCGCTTGCGCTATCTCGTTTATTAGAACAATTATAGAGGCTTTGTTTGGCTCAATTTTTTTGCTCTCATGAGCTTGGATAAAAAATGTCATCATCATAGAATGTATATTTGACATATGACAACGATTACTACTACCATCAAGAAAAAAAATTATTTTGAATATAAAAATGAATGAAGCTCCTTAAACGAGGCTGAGCATTCCGAAGAGACAACTCATAACCACCGCATTCATGACCTACGTCCATGTCCCAAACTTAGGCACCGTTTGTTTTGATGTTTTTATCCGTTGATTGTGGAGAGACGCAAATATTGAAAAAAATATTTGGTAAAACTTCTCTCCATTTTTAACGATCCAAAACACTATTTTGACCTTCAACACCAAAAACTGTCCCTACCTTCATTCCCACCATATGATTCCCACAGCTCCTGTAAAGCATTGTGATATCACTCCCCAAAATTTCACGGTTAGAGGAGGACTGACCGCTCCGCTTATACACACAGGACCAAAGAGCACGTTAGACGGTGTGGAACTAAACCACTCATTTTAATGAATTGCGACACACGCTCAGGCATCACCGTCAATTCCACGTGGTGCACTAAACACCACCCCACGCCACGTGCCTCCTTGCTCTTATACCATGTAAAACATTGTGGCATCACTTCCCTAAATCACGTGATTAGGGGAGGAGTGACCGCACCGCTTATACACCCAGGACCAAGGAGAACGCTAGGCGGTGAGAGACTAAACCACCTTTTTTAACGAATCACGAAGCACGCTCAGACATCACCGTCCATTCCACGTGCCGCACTCAACAACTCCCATTCTCAACACTCCAAATTACCATGATCAAAAACAAATGGACCGTAAAACTACCATTCTCAACACTCCTTTTTAACATTTAAAAAATATGTTTGGTAAATTTTTTTTTTCGTTCATAGCACACTAAAACATTATTTTTTACCTTCAAAGCCAACACGACCCCTAAAGCTCCATTCCGATGGCTCTCGTTTCCATCCCTCCACAAAAAAGGGTGTTGTTATAAGCAAAATCTATTTTGCTTCTAGCAAACCAAAAAAATATTCAAAATATTAATATTTATGTTATTTAAAATGACTTCTCGCAAACCCAATTTTCCTTCGAGCTTTTCAAACTGTGTTTACTACGTGCATTTTTATGAGAGGTGTTCAACACAAAACTTTTAGATCTCGTCGAGATCTATAAGTTTCATGTTGAACACTTTTTAATTTGAAGCCGTTTAGGCCCCGGATTTGGCTCTCGAAAAAAGTCACGCTGAACCCGGGCGTCTGTGCATCGGTGTGACTTTTTTCGGGGGCCAAATCAGAGGTCCAAACTATTTCAAATCAAAACGTGTTCAACATAAAAGTTGTAGGTATCGTCGAAATCTACAACTTTTATGTTGAACACTTTTTAATTTGAAATAGTTTAGGCTCTCTGATTTGGCTCCCAAACAATAACGTCGAATCCAGTTGTCCGTACATATGTTCGGCGTGACTTTTTTCGAGAGTCATATAGGGGATCTAAAATGTTTCAAATCAAAAAGTTTTAAACATAAAAGTTTTAGATTTCGTCGAGATCTACAACTTTCATGTTGAACACTTCTCATGAAAATGCATATATAAGACACAATTCAAAAAGACGTGTATATTCTTATATACACATAACTGTATATACTACACACCCTTATAGAAATTAGAAATCAAATATATTTTGAGTTACTGCAACTCAATTTTTAAGTCAAATGTATTTTAAGTCAAATGATACAATACACTATAAATATTTATTTTTGGAAGTTTTTTTTAATTCAAATAATATTTTTTTAATTTCATAATTGGCTAGATTTGCTAACAGCAAAAATAAATTTACTAATAACTGCACCCAAAAAAAAAAAAAAAACCACCCGCCGAAACAAACCAGCCTTGGCCAGAGTTTCTCCACTTAACGGACTGCAACTTTGCTCTAAATCACGAAGATACCCTTCAATTTTCTTAAAAGAATCAATCACCCCATCCCGGCTTTCCCCGAGCAGCACTTGAATAATCTCCTCTCTCTCTCCTTCCCTCTCTCTCTCTCCTTCCCTCTCTCTCGCTCTCGCTTTGCTGCGGTCTTGTGGCCAGGCCTCACCTTAGCCAGCCTCCCTCGGTTCCTTTCTCATTCGTAGAAGACGGAGGTTTCCTTGAACCCCAGTTTTGACGAAGCATCTTGATTAGCCCTAGGTTTTTACAGCACTCCTTTCCTGGATGTTTCTTCCCAGCTTGTTGGATCCATCATAATTACGGTTTTGGATGCCCCAGACTGGCGTATGATCGGATTCGTCCTGTGGACCGATTTTCTTTCTCTTGCACTTGAATAAAAACACGTCCACCGACCTCCATGCGAGTCAAGGTATTCTTCTGGGTTCTTTTTGTTGTGGATTGCTATGGGGAGTACGGGGGAACCAGATAGGAAGCGCCGCCACTTCACTTCCATCTTGCCTACAGCTGGTGCTGCTGCTAAGAAGCACATCCTGGCCCCTTGCTCCGATGAAAAAAAGGTATGGTCTTATTTCTCGCTTTATTTGCAGAGTGCTTACTTGGTTCAATTTGTTTGATGTAGCTCTTCCAGTCTCATGGTTTTGTGTGTTAGTTTACAGTTGAGATGGTGTTATTGTTTGCTGTCTCTCTGGAATATGTTGAAAGGGAAAACATGCTTGTTTTTCTTTGCAGCTTATATTTTACTGAGCGGTGGGAATTTGGTGACTTAGGCTTCGTTTGGGGAGACTTATTTTCACAGGTCCTGCGGTCGTAACCGCTTGACCTGTGAAAATAAGTCTCCCCAAATGGAGCCTTAATGGTAATGTGATAGTCGCAACCTCGGTTTCTTTCAATAATCCGGATTTGTAATCCGGCTCTTTCTATCTTTTTCTTATTATATTTTTGTTCAATTGGCTAGGGTTCTTGGATTTGGTAATGCGTAACTTACAATTTGTGTTACATACTTGCAAATATTAGATGCCTGATTAAGGTCTTGTTGATCTTTTGAAATTACAACATTTAGTAGAATATTGTCCTAGCTAATTTGATTTTACCTTTTTAAATAGATCCATATTGTGAACTCGAAGGGAGATTGAAAATTAGTAATTAATCTAGCCACTCCAATATAATTGTTATTTTTGAGTTATAAATTTGGAAGCTGTGACATAGTACCTTAATATCTTATATGTTTCAAGTTATTGATGCACCTATAGAGAGAGGACAGCCATAACCTAGACTATAATGCTGTGTCAAAATGTTTGGAACTCTATCTTTGAGAAATCATAGCGAACTAGTGCTTAACCAGTGGTCTTTAACACCATTAAGATGATCAACCCCTCCATACTTGGTTATTCATTGTTGCTATATTTCTCAGGATTTTCTACCATCTACCCATTTTATATAGCAAATCAAATGATTATGGTGCCATTAAAAAATTCGCTTGTTCCCTATTTCTGTGTTCTCAGGTATTCTTTGATGTTCCATGCGTTCTACGTTAATTCTATTTATTCAAACTTGGTTCTATTGTTTCAAAGTTCATTCTATTGTTTTAAAGTTCATGCTATTGTTTTAAAAGTCAATTTATTGTTTCAAAGTTCCTTCTATTTTCAAAGCTCACTCTATTATGTCAAATTTCACTTTATTGCTTCAAAATTCTTCTACTTTTTTTTAAATATTAAGGAATATTCCATACTCAAACATAATACTGACAATATTGTTAATCATGCAACTTTGTTGGTGAAATTTCAATGGAACAAGAAAACAATGAGTTCCTTATCCATTCTTTCAATAAATTCTATTCATATTTATCTCTAAAGGCATTTTAGATGTTTGTAATGACAGGATAGATCAATTGACTAAAAACTATCATTTAAGCAATACCAATGAAATTTCTCTTGAATTCATAGAATTGATTACAAATTTTGTTTTGTTTTGTAAAATTTATTTTTTATCCTTGGTATCATGCTATATTAAGTACCAGAACTAAATTTGATTATGTTTTCCATTCAATTAAGTTTATTGCTTTATGCCTTTTTTACCATTAAAGAATGCATTCGATGAATTTAAAACTTAATTGTATCAATTTTAATTCAATTTTTTGGTATTTCAAGTTTTTTTGAATGAATACTAGCTTTATGTTCAATGGATGTGATTACTTCCTTTACAACAATCTCATATGACATAATTTCTTTGATGTCTTTCACAGGATAATGGAACAAAAAAAGGATTTCAATGTTATTCTAGATTATTTGTAAAATTCATCTTTTCTTATCACCCGTAGGAATCCACATAAGTTCACAATTAATTGCAGAAGCACTTGAAGTATTGTGGTGAGATGGTAATTGCATAGGTTGAAGGAGAGAACATTGTGTCACTGGTTGCACTCACTTATGTCGAATCAGTAAGAAGATTATGAATCTTAAAATTTGGTTATATGTAACCTTCTAGATCTATAGGGGATTAATAAATATCTCAAATATCATTTACCTCATTTTACCGTTCACTTTTAAGACCTTTCAAAATAGGCAGACGATAAAGTTTCTTACGAAGCTTTTCTTTCATATGGTCCTATGTTTTTTTTTCTTTGCTCCACATCACTTATTTCAGTTCTGGAGAGTATGTACATTCTCTCTCAAAATATTATTTAACAAATGTCAAGGTAAGTTTCACTGTTTTTTGAGAATGAAAAAGAAAGTGAAATTTTTTCCTAGGAGATGGTCGGAAAAATGAATTTGGTGTAGACAAAATGGTAGTTTCCAAGTTCCTTAAACAAACATCACAAAACAAAGAGAACACACACAACAAATAATAACAAGGCTAGGGGCCTATAATTCAATGGGGCGAGAAACATGGAGAAGAACATGTCTAAGCATGAGGCAAGGTATATGGGAGGAGAAGGAAAGAATCCTTGTGTTTTAAAAGGAATCAAATAGTTGTAGAATGCATTTTGGCTAACTAGATTTTGTTTTTTCATATTATATTACTTTCTAACTTGCCACGAGAATTATTTATATAAGCAACACGCATCACTATTGTGCTTATCCGACACAACAACCTGATAGATGAATATGCCAGTGGATCACCGATCATGTGACGTTATTCCACGAGGCGCAGTTTGTCCATGTATGGGTAACTAATTTTTGTAAGTTTGGGAAAAAAGCATTGCCCAAGGAAAATTTCCAATAAATTCTTAATGTTTTGTGTTTACTTTTAAATATTCTTTTTACCTTTGAACTTTATTTATTATTGAGAGGTTGTATTTCGAGATATCTGTGATTTATTTTGTAGTACAAAATTATGGGCTTCATAATTAAGTCAGAAGTATATCTCTCGAAAGTTAACTATCCACATATTTTATCCTGATCTCCTTCGCCCCCTCTCCCGCTCCTTTGCTTTATTAATTGATTTGATCTACCCTATTTTTTGTCATGAGTACCTTGACCCAAACCCCCACAATGTTCTACGATGACATCCTGAACTCAACTCGATCTTGTACTCACGTTATGCACAATATTTAGTCTTTCTACTTTCAATTTGTGACATCATGTACTAAGCAAGTGACTATGACTCGCGATTTCTTGATAGAACCCATCGCTTTTGTTGCCCGTGACAACTTTAGCGCCAACCACACACCTACTAGACCTGTCTCCAACCCTCATTATCACATCTCATCTTTTTGTAGACCACTCAACGCCAATGATAAGTAATGCACGGGAAAAGAAAGATACATAATATGAAATGATAAAATAACCGACGCATGACTGTCATGTTGTCGGATGCTACTGAGGGCGCATCATGTTATGTCATGCTCCCATCACCGGGATAGTAGCACTGTAATTCTATGCGCCCTTCCTCTATGAATGTACCATCGATCAAACTACCTTCGACAACATGTCCATATATGCAACCTTCATTCCATTATTGGCTCCAACTCGAACAATCTCCATCGGCTTGAAATTTGGGTGTTCAATAGCAATGATCATATATATCGTACCAGAAAGGTTTCAGAATCATGTGCACTATTTAAACTTTTTACCTTAATTTTTAATAACAAAAAAATCATGGATAATCTCGGAACTGCCAGTTATCCTCAAGCACTTTCAAAAACTGTCCAAAACTATGCATATTATGACGACAAGATGAAAACGGTAAAACATGTGAAAGAGAAAGCATTGGAATTTTACCATTTTAAAAGAAAGTATTGCATGATGAGTGGCGAGAGTTAATTCATTTCTCTTTCATTCATGATTTCTATCTATGATATGCTTCCCTTCATTTAATATGTGATAGATGGCATATAGTGAATGATAAAAAATGCGAAGAAATTAATTATATATATACACGTTAATTATTTATTTATTTAATTAATTAGGAATTCAAAAAAAAATTGTATCCTAGGTTTTTGAAAGTTCATGAATGTCGTATTTGTACCTTATCCCTCCCCATCCCCATCCCCATCCAACACAACTTATCCAATTTGTTGGATTGCTACTGTCAAGCCGTTCTTTGAATTGTAAAGTACACTTAAATATATGCGGTTTTGCTCCCCACTGAATTGGTTTGTTATATCAAATCAACTCATCCAACACTACTAGCTAAGCAACGCGTTCGATCAGCTTTGCGCAATACACTAATTAGAGTTGGTCTTTGTTTATTTTGATGAATTCATTGAGTAGCTCAAGTCCTGGGCTTGAGATCACACAATTTGGGAAATTTTTTCATTGGTCTCCAACCCCAAATACACACATGCCTACATGAGCACGGGGCACCAACCGTTCACTTTGACAAAAGCTATGGAACTAGTGCGATTCGTGGAAGAGGAGTTTAGAACTCTGGCTGACACACCTCCACCCCAATATATCTCACAACATTTTTCCCCATATGTAAAATTCTGCATATGGTTCCGAGTGGTTGGCAGTGAATTGTGTACATGAGCAAAAAGTGGGAGTTGTGGAGATGAGAATGCTTAGGTGGATGTGAGGACACATGAGACTGGATAAAATTCGGAATGAATGTATCGGGGATAAAATAGGAGTGGCACCAATTGCAGACAAGATGCGAGAAGCTCGACTAAGATGGTTTGGACATGTACAAAGGAGATCATTAGAGGCACCTGTTAGGCGTTGCGTGAGTCTAATCACTAGGCATGTTAAACGAGGGAAGGATAGACCAATAAAGACTTGGAATGAAACTATAAAGAAATACATGATGTACTTAGGCATTAGTGAGATTATGACAAAAGATAGGGCACAATGACGACAAAGGATCCATATAGCCGACCCCACTATAGTGGGATAAAGGCTTGGTGTTGTTGTATGTAAAATTCTACAAATGAGCTTCTTCCATACTACGGCTATACCCCACAGACTCCTAACTAAACTCTACCTACCTAGTCTACCACCTCTTCTGCCATACCTCATCCAAAATCGAAACCATAACCTCCACAAATGTCCCATTAGGTGTAGCTTTTGCTCCGCCTTTAGGGTCTCTATTTTTGCTGCAACAACCTTAATATTTTCTCCAATGCCCTAATAAAGAGCTTCCAATGCTCATTGGTGGGGAAGATGAAGACATTAAATGACCGATTTTGAAGCACTCGAGCGGGATGATAATCACGCCCTTTCAATGGGTATTGCACACTTCAACAACTTTAAGTTACCGTTGTTACCTTATGCTGATGGCATCTTTGCCCCTTGCACAAAAAAACTCTTAGGGTAGCTCCACACAAGTCTGTGGCGGTCATGATCAAGACTGGTATGTAGATATAACTTCTTATTTCATATTTCACGATATAATTGAAACCCTAAACTTCATGGTGGCTCAAGCAAAATGGTTCCATCCCTTGGAGATGTTTGGGGATCACCGACACTTGTAGAATGCATCAACCTCCTTCTTACCCTGGTCACGTACACCTTTTGCGCCAAATTTTGTGTTCAATCCCGGTGGTGTAGACGTGATCCTCGTTGATGCTTGTTTTCTAGCACTTGAGGATGTTAAGTTAAACTGGTCCAAGCTCACAATGACTTTCAGCCACCAATGTGTCACCCTCCATCTATTGCGACTTCTCCTTAGCTTGTATGCCCGTGTTGCAACTTGCTACTGAAGAGGTACCTTGGATCATGGAAGGATAGGTGCAAGCACAGTTTCTCTCAGTTGACCTTAGGGCAAGGTCAGTTTAAAAGAGAGGCGTATTGATATGATCGCACATACTAACATAGTTGATGAACCTGTGGGTGGTTCAATGATTATGCAAGGCTATTCCGAGAATATGTGGCCGAGCCTTGAAGGAGAGACTAGTTTTGGTTAAGGACATCACTTTGGAGAATTTCTAAAAATGGTCGAGGTATGCCTCTTGCTCAAACCCGTGGCTCACAAATTTTTATTCCAAAATAAATCGAAGATACCTTAGGATACAATTTCTCATTATTAAATAGATAGAGAGGATACAACTGCTCCGTTCTCCCATGTCAGTTCTACTCTATCATGTGCCTGACTCATCTAGGAGAAATCTCAAATCAAGCTTCTTATGAGAGAGTCAGTCACCAAGGCTGAACCTAACCGTTGTTAAACAAAACCCAACTTTTCATGGATGGAATTATATTACTAAAATGAGGAACGGGCCATGGTTTTAGAAATTTGTTTTTATGTTTTCTCGCTATATTAGAAATTCTGAATTTTTCCCCCTGTAATCTCTATCTCTTTTCTCTTAAAAACTAAATTAAACTCATTTCCAAATTTATAAACTAAGATATAGAGAAGCTGAAAGGTGAAAAATAAAGGAGAAACTAGCTCGACCTGGCCAAATTTGATGACCATGTCTCTTTTCTAAAATAGAGTTGAACACGAGCCTAGATTAGTTACTTCCCATGAAATGCACCTCTGCTGCAATAAAATAATTTAATGCGATTAGCTAAATGCATAAACAAATAATGCCAAATACAATGTCCTGAAAATAAATTAATATATAAAAATGGTGAACATGAAATAAAATGGATCTCATCCTCTGTCTGCGTTAATTTGCCAGCTTTAACTCAACAACTTTAATTCCTTTCAGGAATTGGTATGGTTTCCAGAAATATGTTATGAAGTTTCTGTTTGAACTAAATGCTGCAGTTATCCTTTGTTTCTGGATGTTAGAGCTAGTGTAATTTGGACAAATGATATCTTTTTGTGCACATAATTTATGCCTATATTTTCCTGCTCTGTTCTTGTAGCTTGATGTTGCAGTCCTTCAATATCAAAATAGAAAACTACTACAACAATTGGAAGCTCAGAAGGTTGAAAACTTCATTTTTGAGGATAAGTATAACAAATTCAACCAACAACGGGAGATATATGAGGACGCAGTAGCTGTAGTTAACACGTCCTGGGAACAGGTAATTGACCACTTATTCAGTCATCTATATCCTACTGTCATGTACACTTGATTAAGGAGGTTTCTTATGCTTTGACAGCTGGTCAGTGACTTGGAATCACGCTCGATTTCCACATGTGAATCTACATATACTGGGCTTGAATTACAAGGTTCCCAAATGCTGGAGGGTATGCCACAGATTTGCCTGGTGCTTGTTGTATATAGGTTCACAGTACTATTTCCATGACCTCATAATTACTTTTTTCCTTCTCGCATTTTGAAACTATTTGCACAAACTGTTCTCAGCAAGAAATGCATCTCCTAGAAATGAATCAGCTTTTTAACTTTTATAGAATTTTATTTTTCCGCATCCAATAAATACAGGCATGGGTGTTCTATTAACATATTTTTTGCGGGGCATGTTAAATTTCCTATTATGCTAGATTTGCTATTTCTTTTGCTTCTCCGTTGGATGTTGAACTAGTTGCTAAATTAATTGTCAATTTTAAAAAAATTCCCTTTTGCCTCAACTTGTTCTTGTTTCAGGGTAACTGTTTTGATGCTTATATCATCTCTTAACTTCAGATGGAGCATCCACCCTCATACATGATGATTTCTTGAGCAGAATATTTGAAACTGGCGCTACAGAAAGCTGCTCACATAATGAGCCTACTGATCATTTGGAGTATGACACACTCCTAACTAGTGAAGCAACAAACAACATTCTGCAGAATATAATATTTTCTATTAATTCATTGTGGCGTGCAAGTGAGGATGTTGTTTCTGTACCTCGAGCTAATTTATCAGAAGATGGTATGAATTTTGCTACTTTTAGTTGTCGTCCAATTTCGTTAACTAACATTTTGAATATTTTCATGTCTTTTTTTGATTTATTTTCTATTTTTTTTCCTCTTGATGATCTAGGAATGCAACTATTGAAATCTATTGCGGACATGAGGATGGAAGCTAGGAGTCTTATATCGGGAGTTAATGACCTGCATTTGAAGCATAGAGTATTAACAAACCACAGCCAGAGACATAGAGACATGAATGTGAAACTTAAAGCAGATCAGAAATATTTAGCAGGTATCTATCTGGTAGATACAGATGCTTCTTCATTTCTTCTCCTATATCACTGGTGTTTCTAACTTGTTCTAGATGGCTGATATAGATACATATGTTCTTACCTAAGCATAAATAGTCATAATTGACAATTGCGTAGGTGAATTGTCAATTACTTTGTCAGAGTTGGAAGAAAGTAACTTCAAATTGGCTTCTCTCAAGGCACAAAGAGATGGATCAAATGTTGCACCAATTCTTAAATCAACACTAGGAAATAAACAATCTGCTGTAGATACGGACAAATATGGACAAAAGGAAATACAGGACATGGAGTCTTCCCTTAATGAGTTTAAGGTAGTCTTGTAATGTATATCATATTATAATTCATACTGTTATGATTCAAGTTGAATTCCTTTACAGGTCTTAATTACAAGTAGGATAGCTGAAATCAGTGATCTACATGAAGGAAGAATAGAGATTTTAAAGAAACTGGTGAATTTGCAGGTTTATTTATCTTTTAAATTCTATTCTTTTAATTGCTTATGTTGTCAGCTACATAATTGGAAAATGCCTGTGCAAATGTGGGCATTGCTTGTGCATTCAACACATGCATGTGTTTAAATATTTGACGATGCATATGTGAAATTATCTGTCAGAACACTTTGGTGGATGTCAAAAGCATCTCTTCTTCCAGAGCTTTTCTAATGCTAAAAGAACAACTTGACAAGTCAAAGGCGGAGATGGATCAGTGTCGAATTTCCTTGGAGAAACTACAGGTGGTAACTGGTTGGTAGACGTATGTAGCCTGCTTGGTTATCTGTTTTTTTGTAGACTATACCTTATTGTGTTAAGGTTTGTTTTCAATCATTAATGATAGGTTGAAAAAGACACCGTATTTTGGAATGAAAAGGAGTTGACCATGGAAGTTGATGTAGCTGATATTTCAGGAAGGATTTGTGAATTGTCGAAATCTCGAATTGCTGAACTAGAACAAGAATTGCAGAAATTTATTCAATATCATATTCCAATGGAGACAAAGCTTGAAGCGTCTTTAAGAGAACCTGGTATGGATTAGCATTTTTGTGCATTTTTTGTAATCTAATTCCCCACCCACTCCCCAAGGTTTTTTCGTAGCTGCCAGACTGCTTTTTTTATTCAGGTAGGAAAGAAATCATTGCAGAGTTTAAAGAACTTGTATCTTCACTTCCGAAGGAGATGGACGCTATGCAAAGTGAACTGGGCAAGCTAAAGGAATCTTCTTCTGAAATTCATTGCTTGCGAGCTCATGTGCTATCTTTTTCTGGCTTATTGCAATGGGAGGTAGTATTTGCAGATAGCATACTGCATGATTTGGTGATATCATGTTGCTCTATGTTCAACAATTTGATAGCTGAATCGTAGTTGTTGATACAGGTTAACAAATTGCAGTCGTTGTTCGATAAATTTGCTAGCCAGCTTCTGGAGATTAAGAAATTACATTTGGTGGTATATTTCCTCTTATGCATATATTTTCATTAACTTCCGACTAGATTCTACCAGCTTGCTTTGTTACAGATCTTAGGGAGGAATGTGCTTCATAAGCTCTAAAGCACTGTCATCTATACATACTTTGTATAGGGGGAAACACCATTTGGTGAAACATTCATTTTTTTCAATTTTATCCCTTCTTTATTTAACTTTTATACCTTTTTATAATTGAGTTTAATTTGTGTGTTTTTTATTTTATTTTAAAACTGTTGAAAGAGCCCAAAGCTTGTATGTATTATTTCAGTATGTAAATACAAGGAGAGAATACAAATATATAGGAGAGAAGAGAGAAGAATAAATCAATCCTATACATGATGTGGGACTAAACAAGGAGGAGGAAAAATGGGCTATCAAATGGGCCTTTTACATGGGCTTTTCTAATACTCCCCCGCAAGCTGGAGCGTACAAGTCGTATGCGCCAAGCTTGGATAGGCACTGATAGAAGAGGGTACTAGGTAGAGCTTTGGTGAGGATGTCAGCAACCTGTTCAGTACCCGGAACGTGCTTGAGCTCGATCTTCTTCATGTGGACTTTCTCTCGGATGAAATGACAATCTACCTCAATATGCTTCGTTCTTTCATGGAAGACCGGGTTTTTGGCAATATGTATGGCAGCTTGACTTTCACAAAGGAGGAGAGCTGGTGAAGGTAGTTTAACTCCAAGGTCGGTAAGGAGACTCTCAATCCATGTGAGTTCAGAGACCACAACAGCCATTGCCCGATATTCTGCTTCTGCTGAGGATCGAGCAACCACTGCTTGTTTCTTGCTCCGCCAAGTAATCAGATGTCCTCCAAAATAGGTACAAAACCCGCTAGTAGATCGTCGATCGTCGAGGGAGCCAGCGTAGTCGGCATCAGAGTATGCCACTAGTGTAGGAATGGAGGATGAGGTTTTGTATACAAGTCCTTGGCCAGAAGCTGTCTTAAGATATCTGAGAATGCGTTCCACAGCCTGGAGATGAGAGCTTCGAGGAGAGTGCATATAGCGACTCACAAGTCCCACAACGAAAGATATATCAGGTCTTGTAACTGTTAGGTAGATAAGCTTCCCAACTAGACGACGGTAATATTCTGGATTTGGTAGAAGCGAATCAGAATCTGAGCCCTGAGCACATATTTTGTGATTTGCATTCATGGGAGTGTTAATAGGTTTGCAACCAGAGTAGCCTGCATCATGAAGAAGATCCAGGCAATATTTGCGCTGAGAGAGAACCAACCCATCTGACCGTCTGGCCACTTCCAGACCGAGGAAGTACCGAAGAGGACCCAGATCTTTAGTTTGGAAGACGGAGCTCAGATGTAGCTTAACGGCCTGTATGCCGTCCAAGTCACTGCCAGTAATAATGATGTCGTCGACATATACCAACAGGAGAACCGTACCAGTGGCCTGGTGACGAGTAAACAATGAGAAGTCAGCCAAGCTGCGAGTGAAGCCAATGTCCCGGAGAGCTTTGCTGAACTTGTTGAACCATGCCCGAGGGGATTGTTTGAGACCATATAGAGATTTGAGAAGATGACAAACCCGTGACTCCCCCGTGGTCTCAAACCCGGGAGGTTGTTGCATGTAAACCGTTTCCTGAAGGTCGCCGTTCAGGAAAGCGTTCTTGACGTCGAGTTGAAACAAGGGCCACTGGCGATGGACAGCCACAGAGAGGAGAATGCGGACCGTGTTGAGCTTAGCGACCGGAGAGAAGGTCTCGTCATAGTCCAGCCCCGGTTGCTGGGTGAAGCCACGAGCAACCAACCGAGCTTTGAGGCGATCAATGGTCCCATCAGGAGCATGTTTAATGACGAAAACCCATTTGCACCCAACGGGTTTCTGGCCGGGAGGAAGGGGCACCAGGGTCCAAGTCTGGTTGGCCCAAAGAGCAGCCATCTCTTCTTCCATGGCCGCACGCCACCCAGGATGTTGAAGAGCGTCCTGGACAGAAGTAGGAATAGAGACCGAGGAGAGCGAAGCAGCCAAGGCCTGAAGAGGTGGAGAGAGGCGATGGAGAGAAACATAGTCCGCCATTGGATGAGCGGTAGAGGCCGACACCGGAGCAGCAGAACACGGAGAAGCCGAGGTCGAAGCCGACTGCAGAGGAGCAACGGGAGGAAGAGGGCGACGAGCATAGACCCGAATAACTGGGGGTCGAGGAGGGTCAATGGTGGGAGGAGGCGGAGGGACGGTGGGAGGTGAGTGGACGTGGATCACCGGCCGGGGAAGGGAGGGTGTTGTAGTAGGTGGTGGTAGAAGTGGTGGCAAAGGAGGAGGGAAGAAGGGTTGATCCTCCCGGAAAGTAACATCAGCCGAAACAGAGACCTTCCGGGTGATCGGAGAGTAGCAAACATAGCTCTTTTGGGTACGGGAGTAGCCGACAAAAATGTGTTTGGCCGCACGGGGATCCAGTTTGTCAAGAATGGGGCCCAGTTTATGGACAAAGCAGGTACAGCCGAAAACCCGGGGGGTGAGGGGGAAGGCGGGTGTGGAGGGAAAAAGAAGGCTGAAGGGGGTAGCGTTTTGGAGAACGGGAGAGGGGAGACGGTTGATAAGAAAACATGCTGTGGACACCGCAAAGTTCCAGAAGACTTTGGGAACGTGCATGTGAAGCATGAGAGAGCGAGCCACATCGAGCAAGTGGCGGTTCTTGCGTTCAGCGACCCCGTTTTGTTGAGGGGTGTAGGGACAGGAGGTCTGGTGAACAATACCGAAGTTTGCGCAGAGAGTGGCAAACTCGTGGCTAGTATATTCCCGAGCATTATCAGAGCGGAAAGTTTTAATGGTGGTAGAGAATTGCGTACGAGTCTCTAACACAAAGGCCTGAAAGACACGAGGAAGCTCAGAGCGATCATGCAGGAGATACAACCAAGTAGTACGAGAGTAATCATCAATAAATGTTATAAAATACCGATAACCAGAAATTCTAGAAACTTTATAGGGTCCCCAAATATCAGAATGTATTAAATCAAATGGAGCAGAGCTCCTAGTACAATGAGCTGGATAAGAAGAGCGAGGCTGTTTGCCAATAATACAAGAATCACATTTAAAAACAGGAAGAGAAAGGTCGGGAAGCGCCTTCTGCAGGATAGGTAGAGGGGCATGCCCAAGCCGACAATGCCAATCAGACGAGGAAACAGAGGAAAGGGATGTGGGAGAGACATCGAGGAGGTAAAGCCCGTTCTGCAGCCGACCCCTACCAATGGTAATCCGCGTCTGCCGATCCTGTATCAAAAAACCAGAAGAGGTGAATGTGATAAAGCAATTCATATCAGTAGTAAGACGACCAACAGAGAGTAAATTAAAAGGCGAGGCCGGCACATAAAGAACGAAGCGAAGAGAGAGAGAGGAAGGAAGGAGGAGATCCGCGCAGCCGGAGACCGGGACAAGCGCACCATTGGCCACAGTAATAGACGGGGGGTGAGCAGCAGCAGAGAACCGGGGCGGCCGCATGGAAGTGATGTGGTGGGTGGCTCCCGAGTCCAGGATCCAGCGAGAGCTGGAAGAGAGACAGGCAGTACCTGCAGCGGAGGTGGAGACAATACCTGCATGGGAGGTGGAGGCATGGAAAGCAGAAGGGGGGTTGAGGAGCCCCTGGAGTTGTTGCAGCTGAAGGCGAAGAGCCTCAAGATCCGTACCAGTCGGAGGAGAGCTATCGGTAACAGCAGCAGTAGGCGGGCGAGGGGGGTAGCCATGTTTCTTGTGACAAACGGCTTCAGTATGGCCATCCCGGCCGCAGTAGGTGCACTTGGGCCGTCCGCGGCCACCCCGGCCCCGCCCACGGGAGCCCGTACGGCCACCCCGAGGAAAGGAGGGTTGTGGGAGTAAAGGAGGAAGGGCCTGCTGAAGAAGGGCCGGCGAGGGTGGTGCAGGAGCCTCCGGTGGAGGTGGTACGCGAAGTAACATCGAGCAAACATCAGAGAAAGAAGGGGTAGTGGGTGAAGCCAGAACCTGGGCCCGAATACTATGTAGGTGTGGCGGGACGCGAGCCATAATCATAGCAATACAAACAGCCTCCTTCTGGGCGCGTTGGGCAGCGAGATCAGTAGTCGCGGGCTGGTGCTGAATCCAGGCTTCCGTGAGAGTTTTAGCACGGGCCACGAAGGAGGTCATGTCCAGAGCTTTGCCAACATCCAAGGCTTGAAGATCAGTGAGGATGTCGAAAAGGTGTTGAAGGCTGTCCTTCCCGGAGTACAGCGAATGAAGTTCATCCCACATGGCTTTAGCAGTCTCATGATACATGATCATCTGGTACGGCTCACCCTCGACCGAGTTCAGGATCCAGGTCTGGACACGACCGTCATTGCGGAGCCAATCATCAGTAGAAGGAGTTGGTGGGCCCTGGGTAAGGTGACGGGCAAGGCCCTTGGCCTGTAAGACCCGGCGGACAGAGTGGACCCAGGGAATGAAATTGGCCTTGCCAGAGAGAGAAATAGTAGTAATCCGAAGCTCATCTCGGAGTTCGAGAGGAGCCACGTGGTCGGCAGGGGGTTGAGCGGTAGTGGAGTCGCTGGAGGACATGGCGACTGAAGAGCAGCAGACAGCAGGGCTCGGAGAGAACAACCCGCAGCGGTCTGGAGGTCGCGGCGGTCTGGAGGTCGCGGCGGTCTGGAGGTCGCGGCGGGTTGAGTGAGGCCGCGGCGAACAGGAGCAGTCCGCGAGAGGAGAGCGCGGCGAGTTGGAAGAGGTCGCAGCTCAGTGGATCAGATCGCAGCTGGTGAGAGCAGAGCTGGAGCAGTTCGCGACAGAGGCCGCGGCGAATTGGGGGCAGGTCGCGGCAGCGGACAGGAGCAGTCCGCAAGAGGTCGCGGCGAACTGGGGCAGGTCGCGGCAGCGGACAGGAGCAGTCCGCAAGAGGTCGCGGCGAACTGGGGCAGGTCGCGGCAGAGGTCGCGGCAGAGGTCGCGGCGAACTGTGGGCAGGTCGCTGGAAGAGGAGCACAGTGGATACGAGCAGAGTCCGCAGCGGACAGGAGCAGTCCGCAAGAGAAGGCGGGGAGAGAGAGAGTCCGCGAGCAGAGGCTCGAGCGGACAGAAAAAGAGCGAGCTAGAGGGAGCAGTCCGCGAGCAAAGAGGCTCGAGCGGATACAAGCAGAGCCCGCAGCGAGAGAGAGAGAAGCTAGAGGGAGCAGTCCGCGAGCAAAGAGGCTCGAGCGGATACAAGCAGAGCCCGCAGCGGACAGGAATGATCGTCCGGAGCGGATAGAGAGAGGTGGGCCCCACGAGTCAGAGCAGAAGATGGCTATAAGAAGCCTGAGGAGGGTGGAACCACGGAGGGAGAGAAGAGGAGCGGAATCAGAAGGGCAGTCCGCACGAGACCGGAGCGGATGCAGGAAGGCAGTCCGCACGAGACCGGACGGACAGAAGCAGAGGGCGATGAAAGACTCCTCACACAAACACTGCAATGTCTTGCAAGGAGAATGCCTCTGTCGAAATCGGAGGGCGATGTTGAAATTTGTGGGAGGAGGGGTGCGAAGAAGGATGAGTTTGAGATGATGGCAGTGGGGTAGACAAAATTGGAAGAAAGGTGGGAAAGGGGCTCATGGATCAAGGTAAAAGGCGGTTGTTTACATGCAGGAAATATGGTTTGTGAGGATGCTTCAAACATTTCCCCATATTTTATTTCTTTTGATAAATTTTTGTTCCTTTTTTCATAGGTAACTCTATTTTCTTTAGGCTAATAATAAGGGTTTAATACAAGAGGCAAGGCTAAGGTTCGTCAACATCTGATTTGTTTTTGGTATTTGATACCAATGTTTCTCTAGGAATTTCTTTTGAACCTTTCAGATTCATTAGCTTCAAAATATTTTGACAATAAAAAATAATGAGATACAATTAAGAATGTGGGGAATATGGCGTTAATGTTAAAGAACACACCTTTAGGTTTAGAAGTTCTCCACGTTCCCCTAACTTCGATAGACTTCCCATTGTAATAATACACCACCAACACAAGCGATATAGTCACCCCTTGGTGAGACTAAGGTTGCTTGACTTTCAACACCCCCCTCAAGCTAATACCGTAAGCATCCATCCTTCCAAGCCTAAGAGAGAACATGTGCGTGGTTTTACTAGAAACAAATTTCGTGAACATATCAACAAGTTGGCCCCCAAAAGGTACAAACACAATAGTAATGGTTTGGTTCTGAATTTTCTCCCGCACAAAATGATAATCGATTTGTATATGTTTAGTCCTCTCATGAAAGACAAGGTTATTGGTAATGTGGATAGCTACTGGATTGTCACAGTACAAGTTTATGGCCTCTAGGACAGGAAACCCCATATCACCCAAAATAGATTTAACTCATATCAACTCACATGTTGTAATGACAATGGTTCGATATTCTGAAGCATAAGAGCGGGCAACACCATTTTGCTTCTTACTCCTTCAGGAAACAAGATTTCCACCACAAAGAATATCTAGTTGTAGATCTTATATCAAAGGAGGAACCGACCCAATTAGCATCCCAGTAGCCTTGAACTTTAAAATGACCATGCTTTTGATAAATGGTACCTTTTGCAGGGTCTTTTTTAGATACTTAAGGATCTGAAGAGTAGCATGATAGTGATGACTCTAGAATTGTGCATAAATTTACTTATCAACCCAATTGCAATTGAGATGTCGGGTCTGGTGATAGTTAGGTAAATTAACCTCCCCACAATGCGTTGAAAGTCCAACTTTCTTTCAAAATTGGGAGAATCATCCTTGTGGATATCATAATTTTCATCCGCGGGACTATCCACAGGCTTCACTCCCAAATATCCAGTGTCACTGAAAAGATCCAAGACTTATTTGCATTGAGAGATCATAATCTTTCCCGAAGATCTAGAAATCTCAATTCCAAGAAAATATCAAACGATACTCAAATCTTTAATTTCAAAAGTAGAGGCCAATTATTTTTGTGTTGATCATCAGTTCCGGTGATAATGATATCATTCACATAGACAATACAAATAATGGGGTATTTCTCCTTTCTGCAGATAATGATTGTGTGATCATAAGTACAACAAGAGAAATCCAAACTCAAGAGTTTGATACTTAGCTTTTCAAACCAGACATGAGGTGATTGTTTAAGGCCATACAAAGCCTTCTTAAGACGACTTCCATGTCCTTTAGGTACTTCCATGCCAGGCAGGGGAATCATGTATATTTCTCCCTTTAATTTTTTATGGAGAAATGCATTCTTCCCATCATGTTGATACAATGGCCAAGGCTTGTGAGTAGTAATAGATAACAAGATTCTAACTAATAGAAGTCAATCTCATCAATCTGGGTAAAGCCTTTAGCAACAAGTCTTGTTTTATATCTTCCAAGAGTGATATCGTGAATTTATTTGATAATATATAAAGTATATCCATTTACATTTGACAGTATGATGCCCATGAGGAATAGGAACAATTCCCCAAGTATTGTGATGTTGGAGAGCATTTATTTCTATCTCCATAGATTTTTTCCAGTGAATATTAAACATAGCATCTGAAAAATTGTTAATGATAGAAATAGAGGAAATTGATGCAAGATAAGGTTTCAATGATGTAGAGATAGAGTGATACCCAACATATTTATCAATAGAGTATCTAGTACGACCTGTTACGGATTTGTCCTTTACAAGCTCTCATGCGGCCTTAGCTCCTCCTTGTCACTCCGCGTAGCCAAGCTAAGCCAGCCTCTCCCTGCGAGAACTAGGTGGTGATGAAGAAAATGATGATGGAATAACTCAAGAGAACTCACAATTGAAAAGGAACTCCAAAAAACTCAAAAGCTTCACTAGAACTTGGATGAATACAAATGTGGGGGCCTTCCCCTTTTATAGGCCCTAAGGGGTTTACCTCTAAAGTATAGAAGACTCTAGAATTCTACATTTCTAGAATACTTTATACTATACAATTTACATGAATTCTTTAGAATGCTCCCATGAGACAACTCTAGAACTATCTATCATCTTTATATGTATCACTCCAGATATTTCTAGAATCATCCCAAACATTAACCCTAAAGAGGATGATCCATCCTTAGGACTTCTCTCCACTGTTCCAGAGACTTCCGCATCCTCTTGCGCCAAAGGATGTCATGTCTTTGCTCAGGCATGCTCCACTTAGGCATGAACAACTCAAGTATAAAGTCATGCTTATACCAAAGGCTTCCACACCCAAATCCTTGACCTCCTCAAAGCATTGTTGCATTAACATGCGATCTATTGTACCACCCACCCATGCTTACATGGTCACAGTTGTGTCTTGATGTACAAGACAGTGACAGACCACTATGAATTTGGAGAGGACAAAATGTATCTCCATTCGTGTTCTTAGTGTTTGGATTTGATAGAGTGATGGTGGGTGGCGGAACACGAGTATGACTCTCTTGCTCAATTTTTCTTAACACGCTTCCTTTGGTAGATTTGAAGATTCTTCCTTCTGTTGCAGACACGCAAATCATTTATAGACACTTCCCTTTCAACTGGAACATTTGAGCTACTAGGAGATAGAACATCTACAAAAGTTGGGAGAGGTGGAATCATACAACTCTTATCTTCATACTTCTCTTGATACCAAATATTTTCCCTTCTTAATAATATGGAGTGTGCTCATATTTAAATATAATCCTTCTATGCAACGTCGGTGAGTAACACTTATGCCCATTTTGGTTAGCAGCATATCCACAAAAAATACATTTAATAGATTGAAGATCCAATTTATCCTTATATGGCCCCACAATGTGCACAAACGCAACACATCCAAAAACTTTGGAAGGGAGATTAAATAACAGAAGATTTGGACAAAATAGTTTTAGAGGACACTTCCTCTCCAAAATATCAGATGTCATCCAATTAATTAGGTATACAAAGGTGAGAATTCCTTCATCCCACCTGTCTTATTGGACACACATCTCTTGTAATAAATAATGAGTAATTTCAATAGTATGTTGTTTTTTAATGCTACTCCATTCCGTTGAGGAGTCTTAGGGAACAAAGTTTGAAAAATAATGTCATGATTACCTAGGAACCTCTAAAGATCCCCATCTATAAATTCACCTCCATTGTCATTTCTAAGAATTTTAATCTCTTCTTATATATTATTATATTTGTTAGCCTTATTATTATAGTTTTGAACCACATTTTGAATTTAATCTCTCAAGCTCTGTTTGGCGCGGCTGTAGCGACTGAAGAAGCAGTGGTGGAATAATCAGCTGTTTTGCAGAATGGTGGCAGAATCTGTGAAACTGTTTGGAAGAACAGTTTTACAGAGCATTGGCCACCAAAAAAAACTAAAAAAATGGCCGGCGGGTAGTAGGGTGGTCGACAATGGCAGTAGAGAGCGAAGCATTGGCCACAAAAAATCTGGAAGATGGTCGGCGGGTAGTAGGGTAGTCGGCCATGATAGAAGAGGGCAAAGCATTTGCCACAAAAAAAGCTGGAAGATGGCGGACGGGTAGTAGGGTGGTCGGCCATGGCAGAAGAAAGGATTTGTCAACAACAAATGAGGCTTACCTGCGGTGGAAGTGAAGAGAAATCGGGAAGGCCAGCTCGCCGACAAAGCGGAGCGGGCAGACGGCGGAAATCGGGAACCTGGATATCGCCTCTAGGGTTAGCTTCGCAGGAGGTGAATCACGGGACTCGCGTGATTCCAGAGTTGTGATATTTTTTCACGACTCTGGAACGCGGTATTTTAGCGATTATGGAGCGGTTGCGACTCCAGTCGCTGGTATAAAAATGTTGTTTGGCGGGGATTTTTCAAAAGCGGCCGCACACTGGTTCCAAAACGCGGCGCCAAACAGAGCCTCAATCCATTCTCAGTAAACGTTGATGAGTAATTTCTTCTAATATTATTTTTTCAAGTTCTTAAAACAGTTTCTAGTCATGTTAACTTTGTTTCACTCTATTCCTCACATTTATTTATCAAATTACTGAAGGACCATGCTCTACCTTTTTTGTACATTCTCAAATCACGAAAGTTTGTCTCATATGTTAAACCTAAATTTTAGCGATCAACTTGAACAACTTCCATCCAAATAATCTTCTTCTACCACATCTTCTACCTAATTCGTCAACACTAACTTTATCAGCTCATTTAAGTGGTGCATTTTGTGACCTTACATTCATGTTTTTTATTGCTTTCAGAGAAGTACATTCATGTTTTTTTTATTGCTTTCAGAGAAGTCACATTCATCATTATCACCACCACAATTTAAATACTTAAGGGTAATTATATCATGCACTCATAATTGCACCCAATGAGATGAATGCAATATAAATTTAATTCTAAACTCAATTTGAATTAAAAGATGCGTCACTAGACTCAAACACGATTTTTAGTGCAGCCTTGAGACTAAAAAACCATTTCACAATGAAGCAACACATAGCATCCATTAAATGTGGCAATTTGTAGGAATCAATAATCACTAAATAACATACGAGATGCACATAAAGACACCTTCAACAATAAAAAAATACATCCACGGACAAACTTCCTTCATAAAATTTGGTGGAATTTAATCTAGGCTATAAAAGACGAACCAAAGACAATGTAAGATCTCACATGTTATGGAATGGCAAGGCGGGAGGCGGCGTTGATTATTCAGAGGAAGATGGAAGACTCCTCACACAAACCCTGCAATGTCTTGCAAGGAGAATGACTCCCTCGAAAAAGGAGGGCGATGTTGAAATTCTTGGGAGGAGGGGTGCGAAGAAGGACGAGGAGTTTGAGATGATGGCAGTGGGGTAGACAAAATTGGAAGAAAGGTGGGAAAGGGGCTCATGGCTCAAGTTAAAAGGCGGTTGTTTACATGCAGGAAATATGGTTTGTGAGGATGTTTCAAACATTTCCCCATATTTTATTTCTTTTGATAAATTTTTGAACCTTTTTTCATAGGTAACTCTATTTTCTTTAGGCCAATAATAAGGGTTTAATACAAGAGGCAAGGCTAAGGTTCGTCAACATCTGATTTGTTTTTGGTATTTGATAGCAATGTTTCTCTAGGAATTTCTTTTGAACCTTTCAGATTCATTAACATCAAAATAGTTTGACAATAAAAACTAATGAGATACAATTAAGAATGTGGGGAATATGGCGTTAGTGTTAAAGAACACACCTTTAGGTTTAGAAGTTCTTCACGTTCCCCTGACTTCGATAGACTTCCCATTGTAATAATACACCACCAACACAAGAGATATAGTCACCCCTTGGTGAGACTAAGGTTGCTTGACTTTCAAACCCCCCTCAAGTTAATACCGTAAGCATCCATCCTTCCAAGCTTAAGAGAGAACATGTGCGTGGTTTTACTAGAAACAACTTTCGTGTACAAATCAACAAGTTGGCCCCCAGAAGGCATAAGCACAATAGTAATGGTTTGGTTCTGAATTTTCTCCCGCACAAAATGATAATCGATCTGTATATGTTTAGTCCTCTCATGAAAGACAAGGTTATTGGTAATGTGGATAGCTACTTGATTGTCACAGTACAAGTTTATGGCCTATAGGACAGGAAATCCCATATCACCCAAAATAGATTTGACCCATATCAACTCACATGTTGCAATGACAATGGTTCGATATTCTGAAGCAGAAGAGCTGGCAACATCATTTTGCTTCTTAGGACACAAAATTTCCACCACAAAGAATATCTACTTGTAGATCTTATATCAAAGGAGGAACCGACCCAATTAGCATCCCAGTAGCCTTGAACTTTAAAATGACCATGCTTTTGATAAATTATACCTTTTTGCAGGGTCTTTTTTAGATACTTAAGGATCTGAAGAGTAGCATGATAGTGATGACTTTAGAACTGTGCATAAATTTACTTATCAACCCAATTGCAATTGAGATGTCGGGTCTGGTGATAGTTAGGTAAATTAACCTCCCCACAATGCGTTGAAAGTCCAACTTTCTTTCAAAATCAGGAGAATCATCCTTGTGGATATCATAATTCGCATCCGCGGGACTATCCACAGGTTTCACTCCCAAATATCCAGTGTTACTGAGAATTTCCAAGACTTATTTGCATTGGGAGATCATATCTTTCCAGAAGATCTAAAAATTTCAATTCCAAGAAAATATCGAACACGACTCAAATATTTAATTTCAAAAGTAGAGGCCAATTATTTTTGTGTGTTGATCATCAGTTCCGGTGATAATGATATCATTCACATAGACAATATGAATAGTGATGTATTTCTCCTTTCTAGAGATAAAGATTGAGTGATCATAAGTACAACAAGAAAAATCCAAACTCAAGAGTTTGAAACTTAGCTTTTCAAAACAGACATGAGGTGATTGTTTAATGCCATACAAAACCTTCTTAAGACGACTTCCATGTCCTTTAGGTACTTCCATGCCAGGCGGGGGAATCATGTAGATTTCTCCCTTTAATTTAAAATGGAGAAATGCATTCTTCCCATCAAGTTGATACTGTAGAAATCAATGGGCCAACCTTGTAGATACTTCTTCATTGATTAAATACAAGTGAGAATACAAATATATAGGAGAAGAGAAGAAAAAAGAATCCTATACAATAGATGCGGGACTAAAGAAGGAGAAAATGGGCCTATAAATGGGTCTTTATATCATTTTTTCTTATGTCTTCTAACACTCCCCCGCAAGCTGGAGCGTACAAGTCGTAGGCACCAAGCTTGGACAAGAACTGATAATACAATTTTCGAGGTAAAGCCTTGGTAAGGATGTCAGCAACTTGCCCAGACGCAGGAACATGATCAAGCTTTAGCACCTTTGCTTGAACCTTTTCCCAAACAAAGTGACAATCAACCTCAATATGTTTAGTCCGCTCATGGAACACAGGATTTTTCGCAATATGTATTGCAGCTTCACTATCACAAAGCAACGTCGATGGTGAGGACAATTTGACTCCCAAATCCATTAGAAGACTTTCTAGCCAGGTTAGTTCAGATGTAACGGTAGCCATCGCACGGTACTCAGCTTCAGCAGACGAGCGGGCAACCACCGTCTGCTTCTTACTACGTCATGTAATAAGATTTCCTCCAAAGTAAGTCCAAAAACCAGTAGTTTAACGTCGATCATCCAACGATCCCACGTAGTCCGCATCAGAGTATGCAATAAAAGAAAGGAAGGAAGATGACTTATACACAAGTCCTTGTCCAGGAGTAGTCTTCAGATATCTGAGAATCCGTTCCACTGCCTGAAGGTGGGAAACCCGTGGGGTATGCATGAACCGACTAACCACTCCTACCACAAATGATATATCTGGTCGCGTAATGGTTAGGTATATCAATTTTCCCGTATATCAATTTTCCCACAAGACGACGATAATATTCTGGATTTGGAAGTAGAGAGTCAGCCTCATATCCCTGAGCGCACAACTTATGGTTGACTTCCATCGGGGTTTCCGCTGGTTTGCAACCTGAGAGACCAACATCTTGCAGAAGGTCAATGCAATACTTACGCTGGGATAAGACAAGACCATCAGGTCGCCGTGCTACCTCTAGTCCAAGAAAATATCAAAGATTTCCCAGATCTTTGATTTGAAAGATAGAGTTTAAATGTTGCTTAACCTGTTGTATCCCGACGGAGTCATTACCAGTGATCAGAATATCGTCTAAATAGACAAGAAGTATTGTAGTCCCCGTTGATTGGTGACGAGTGAAGAGAAAGGAATCTGCCGAGCTTTGCTTGAAGCCAACCTCACAAACAGCCTTGCTGAATTTGCCAAACCACGCCCGTGGAGACTGTTTGAGACCATAAATGGATTTGTGAAGTAAACAAACACGGGACTCCTCCGTGGTCTCATACCCGGGCGGTTGTTGCATATAGACAGTTTCAAGAAGATCGCCATTCAAAAAGGCATTCTTGACATCCAGCTGGTGGAAAGGCCAGTAGCGATGAACAGCTAAAGAGAGCAAGACTCGAACTGTATTTATTTTCGCGACTGGGGAGAATGTTTCCTCATAATAAAGCCCGTACTATTGAGTAAATCACCGTGCCACAAGCCGAGCCTTTAAACGAGCAACTGTCCCATCTGCGACTTGTTTGACTGTAAAGATCCATTTGCAGCTAACACAACTGTGGCCAGGAGGAGACACAAGATCCCAAGTATGGTTACCCCACAGAGCAGTCATTTCTTCATCCATGGCGGCACGTCACGCCGGATGCTGGAGAGCTTCCTGCACAGAGTTGGGTATAAAAATAGAGGGGAGAGAGAGAACAAAGGTAAGGAGAGGCGGAGAGAGCCGATGTAGAGAGACATAGTTGGCCATGAGATGCGTTGTCGAGGAGGAGGCCAGATCAACATGCCGCGTGATTACACCGGTAGAGGGAAACTACCACAGGACGTCTGGACGAGGAGGACGACGAGTGTATACTTGAATGACAGGAGGTTTGGAGAGGACTTGTGGTGTTGGGAAAACCGGGATGAGAGGAGATGTGGACTGGTGTTGCAGAGGGGTAGGGAGAAGTGGCGGAAGTGGAGATGTGACGTGTATGATGGGGCGAGGTAGTGGAGGAGGAAGAAGGGGATCAGAAGGGGTGGAGTGATATGGTTGGTCTTCTTGAAAGGAGACATCAACAGACATAACCACCTTACCAGTACTAGGAGAAAAACAGACATACCCCTTCTGAGTGCGGGAGTACCCAACAAACATAGCTTTGGTAGCACGAGGGGCTAGCTTGTCAATGGAAGGACCAAGGTGGTGGACATAATAGGTACACCCAAACACACGAGGTGTGAGAGAGAAGAGAGTTATGGATGGGTAAAAGAGAGTAATGAGCACCGCAAAGTTGAGGACAGACGAAGACATGCGATTGATGAGATGACAAGCAGCAGAGACGTCAAAGTTCCGGTAGAGACGTCAAAGTTCCGGTAGAGGGGAGAAACCTGCATTTGGATCATGAGAGATCGAGCCACATCAAGGAGGTGGTGATTTTTTCGTTCCGCTACGCCATTCTGTTTAGTCGTATAAGCACACGAAGTCTGATGTATAATACCGAACTCAGCGCACAAGTTGGAGAAAGTGCGACCAGTATATTCGCGAGCATTGTCCGTACGAAGAGTTTTGTCACAGGTAGAAAACTGAGTGCACATTTCTGTATGAAACACACAGAACGTAGTCGTGAGTTCGGTACGATCACGGAGTAAGTACAATCAGGTAATACTCGAGTAATCATCTATAAAAGGTAACAAAGTACCGATGCCCCAAGACACTAGGAACCTTATAAGTCTTCCAAATATCAGAATGCACTAGGGAGAAAGGAGGATCGCTTCGAGTGCATGAAGGAGAAAAGGAGACACGGTATTGTTTATCGAAGATACAAGATTCACAAAAGAACTCTTGGAGAGAGACAGTAAGAAGAGCTTTCTTGAGAATTGGGAGAGGGGCATACAGGCAAAGACAGAAGCCGCGGGAAGCGAACAATGCGGTTTGTAGAAACAGACCGCACCCAAGCGGAGGCATAGTGGTTAAAGGAGCAGAGAAGACGAGTGAAGAGAAGAGGTCGCCGAGACTTGGCGAATAAGAACCTGCAAATGGGAGAGCAGGGAGAGCTCTTGCACGACAAGCCCGCATGATTTCAAAAGTGGTCGCAGCGGGTAGTTACAACAACAAGAGCAGCGGTGAGAGGACTAGGCAGGCAGAGGACTAGGCCGCCGAGAGGTCAAGCAGCGGATAGACGGGGAGACCGCACGGGAAGACCAGAATCAGACAGCAGGTAGGCCGCACGGTCTGGGTGATAAGCCACCAGCAGCAAGAAGCCGCGACCTGAATGCTAATCCTGGAGCGGTTAGGGAGACCACTGCGATTAACCGACCACGATGCTAAGCCGGACACAAGAAGTCCGCACGGTCAATGTGAATACACCAGCGGTAGGGGAAGATGCCACGACCAAGTGCGAAAATCGTCGCGGATAGAGAATCCGCGGGACGAGAGGAAGCAGCGCGGTTAGAAGAAGTCACAACGACTAACCGCGAGTAGAAGAAGGTCGCCGTGGGTAGGAGTTGCCGCGGGTAGAGGAAGCCGCGCAGGAGAAGAAGAAGAAAAAAAGGAGAGGCCGCGAGCAAAGAGGGGAGCTTCCTGCGAGAAGATAAACAAGCCGCGCGGGTAGAGAGGAAACCGCGCGGGTAGAGAGGAAGTGGGAGAGGGCCCCACTAGAGAGAGAACTCCTATAAAGGAGAGAGAGTAGAAAGAAAGAAGGTGGAGACGACGAGATAGGAGGGGAAGAGAGAGAGGCGGGTAGAGAAATCGTAGCCGCACGGATAAGAGAAGGAAAGACCGCCCGGTTAGAAAAAAATGAGACCGCGCCTAGCTCAAGCAGAGTAAGGTCGGGCGGTTAGCAGAGAACTAACTGCCGGGAGAGACCGAGTCCCTCTGATACCATGTAGAAATCAATGGGCCAACCTTATAGATACTTCTTCATTGATTAAAGACAAGTGAGAATACAAATATATAGGAGAAGAGAAGAAGAAAGAATCACATACAATAGATGTGGGACTAAAGAAGGAGGAGGAAATGAGCCTATAAATGGGCCTTTACATCATTTTTCCTTTTGTCTTCTAACAGATACAATGGCCATGGCTTGTGAGTAGCAATAGATAACAAGATTCTAAGGCTTCATTTGTTTCGGCGGTGACGGGTGGATCCGGCGGATGGAAACAGAGTGTTCGAAACGGAGGGGGGAGGTGGCTGCTCTAAACGGAGTTTTTTGGGGCGTTTCTCAAGGCTGGCGGGTGTAAACGGAGCAAACGCCGCCGGAGGTTCATTTGTTTACCCGCCTTCCGGCGGCGTTTGCCCAAAACGGAGCACTGAAACGCCCAAACAAATAGAGCCTAACTAATGGAAGTCAATCCCGTCAATCTGGGTAAAGCCTTTAGCAACAAGTCTTGTTTTATATCTTCCAAGAGTGATATCGTGAATATATTTGATAATATATAAAATATATCCATTTACATTTGACAGTATGATGCCCATGAGGGATAGGAACAATTCCCCAAGTATTTTGATGTTGGAGAGCATTTATTTCTATCTCCATAACTTTTTTCCAGTGAATATTAAACATAGCATCTGAAAAATTGTTAATGATAAAAATAGAGGAAATTGATGCAAGATAAGATTTCAGTGATGTAGAGATAAAGTGATACCCAACATATTTATCAATAGAGTATTTAGTACGACCTGTTACGGATTTGTCCTTTACAAGCTCCCATGCGGGCTTAGCTCCTCCTTGTCACTCTGCGTAGCCAAGGTAAGCCAGCCTCTCCCTGCGAGAACTAGGTGGTGATGAAGGAAAGGATGATGAAATAACTCAAGAGAACTCACAATTGAAAAGAAACTCTAAAAAACTCAAAAGCTTCACTAGAACTTGGATGAATACAAATGAGGGGGCCTTCCCCTTTTATAGGCCCCAAGGGGTTTACCCTCCAAAGTATAGAAGACTCTAGAATTCTACATTTCTAGAATACTTTATACTATACAATTTACATGAATTCTCTAGAATGCTCCCATGAGACAACTCTAGAACTATTAATCTTTATATGTATCACTCTAGGTATTTATAAAATCATCCCAAACATTAACCATAAAGAGGATGATCCATCCTTAGGGCTTCTGTCCACTATTCCAGAGACTTCCGCATCCTCTTGCGCCAAAGGATGTCATGTTGTCTTTGCTTGGGCATGCTCCGCTTAGACATGAACAACTCAAGTATAAAGTCATGCTTATACCAAAGGCTCCCACACCTAAATCCTTGACCTTCTAAAAACATTGTTGCATCAACATGCTATCTATTGTACAACCCACGCATGCATACACGGTCATGGTTGTGTCTTGAGGTACAAGACCGTGACAGACCGCTATAAATTTAGAGAGGAGAAAATGTATCTCCATCCGTGTTCTAAGTGTTTGGATTTGATAGAGTGATGGTGGGTGGCGGAACACGAGTATGACTCTCTTGCTCAATTTTTCTCACACGCGTTCTTTGGTAGACTGGAATATTTTTCCTTCTGTTGTAGACACGCAAATCATTTATAGACATTTCCCTTTCAACTGGAACATTTAAGCTACTAGGAGATAGAATATCTACGAAAGCTGGGAGAGGTGGCATCATACAACTCTTATCTTCATACTCCGCTTGATACGCAATATTTTCCCTTCTTAATAATATGGAGTGTGCTCATATTTAAATATAATCCTTCTATACAAAGACGGTGAGTAACACTTATGCCCATTTTGGTTAGCAGCATATCCACAAAAATACATTTAATAGCTTGAGGACCCAATTTATCCTTATGTGGTCCCACAATGTGCACAAAAGCAACACATCCAAAAATTTTGGGAGGGAGATTAAATAACAGAAGATTTGGATAGAGAAGTTTTAGAGGATACTTCCTCTTTGGAATATCGGATGTCATCCAATTAATTAGGTATACAAAGGTGAGAACTCCTTCATCCCACCCGCCCTTATGGACACACATCTCTTGTAATAAATAACGAGTAATTTCAATAGTATGATGTTTTTTATGCTACTCCATTCCGTTGAGGAGTCTTTGGCACGAAGTTTGAAAAATAATGTCATGATTACCTAGGAATCCCTAAAGATCTCCATCTATAAATTCACCTTCATTGCCATTTCTATGAATTTTAATATCTCTTCTTATATATTATTGTATTCGTTAGCCTTATTACAATAATTTTGAACCACATTTTGATTCTAATCTCTCAATCCATTCTCAGTAAACGTCGATGAGTTTTTTCTTCTAATATATATTTTTTTAAGTTCTTAAAACAGTTTCTAGTCATGTGAACTTTGTTTCACTCTATTCCTCACATTTATTTATCAAATTACTGAAGGACCATACTCTACCTTTTTCGTACATTCTCACATCACCAAAGTCTGTCAATATCTTGTATAATTATATATACGACCTAATTTTCCTTATATCCTTTGTACAATTTTTAATTTTAGCACTTACTTTGGCACCAATGACTTCTTTATTGCTAACAATCAAAGTTTAGTTCACTTCGTTATCTTTTATTGCATGATTCCCACTATTTAATATTTATATGGTTCCTCATCTATGGATCCATTCTGACTTTTTTTCTTTCATCCAAATTAATATTCTTATTTTTGCTACGCTAATTTGGCTATTAGTGTCCTTTTCTCCAACAATTTGATTCATATAACATAGTTTGTATGACTTTAATTTTATGAAATTCATACAGGGTGGTGATACAGGATGTATGTAGAGGATGTGTCCTAAGAAACTCTAGTGTGTGTTATTGGAGTTTTGTAGGTATCTAGAATAATGCAATGCACGTTCGATTGACGAATGTAGAGGTTGTGTCCCGAGAGACTCTAATGCGTGGGGGACCGGGTGATATAGGATGTATGTAGAGGATGTGTCCTAAGAAACTCTAGTGTGTGTTTTTGGAGTTTTGTAGGAATCTAAAATAATGCAATGCACGTGTGATTGACGAATGTAGAGGATGTCTCCTGACTCCTGAGAAACTCTAATGCGCTGGGACCGGGGGTTCTAATGGAGTTTTTTCAGGAATCTAGAATGATTTAATGCATGTGCGATTGACTTATGTATAATTGCAATAAGTTCTGACATTAATATTAACTATTAAGATTCAAAACATTCACACTTAGTCTTATGTGTTAAAAACACAAGATCAAGTTGACTTTAAGTAGATGGTGCTTTGGTTAATTGTCAGACGAATGAGTCTTTCAAGTAGAATTAAAATTAGATAAACTTTTACAAATTAATATCCAACGATAAGTAATAAAAACTTCACATATGGACTTATACAAGTAATCATAGTCTGAAAAAGTGATATGTTGTTGATTTCAGTGACAGGACATTAGGTTCATTGAAATTTTACGCTGATTTCAGGCCCCTAAAAGGAATACCACACAAATTAATTGATTATGCTTAACTAATTAAATATTCAAAAAACCTATTCAGTTCACGTGAAATATAGCATAAATGCACAAAAATTAAAAGGTAAATAAACTAAATGCATGGAAGTAATTCACATCTAAATGATCCACATCTTGTCCTGATTGATTTTCTCCAACAATTTGATGGTTAAGATGGCCTCATTCAATGAGAGTTTTTTGGGTCTGGGGAGCTGACCCAGTTTTTTAGGTCCGGGGAGCGGACCCTGGTTTTTTAGGTCCAAAACATCTTAATGACATCTCAGATGTCATTTTGGCTACGAAAACACATCTCAGATGTCGAGATGTTGCGCACATCTCAGAGATGTCGTCCACATCTGAGATGTCGTCCACATCTGAGATGTCGTCCACATCTGAGATGTCGCAGACACAGGTCTGGAGCCCGGGCTCAATAAAAATTCCTCATTCAATATCACCTGTTACAACTATCAACCATGGTGTGCAAATGAGGTACATTTGAAATTGTAGAAATGGAGAACGCCAACCTTGTATATATGTTCACTTGGTCCAAATACAAAGAATGAGTACATATATATAGAGGAGAGAAAGAGAGAGAAAGGCCTATACACAATGTGGGACTAAAGAGAGGAGAAAAAAGCAATAAATGCTATACAAATAGGCCTAATGTTAAGTGGGCTTTTCCAACACTCCCCCGCAAGCTGGAGCGTATAGGTCATATGCACCCAGCTTGGACAAACATTGGTAGAACAGAGTGCTTGATAAGGCCTTTGTGAGGATGTCGGCAACTTGATCAGTTCCTGGAACATGCTTTAATTCAAGTTTCTTCAATTGAACCTTCTCACGAACAAAGTGACAGTCAACCTCGATATGTTTTGTGCGCTCATGAAAGACCGGATTCTTTGCGATGTGTATGGCGGCTTGACTATCACAAAATAGAACAGCAGAGGAGGGGAGTTTTACTCCCAGGTCAGTAAGGAGACTTTCAAGCCATGTGAGTTCTGAGACAACTGAGGCCATCGATCTGTATTCAGCCTCTGCAGAGGAACGGGCTACCACAGCTTGTTTCTTACTCTTCCAAGTAATAAGATGCCCACCAAAATAAGTACAGAACCCACTAGTTGACCTTCGATCGTCCAGGGAACCCGCATAGTCGACATCAGAATAGACAACCAATGCGGGAGCAGAGTCAGAGGTTTTGTAAACCAGCCCTTGACCTGAAGCTCCCTTAAGGTATCGAAGAACCCGTTCAACCGCTTGGAGATGAGAAGTCCTGGGGGCATGCATGAACCGACTGACAACCCCAACTGCAAATGATATATCCGGCCTTGTGACTGTTAGATAGATCAACTTGCCCACAAGGCGTCGATAGTATTCCGGGTTCGGAAGTAGCAAATCGTCATCCGAAGCATGAGCGCATAACTTGTGATTTGCCTCCATCGGGGTACACGCTGGCTTGCAACCCGACTGACCAGCATCTTTGAGAAGATCGAGACAGTACTTTCGTTAGGAGAGTACCAACCCGTCCGGCCGCCGGGCGATCTCGAGACCAAGGAAGTAGCGAAGTTTCCCCAGGTCTTTAGTCTGAAAAACAGTGCTCAGATGTTGTTTGACGTCTTGAATCCTCTTTGAGTCATCCCCAGTGAGAAGGATGTCGTCAACATAAACCAACAGAAGAATGGTGCCAGTGGCCCGGTGTCGGGTAAAAAGGGAGAAATCTGCAGAACTCCGAGTGAACCCCATGTCCCGAACCACCTTGCTAAACTTGTCAAACCACGCCCGTGGGGACTGTTTGAGACCATAAATTGACTTTTTGAGAAGACAGACCCGAGACTCCCCCGTGGTCTCAAACCCGGGCGGTTGGCGCATGTAGACAGTTTCCTGAAGGTCGCCATTTAAAAAGGCGTTCTTGATATCAAGCTGATGAAGGGGCCAGCGGCGGTGCACCGCGACGGAGAGAAGAACGCGGACAGTGTTAAGCTTGGCCACCGGAGAGAAGGTTTCCTCATAGTCGAGGCCCTCCTGTTGTGTGAAGCCACGGGCCACAAGACGGGCCTTCAGTCGGGCAATAGTACCATCCGGAGCATGCTTGATGACGAATACCCATTTACATCCAACAGGGTGCTGACCGGGAGGTAAGGGAACCAAGACCCAGGTCTGGTTGGCCCAGAGGGCCGTCATTTCTTTGTCCATGGCAGCCCGCCAGCCAGGATGGTGAAGCGCCTCCTGCAAAGAGTTAGGGACCGAAACATAGGATAATGATGTGGCAAAGTGAAGAAGAGAGGGGGAGAGGCGATGGAGAGAGACGTAGTTCGCCATCGGATGAGCTGTAGAGACGGGAGCCGGAGCAGCAGGGAGCAGAGCACCAGAGGGCGAAGCCGACTGCAGAGGAGCCACGGGATTAGGAGAGCGACGAGAATAGACCCGGATAACCGGTGGTGGTGGACGGACCGGAGGTATGGAAGGGATAGAGGATGAGGAGTGAGGAGCAGGAATGACAGGACGAACGACGGGAGCTGGACTCAGAGCGATATCCGGAGCAGGGAAGAATGAAAGATCTTCACGAAAAGTTACGTCAGCCGAGACAGTAACCTTGCTGGTAGTAGGCGAATAACATACATAACCCTTCTGAGTGCGCGAGTACCCGACAAAGATATGCTTGGTGGCACGAGGGTCCAATTTGTCCGTGGAGGGACCGAGGTGGTGAACGTAGCAGGTACACCCAAACACCCGTGGCGGAAGGGGAAAAGGCGGAGTTGTGGGAAAGAGGAGGCTGAAGGGAGTAGCATACTGGAGGACGGAAGACGGGAGGCGGTTGATGAGAAAGCAAGCCGTGGAGAGAGCGTAGTTCCAGTACGGTTTGGGGACCTGCATTTGAAGCATAAGAGAGCGAGCGACATCAAGAAGGTGACGATTCTTGCGCTCGGCGACACCATTCTGTTGTGGAGTGTACGGACATGATGTTTGGTGAAGAATGCCGAATTCCGAGCAGAGAGTGGCAAAAGTATGGCTGATGTACTCCCGCACATTGTCAGTACGAATAGTGCGAATAGGCGCAGAGAACTGAGTGCGAGTCTCAAGTATGAAAGCCCGGAATACGCGGGGAAGTTCAGAGCGATCCCGAAGGAGATATAACCACGTCATGCGAGAGTAATCATCAATAAAAGTAAGAAAATAGCGATAGCCAGAAATACTAGTAAATTTGTACGGACCCCATATATCGGAGTGTACTAAAATAAAAGGAGCGGAGCTCCGAGTACAATGAGGGGGGAAAGAAGAACGGGGCTGTTTGCCCAAAATACATGTGTCACAGCGAAAAGCAGGGAGAGTAACATCAGGAAGAGCCTTCCGGAGGACTGGAAGAGGAGCATGTCCCAGACGGCGATGCCAATCCGAAGAGGAGATAGATGCGAGGACAGTGGGAGAGTCGTCAAGAAGATAGAGCCCATTCTGCAGCCGTCCTCTACCAATGATAGTCTGCGTCTGCTGATCCTGTATGAGAAAAGAAGAAGAAGTAAATGTCACGGAGTAATTAGAATCAGTAGTAAGGCGACCAACAGAGAGTAAATTGAAAGGAGAGCCCGGAACATGTAGAGCCGAGCGCAGGAGGAGAAAAGAGGTGAGAGAAATATCAGCACATCCAGAGACGGGAAACGATGCCCCATTAGCGACAGTAATGTACTTCGGGTGAGGTGAAGACAAGTACTGCGGTGGCCTAACAGAGGTGATATGATGAGTGGCATCAGAATCAAGGATCCAGCGCGTGCCAAAGGATATGCAGGCGATACCTTCATTGGAGATAGAGGCAGCAGAGGCAACCGAGGCAGGCGGACGGCTGAGCAAGCCATGAAGATGCTGTAGCTGAAGACGAACCTCGTCGAGCTCAGTACGAGAGGAGGCAGAGTCGGTAGTAGCAGCAGAGGCATGTGGACGAGGAGGTCGGTCATGTTTGCGATAGCAAGTGGCCTCAAGATGACCATCTTTACCACAGAACGAGCATTTAGGCCTAGACCGGCCACCGCGACCCCGGCCGCGAGAGTCAGAGCGGCCACCACGGGCAGAGGGGGGAAGAGGCAATAAGGGAGCTGGTGCCTGTTGAACAAGGGCCGGAGAAGGAAGTCCGGGAACATCCGGAGGCGGGGAGACTTTGAGAAGCATTGAGCACACATCGGAAAAGGACGGTGTAACAGTAGAGGAGAGGATGTGAGCCCGGACACTGTGAAGATGAGGGGGTACCCGGGCCATCATCATGGCGATACCCACAGCTTCCTTTTGGGTACGTTGAGCAGCGAGATCTAGAGTGGGAGGCTGATGGTGGATCCAAGCCTCAACCAGAGACCGGGCTTGAGCAACAAAGGACGTCAGGTCGGTTGCGCCACTGCTGTCAAGGGCCTGGAGAGCGGTGATGATATCATATAGATGGTGGAGACTATCCTTGCCAGAGTAGAGGGTGTGGAGCTCGTCCCACATGCCTTTGGCCGTCTCATGATACATGGCCAGGCGATAAGATTCGCCATCAAGAGAGTTGAGAAGCCAAGTCTGCACACGCCCATCATTGCGTAACCATTCCTCAGTAGGGACACCAATAACGGTCTGAGTCAGGTGATGAAGGAATCCCTTTGACTGAAGGACACGGCGAACCGAGTGTGCCCATTCCACAAAGTTCTTCTTGCCAGTGAGCGAAATTGTAGTGATCCGGAGCTCGTCGCGGACTTCCTGGAAAGAGGCCGGGCGTTCAGGAGGAACTGCCGTGCCGACGGAGTCTGCAGACGTAGACATGAGGGCGACCTAGATGAGGTCGCAGCGAGCTGAAGGAGGCCGCAGCGAGCTGGAGGAGACCGCGGCGGGCTGGAGGCAGCAGCTAGAGGAAGCGGACAGACAGCGGACTGGGTGAGGACGCGGCGACCTGGATGAGGTCGCGGCGAGCTGGATGAGGTTGCGGACTGGGTGAGGTCGCGGCGACCTGGATGAGATTGCGGACTGGGTGAGGACGCGGCGACCTGGATGAGGTCGCGGCGAGCTAGTAGGAGACCGCGGTGAGCACAGACGCTCAACAAGGAGTGGGCCAAGAGAGGCCGCAGCGGATGAAGGAGGGCGAGGTGGACTGGATCAGATCGTGGCGGTCTGGATCAGACCGCGGCGGACAGGAGCGAGCTGAGAAGAGGACAAGCCGGGGAAGCAAGAGAGCGACCGCGGCGGGCTGGACCAGTCCGCAAGACTGAAAGAACGCAGAGGATTTAACCCGCGGCGGACAGAAAAAAAGCTGCCGGAAGAGGAAGGAGAGCAGCCGCAAGCAGGCGGACTGCAGACAGAGGAGGACGCTGCGCTTACGGCGGACGAAGGAGACCAGGAGGTTGAGGTCGCCGAGGTCGCGCCGGACAAGAGGAGGCCGCAGCGGAAAAGGGGAAGCAGTGGACCCCACAGGATGGCTATAAATAGGGGGCTAGAGGAGGAAGGAGAAGGCGGGAGGAGAGGTGGTTCCACGGGAGGAGAGGCTGCGGACTGGACAAGGGAGGCCGCAGGAGAGAAGCGGCTAGAAGGTGCGGACACACTTTCGCAGGCCGCAGAGGTCGCAGGCCGCAGAGGTCGCAGGCCGCAGGGCGGACAGAAAGGGGAGTCCGCAGGAGTCAGTAACCTCCCTCTGATACCATGTAGAAATGGAGAACGCCAACCTTGTATATATGTTCACTTGGTCCAAATACAAAGAATGAGTACATATATATAGAGGAGAGAAAGAGAGAGAAAGACCTATACACAATGTGGGACTAAAGAGAGGAGAGAAAAGCAATAAATGTTATACAAATGGGCCTAATGTTAAGTGGGCTTTTCCAACAGAAACCTAAAATTGCTAGTTATAATAACCATCTTGACACCCATTACAAAATGATACACGTTTTATCTTCAATTTTTTTGCCTACGGTACACAATTTTACTCTTAGTAGCTAACAACAATTTTATTAGCTTTCTATCATCTACCAATCATTTTAAACATTTCCTCGTTACTTTTTTCATTTGAACATCGCATGCAACCTTGGTGACATGCCAAATTCCAAAATTGCTCTACAGTTATCATAGCTAATGAGCCAATATGATTTTATCATGCAAACATGCATCCAGAATTTCTCACTGCCATGGCTGGAAGCTCAAAGTTGAAAGGAAAAGTATCATGAAATTAGATTATCACATAATGGAACCCATACATATACATCGGTTGGGTGGATCAAAAAGTAATAAATTATGTCTAATGCCGCTATTACATTGTGATACTAATATTATGACCATAATACATGACTTGAAATCTTCAACTCACAAATCGACCAAAAAATATATCATTCCCAACTTGAGTATATTGTCAGTAAACACATCACAACCTTGACATTTGGTGAAGACATTTGCCAGGTGGTCTTTGGAATGAACCAATGGAGTAACCACATTCCCTTCGTCGAGATGATCTTTGATAAAATACTCCTCAGTTTCAACATACTTGGTCCTATTATGTTGTACCGAGTTATGAGTTATGATGATGACACAATACGTTTTGTTTTTTTTTTCTCTAAGTCACAAAGCTACCTCTAATAAAGATATAGTAGCTGGTTATGGACTTTCTATCTTCCCGACTTCTTGCCCAATCTGCATTAGTACAAACTTCAACCTTTATGCAGTTGTTTATAGAGAATAAAATAGGCCAAAACCAGGAGATTTCTTTAGCTATATCAAAACACGATGGGTTGCCTCCTGATGACGAGCTCTTGGAGCATGCATGTGTCTTCTTAAGATGCCAACAATGTGTGTAATATCAAGACATGTGTGACAGTTATATAAGTCTTCCAATCAGTCTTTGGTTGCTTGACACATTGTTTTTGTCACCATCTTTATCATCACCAATCTTGCGCTTTGCCTCAACAGGAGTTTCCACTGGAGCATAATCAAGCATCCTTGTTTTCTTCAGATGACCCGTAGTGTATTTCTGTTGAGTAATGAATACGCCTTTTATTGGATCTTGCAATTTCAATCCCAAGAAAATATCTGAATTTCCCTTGGATATCTTACCTCATATTCCTTGGACAATTGAGCTTTGCAAATGTCAATCTCCTCATTATCATGTTTTGTAATCACATTGTCACCCATATAAACAATGAGAACAACGATTTTGTGACCTCATCTTTTTATGAATATGGTGTGATCTCACTGCCCCTGTTTATATCCAAAATTAGATCATGACCTTGTAGATTCTTTCAAACCAAACCCTAGGAAACTGCTTCAGGTCGTCTAAAAACTTTCTCAAACAACGCCTTCCCTTCATGTCTCTTATGAACCTGGGAGGGATTCCATATACGCTTCTTTCTCCAACTCTCCATGGATGAAGGCTTTATTCACGTCAAGTTGGTGAAGTTCCCAACGTAGACATGATCTGACTCCCCCTGCTTATATCCAAAATTAGATCATGACCATGTATAATCTTTCAAACCAAACCATAGGAGACTGTTTCAGGTCGTCTAAAAACTTTCTCTAACAACAAGCCTTCCCTTCATGTCTCTTATGAAGCTGGGAGAGATTCTATATACACTTCTTCCTCCAACTCTCCATGGATGAAGGCATTATTCACACCAAGTTGGCGAAGTTCCCAACCAAGACATGATGAACATGATAACAGAACTCGGATGGAGTCCATCTTTGCAACATAGACAAATTTCTCTTAATAGTCAATCCCTTGAGCCTGTGTATATCCTTCAATCATCAACTTGCTTTGTAGCATTCCACAGTGTCATCGTGATTCTGTTTCGCAAAAATTACCCATTTTGAACCAACATCTCTCTTTCTCGGAGGAAGTTTAGAAATGTCCCACATGATTCTTATAAAGTGCGTACATTTTCTCATTCATAACTTTCTTCCATTCAGAGAAACCCCTGTGTCCTGCTAGCAATTGGGGATAGAGTTGTAATGAAAGCTAGATGTTCATGAGTAAGGTTAGGGCACAAAACATACTTTGAGATAAGATGTTTTGTATATGCCACTTTACCTTTCAGAAGCAATGGGAAGATGATCATCACTAGACTCTGAACTCGATGCAGATATTCGTAGAGGTGGAACCATATGAACATGTGCTTTTTGTATAATCGTATACCTGCGATGACAAACTATGAAGAGATGGGAGATCAGAGACTGAGGATGAGTTAACTGGGTCTGTCGTATGTCCTGGATGACGAATGTGACGTGTTAAATTGGTAATGTAACGTGTTAAATTGGTAATGTAAGGTGTTAAATTGGTAAATGAATACCATCAGTTCATATGGTTAAATGAATACCATCAGTTGTCTCCCCCTGACGAATGTGACGTGTTAAATTGGTAATGTAAAACCAGGGATGCAAATTTGGCCCGAGTTTGATCCTGATTAGGCCTGGGATAGGCCTAAGGGGGACTCTTAAGGCCCCTTATTTTGCCAAGGTCCGGCCTGGTGCCCGTCCTGGGCTCCTGATGGGCTCCTGATGGGGCGAGGAAGCCCCAACATTTAAGACTGGGCGCCCAACTTTTAGATGCTGGGACCACGCCCCAACATTTAAATGCCTGACAACTAACTTGTGATGGTCACCCAACTGCCAACTCTTTATGCCAAATAGTGTGGGAGCCAACCAAACTCGGGCCTGGCATAGCCCGGCTGGGCCTGGCCTGGTAAACTCTCCCAAGCCCACTAATAATGAGGGGCCTGGTTTGCCCGAGGCCCGGCCTGAGCCTAACAAATATAAAGCCCAATCCTGACTTGGGTCTACCGGGGTTTTTCTGGACCCCTTAGTAACCCCCCCCCCCCCAAGGAAGGTAATATCCTTGGTACAAAAAGCACGACGTCTTGTGGAATAATAACACTGATATCCCTTCGTGGTAGAGGAGTAACCAGTAAATAGGTTGATGGATGTGAAACAAACAACAAAAGCATGAGAATAATGTAACTTATGAACCACGTAGTGGGTGGAGAGGCAAGAATTTGATACAATGCAACAGTGAACACCCAACAAAACATCACTCCAATACGATATAGGAAGATAAATGGTGGTGAGTCGACAATGAGCTAATCTTACGGAGGTGTTTTTTTTGCTCAACTACTCTATTTTGAGTGGAGGTTTGCACAAATGTAGTTTGATGGATAATACTATGATTAACGAAATATGTCCCAAATACCCCACGATCATCATACTCGCCCCTAAGTACTTTGAAGAACACAAATAATGCCTCTGAATTGATTTACCTCCATTTTATGAACATTCAAAAACAATTAAATACTTCACTAATTTTTTTAAGAAGGTGCACCCATATGGTATCAAAAAACAATCAATAAATGTGACAAAACAATGAAAAACAATAAAAGAGTACAAATGAAAGACACAACACTTTAGACTTTATCACATCAAATGAAAGTAAAGTAGGAGAGGAGATATGAGCAAAAACTATATCTAGCATGTTTAGAAAATTCACAAACATCACAAGGCAAAATTTTAATTGCAGACATAAAAGACAGTTTTTGATGATAAGCAGGAGACGAATGTCTCAGATACTGATGCCATCTTTGAACATCCTCAACATTAGGACTGTATTTGATGGTGGATGAAAGAGCTTGGGAAGGAAGCTTTAGGTCCAAGAAGTACACCCCCTCGATTCTTTCCACATTCAAAGTTTTACCTCATAAGCAGATCATGAAAAACACAAGAGTCTGGAAAAAAGCTAAAAAAATCAAGGATGCACTATTATTATTGATAGAAAGTAAATTGCAATGACATAAATGAATATTCTACTTCCACACAAAGGGCCATCAAAAACAAAACCTGAGGATGTCCCATATGATCGGTAACATTAGAGTCCATGCTTCATTCAGAAGAGGTGATGGAAGCAATGTGCGCACTAGGTATACTTTGATGTGGTAAGGGTTGTGGAGGAGCCACTTGAAGTTGAATCAATTTAGTATCTCAGTAGATGTTGGAGGGAATCAAACTCATTAATAATGAAGATCCTAAATGGGGGTGTAGGCGTAGGGGTAGCATACTCATCATGGAACTTAATGGTATAAGCAGCATTTAGAGATTATTCTAACTATCGTGTGCCCCCTCGTTCTGGGGCATGACCATGACCATAATTTCTCCGACCCCGGGGAGAAGCAAGGTGAGGGTGAAACCTAAATGCAATACTCACCAACATGGCCTTCCCCAACACAGTAATCACATGCATGAACAAAGGTGACTTGTTCCACAATCAAAACTAGGCAGCGTAAACCGATCAGTTGTCATGCTTGAACTTAGTGATCTCCTTTGGTCTTCACAACCTCGTGACATGTTGAATGCCTGTCTGAAAAAGGGAAAAAAAGAACAATGGAGGATGTGAGTTTGCCCGATATCGAACTACATACTCAACCCCATCAAGAACACATCAACTCTATAATGCTCTTTCTTCTACGACCCAAACGTCATATGTAGTGCATGCGGGAGTGGAATGCTCAAAATAATCTACTTCATGATATATCCTCTCAAACTCAAAAAAAATAAGAGACATTCATGAATCCCTTCCCGAGTTCAAGAATTTGCTGAATGAGTTCATAAGGGTGGAGTTGTTACTCTGTTAGTAGGTCTCACACGCACGTGTCCATATCATGTAAACCGAGTCCATACACGTATAGATTCGATAAACCTTGAGGGACATCAAATGAAGGGGCCACAAGACAACCAAAGAGTTTTAAGAATCCAATTTCTGCCATGATGGATCATCAGTCTTGAGTGATTTAACTGTCATCCCATCAATGCAAGCATACTTCTAATGGCTACAATATAACGTGCTGAGCAACACGATACAATTTAAAATAATGAGCCTCATCAGGTGTCTGGGTAGTGATCTTTAACGGGCCAGAGTTTCTATTAGTCCTCCGAGGGTCACTCGTTAACAACACCTGAAAGCTGGATGATGAAGATAAAAAAATCCTTCATTAAAACACTCCTCAGACAAGAACAAGGAGAACAAGAATGTTAATAAATCATCCGAACATCTCACATCGTCCTAAATCTTCATATACCAAGTAAGAAAAATGCTGAGGACTACTGGACAAAGGCTATGACAGTCGTCGATGTGGAGAAAAGAAGAGGATCGAAGACCCAGTTTCGATTAGAAGAAGAAAGAGAAAATCCAGACAATAAATCAAGGGGGGAATCAAGAACCGATGACAAGAAGCGAATCAGATTCACTTAGCGATGGATCGAATCACGAACATCGGTAGATTGACTCCCTACGACATCAGAAGGGATCAACGACAACGCCTAAGCCCGTAGAGCCCTTAGGCAGAGTCGTTGCAGAATGCGAGGATGATCAGAGATGAATCAATGTGGATGATGGTACGTTAGCGAGTTCGATTGCGCGGGCTAAGAGACAAGATGTGATTAGATGGTGCCCTATCTCTGGTTCCATGTTGAAAGGTAAAATATTATTTAAAATTAGATTATCACATAAAGGTCAGGTGGCACCATGCATCACATGCCATATAATCCTACCCATTCATGGGTTAGGATTAATGGATTATACATGAGATTGGTGGACTTGAAAATAACAAATTTACATCAAATGTCACTATTACATTGTGACATTAATTTTGTGACAATGCGTGGCTTGAAACCTTCAACTCCTAATGCACTCTTTGTTAATCACACTTGTTCATTGGTTCCTCTCTTACTTTTCATGCAAATACTTGAACATGAACAAAATTATGGCAGACTTATCTCTTTAAAAGTATAAGGTTATTCTAGTCCAAGGTTACAAATGTTGGATGTCAAGGGCACGTCAGTTTAGGTTTTTCATGTCGGTTTTAATATTCAGGGTGTGCAATCCCGTATTTGTCGAGTGGGCTCAACAAGCCATAGTAGGGCAAGTTTAGGCATAGGCGAGTAGGGGGCGAGTGCAGTCTCTGGGCAGGTGGCGAGTCCCAGACTCACTGGGCACTCGCCACCCCCAGGCGAGCAGGAGTAACACAATCCTGACTCGCCTATAGTGCTTGTGGTCTGATCTTTCGGGCATCCCATTTTGGTCTGCCACTAACCTCTCCAAAGAGTGAGATTCCGCTGTTGGCAGACCAATTTGTGCTGCATTTAGCAAAACCAAAAGACAAAATTGCGCTATCCACAAACCACTTTTAAAAAACTATAAATAGACCCCCAAGGGGCACCTTTGGAGAGGGTCTTTCCCCACTTCCCCTCTCCTTTGGCTAGCTTTGGTTGGCAAGGGCTACATCTCACTGCTCACCGTGGTTTCTGGGTGGGCGGTCGGGAGTTCTCAAGCCCCTCCAAGGCACCCAGGCTTAGTATTGGCTTAGGAGGGGAAGTTTTCTTCGAACTTTCAGGTGTGGTTGGATCTCCTCGCTGCAACTTGGGGTCTATTTTTAGTTTTTCACCTTTGTTGGTGTGGCACCAACCCCGAATAAACGACTTGAGGCTCTAACTTGGAAGAAGGGCGAGCTAACCTTCCAGTCCGAAATCGTTGAACCGTGGTTTCCGGGTTCAACACCAGGAGATATATCGTGGATATTTCATATATTGAGTTTTAATAACTAATTATTTATATACATAATTATATATACATGTAATCATTTTTTAATTTATATTTTAATGTATTAACAATTTAATATTTATTGAACTTTTAAATCTACCAAACTAGTATTAACTTTTTATGTTATACAATTAATAACCGTTTAACAAATGGAAGAAAACAAGAGGAAGTCATGAAGTTGTTGATACCGATGGAAGATAAGAAACCTTACAGTCTAAAATCCAGAAGCCAAGCAGAGTTTTAAGGCAATGACGGATCGACGCATGAAAAACAGTCAGAGAAAGGACACAAAGCAACCTAGCAACAAAACAATTTCACTTTATTGTCTATTAGACTACAAACACTACAACACTCAAGCTTTTATCCCACTATAGTGGGGTCGAGTCGGCTATATGGATCCTTTGTCACCATTGTGCCCTATCTTTTGTCATAATCTCACTAATGCCTAAGTACATGTCTTTCCTTATTGTTTCATTCCAAGACTATATTGGTCTACCCCTCACAATGCCTAACAGGTGCCTCTAATAGTCTCCTTTGTACGTGTCCAAACCATCTTAGTCGAGCTTCTCGCATCTTCTCTACAATTGGTGCTACTCGTGTCTTATCCCTGATACATTCATTTCTAATTTTATCCAGTCTCGCGTGTCCACACATCCACCTAAGCATTCTCATCTCCGCAACTCCCATTTTTTGCTCATGTACACAATTCACTGCCCAACACTCAGAACCATAGTGCATCGCTCGTCTAATTGCAGTACGATAAAACTTACCCTTAAATTTTAATGGTACTTTACGATCACATAAGATTCTTGACGCGCCTCTCCATTTCAACCAACCCGCTTGGATTCTATGTGTCACATCTTTATTAATACTTTCGTCTTTTTGAACTATCGATCCAAGATATTTAAAACACTCACTACGGGAAATATCTTGATCGCCCAACTTAATAACAAAGTCATCTGTCATTCTTGCACTGCTAAATTTAAGCTCCATATAGTCCGCCTTTGCTCTGCTCAACAACCTCCCTTCTTTTCTAAAGTGTCTCGCCAAGATTCAAGTTTTGCGTTTACACCCTCGCGCGTCTCATTGACCAAAACGATAATATCCGCAAACAATAAACACTAAGGTATTGCTTGTTGGATATGTCTGGTGAGCTCATCTAAGCTAAGGGTAAAGAGATTAGGGCTGATATATCATAAAATAAATTGATATAAGTCAGACTATATGACATCGTGATATATCGGCTAATATATCGGCGAATATATCGTCCGATAACGGATATATTGGATGACATATTCCAAAATGATATTTTGTAAAAAAATATTAGAAACATATCATTTTGGCCATAAGACCTTTATGTCGGTCGACATGTTAGCCATATCAAAAGATATCCACAGCGTTGATCTAGTCGCAAAAGCCTTTCATCCTGATTTCATTTGTAACAGGAATCCTATGAAGCATAAATATTTGCAACTACCCTACGTATCGTATCCAAAACATTTTAGAGTCGAGAAACTTTAAGAAACTCGTCCATGAAACTCTCGGAAACTTTTTATTTTATTTTTATCGGATACTCGCATATACTTTTAAATAATACCGCATACATTTGAGTATGCTCAAAAATACCCAAATATTATGTATTTTGCAATGGTGACTTTGAGAAAGACGTGTGAAAGAAAATATAGAATGGTAAGTAATGAGATTCAATTATTGCATGTTTTTATCCATGGCTTCTAGTTAGGATATGATATAATTTTGTGACACATGCACCTTTTTTCATTTAATATATGATGATATGTGAGATATAATGATGAAAAAAATGAAGAAGACGTGAATTTCACACCTTTGTATTAATTTGTACTTATATTTAAATGATTAAATTTTTCAAAAACGTATCTTGTATCCCATGTTTTATGGCGTATTGTATCTTGTATCCCGTGTCCGTACCCATGCAACATAGGAGGTATCTATGACATATGCTCGTTAAAGAAAAATAATGGCCTCATTAAAAGCATTAGGCTCATCTAGTCGCAAAAGCCTTTCATCTAGGATTTATTTGTAAAAGGTATCTATGGCGTAAGATCCCTGATGACAAATAATCGCCTTCAACATTAAATACAGTGCAATGTTAGATGGAAAGCTAGTGAACTTTTAGAAGGGGAATGAGATTGAAGGACAGTATTTCTTGTTTGTTTTACTTCATGTTGAGTTTGATTTATGTGTAATATTTTTATAGATTGAATGATTTGCATGCTAGTGAAATGATCGACGTACAATCAATACACTAGTTTAACCCATATACTCGTATCAAGTACTTTTTTGGAATTGGTACCATGATACAATTATGACACATTTGACGTACCCATGCTTATCAAACTAGGTTAACCCCGACCTTTGATTCTCCAACTTCTTCATTGATGTTGACGCTCTGATCTTCCCCGACCCTAATGATGATCTCTTCCCACACGTCTTCATCCCAACATAGACATCTCTCCCCCTTCATTGCCCTTTCCTAATGCTGACAACCACGAACCTTCGCTCTTTTGTTTCAGTGATGCATATGACCTTTGCTTTTATCTTCAAGTTATGCTAGTCCTTTGGTGCAAGACTCAAGCTTGCAACCTACCAAAGAAGATCACTATGATCTCTTCCTAGGCCAACAATTTTATTTCTGTAACCTCAGTGGTTCTACTGTTAATTAGGACTGAAGATAGCTTTTATTTTAGTCTTCAACTGCCTAGAAGCACCTCCGACATGTCTCCGATGTCATTTTTGAGGGCAAATTGATATTTTTTCTAAAAATATTAGTTATATATTTTAAAATATAGGGCGACATATCCGATTATTTCCGATATGTCGGTCGACCCGACTTTTAAACATCTCATCCATTATTTTGTTTTTTATTATCATTATCTGTTTAAATCACTTATATGTTTTATATTATATTATATATATGCTTAATTCAATTGAATATAAGTTTTATTTAATATGTATTATTCTTATCAAGTTATCAACAAATTTTTTTTATTTTTTTCTAACTATATCTTTCTTATTTCATATTTTAAAAAATATTAAAATTTTCAATATATTTATTAATTGTTTTTTTGTATATTTTTTACATAAATTTATTACGCATGAAAGGACATAATCAATAAAAAAATATTTAGCTTTCAAACATTTTTATTTTTTATATAACTTAGTGTTATTTAAATAAATTATTGTATAGTATTAAATATATTTTATAATATATTTTTATATATTTTTATATAACTATTTTGGATACCCTTTAATATTATTTTAGGATATCAAGACGCGAGGTTCATCAACTTATTACGCTAATTTTTAATTTTGGAACATATAATTTTATTTATTATACATAAGGATATTTTTTTAATTTTGAAGATATGAAAATCCGATATTTTAAAATACCTTTGACATGTCTTTGACTATCGACGTTCAAAAACTCAATCCAACATGTCGCTGACATCTGATGTTTACAACCTTGATTTATTTTATCAGTAATCATTACTAATCAGTATATTTGTTAATTTGAGTTTTGTTGTTTTTTTAATTATGATTAGGGTTTAAATTATACTCACTTTTATTCATTTTCATTTGTTTTAGATTGGTTGTTCTTGAAGCTGTGAGGCCTTTATATTGCAATATATATATGTATATTATATGTATATTCTATGTATATTATATTATATGTATATTCTTTTCATTTTTTTATGATGTATCCTGCCTTAGTGCCTTACCCATACCCTTGTATTTTCAATTTTCTTGAACTATTGTATTGGATTAGTGTGCAGCGCCATACCCTATATGTATTGTACCTTATACCCTAAAGTACTTTCTTGGAAATGGTGTTATATTGCATTGCTGAGGCTGTTGATCTCCTTAGCAATTCAAAATGAAGTTGCAATTTGAAGGAAAATTTTTGCTGTGGAACATTGTGTGGGAAAATTGCAACACACACATATATATGTATTTATGTATGTATGTATATATATATCAAGGTTGCAAATGTCGGATGTCGGAGACACGTCTTTTTGGATTTTCATGTCGGTTTTTTATATATCGAGGATATATTGAGATATTTCATATATCAGATTTAATTATATATGTAATTAAATGTTATTTTTTTTGGAAATTTTTTGTTGTGGAACATTGTGTGGGAAAAATGCAACACACACACACATATATATATATCTATATGTATATATGTATATATATGTATATGTATATATCTATCTATCTCTCTCTCTCTCTCTCTCTCTATATATATATATATATATATATATATATATATATATATATATATATATATATATATATATATATATATATATATATATATATATATATATATATATATACATACGAGTGGCAGGCACGGGTCTCCGGCCCGGGGGGGCATTCGACGGGTGTGCTTCATTTGTCGTGGGTGCTTCATTTGTCGTGGGTGCGACATTTGTTGTGGATGCGACATTTGTCGTGGATGCGACATTTGTCCTGGGGTGCGACATTTGTCGTGAGTGCGATATTTGTCGTGAGTGCGACATTTGTCGTGTGGGCGGCACTTGTCGTGGGGGCGTCACTTGTCGTGGGTGAGGCATTTGTCATGGTGACGACATTATTCGTTGCAGTGACAGTTATTGTGACGGCGACAATTATCGTGGAGGCGACATTCGGCGGGGGCGACATTCGTCGTGGGCGCAACTTTCGTCGGGGGAGGCGACATTGGTCGCCGGTGGCGACATTCGTCTAAAGCAACCTATTGCTTAGCTAAGAAGACAACCTCAATCATTACATGCATTCTTTCCACCATTATAGGCTTGTAGAATGGATGGATTCCACTTTCGAGGTTCTAACAAGAATGATTGTCTTGTAGCAGGAATGGTTTTCACCATTGACTTCTAACTGGAATGACAACACAACATGTTTTAAAATAATGAAAAAAATAAAGAAAATATAAAAAAATGAAAACAATAATACTAAAAACAACATATAAAAAATGAAAAAAATGTCTTGTTCTTCGCAAATATGACATCCTCGTTAATTGAGAATGATGAAATTATTAAAACATTACCTGGTAATCCGTACGATTTCGATAGCATTATCTTTAACATATCGATTGTGAACCTTAGCCAAAACGGTCGACACACCTGCAATGTATCAGGAAGAGAAAGATATTTCAGTCTACAGCGGCAAGAGGGCTCCAACAGATTTGTTGTAGTTGATGTCATACCTTTCTTCTTCACGTCGTTGGATTGATCCGATCAAATATCTCTTTGAAGATCACGTTTTTCGTGTACACACCCTCATGACCTTCAATAGCATAGTATTTGACTAAAACTCTTGTGGATTGTGCTGAAACACCTCTTGACAAAGCAACGTATAGTTGTACATGACTAAAGACGTGATTTGGAAGATAGATTCCGACATTTCCATTTGTCTGGCCCTGTGATTTGTTAATTATCAATGCAAAACTCAATCTGATTGAAAATTGTTTTTTTGTCAATTCGAACGACATCTTGTAATCTTCTGTGCTTTTAAGTGGTATCCGTGGAATAAAAACTCTGAGACCCATGAAATGACCTACCAATATTATTGCTTCGATGATATTTCTTCCAAACCTACGATATATCAGTCTCGTGCCGTTGCATAATCCAATTTTTGGATCTATATTTCGAAGAAGCATAATTGGACAACCACGCTTCAATGTTACTTTGTGGGTTGGTAGATTACCCGGATTAATAGAGTTTAAAAATTATGGGAGATATAAGTTGTCGTTATCATCTGAGACAGAGTCAAAAGAGTAGTAAGTTGTGTTATCGCCCGGGAACATGTCCATACATTTTTCATTCAATTTGTTAACGTCTTCATTTAATGGAGTTATTAGGGCTCTCGTCTCCATGTACTCAAAATTGGGATTGTCGACATCATAAGTTTGCAAATGAGGAAAAACAAAATTTATTAAATCATCGATTGTTTGTTCTCCTTCTCAAGGCATAACAATTGAGTCAAGAAGGCAAATCATGTCATTTTCTAGTGTTGGCTCCTAGCCATCTCCGACCCTTAGCAAGAATTTGGCAAATTCAACATCATTGCGTGCCCTCATATTTTTTTTTAATTTAAGTAACTTAACATCTGACCATAAGTAAGACTCAACGATGCTTGATCGAATAATTTCCAATCTTGTGCCATTCACAACAACAGGAGTCACCTGTCTGAAATCGCCTCCCATAATTAGAACTTTTCCACCAAAAGACTTGTTTATTTGTAGCACGTCTTGCAATGTACGGTCTAATATTTCAAAAGTTTTCCCGTTAGCCATGGGTGCCTCATCCCAGATAATTGCTGACGAAATTTCAACTAATTTGCACAAATCAGACTGCTTGCTAAAGCTACAATTTAGTACGTTCTCGAGTTTAATTGGTATTTTGAACCTAGAGTGAGCTGTGTAGCCGCCTGGGAGTAAATTTGCTGCTATTCCGGAAGTTGCAGTTGCAATCACAATACGACCTTCGTTACGAAAAGTTGCTAATATAGCCCGGTAGAGAAACGTTTTACCAGTTCCACCCGGGCCATCAATGAAGAACATACCACCATTTCCTTCTCTTATGCAAGTGCATATTTTGTGGTACGCTGCTTGCTGTTCGTGATTAAGTAGTGATACTGAATTTCGATCCACAATCGATATTGGAATTGATAGTTCATTCTCAATCAAACCTGGTAAGTCTGCTTAATATTACGTCTTCGCTCAACCTTGGCAAGTCAAAATTTTTTGTGTTTTTGTTATATTGCTCAAAGATATTGTTTAAGTCACAAAGTAATCTGTTTATTAAGAAGTTATTGTTTGTTGTGCTGATGCTACCGTAATCTTCGAGCATAGCCGCATGATTTTCATCCCACAATGTTCTTACTCCGGTTGGTTGACAATACAATAATAAAGTTGCATATAATCTTCGTAGTGCCACCGACATTCTGAAATTTCTAGCTTCCGCTAGACATTCTCTTATGCTATTGTCTTCTTCAAGTAGCCCTTGTTTCTCAACAGCTTCCTTAAATGTGGTGTAATGAACTCCATTGACGGTATATAGATAATTAAACGATGTTGGCGCTGGTATATGATTAAGCAAAAGACGTAAATAGAAACGCTCACCCTCGGTTGGCAATACAACGTACATACGTCCAACCACCGTTCGATTTCGCACTCTTCTTGTCCATTTTCTTGAAGGTGTTAGCCACCTATAATGTTTTGCAAAATCAATATATAAGTAAGGAACACTTTCTAGTCCGTTGTTGTATGTTCTGAAGAACTCTGTCAGCATTGTTCGTGAATTGCGTTCGTTAGCTAGTACATCGGAAATAGATTGATTATTTCGAAACTGAACCTGATGTTGTCCTGGTAGATGTATTTGTAAATGAACTACAGAAGGAAATGTCTGGTACATATGAAACTTAAAAAGCTTCCACGAAGCCTCGGGTGCACAAATCCAACGACCGTCAACATATTTACTAACTTCGTCATAATTTTGACCCAGACACACCTCGAATGCAACCCAGTCGGGACCCTTGTACACGTACTTGTAGAGATATTTGATGCTCTTAATGCTGCTGCATATCTCAACATTAATGTGACAATCGTATTTAAGTAAGAACCATGGGTTGTACGGAACCACCCAGCCGTTGTCGGCCACAAAATCTCCATCTCGTCCAAAGAGGATTTGACATGTTATCATCACGACGACGGTATAGTGGGTAAGAATCTGAACCGTGGGTAGTGGATTCGTTGAATGGTTTTGGAAAACCTGTTTTGCATACATTATTTTTCATGCATTGCGCATTTGGTCTGAAGCGTCCGCATGGTCCGTGTATCATATGTCTAAGTACGACATTATACAACTCGGGTTCTTTTGCCTGTATTGGTATTTCGGCTCGAACGACGCAATCGTAATCATCAGGACCACTTAGCTTATCCCGTTCACTGAAAATAATTAGCATATGTGCGTGTGGAAGTCCATTCTTTTGAAATTCAACAACGTGAACGTGTGCAACGATTCTGCCAAGGACGCCTTTATGGAAGTTCTCGTTCTTTAAACATTCTAACTTCGCATGAAATATTCTTGAGATTAAATCAGGGCGATCTTCCGGGGTTTGTCCCGGATGAAGCTCATTTGTTATCTCTGGCCACGAAGGATTGCAAGTCATTGTTAAGAAAATAACTGTCCTACCGAAACTGTACACAACTGTCATAGCATCTTGATATCGTTGGAACATATCTCTTGGACTGCCAATGAAAGAAGACGACAAAATTGTCCTACGCCCGACATTACCTGTAAGGAGGTATTTTTAACACTGTAAACGAAGGTTGAATATTTTTATTTCTTAATTTTTGCGGAGTGTAGTGGGGAGTATATGTACCTGTATCGTTTTCACCACTTTGTAAGCAATCTTGTAATCCTTGATATAACTCGGCTCGAATATCACTCTGATGTGACCTAATCCATCGTAATTTTTGCGTTTCAATTTTTATATAAATATCAACAATGTACTGTTGTAGTAAACGACCTGCATGGTGAAGTACCGAGAATGTGTTCCCACGGATCTACGTGTAGGTACGATAAATTAGAATATATTTAGTAATAATGTTGCGTATGAACCAAACTGTGCACAATTTAAAGTACCTGCAAGTGATATGAGTAATAGTCGCAACAACTTGTTCGGTCTGCACGATCTATTACTTCGTTGCCAGACCATCCGTGTGAACCATGAGGAAGTAGCAATGGATATTGTAGAGGATCGTAGAATCCAGAGTAATCTTTTACTGGTAACAGTGCTCCTGAAGTTGTTTCAACTACTATGTCTCTGTCATTAGCTTCCATGAAATCATCTGCGCCAACTAATATAGCCGCAACTTATGATGCTGTCGGAATGGAGTACTGACGCTCGCTTGAAGGTTTTTCTTTTATTAGTAGTCTGCACTGTTAGAGGTTTGGGTGTCTTGCTATTTGCCGTAAAGTTTGGACGAAAGGATTTACCGCATCCAGTAAATTAGAGATTTGTTGAATCGTTTCTAAATGGAGACTCGGACTGTCATTCAACCTGTTCTCCATTTCGTGCTCGGTATCATAAATGTACATTTGCAAAAATCGCGGTCTAGTTCCGTATTCAGGAAGCAGAGAGCATTCTTGTCTCGGCGTCAAGGCGAACCAAGGCGAGCGCTGGGCGCCTTGACGCTTAGGCGTCATGGCGGACGCCTAGGCGACACTAAGGCGAGCAAGTCGCAAGGCGCCATTTTTTTTTAAAAAAAAAAGCAGTCTATCGACTGCGGTTATTATACTAACCGCAGTCTATACTATAGACTGCGGTTATTATAATAATCGCAGTGTATAGTATACATGCTATATACTACGGTTGTATAATAACCGCAGTGTATAGTATACATGTTATAGACTGCGGTTTTCTAATAACCGCAGTTTATAGTACACATAATATAGACTGCGGTGTTATACTAACCGCAGTTTATAGTATACATGTTCTAGACTGCGGTTGTTTAATAACCGCAGTATATGTGATATATACTGCGGTTAATATAATAACCGCAGTATATATCTATTGACTATCGACTGCGGTTATTCGAATAACCGCAGTCGATAGTCATATATAGACAGCGGTTACAAAAATAACCGCAGTCTATAGTATGTCTGCCAATCTTTAGACTGCGGTTATTATAATAACCGCAGTCTGAAGCTCCTTTTTTTTAAAATAAATTGTTTACCAATTACAAACACAGCTGGAGATTTTTGTGTTCTTCATAGCAGACTAGCAGTTAGCAGTAAGCAACTAAGCATAGCAGTTAGCCCTTAACAACTAAGTATAGCTTCTGAATCTTCGTGAAGCCTCTTGTCGACCTCGATGAAGATCCCTTGTCCGACATTTTCATGTAAAACCTAAAAAAAACCTAAACCATACAAAAAACCTAAACAAAATTCATACAAAAGCGCAATGATATTGAGCTACTAGTTATTAGTTAGTACTTAGTAGTTACTACTTACTACCACGCAATGTTTATACTTTATACATGTATAAATGTATAAATGTATAAATGTTTAACAAGGTTCCTAAGGAGGTTTAGACATGTATAAATGTATAATAATAATAAACACACAATGCTTAGCAAAGAGCTAAGAGATTAAAAGTTCAAAAATCGAGAAAAGGTATTAAGAAATAGTATACCTAAGTGAGAATATTAGTTTTGTCGAAGAAGAATCGTTCGAAGCAAAGGAGAGCAGCAACTTGAACAAAATCGCCTTTAGGGTTTCTCGCAAAACGCAGGGACTGTAAAAAGAAGAACCAAAAACACAGGGAAACACAAGATTTTTACGGCTCACGGTTAAAAATAGATAGAAACGACTGCGGTTGCTATATAAACTGCAGTCTATACTACCTTCAACTGCGGTTATTGTACAAACTGCAGTCTATTCCTTCCAGAGAATAGACTGCGGTTTGAAAAGAACCGCAGTCGGTGTGAGAATGGACTGCGGTTTATACAAACCACAGTCTATTCTCTGGAAGGAATAGACTGCGGTTTGAAAAGAACCGCAGTCGGTGTGAGAATGGACTGCGGTTTATACAATACCCGCAGTCTATAGTAGCATAGACTGCGGTTGATATAGCAACCGCAGTCTATTCTACAACCTACACTGCGGTTATTGTACAAACCGCAGTCGATGCTCTGGTTCATGGGATAAACTGCGGTTTTAAAATAACCGCAGTATATTCTCGGTTTCATAAAATAGACTGCGGTTGATATATAAACCGCAGTCTATTCCCATATTTTTTGTAAAAAAAAAAGGCGCCAAACGCCTTGTTTACAATTGGGCGCCGTGACGCCTAGGCGACGCCTAGGCGACGCCATGACAAGAATGGCAGAGAGCCAATTTTATGGTATATTGCACCGTGAGCTCTGAAAGTGTAGATACCCTGATTGAATGCTGGCATACTTTCATCGAATGTCACACCCATTGAGGTAAAATAAAAGACATGATTGTATGCACGTATATTTTGTCTGAAATTGCGTGCTTCGGTACTTTGCGATGTGTAAAGTTCTTGAAGCTCAAGTGGTACTGGAATATTTGTCATATCAGCCAAGCCTCCCTTGCAACATAGCGTAGTATTTTCGTTGTGAAATAGCTTAGCGCGACAATGACGACAAATTCTCAGAGAACATAGAGTGGCCGCAGGAACATTAATTGCTGGATAACAGTTTCTGGCACTCAAGTAGTGAGTGGAACCATGATTCGTAGCATTTCCTGTATATTAGTGGAGAGATTATAGTGAGAGTAAAATAAGTAGAATATCATACCTATTTGGTTGGTTTGGATGTGTAGAAGAGGAAACATACCATAGTTTGGAGAGGAATCTTCTGTAACTGGCATTTCATTTTCATCGTTGATTATAGTTGTAGTGACTATTTGTAGATCATGGTGAATATTATTATTCTGCTGAGATCGACGAAGTTCTGTCCGTCGAGCATTAGAAGTAACACGTCGGTGTTGAATTGATCTATATAGTGGCGGTCTCCCTCGTGGTCTAGATACTCGCGGTGTTAAAGGGTTTGTTTCTCCCTCATGTGTTGGCTCGCCTGTGCAATTATGGGCGCCTATGAGTCATTAATTTGAATTTATTTATTAGTGTCGAAATAAAAATAGGTGATTGTTCTTAGCAGGTAAAATGTATATGACCTTCTATGGTTGTATTAATCGTTTGTTGATTATGACGGAGTTCCCGTCTTCGGGCATTCATTGCATCACGTCGGTGTATAGTTGATGCATGTATTGGCGGTCTCCCCCTTCTTCGAGATGTTATCAGAGGCTCTATCAAGGTTGCATCAGTTACAATGTTTCTATCATCTGCAGTTTATGTCAGTGGCAAGATTGTTGGTTTGCATGACCAAGACATTAAAAATAGAGAACATAAAAAACAGGAATATGTTTTAGAAAGGTGGTCGTACCTGGTTGGGAGGTTGTGATTTCACTGTGATCAATTTGATTTTATTGAGTTGGCATTGATTCTCCATTGTTCTCCATTTGTTGAATGGTTACAACATTGTTTTGTTGATTTCGGCGAAGCTCCCTTTTTCGGGCATTAGTTGCCTCGCGTCTCTCCTGAGTGGATGCATACATAGGTGGTCTTCCTCGTCTGTAGTTTGGTACTACGTGGCCATCTTCTGAAATCTCTGCTAGCGGCGAGGAGGTTTTATGTGATGCTTACAAGCACTCCATACAGTCTGATGACATCATCCAAATATAATTTCGCTATCTTCTTCATGGAATAACCAATCTTAAAAGGGATGAAGTAAGCATACTTCGTCAATCTATCAACTATGACCCACACAAAATCATGCCCTCGGGTAGAACTTGGCAAACTGGTAATAAAATCAATAGAAATGCTCTTGCACTTCCAACTTGGAATATCCAAAGGCGTCAACTTGCCACCAAGTCTTATATGATCCGCCTTAACACGCTTGCAGGTGAAGCACTCATACACGAACTTAGCTATGTCGTTTTTCATCTCATACCACCAAATGATCTGCTTCAAATCTCTATACATCTTTGTAGAGCCAGGGTGATATGCAACACTAGAACCATGCGCTTCTTTGCAAATCCTTGCCCGAATATTACCAACAGCTGGAATACAATATCTACCGCGGTACTTCAAAGTACCCACTTCATCAATTGAAAAGTTTGGTAATTCCCCTTTTTCAGTTCTACTACGGATATGTTCCAAATCGGGATCATCCTTCTGATGTAGCCTTATAAGCGCAATCCATGAAGGCTCTGCCACTTCCAAGCTATTTGGCGATTCGCTACTCCCAATAGTTATGTTCATTAGGAAGAACTCCTCCACCAAGGATTGCACAAAAGGGTTAAGGATTTGCACGGTATTTCTACTCAAGGCATCTGCTACCACGTTTGCATTATCAAGGATGATAAAGGATATCGATCTCATAATCTGCTACATACTCCAACCATCTACGCTGGCGCAAATTCAGCTCCTTTTGAGTGAAGACATACCTCAAACTCTTGTGGTCTGTATAAATCTTTCACAACGCGCCATACAAGAAATGTCTCCAAAGCTTCAGGGCATAAATTATTGCCACAAGCTACAAATCATGTGTAGAATAATTCTTTTCGTGAAACTTCAATTGTCTTGACCCATACGCAATCACTTTTCATTCTTGCATCAAGACACATCCAAGCCCGATGTTCTATGCATCCACATAAACAACATACCCCACTCCTTCGATAGGTAAAGTCAACACTTGAGCAGTTCACAATCTCTTTTTCAATTCCTGAAAGGTTCCTTCGCACTCATCGCTCCACACAAACGCAACATTCTTCTGCGTAATCTTAGTCAAAGGTGAAGACAATAAAGAGAATACCTCCACAAGCCTTCTATAATAGCCTGCCAACCCTAAGAAGCTTCTTATCTCCTTAGGTGTGGTAGGTCTTCTCCAATCCATCACAATAGCTATCTTTTTTAGGACAACATAAATTCCAGCCTTATTCACAACATGACCCAAAAAGGACACTTGAGAAAGCCAAAACTCACACTTACTGTTCATAGCTGTTCATTTTTTTGTAGAAATGTAGAAGTAAAATTGTTAGTCATGTGTTTTCTACCTGAATGGGGGAGCACAGTTTCTGTTTGTTGTAGTCGACGTCGTTATGTTGGCCGAGGTACGTCATTGTTGTCTGCTTGTATGTTTGTTGTAGTACTAAAATTGTTGTTTTGCGCTGAAATTAAATTTTGAAAGTGAGTAAATGTATAATTGGTGGAGTATTGTAGTTGTAAGATATCTTTTGATTCACCTGACGTAGATGCGTTATTGCTCTGTCGATTTCTACGGAGTTCCCTTCTTCGGGCATTTGTTGCCTCGCGTCTTTGTTGAGTGGTTGCGTGCATGGGTGGTCTTCCTCGCCGACGATTTGTTGCGGTGCGCAAGTTGTTGGAGTTTGTTACGGATGTCCGATGTGTCGTAGGGGGTTCATGATGGTTAAGAGAATATTATTGAGAAAGTCGATTGCCGACAACACTGTCCTTGTTGTTTTGGTTTGTGGTCGAGATGTTTTGTCAACTATACTTAATTTAGGTGTACTGCATTTTAAAAAAAATTGAAAGTCACAAAAGCTAAACTGATTTAGACTTTAAAACTTGATTAAATGTAAAGTATAACCCTTGATGAAAGCAAGTTGGAAACTGAAATGATATAGATCATCCCTAAATCTACTCGAAGTATTCTTATTAATAACAATCTATCATCGTCATCTACTTCCGGCCCCATCCCTAATTGCGTGAGCAGTATAGACCGTATTCATGATAATAAATTATTGTCACATTGTTTAAAAGCTAAGTATAGAGAGGCAATGTTTCATCGAGCATTCAATAACAACGATGATTGAAACTGAACAGCAAGAGAAAGAGCAGTGCAATATTCCGGATCTACATGAACATAATTATTGTCCCATTTCGGATAACAGAAGTTGTAGAAACCATCTTTCTGTGATCTTTCTAAAATTCGAAACATCTTTCAAACTATTGAAGAAAAATAACATTCAGTATGGATATATGATGAACTATATATGCATCAACATTCCAAATATATGATGAACTGTATGATACAACCTGTACAAAATGTATATAATTTTAAAAAATTGAGATAAAATGGAGATGAAAACTAAAATCTTGGATTAAAAATAAGTGAAAACTTAAATAAAAACTAAAAAGAAGGGAGTTAGAGTAAGCATCAGTCCAGAAATCTTGAAAAAAGGGGTCAGAAGTTGTTACGTGAGTTTTGGGTTGAGGCTTCGGGTATTTTGGACATTAGGGCATCAACAACAAGCACGAGAACCACAACCAGCATGACAACTAACAAAGCAAATCTAGGTGTAGGAGCCCTATTAAAATCTAGGTGCATAACGGGCTTTGCATCAGTTCCACCTGGTTGTTTTTTCAGAATCTGAAGGGTAAAATTATAAATTCTCATTGTAGGGTAGTAGCCCTATTAAAATTATAGGTTTAGGACCTATTATTCTAGGTGTAGGAGCCCTATGAAAATCTAGATGGACGGTCCTGATTCCTTTAGGTGATCGAACAGGCGAGATGTTATGATCTAACCAGATCGAAAAGTCCAGATTCGTTCGTTGACCGGGTTGCACCATAAGAGTATTTCTTTATATAATAGTATAGGTATAATATATATATATATGTATATATATGTTCATATATATGTATATATATAGCAATGTTTCTCTGTTGATATGGACTATGCCTACGACCCATATTGTATATGGCATTCTTTTAATCTTTTCTAAGGCTCGCAATACATAATGATTTGATTTTTTGATGTTATTTAATCTTGGTATTGAAGAGGAGCCTTGGCGCACCGGTTGAGGTGTTGCCGTGTGACCTTGAGGTCACGGGCTCGAGTCCTGGAAGCAACCTCTTGAAAAAATGCATCGTACGGTTTGCCTACATTTCACCCTTGTGGTGAGACCCTTCCCCGGACCCTTGCTGCACGGGGATGCCTTTGTTCTCCGAGATGCCCTTTTTTTATTAATTATTCTCGGTATTGTGCATGAATCTATTCTCTAGTGATTCTAACATAATAATTTATTTCATCTTGTAGGTTGGAGATTTAAGGGAGAGCATACAACAACTAAAACTCATCTTGGAGATGTATCGACGCGAATCCACAGATCCTTGGTAGTAAATTTATACTTCATTCAGTGACCATTTACTATTTTGGGCTTTCTTCTTCTTCATCTGAAAGTAGTTAAATTATTTTATATGAATTACACGTTGGCCCCCTGAACGGTAGAAAATAAATTCATTAATAAGCGTTAAAAACTTAAAATGTACCGCAGTTTCTTAATTTCCTTGTTGTATTCTTCATTTCTTCCTTTAGCTCTCAATTCTTTTGCTTGCTCACTCTGCTGTTTTGATACGGAAACCCACACGGTGTCAACCTTGAGAAGAAACCACAGGAGAATTGTTCACAACGGAGAAGGAGCAAAGAAGAATTGTAGAATTGTCCAGGTGGATTAAGTGTGGCGTGGGTGAAGGGGACATAAAGAAGACAAAAACTAAGAAGGGGTCTGTGATATACAATGTTTACTATATGTTGCTAAAATAATTTTTTGGTTGATTATTGCTTGCAAATTGTTAAAAATCTTAATTTTTTGGTAAGCATTGGCCTTCCTTCAATTAAGAGTACTTTCGGGAATAAAGTTGAGTTAGTAAACAGGTGGCATCAGCAACTCAAAATTGTAGTTTTATAAACATGGATAATGTGAAGAAGTGCCTCACTTATCTTTTTCACCTGCATTTAATTTACTCTTTTTCTATGGGATGAGTTTAACTTGTATATTTTTGTTGCATTTAATTAGAGACGCCTTTTTCAGAGCAAGTGATAGAGTTTCATTAGAGAGTTTTGAGAGCAACATGTAGAATTATGTTAGGAAATTCACTGTTAAGTGTGCTCTGGTGGAGCGGTGGGAGTAATTCTGGGATGAATGATCTATTGAGTAGTATTCTTAGGTTTGTAGGCTGAGATAAAACGGTGAGACTCAACTTAATATGTGATGAGTTGAACCAAAGCGAAAAATATCTATAGATAAAGGAAAAACTTGTTATTACAGTATAAAATATCATGCTATGTTATTTTTTTAAATAAAAATTTATGATATGCTTACATATGTTGGACACTTTTATCATCAACACAAACAAATAAATTTGAAAAAGGATGGTCACTTTCATCTTTGTTGGCCAAACAATCTTTGTAAAGTGGCTTCCTCAACTTTCATGTTTTGACGTGACAAGTGTCACTTTCTTAGCTTATTGATGTGACTTGAGTCACATCTTTATATTTCTATACATTTTTATTTTACGCATTTGTATTGTGCATGCTTTTCACTCCCATTTCTTTTTATTTTGTGTGCATGTTATTATCATTTGTCTTTTTATCGTACGTATCCCTCGTGTTTGTTGCTAAAACTTATTGGAGTGACCGACCAATAAGATCATGAATGTAAGGTCATCAAATTACAGTAAAGCCTCATTTCTCTGGCCCGTCGTTTTTCCTTCGTATAACTGTTGATTCCTCCATATGGCCTTGCCTCCGCCACTTGTCCCCCTAAGGCTCCGATGATTGTTCATCCACCATTCCCCATCGACTTCGATTGTTCCTATTGCCAGGTGTGTACCGTCATCCATCCAAGGTTTGTTGACACCTCTTGAACCTCGCTTTGCCTTCGTCCAACCTTCCACCATCTCCATCTGACCATCTGTCGTATTATCCGGCCACCTTTGAGCCTTTTCACCCGATTCCAAGGCAATCCTGAGCTCCTCCCATCATCTGATTAGTTCCTCCACCACTTACCCATTCGAGCCTCCGTGAGTTGATTCAGTTAAAGCATACCATCATTCTTTCCTTCAAACCCCTGATCCTGACCTTCACAGTAACTTTCCACCTCTGTAAGCTTACAGAGATCGGATTCTCCGTGAAGTGAGCTGATGCAGTGGTAGACTGACTCGGGGTGGACTCACTAACTCGGGGTGGACTCACTAAATGCACACCTATATGCCATGAAGTATGAAAAATGCAAGAGAAAGTCTGCACTGATAATTGCAGCAAATAATTAAATATTATAAAAATTAATAGAGGCACATACGATTACAGATATTGACTAAGAAAGAGCAACTATCAATTTTACAAACGAAAGAAACACAAATACTATTTAGCACAAACAAAATAAGTCCCACAAATTGTATAACGTATAATACTAATAGCAACAAAATAAACATCCACTATAAAGTTCAGGTGCCAAGATAAACAACAATAAAGGATAAAACTGCATTCCACAATTCACACGTGCAGGTGGAGGCAATTACGGGTTTTGGTGGGCATCCAAGGTCGTAGTTAATGGAGAGGGAGTTGGGTGCGTGGAGTGGGGATGGCTGTGGGGTTTTCGGGTGGGGTGGTGGCCGACGAGAGAGAGGAGGCACAAGGAAGTGGGAGGTGAAGGGGAAAGGGGCTGTTGTGGGGGTGTCAGGTTGGGCGGAGGCCGACGGGAGAGGGGAGAGGCGACGACTTAGGGATGGAAGGGGTCAACGGGATGGGGAGAAACAGGGGTTGCCGACAGGGAGAGGCCGACTGGATGGGGAAGACAAGGTTGTGGCTTTAGGGGGGGTTGTGGGTTGGACAGGGAAGGAGGACGAAGCGGAGGACTTACCAGGTGTTGCACCAGGCGTGGAAGAACCTCCGATATCACACTAGAAGGGATGACCGAACGGTTGCAGAAACTGCACACAATCCTTCGATGCCTCCACCTTGAACTGCGGGCAATAAATTATCCCTGACTTATAACCGCTGCATAAATTTTAAAATCAAATAAACCACCCGAATTGAACGGCTCAAATTGTCTGGACCGATCAGGGGCAAATACAACTCTTAATATACAAAGTTATATATGAATTCAACTCGGATCGACCATCCAGACGCAACCATAGACTCTGATCGACCGTCCGGGCAGTGGATCACCGCCTCCTGCAAGAATACACCTGTGTCGGGTGTGGCGTGCCATCAACTTCCCCAGTTTGAAAGCACTCTTCTCCGGTGAGTGATGATGGCCGTACTCGTTGTGTAGCCGCAGGACGAGTCTCTTGAGCTCCTCTGAAGAAATCCAAGTAGCATCATGTAGAGGCTGAACAACTCCACGAAGCTTCTATCCTGGAGGTTTGACCACGTTTTGTGGAAGTTTGATCTTCATAAAACAAAAGTATTATTAATTCTCGAAGGAAATTTCTTATTATTATTTAGATACCCTTCTGGGAAATATATGTAACTTGTTTATTTATTTGCATTATTATGATTCCTGTATCTAAAATATCTTTTCCAAGTTATGAAGTCATCATTTCTTAAGTTTCTTGTGAGCATCTAAATGCTTTGGATCAATAAAACTCTTCGAGCTGCATAACAAGATCCTGATATCTACTAATTAAAAGCTAGTGCACTTTCAGTTGACAGACGGCTAATACTTGTGTGATTGCTGATTTAGCTGAGATGGCCTGTGGCATCTTGATGAGATTTAATAAGCAATCGGAGTTCGAAAGAAAGGGGGCTGATTTGATGTCTGTCTAACACTGCAGTCGCAATTCCTGTTCTGAATTCAGAAACTGATGAGGATCTCCTGCTTTAATGGTGGTATTCCGGGTGTGGAGGCCGATATGGTGATTGAGGGAATAATGGTGATGTGGGGGAGGAGAGGGAAGGGTCATGTAAGGTATATAGGGCTAGGGCGAGCAATGTCCAGGCATCTAACAACCGTTCAAGGCTCATGCATACTTCGTTCAGGCGTCTGGAAGGATTGACTGGTTTAGTAGGTCCGCTAGTGGGATTAAGGGAGGAGTTTGGAATCAGTGAAGTTTTGAATTTTGGAATGTGTTACGTACCCGCTCTGGGGCATGACTTACTTTTGCCGCCGCACCATGCCATGCATAGAGTTGGAAGAGCGCCCTCTATGTCTTCCACAATTTTATTTCAATTTCCATGCACTCGCGTATGTCGCCTTAGCGAGGGGCTGTTTTGGAAACATCTATTTTTGTACTTTCTTTCCTTACGGAAAGAACGTGGGATTTAAAAAGATATATGTAAGTAATTTTCAATCTCCTCTCTCTCTAATTTTTTCCATCTCTCTTGCTCCCTCTCTCTCGGTTATGAAAGCCCTACCTCGACCACGAGTCCGAACTAGACGGACACACTGATGCTGCCGACCTTCCCCTCCAGCAATTTCCTTTGAGTATTGGTTTTTGGCACTGTCATAGGTTTCCACGGGTCCCGAAAGGGAAACTCCAATATCCTTCAAGACTTCTACCTCTCCCGGCCACGATTGAGATCCCAACTGGGGATCCGAACATTTGGTATCAGAGTAACCAACAACGTCTGGGGCTTCCTCGCGTCCCCCGCCCACCGTGCAACTGAACCCCACAACCATCGTGAGCACTCGTTCCTCCCACCGCCGATCGGAAGTCTCCGCGCCTAAGTTATTAAAAGCGCGCCTCAGGCTCGCCTAAGGATCAAGGCTCACCATGCTCAGAGGTTTGCACATCCGTGCGCCTTATTTGCGCCTTTGGAATATGAAAGGCACGTCAGAGTGAGATTTTTGTTGTAAAATTTTTCTTCAAAAATTAAGAAAAAAATAATATAAGAACTCAATAATTTTTTATTGATTTAGTGCTTGTGAAAAGAAAAAGACATGATATACTTAGGCATTAGTGAGATTATGACAAAAGATAGACATAATGACGACAATGGATCCATATAGCCGACCCCACTATAGTGAGATAAATGAGTGAATGTTGTTTAGTGTTTGTGAAAGATAATTGTGCATTGAGACTTATATAATTTGAAAGTGATCACATTGATTTTACTTTTTAAGAGTAATATATGATAGTAATGAATGGTTAATTAGTAGATTATATGAAGAATTTGATCGAGAAGCTGATATGATGTTTGCTACTGATTATTTAAAATGAATGTGGTTGCGCCCTGACTTCGTTGGACACGCGTCTGCGCCTAGGCTCAAAGACCTCTTTGCGCATTGGTGTGCCTTGCACCTTTAATAACTAAGCTCGACGCCACATATCCGCCGCTCATCCGAGCTCCATCCGGACTCCTCCTATCACTACCCCCTACAGTGTTCTGCCCTTACCGCCGACCCTTCCCATGGAAGACAACCCCGTCTCCGCAACCCAAGTGATGGAGATGTTCGAGAAACCGATGACGAAACATTCGAATCCCCCGTTTCCCTCACAAACCTCATCGATCGCACTCCCCTGCCACTACCGTAAGCCCCTTCAGATTCTTCTCTTGATGGGGCGTCAGAGTAGCACCGACCGGAGTTTCATACTCACCGTTCCTACGATAGCGGTGTTCCCTGCTACATCAAAATGAACTTTTGAACTTTGACAGTCACGAAAATCACTTGACATGACTGACGCACTGTGACTAGTTTTTAATGAACCAATGGACGCTGTGAGAAGACTAGATCAATGTTGCATCATTCCATTTAATGGGATCTGCTCAACTATGATATTCACAATTACATGGGAGAAGCCTCATCTGATCTGGGAAGAGTTTAAGAGTGACTTCAACCTTTGCTTCAGACCATCTCTTCAAGGAAATCTCATTGGAGACCGCGCTTCCCATTTCAGGTACTCCTCGCACGTGCTCCGTTAGTTCCCCTGGTACATTAAGTGACCATGTTTACGCAGGCCTCCATAAGCATCTTCACCTCGATGTGAAGGTTCAGACTTCAAACACCTGCAAATCTTACCACTTCTATGAACATCGCACGTCTCTGCGAGAAACGTTTAGTGATGGATCGATCTTATAATTGTCGGCATGGAGGGGCCCTCACGGGGGTTATGGATATCGTCACATCCCGCAATCAGCTCTCTGCTTAAAGAGAAGGTGAGCATCAGCTCTCTGCTTAAAGAGAAGGTGAGCGACCGACAACCGACCATTCATCGCCTATCATCGCAGGAGCTGGCAGACTGCAAAGCTAAGTGTTATGTTATAATTGTGATGAGCCCTACTCGTGCGACCACATGTGTAACTGACGTTTTTTTGGAGGTGGATGACCCATCAGAGGAGGACCTTGGGGACCCCGAGATTTCACTCCATGCCATTGACGGGTCACACTTACAGGAGAATCTTCAGATACCGATTTTCGTTGTTGATCATCTCTTGGTTGCCCTCTTGGACATATGGAGCACACAACCTCATTAGTGTGGTGATCGTTAGATGACTCAACTTAACGGTGACGAGCCGCCCCTACTTGAATGTCGCGGTGGACAATGGGAGTTCTTGGAGTGGTCGGCTATCCGCCGTGTCCTACCGATTGTTGTTGAAGGGTGTCATCTAAGGTGGATTTTTGGTGATTTCCCTCGGTGGATTCGAGGTGGTCTTGGGTGTTCGATGGTTGCACACTTTGGGCCCCCTGACATGGTATTTTGAACGCCTCGTCGTGACATGACATCAAGGATGCGAGCAGACAATATTACGGAGTTGTCTAACAGGGAAGTGACATCGGGATTTCTGCTTATCCCTCGGGAGAGCCACACACACCGGCCTCTATCACTTACCTGAGTTTGAGGACGTCTTGGTTCCTCCTCAGGGACCAATTTAAAGTTCCCTTATCAGGAGGTCTAGGGTTCAAGGAATAGCCTCAACAACCCGCCATTGGAATTAGCAGCTACGACCAATCAGATCCGCGGAGATGGGTTGGGGTCACTTGTTTGCAGAACTTTAGCGTGCCCACAACAGATCGGGGCATTACAACCTTCACATCTTCTATTTTCTTCCTCGACCCACACAAGCCCACCCTTCATCAAATCCACTCGTCTCCTTCCAGGGAGTGTTCCCGTTCGTCTCCTTCTAGCACTCGATAAGTCGTCATCCATCCGTCGCTCTATTATCACATCGTGCACCTTCCTCGACGCCAACAACCGACCGCATGCTCCTATCCGCCGCACGCCACCATCGCGTCAAGTCATCTGCTTTCGTCCTCAAGCGACCCCTCTCTTGCAATTTAGAGTTGACCGCCTGGTATCAGATGATTGCACTATTTAAGGAATAGGGACTGCTTCTTTTGGCCTAGCCTGATGAAGGATGTTGCACAGGTTGTTAGGCATTGTCGAGTCTATCTAACCACAAAGGGATCATGTCAGTACACGTGATTATACACTCCACTTCATATCTCACAGACGCCCTGGACTGACCTTAACATGAACTTTGTACTCGGGCTCCCTTGCACCCTGTGGAATCTCAATTCGATCTTCTAGCGGTGGACTGTTTCTCTAAGATGACCCACTTTATTCCTTGTTGTAGGACCACTGATGCTTCTCATGTGGCCGCTCTATTTTTTTAGAGAAGTATTTAAGAATCATGGGCTACCCACTTCTATAGTTTCCAGCCGCGACATTCGCTTCATGACCTATTTTTGAAAGACATTATGGAAGAAAATTGGTACGACCCTGAGATTTACCACCTCCTACCACACATAGACGGATGGACAAATCGAGGTTGTTAACCATAGCCTCAGAACTCTTTTACGATGTCTAGCCGGAGATAGCCCTTCCACCTGAGATTCCGTCTTACTCATAGTCGAGTTTGCATATAACAGTTGAGTTATTAGGACCACTCCTCTGAATCTATTCCACGTCATATTAGGCTATGAACCTAGGAAGTCCATTGATTTGGTTTACGTTCCCTTAGGAGTCCTACCTAGTGAGTCCACAGAGTCTTTTATTCAGCATATGCATGCACTTCATGAGTTAGTCCGGAAGAAAATTTCATCAAGTAATGATTATTATAAAGCTCAAGCAGATCTGCACAGGAGTGAACGCATTTTTGAAGTTGGGAAGCAGGTTATGGTTCACATACGATCTGAGAGGCTCTCATAGGGAACAACAACAAAATTAAGGGCACTCTGAATTGGTCCTTATACAGTCACGCAACGGATCGGTACAAATGCTTATGAGATTGACATCCTTCAAAATATGGGGTTAAGCCGAGTATTCAATGTAGAGGACTTGACTCCTTACTACGAGGAGCTTGTATATATGGATCCCTTCCCCGCTTCGGTACGTGAGCCACGACATCTTCCATCTCATACCACGCCTCAACCTCAACCTATGCAGTCTCCCCATGAGGACCACACTGCACCACCGACAGTTCCATCAGTTCAGCGTTCAGACGGAGATACATCTTATTCAGATTTGCCTGTCCCTCACAGATATAAATCATATTGTCGCACATGATTTTTGTAGTAGTTGGCGAGTGAGATACCTTATAATATCTCGTTCGTTGACCCCGCCATCCAATTTCAGACAACACTTAGATTTCGCTCGAGGAGCTTGAGCGACTCTCCCTTAGGTTACGCCGAGAGAAAGATCGTCTTCACTCACCGAAGCTGAATGCTTTCAAACCGGGGAGAGTTGATGGAGATCTCCCCTCACACGTGTATTCCCGCAGTTGGCGGTGATCCGCTAATCGTTCGGACGATCCGAGTCCACGGATGTGTCCAGGTGGTCGTTCCGAGTTTTTTTAATATATTATTTTATGTATTTCGAGTTGTATTTGACACTCAATTGGCTTAGACAATATTAGTCGTCTGATTCGGGTTTCCTATTTCAGTTGTGATGTATTTAAGCATGTAGGGTGGCCGGCTAAAGGCATCAATGGTTATTTCCTGTTTGGAAAAATCGCCAGTCATGTCTCTTCTCGGTGCTACGCTGGGAAGCTCCTCGGTAAATCCGCCCCTCCACTACTCACCCACCGTAAGCCCTTCGCCTAACCTCTACAGCACCCCATTTCCTTTCCTTCTCGTCGACCTCCACAACCCGCAGATTTCCCTCCTTCTCCGTCGACGTCCACAGCCGTGTATTCCCCGTCCAGAACCCCGACCGCTGCCGTAAATTTTCTTCGACGTTCCAAACCCCTCCACAATCACATTTTCCTTGTCATTCCCGCCCACAACTCTCATCCCAAACCCCAACCGAGTCTTCTCTCCCTAGAACTCACAACCCTCAACCCACACGATCCCCTTTAAATCCTAAATCCTTCATTTACCTCACCCAAAACCACCATACGAACCCCTCCACATTTCAGACCAATTGCCCGCAACCTTTGAGGGTACGATCACCTTCGATTTCCACTGTGCCCTACCCATCTATCACCTGCATGCGTAAGTTGTTATTGAAAGTTATTGCTTTCCATTATTGTGTACTTGGAACTCTTATTCTGTTGGATTTTCTCTTATTGTCATTTTTTGTTTTGAGTTCCCGACTTGCAGGTTTTATTCGTCGTGTGCTTAAATTAATTGCGCATCGATTAGTTGCGAACTTTAATTTGCTTTTCTTCTTGTTTAATTTGTGATTGACGCACCCCTACCCATAGTTTATTTTAATTTATTATTTCTTGTCTTTTTATTCGGACTGCTTGCATTAGCATAACATTGCATTCCACCTACGGTTACATTCCATTTTAGTTGCTTATTTATGACGACTTTCATTTAAGCCTAGCCCTGCATCACACTTCAATTCAAGTTCATTGGGCACCCCTTGAATTCATTGGTGGGACATAGAAACCTTTGCAGTTTACAAAAATGGGCATTTGGAACCTCTAATTTTTTAGTTTTTAGTCAATGAGGATACTTGTTTTTTTCAAGAAAATAATTTAAATTCAAGTCATTGTAATTTGGATTTTTATTTTTCCCTTTCATTAAACCACCCAAATTCATAAAACATAATTAAACAATATAATAAAATTTTAATTTGAAATTTCTTTTTATCACTCATAAAATAACATAAAATTAATTCTTTTACGCGCATTTTGGGTTGTGTGCCGTTTTGAAAAAGAATTTTATTATACTTTATAAATTAAGGCTGCTTAATGAGTTATAAAAATGGAAATTTAGATTAAAATAATTTGAAAGTGAATCTTATTTTATTTTTGTAAATAAACATTGTTCTTGTTTGACTAAAAATTGAAAAAATTGTGGTTCCTGACATGCATTTTTTTACAACTGCGGTTTTATATCTTTCTTATAAATTTCAAAGTCGCCATATGTACTTTACTATTACTTTATTATTTGTTAGTTTCTTTCGTGATTGAAGGAGCTGATAGGCATTTTATTCTACTCTTTTGTTGAAAGTAGTTCTCGTGAATGAGCAATGCACAAACATGACCGTGGTAGTTACCTGTTTGTAACTTTTCTGTTATTTAGGGATGTTTTGGAGTTCCGTGATGTGGAGTACAAGGCATGGGCTCAAGTTCAAAATCTCAATTCTGTCCTCGACGAGCATAATTTGGAGTCTCGTGTGAAAGCTTCTATTGAAGCTGAAGCAATGTCCCAACAGAGACTTGCAATTGCAGAAGCTGAGATTGTTGATTTAAGACAGAACTTGGATTTATCTGCAAGGTAGGCTAAATTGATATTTATGTGTTTTTTTTTGCTAGCTTTTGTTTTCTCGGCAAGAGTGGTTTGTGTATCGAGAAATTGTTTTATATTCTTAGCCATATCCAGGCACATACTCAAGTCATCGGAGATGTTGAAATCTAAAAATGAAGAGGGTGAAGCATATCTTTCTGAGATTGAGGTTACTTTTCTATTTTTGACCACAATCAAAAGTCCTGTTTCCAATTCTAATTATTGTGTAAATTGTACTTATTTTCTGGCTCCCGTTGATTGCAGAGTATTGGGCAAGCATATGAGGATATGCAAACTCAGAATCAACAGCTTTTGCAGGAAATCACAGAGCGGGATGACTATAATATTAAGGTGAATATATGGCACTTTATGCTATTAATTTGACAGCTTTATCTGCTATGAACTTTCTTACTTTCTACATTACTACTCCTAAGCATCTATAATTTTATTAGTGCGTTCGAATTGTTACAAGGTTTAATGTTTCTTAGGGCATTATGAGTGTGTTATAACAAAGTCTAATATTTCAATGTTGAATAGGTCCTTGTTGAGTGGCAACACTTATGAATGGTTTCATTTTCTTCCATTCCTTGCTCTTCCACCAAGACGTCCTTTTTAGTTTGTCATACTTCGGCTCATTCATCTCCCCTAATTTTTGCTAGCATTTAGATATGACATTGGCAGTGGAATCATAAAAGATACTATATATCTCTTCTTCTAATATCATTATCATTATCAATTTATCATCAACTACATATATCTTCTGATATTTTATAGATAATCTACTGCATGCTTAATAAACTTGGTTTACTCTTTTATTAAAGTTAAGGGCTTTGATCTTCTTCTGATGCTGTACCTCGATGAAAATGCTTTCTGTTTGAGCCTTTTCATACTTGTTAGGTAGCTTTATTATCCGAGAGTTTTAGCTCCTCAACACATCCTCATTGTTTGATTAAACATAGATAGCTTTTCAGAGACCAAAGTCGTGTTGGATTTTTATGGACTTCAGCATCATGCTTTGTTGGAGTCGAGATCTTGGCTTACTATGTTCTGATCGAAAGGATGATCAAAGGTTATTGGTCTTGGGATCAGTAAGCACATGCACGTAACAAATTATAGAGAGATCAATGACACGTGTTGCCTAGAAATACAATCCACGTGTCATGACGTGGAGGTCCCACCGCACACCCCGAAGTGTATATGAACTCTCCCTCCCAAGTCATGACCGAGATAGATTCGGGGAAGAGGTGGAAGGGCTTGGTGTGTATTGCCACTTGTGGGTCTTCAGTCCTTTTTCTTCCCCGTACTCTGGGGTCATATTTATAGGCAAATGGACGTAGTTTTTTTTGGGGGGGGGGGGGGTAGTATCCAATTACCAGTGGGTGAACCCCATTCCAGTACAAAACTGATCAGGTAATACGTCTCCTTTACACTTCGCTTACTGATGAATATTGACGTTGTACGATTATCTTTTACAATTCCTTTCTCAGCATAAGCTGTTCCCGCTAGTTGTTCGTTGATAGCGGGAATTGTGTGAACATTGTGGCCGAGAGGTCCTTAGAGTGGATGTGGGCTAAGTTATCAAAGGCGCATCGAGGCGCAAAGGGCCCCTGGAGCCTAGGCGCAAGGCGCAGACGCGCGCCTGAGGCACGTGAGGCGCAAAATTGGGGGAAAAAGGAAATTGAGCAAATTGGGTGCCCACCAATTCGCTGAAATTGAGCGAATTGGGTGCCCAATTAGCTGAAATTGTGCAAATTCGGCGCCCAATTCGCTGAAATTGTGCGAATTCGGTGCCCAATTCGCTGAAATTGTGCGAATTGGGCGCCCAATTCGCTGAAATTGAGCGAAATCGTGGAATTTCAGCGAATTGGGCGCTCAATTCGCTCATTTCAGCGAATTGGGCGCCCAATTCGCTCATTTCAGCGAATTGGGCGCCCAATTCGCTCAATTTCAGCGAATTGGGCGCCCAAGTGCGCATAGAGAGTGCCTCGGGTGCGTCTAAGATCATGTTTTTGCCCATATCAATTTTTTTTTAAAATACCTTGAAAGGCTCGGGCGCGCCTGGGAGCCTGTAAGGCGCGCGCCTGAGGTGCGCCTGGGGCACATCGCCCGCCTCAGCTGTGCGGAGGCGCGGCGGGCTGCGCCTGGTGCGCCCGGCGCCTCAGGCGCGCCTAGGCGCGCGCCTTGACAACTATGGATGTGGGTGACCCTTGAGTCTCACCCCCATCATTATCGAGTTATTTGTGTTGATAAGATGACCATACAGGTTACCCAGAGATACCTTGTTCCGATCACTCTCGCCACTCTTGAGGATCTTGTTTGGCGTGACGTCATTCTCATGGATGTCACCCACATTTTGTTTGGGAGGACTTGGCTCTGGGACCGCAATGTCACGTTTTTTGGTTGCTTGAACACGTGCGTATTCTACAATATGGGTCGTAAGATCACATTGACACCAACCCATTCCAAGGAGAAATCCATGGGGAAGACCACACCCTCCATTAGCACGAGTTCATTCTGTCCGCTACACATTCTTCATTGCAGTGAGTTTATGAGAGAATGTGTAGATGTCGACATATTCTACGTAGTGCCCGCCACCATGGCTTCCGATGGCCCTATTGAAATCCCTTGTCCACCCCTGAGATCCAGTGTATTCTCGATGAGTATGTTGACATTGTGTCAGATGATTTACCTGACAGTACCTCCATTTTGTGACATCCACTCACTATTATTTTTATACCGGAGGGCTTCGCTCCCGAATCTACCATATTACTGGATGAAACCGAACGAGCTTGCTGAGCTCAAAAGGTAGGTGAATGAGCTTCTTCAGAAGGAATTTATACACGAGAGGTTGAGTCCATACACGGTCCCCGCCCTTCTCACCCAGAAGAAGGATGGGTGCTTGCATATGTGTATTGATAGTAAAGTTATCGATAAAATTACTATCAAGTATTGTTTCCTTATTCCCCAATTAGGCTACTTGCCCAACACAATGGATGGTTCCTAAATATTCTCGAAAATAGATCTTCGCAGCGGGTACCACCAGATCAGGATTCGTGAGGGATACGAATGGAAGACGACCTTTAAGACTAAAAATGGTCTCTATGAGTGGTTGGTCATGCTTTTTGGGTTGTGCAACGGTCTCATACAGATCATGACCCAGATACTGCAGCCCAACATAAGAAAATACCTAGTCATATACTTTGATGACATTTTGATTTACAATTACTCTCTCGATGACCATTTAATCCATCTGAGGCTCTTATTTGAGATTCTTTGTAAGGAGAAGTTATATGTGAACATGAAGAAGTGTTATTTTGAGTCCCGACTGATTTCGTGCACTTTCTCAGGTTTATCTTATCAACGTCCGACGTGCTTGTTGACCCAGACAAGGTTCATTCCATTCGTGAATGGCCTATTCCTCACCTGGACTGACTTTAGTGAGGTTTAATATAGATTGATGAGGGATTACCCTGAGTCCACTAAGGGGTTCAATATCGTTGAGGGGTATTTATATCGTGGGTCTCGTCTCTACATTCCCTGGGCCTTCTTTTGGGACTTTCTAATTTGGGAAATGCGCACAGGTGGCGCTACAGGGCACTTCAGCAGAAACGAGACGACTGTGTTGGTTGAGGATCGTTTTTATTAGCCCTCCTTGAAGTAGGATGTGGCAAGAGTTGTGCGTCATTGCGGCACCTGTCAGACTGTGAAAGGTTCAAAACAGAACATTTGAGACTTTCTGATTTGAGAAATGTGCACAGGTCGCTCTACAGAGCACTTCAGCAGAAACGAGACGACTGTGTTGGTTGAGGATCGTTTTTATTAGCCCTCCTTGAAGTAGGATGTGGCAAGAGTTGTGCGTCATTGCGGCACCTGTCAGACTGCGAAAGGTTCAAAATAGAACATTGGGCTTTATACCCCCTTCTAGTGCCACACCAGCCTTGGGCTTATATCAACATGAATTTCATAGTGGTCCATCCTCGCACTTTGAGGAAGCATGATTCTATTTTCATAGTGGTAGATCAGTTCTCGAAGATGACTCATTTTATTGTCTGTCGCGAGACCACAGATACGGCCCTCATACACACCCTTTTCATGAGAGACATCATTGCAGAAAGCATACTCATAATCTTCGCAGGTAACATTATGTTTTTCTTGGACTTCCTTGATCCCGATAAAAATCTCTAGTCATACCTTTGCCAGATCCTCAACGCGCTTCCATTTCTCTTCTTCTGTTGGGGAACCCTTCGCGGTGCACACGGTGATGCTCCTGTTGCCTAAAAAAGGGTCCACAATGGATTAGTCATAAAAATATGACTATGTGAGCAACATATTTTGTGAACTGTTATACATACAGCCAAAGGGAGATAACAATATGCATACACAACAATAAGAAATAATTTTCAATTGCTCTCAAAATTCACAATGTTTCCTGGTCCCCCTGAATATTTATTTAGTTACATAAAGTAGGAAATGTCAAGACATGCAACTTAAATTGGGCCCCACCCCTTTAGGGCAAAAATGTAGGCAAAACTCATACTGGGAAATCCATCAGTAGGGAAACCCCCACATCATAGAATTCAATCTGATCCTTAACATTTCCCTATGCAGAGTTTTATTATTTTCTTATCTTGTCTTACTTGAAAAACAGGTGTTCTGAAGTATAAACTTTCCCTCAGAAATTGTATCGCTTTTATTTCCCCACTCACATGTATTTCATAGCAATATATCATTGAGTTAAACTCATATGCACAGACAGTGTTATCTTGAATAAGTAAAACAAGAAATATTAAAAGTACTTGAATAAAACATAACTCAAGAAATAAGAAACTCACCAATGTCTTTCCTTTTCCCATATCCTTTTCTGCCTCATCGTCACGTCTACCTTGTGGCGCCATCCTCTGGTTTCTCAGTCTTGGAAACCACTGAAATTGCAGGCACTTTAATTGGGTTGCGTCTCTTTGATATTCGTATCGTTGATGTTTTAAAGGTTTAGGAAAAGGTTTCAATCCTTCAAAGGTTTAGGAAAAGCGCTTAAATCCGTCAAAAATCCGAAAGTAAATTCATATAAATTAATCCAAACATAATGCCTCAAATTAACTTGAGAACTTCTATATTTTCTGTCTTCATCAACTTCTTTTCTTGAAATGAGTTCACATAACTTTCCTCAACCCAAAACTTCCCGAAAGTGTAATAAGTACGCTAGCCATTCCCAAAATCAGCCCCTATTGCGGCTGTCTAGTATATATATAGAGAAAGAAATAGCTTCAAAACAGCCCAAAAATGGCTAGGCAAACTAGCCAGAAAGAGCAATTGTTCCTCCCAAATAGTCCTAAAAACAACCACCAAAATGAAGTATAACAACCCACTAATCAGCAGTAAAATAACCAACAAAAACAGTCAAACTCTAAGAGTGAAAACAACCACTATAAGTAGTAAAAACAGTCCCAAAACAAAATTGCAAAATGAATACTAGTGGCCGACCAACATAGAGGGCAAACATCAATTTCATTTCAGCAAGACAACAAATAGAAGAAGCAGCATAGAGCGGAGAAAAGCATTCTTACACCAGATGGAGGAAGGAAGCGCTGCACAACTGATCCTTCGTGGATACGCCGTGGTTCAACGAAACCCTCCCAAGAACTTCAAGGAAGATGCTGAAGTAGCTAAGAAGCAGAGGAGAAGTGCAGTAGCAGCGACGCAAACTTAAAACCAGCGACCAAAAACAGCTGCACAGGAACCCTAAAATGGCGGCACAGAAGCAGCGGCATGGGAATAGCGGCACAAAAGTAGTGACACAATAGGCACAACACCACACCAGAGGTAGCAACAGTTACCAAGAGTAAGAGAGAAAGAGAGGAGAAGAGTAACTACCAAGAATAAGAAACAGCCGCACGGGAACAACGCAGAAAACGAAAAGTGGTGCGGAAATGAGAAGGGCTTGGGGTCTTTTTTATGAAAGTAAATACGCGGCCAACGGTGGATGTAATCCAAATCTCTTAAGTACACCGATTAAAAAGGAACTAGGTGTCACATTACAAGCTCATTTCGAACCACCAGCCAACATAAACCAAATCCAACTTAGCCACCTTCTCAAGCCACATGGCAATGCAACCAGCTCACTATGCCAACCAAGCCATCCTTCTTAACCATCCCACAATTGATAATAATAGGCCAAAAAACAACCAACATTTGTTACAACATAAATATACTTAAAGATATTTGGTTATTGGCACCCCCAATGATATCTTAATTAATAAAATCAAATAATATAGAAAACTCAAAAAACAAAAATTAGCACACAAAATCGTACTGCCCTACGTGCTCATCATCGGGAAATTAAAAATTTTGTTACGCATTATTTGGATTGTCACACTAGGGATGTCTCATGGAAGAAGGAACGAGACCGAATCCATGGATGATCGTCCAAGGAAAGACCGACACCGGAAATGTTGTCAATAATTAGGGCAGCATGTCCGGTGCCAAGCGGAAGGGGCAACAAAATTGCTGGAGAGAGCCTTTCTCCGCGCCATTGGAACTGCTGTTGAGCGGAGACCGATGGCGCTCGACGAGGAGGGGAAACCGCGTCGAACCTAGCGCGGAAGATGCTCTGCGTGGAAGCTGCACTAATTGCTGACAGAAGGAGCGGAGGATGTGCGCGACAGAGTGGCTGATGGACAGAGAAGCGGAAGACGCACGAAAGAGCCGCGGGCGCGAGCGACAGGGGTTGACCGGGACTCGAGACGAGGAGCCGAACCGTGCGCCAAACAAAACTCTATTCCTCTGATACCATGTTGATTATTGGAAAAGGATACTATTATTCATTCTTAAGGGGTATTTTATGCATACATTAGGTACATAACAAACTGAAAGCACAGTGTGGGACAAAACCCAAATACACTAATACCAACAGAAATAAAGCATAGTATCTGTTCTTAATTCTGTGTGTAAATGAATTAAAGCAAGCAAAAGTAAACATTCAATAAAGCAAACAATATGCATATTATCTGTTCAGATCCTATGATTTTATCAGAACTTTAATTATCTTTTTGTCAATTATCATCATTGGGTATTGATCAACCCACACAGGCCACATGAAGCTAAAATATAATGTTTTTGATAGTAACAAGAATAGTAAAAATGTCTTCGGTCAAGATAGAGAGAATTCTATGAAGATATTTTGTCATTCTAAAATATTTTAACTATGAATTTCTGAAACTTTCAAGCAAGATTCACATTAACATTCTTTGACTTTTCTTTCTTTTCTACATCTGAACTCTATGATTCTATGAAAGTGGCTAAACCATGGAAGGAATTAGAGCTTGCTTTTATTGCAGTAAGATTTTTAGAGGTCTCCACACTAGCAAGCTTTTGTCACAAACATAAAACTACATGATAAAAATCTTCTAGTCTTTTTAACGCCCTCAATTTCCACATTAACTTCAAAAACATCTTAAATCTGAGTATAGAAGTATGTCAAAGCATACCTTTTGCCATTTGATCTAGAATACAGGCAATGACCGACATAATGTAAATCTCTATGAACATTCAGGGAAAATGGCCTTACGATGAAAAACATAATCCAACATCTTAATCGAGTTTCTCCTTGTGGAACAATCAGCACATAGACCTCTGTACGTAGGGATTCCAAGTTGTCTTGCAATCTCTCCAAACTTGAAAATCCGTCTAGAGGATCTGTTAAAGAGAAGTATACAATTTGTTTATACTTCTTTGAGTTCTTTCCTAACTTTTGTTGTGATTTTTAGATCATCTTGAACCATTAAGTTTAATATGTTGGTAACCAATTTAACATGGAAAATTGACCTAATCCAGTTGAATATCAAAAATACATTTGGTACAATGCTTCTGGTGTGTGGTGGATCTACATCATTAAAACTATTGACTCTTAATTGTAAGAGCTAATAATAATCTATAAAATGCACGGTCAGGTACATGTATACAACTGTTTGGTTGAAAGCACAATCACATGTTAGGTGCACTATGAATTCCATATAATTAGCTTGAATAACTTGTTTTATTATCTCCTAATATAGTTTATATTCATAATCCTCATCATAATGTTGAACGACAAATACTTAGTTATCATGTAGCGGTTCTTGTGAACATTAATCATCTTGGCAACACTGGTTTTTATCTACAATGGTCTTATGCAATGGACACATGCCAACTATTTAGATTCCATGACATCTTTGGCAATGAGATTAAAACATTTTATTTTTTTGGATCTTGAGTTCTCTGTGAAGGGGGGCCTTGGCACACCGAATGCGATGTTGTCATGTGACCTTGAGATCACGGGTTTCAGTTCTGGATGCAACCTCCTGTAAAAATCTAGGGTAAGGTTTGCCTACATTTCACCCTTGTGATGAGACCCTCCTTGGACCCTCACTGCACGGGGATGCTTTATGCACCGAGCAACCTTTTTTTGAGTTCTCTGTACTTTGTTTTATGCTCTCGCTTATTTTACTAAAATGGTAGTTTTGTAAATGTCTATTAAGTTGGGGGGTGTGGCCTGTCTTTTTGTTTCTTGTAAGGCTTCCTGTAATTATTGCATTTTCATTTTCTACAGTTTCCCATTCACTATACCAGTAATTATAGATAAATGGCCCTATGCATCAAATTCTTCTTCCTCCCTTTCTTATATTCTAGCATAACACTTTCAACCTCAGGAATGGACTACACTTTAGTCTCAATTTGGGGCTGATTGACCGTAGTTCTGGGACTTTTTACATTATCAGCACTTCATTCTCATTCATACTTGTACTTCTGGATGACTCATTAGGAAAAAATTTGGGGCTGATTGACCGTCATTCTGGGACTTTTTACATTATCGGCACTTCATTCTCATTCATACTTGTACTTCTGGATGACTCATTAAGCAAAAATGAGGAGGATATTATTATTTACTGCAATGACACATGGCATAACTGCATAGGTAACTATGCAAAAATGTTGAAGTATAATTGTGTAAATTAGTGAGTGTTTACTGTTGAATAAACTATGTTTTTCTACATTTACAATAAAAAAGTTGAGTATAACTATATATGTGTCTAAGTTTCTCAACTAATTATGCAGATGAAATAAATAATAAATGGATGAGAATATTACATAATTAACTCACAGAGAATGCAGTAAATGCTTAGAGATGTGAAGTATGCACACAAAGAAAAATTAGAGAGTTGTATAGCAATAAGCACAAGGAGAAGTAATCGTACACCCTAGCAACTAAAACAAATTCACAATCTCAAAGGCTTGCAACCTTAATAAGCCTCCCGCTCTCACAATGTCAATCACAAATTCAGTCACATCGCCAATTGAACCAGCAAAAAAATTCAATAAACCCCAACCACAAGATTCATAACAAAAGAAAGAGAAACTGAAAAAGTGAAAAAACCCTATTCACAAAAATTTGCTAAAAGGAAAAAAGTAATCAACAATAGAAAGAGATGTGAGATGTCACAACCCACCAGTATCATAGAGAAGAAATAATTCCAATATATACAGTAATGCCATCGATTTCTGGTTGAGACTTGAGAATGGGAGAAGAGAACCAGAGAAGATAGCAGAGCTAAGAAGCAGCCAGGAACAGCTCCAGAACTAGAAATTGTCAAAATGATATGCATATAGATAGAGAAATAGAGCCTGGAAGTGACGTCATCCGAATGACGAGTATGGAGAACTAGAAATTCAGGGCATATGAAACGAGTTCTAGAAGAGAAGTCGAGAACTAGAAGCAGATTCAACAGGAGTATTAATTTAATATAGTTATTATTAATCATAACATTAGTTATATAGTTGAAATATATAATACATTAGTCATATATTGCATAGACGAATAAAGTTATTTAACTTACACTTGATCTGATCTCGAGTCGAGCTCGACTCACGATCAGATCAAACTTAATACAGAGTCAAAATTAGGACTCCTGGATCTGATCGACATGCTTGATTCCAGCGAAATCTTGAGCTGATAAACTTTTTTGGTCTTGGATCCATTAAACAACCCTAATTCTCAAGCTCCCCTTGAAACTTGTTGCGGAGATCCCCTCCTGTCAATTCTGAGATCTTTTTTGTGAGTTATTTTTTTGACTTTACTCCATCAGCATGAAGTATATTTTTTAGTAATAAGTAGTTTTATTCATCAAGATATATTGAAATAAGCTGAAAGCTTGTGGGAAAATGTCCCAATGACTGAGTATATGATGGGCTAATTTGATAGTTGTGATATTATCTTTTTAAATTAATATTATTAGACAATTAAGTGATAGTTATATGTGATAAGCTTATATATTTTGTGTCTTGTTAGGTTTTGGCTTTATTTTATTTTATGTCTGTATGTTTGTCATTCCTATATATTGAGGAGTTTTTTCTTGTTTCCAACGAAACTGAATTATTTTTTTCTCTCAAAATCAACATGGTATCAGTGCTTGCGATGCCCTAATCGATCTCGTCTGCTCGCGCTGCCCTCGCCCGGTTCCACCCTCGCTCGTGTCGTCCTCTCCCGGTTCCTCCCTCGCTCGCTCTCGCCGCCCTCTCCCGGCTGCTCTCCTCTCTCTCGCGCCCCGCCTGCCAGGAGAGGCTCCCTCCTCCGCCTCCCTCTCTCCTATTTCTTCATTCTCTCTCCACCTAGGCACTGGACACCGTTGCTGCTTCTTCGAATGCCTTCTTAGGTCCGGTCTCTTCTTTCGGCGTCCGGTCTTTCTCCTTCTTGTGGGGATGAACCCCTCCTTGGTCCCTCTATTGGTGTTTTATGGCTCAGAAACTTTGTCAGGCTTGCTTCTCCTGTCTCTTTCTATGAGCAGTGTTTAGTATTTTGCACCTTTGTTCTCGTGTGTGCTTTTCTGTGGTTTATATCCCCGGGTTGATATGGACGGGAGTGTGGAATCTCCCCCTTTGTCGTCTGGCTCCCTCTCCATGATCATGAGACTCCCCAGATCACCACCATGAAACTTGATGGCATCAATTTTTTGTTATGGGCTCGTTCTATTACTCTTGCCCCAATGAGCCGTCGTATGTTTGGATATGTAAATGACACTATGCTTGCTCCTGCTTCGACCTCTCCTAAGTGATCTCAATGGGAGTCCGAAAACTCCCTGGTGATGTCCTGGTTGCTCAACTCCATGCATGAATGCATTGCTCGGAATTATCTCTTCCTGGACACTGCCACTGATATTGGGCAACATGCCGAGGCTACCTATTCCTGCCGAAACAATGCTGCTCAGATCTTTCAACTTCGCCACCAGATTTTCCTATTGCGGTAAGGAGATCACTCTCTGTCGTCCTATTACATGAAGTTTATTCAGCTATATCAAGAGTATGATCACTTCGATGCGCTCATGCTTGTTTCCCCTAAAAACAAAGTTCTTGTTCGGGCTCATGAAGAACGTAATCGGATCTTTGAGTTTCTCCATGGCTTACATCATGACTTTGATCAAATTAGTGTCCAGATTCTTGGGCGGTCTCTTCCCTCTCTGTCGGAGGTTTACAGTCTTGTTCAACAAGAATTCGATTGTCGCCAGACTTTACATTCCGATCCTACCTTAGAAGGCTCTACTCTTGCCACTCATTGTCACCTCGGTGGGCGTCCTCCTCTTGACTTTCTAAGTCTGGGGTGAAGGATCATCTGATCTGTGATTATTGCGGGAAGGCCCGTCATTCAAGGGACACCTGTTTCAAGCTCCACGACTTTCCTCTGCCCAGAGGGAGTCCTGCTACTTGTAGTGGTCGTGGCTATGCTCGTTCTTCGGGCCGTCATCCCCAGTCCCGCTCTGCTAATCTCCTGATGTGTTTGATGATATGTCCTCTCTGGCAGCTCCTTCGTCTCTCTTCGGGCAAAATTCTTGCCTTTCGTCATCTGATGCACGACCATCCTCAAGAGACTTCTACTTCATCCTCCTCATATGCCCACCAGAGGCCCACAGGTGCTCATTCTGCTACCAGCCGCCCCTCTACCCAGTGAATCATCGACAGTGGAGCCATCGATCGTATGACTGACACTGCTTCAGGTTTTGTATCCTACTCTCCGTTGTCGAGTCGTGACAAATTGAGTGTTGCTGATGGTTCCTTTTCCTCTATTGTTGGCAAAGGAACCATTCCCTGCTCTTCCCTCACTCTCTCGTCTGTTCATGTTCCTAGATTTACTCGAAATCTTCTTTCTATTAGTCAATTAACAAACTCTATGCACTGCTCAGTGATTTTTCCCATCTTGTATCTTTCAGGACCTGACGACGGGGAAGGTGATTGGCTCTAGTAAACTGTGCGATTGACAGTATCTGTATGAACCTTCCAGCTCAGCTCCTACTCCTCTGCGTGCTCTTCATGTGGCTTCGTCTTCTACTTTGGATTCCTGGCACTGTCGCCTTGGACATTCCTCTATCGTTGTTATGAAATTACTATTTTCTGCTATGTCGCCCTCTGTCTTTAACACTTCTCGTTGTGATGTATGTGAACTGGGTAAGCACGAGCGAACATCTCTTCCTTGAATGTCCCATCCTTATGCTACGCTTTTTGAGATTATTCATTCTGATGTTCGGTTGCTTCTATTTTGGGTGCAAATGATTTGTCACTGCTATCGACTGTTTTTCTAGGTTCACATGAGTTTATCTCATGAAAAGCAAATCTGGTGTTTTTCCTTTATTTCAATGTTTCCATAAAATGATTATCACACAATTCAATGTCACTGTGCGAGTATTGCAAAGTGATAATGGTCATGAGTACGTTGACTCTCACTTTGAACGCTAATTTTGTGACTTGGGCATCATCCATCAAATTTTCTGTGTGTACACTTCTGCCCAGAATGGGGTCGCCGAGCGTAAGAATCGGCCCTTCCTGAAGATTGCTCGTTGTTTATTGGGAGGACATTGTCTTCACAGCTACACATCTTATTAATCGTCTGTCAACTCGTATCCTAAATTGCATAACTCCGTTAGAAACTCTCAATATCCTTCCTAGTGAGCTCACTCCTCGTATCTTTTGATGTGTGTTTTGTCCATGTGCACCACACCTCGAAGCTTGATCCTTGGGCGTTTCGCTGTGTTTTCATTGGATACTCAAAACCCAAAAAGGGTATAAGTGTTTTCAGCCCATGACCCGCAATATTTTTGTCTCAATGAATGTCACCTTCCATGAATTTGAGTCCTATTACGGGAGCTCTCTCCAGGGAGAGACTGTTACCATGGAAGTGAGCTCCCCCGCTATTCCCCTACCTATATCTCCTCCATATTAGCCTACTACCCCACTTGTGGTTCTACCGACGGGTCTGCCTCCTCGACCAACTCCTCCTTTGCAGGTTTATACTCGTCGACGAAGGGACACAACAATCAACTTTTGCACACTATACCAGAATCCACGCCTGATCCGTCTACCTGTCCTCAAGGTAACCATGCTTCCACTCAACATCCCTTATCTATTCATGTGACTTATGACTCATTGTCCTCTCAGCATAGAGCCTTTGCCACTTCTTCGTCCTTCATTTCCATACCTTCTTCGCGGCAGGAAGCTCCGAGGCATCAAAAATGGAGAGGTGTTATGCGGGAAGCGATGATAGCCCTTAAGAAGAATTGCACATGGGACCCTGTTTATCTTCCTTAAGGCAAGATCGTGGTTGGATGTAAGTGGATTTTTTTTGGTGAAACAAAACTCCCAGGGTCTTGTGGACCCTTACAAGGCTAGGTGGGCGGCCAGAGGATACAACACCCAAACGATCAGAATTGATTATCAGAAAACCTTTGCTCCTGTTGCAAAAATGAATTCTATCTGTATCCTACTCTCGTGTGCTGCCTGCAAAGGATGGAATCTCAGCTAGTTGGGCGTGAAGAATGTCTTCCTCCATGGAGATTTGGAAGAGGAAGTTATATGTCTCTACCTCCTGGTATTACCTCTGAGGGATCTGAGGGAAAGGTATGCAGATTGAAGAAGACTCTACACTGCCTAAAACAATCCCTGAGGGCTTGGTCTGGAAGATTCCAAGGAGCAATGGTGACATTTGGGCATATTTAGTAATTTTGATCATGCCCTATTTGTAAAGCACAGACAAGGGAAATTGACGGTGTTGATAGTGTATGTGGATGACATTGTTATAACTGTGGATGACATGGAAGAAATCAAAAATCTGAAGACAAAATTGGCTAATGAATTTGATGTAAAGGATCTTGAGAACCTCAAGTATTTTCTTGACATTGAAGTTGCTAGATCCAAACACCGTATCTTTATCTCACAGATGAAGTACATCATTGACCTGCTGGAGACTACGGGGATGAGTGGGTGTAGACCTGCTGGCACCCCCATTGAAGTGAACTATAGATATGGGAGGGATGGTGGAGAACCTGTCACAGATATCAGTGGATTTCAACGGTTGGTTGGGAGACTCATCTACCTATCTCATACTCCCCCGAATATATCTGTAGTTGTTGGAGTTATTTGTCAGTACATGCATGCTCCCAAACTGCACCACTTGGATGCTGCCCAGCAGATTCCCAGATATCTCAAAACCTCTCCTGGAGCATCTTGTTCTCTCTGAACAAAGAATTATCCATTGAAGTTTTCACATATGTTGATTGGGCAGGGTCAGTTGATGATCGTAGATTCACTTCCTTGAAATTGACCATAGCCTATATATATATATATATATATATATATATATATATATATATATATATATATAGTGCTAAAATAGAAAGTTAAGTTACAAAAAGTTGGCGTCATGCGACAAAAGCTAAATAAGTGGCGTGGTTAGAGGCATTCCTCTATCCCACTTGAAATCAATGAGGCAGGCGTTCTTCGCAAGGTGATCAGCAACGGAGTTCGCCTTACGGATGACGAGCGATATTTCCAATCTTTGAAAAGATTGTAGCAGGCGGGCCATTTTGGTTTCATGCTCTCCGTTATAGCAACCCGAGAGGATCCGGTTTAGCCTTGAACACACGTCAGTCGAGTCGCCTTCGAGGATAGCACCACTGTATTCGGAGGCAAATTTAGAGGCAAGCTTGAGGGCAGATTTTGCAGCGAGGAATTCGGTCATGCTAACAGATCGGCTCCGGTGGGGGACCCCCAAAGCCGCAATGAGGAGTCCCCGATGATCCCGGATGGAGCACCCCAGGCCGGCGATATTGTTCTCCATCACAGACCCATCAAAGTTTAGTTTGATCCATCCGACGGGCGGGGGCGTCCATGAGGACTGTGGGTTACAAGTAGACGCCCAGTGTCCGCGTGATGTGTCATGTAAAGCATTGATGAGGATCGTAGCAGGCTGCAAATATGGCTCACCATGGATGTAGCAGTTTCGTGCTTTCCACATGTAGTATGCTATAGATGTGAGAAAAGAAGCAACCTCCGGCTGATTTGTCGTTTCTTGTTCACTTCCCAAGAAGACCAAAAAATCTCTATCCAAGACATGGGCCGGGATACCAAGTCGCAAACCTTCCAGCCTGATTTTTGAGATGAAGCCACATCTGTTAAGCATGTGGTGAACCGTTTCTTTAGCCCCGCATCCCCATGGGCACAACACATCGTCTCTAAGGCGGTGGTAACGGAGCCAAGAGTAGGTGGGCAACATGGCGTTGGTGGCGCGCCAGATGTGCATTAACATACGTGGCTAAGACTTTATTTTCCATCAATTGTTACCTGAGAGGGCGGACGGGCAGAGCATTCGGCGTCATACATAATAGCAGCCACCATTTCTTTTTTCTCGGTTTGGGCCCAGACAAGCCTATCCGTCCCACCCATGGTGGCATGCTGTAGATTTATGATGGTCTGGATCAAATCAGCACCAAATACAGAGAGTTGGTTACCATCCCATTGGCCAGCATCATTTAGAAGTCCTGCAACAAGGTCCGGCAAGGAAGAAACATCAACGAAGGTGGGCCATTTGGCAATTGGAAGGGGGCCAAGCCATGGATTGTTTAATGTTGACGCAGAGAGTCCCGACCCTATTATCCAGTAGGTGTGCTTTGCCAACAAATCGGAACCTAAGCATATCGTTTTCCAGATTTTAGAATGTGATCTTTTGCGGTTGTTTAGGTCCAGCTTTCCGTATTTGTTCCCAAAGGTGCGCGCAATAAGGGAATCTTCTTTTCTAAGAATGCGGGCCACAACTTTTCCCATACAAACATTCCTCCATGTTATCAAGTTCTTTATACCAAGACCACCCTTGTCTTTTGGCATCGTAGATTCACTTCCGGGTACTGTATCTTGGTTGGGGGAAATCTGTTGACTTGGAGGAGCAAAAAACGACATGTTGTTGCCAGATACAGTACTGAAGAAGAATTTAGGGCTATGTCTCAGGGAATATGTGAATGAATGTGGATTCGTTCCTTTTTGTTTGAACCTGGGATTCGTGGCAAAGGCCCCATCCGGCTATACTTTGATAACAAGGCCGTGATTAGCATCAATCACAATTCTGTTCAGCATGACTGCACTAAACATCTAGAAGTCAATCAACATTTCTTCAAGTAAAACATAGTGAGCGGAGTTGTTATCACTCCATTTGTCTTTTCTGATCAATAGCTGGTTGATGTGTTTACAAAAGCTTTGTCTCATCGGTGTTTTGGTAACATTATTTCTGTTAGAAAAGCCCATGTAAATGGGCCCATATTGGGCCCTTGTTTTCTCCTTTTCCTTCTTCTCCTTTTAGTCCCACATCATTGTATAGGATTTCTTCTCTCCTTTTCTCCCTTATATATTTGTATTCTCTCCTTTTATTTTCATATAGGAGCAATACATACAAGCTTTGTGCTTTTACAACATGGTATCAGAGCCAAGTTCTCCGACCTCGCGGTTTCCCCTTTTCTAACCGCCCGGCTTTGCTTCTTGCCTATCCGCTCTCCCTCTGCGGCCTGCTCCTCTACTCGCCCGGGTAACGGCCTGTTCCTACCCATCTCTTCTCTCAACGGCTTCTCCCTTGTTAAGCCGCTGACTCTCCTCTTCCTCTCTCCCTCCCGTGGATCCACCCCTCCGCCCCTTTTTATAACTTCCACTCTCCTCTTCTTCTCTCTCCTGTGGGACCCACTTTTCTCTGCTTCTAACCGCTTGCGGTTTGTCTGCGTGCCGCTTGTGGTTTGTCTGCCTCCAGCCGCTCGAGTTCCGACTCGCGGCCTCTCTCCTCTAGCCGCTCGATTTCCTACTCGCGGCCTCTCTCCTCTAGCCGCTCGAGTTCCTACTCGCGATCTCTCTCCTCTAGCCGCTCGAGTTCCTCCCGCGGTCTCTCTTCTGCTGGTCGAGCGGTTTGTTCTCACCGCGGCGACTTCTTCTTCTAATTCTCTTTCTCGCGCGGTCTCTGCCCTCCAATTCGCAGCGGTCTTCTCCGGCTCCATGGGCTCCTCTGTTGACTCTACTGGACAGGCGGTTACTCCTCCTGCTGACCGCCCGGCCTCTCTTCCAGATCTTCGAGATGAGTTGCGGATCACCACTATATCCTTATCTGGGAAGAAAACCTTTGTTCCATGGGCCCACTCGGTTCGGCGTGTTCTTCAGGCCAAGGGCCTTGTGCTTCACCTTACTAACGCTCCTCCTGTTCCCAATACGGAGGAGTGGCTACGCAATGACGGTCGAGTTCAAACATGGCTCCTTAACTCTCTAGAGGGTGAGCCATACCAAATGGTCATGTGCCATGAGACCGCCAAAGCCATGTGGGAGGAGCTTCACTCCTTATACTCTGGAAAGGATAGTCTTCTTACCGATCTTGGTGTACAACTTCCTTCCCCAGCTCTTCTCCTTTGTGATAGCCAAGCGACAATACATATTGCCAAGAACCCGATATTCCACGAGAGAACTAAATATATTGAAGTTGACTGCCACTTCATCAGAGAAAAGGTTCAAATGAAGAAGATTGACTTGAAGCATGTTCCCGGGACAGAACAAGTTGCGGATGTGCTCACTAAAGCTCTTCCCAGTACACTCTTCTATCAGTGCTTGTCCAAGCTTGGTGCATACGATTTGTACACTCCAGCTTGCGGGGGAGTGTTAGAAAAGCCCATGTAAATGGGCCCACATTGGGCCCTTGTTTTCTCCTTTTCCTTCTTCTCCTTTTAGTCCCACATCATTGTATAGGATTTCTTCTCTCCTTTTCTCCCTTATATATTTGTATTCTCTCCTTGTATTTTCATATAGAAGCAATACATACAAGCTTTGTGCTTTTACAACAATTTCCAAGTTGGGTGTGACAGATATCACAAGCCCACCTTGAGGGGGAGTTTTAGGTTTTGGCTTTAATATATTTTATGTTTGTATGTTTGTCACTCTTATATATTGAGAAGTGTTTTCATGTTTCTCTCTCAAATCAACATGTCTATTATACAGACGGATGAAAATTGAGAAATGCCTAGTGAGAATAATGCAATAAGAGGATGCCATCGCTGCATTGTTATAAAAATGAAGTTTGCCATACTATATTGTATGGATCAGATTATTTGGCAGTAAAAGAACTTTTTGATAGCTAAAGTTGGAATGCAAAAAAATAGTCTGATTATTAAATTAAATGAATTGTTGTACTGACATCTATTAATGACATGGTAGTTGAAAATATACTAGGGCTTTCTTGAATGTACAATGAATGTAGAAAATGCACCCATTAGATTAATTGATAATTTAATGCCAATGGATTGGGAAAACAAAATGGGTGGATTCGAATGAAAGAAGTTGGTCAAAATGATATGTAATGTGTAGTGTGCCGAGAAAAAAAAATGGAATGAAAATAAAAGATTCATAAAGCCATTCAATTAATTGGAATAAGGATACCGAGGATGATTAGGATATGTTTATGTAATCCCGTATACTTAAAACTTTAACACACATTTCACCTTAACTAACGACAATGTTGATCTTCCAGATTGACAACTGTGTCAAGCCCTCATAAAAATTAAAGAAAGCTAGATTGAATGCTTTTCTTACTAGAGTTCCATTTCATTTCTTCTAGAATATTGTAATTGTAAAATATACAAGGATAATTAGCTTTGGGCTTAAAGGTGCATCACATGATTCTATTTACCTGTTGAGCCTGTACAGGAAGGTAGGTTCAAGTTTGTCTTGTTTTGTGATAATGTTTTTGTATATCTACAGGATTGCTTTGTTTTCATCTCAGTGTTTACAAACGAAAGTAGTCTTTGGCCTTCCTATTTTAGTGTAATAGTTATGTGATTTCTTAATAAAGTCTTTGGGGACTTGAGCGAAAGCACGTTTTGTGGCTTATTGTTTTCATAAATCATATTTTATATTGATTTCGGTGTGCAATGTATAGGCATTGACACATTGCTTTGTTCTAATTCAACTTGTTGCAAGGTCTATGAATTTCTACATTCATTTAATCTGCTTTGAGCTGTGTTTTTATTCCACATCAAACATTTTGAATTATTGACCATACTTGGTATTCTTTGTTATGTGGATGCACTACTTTCCTGCTCCAGCTTGTGATGGAGGGTGTGAAAGCAAGACAGCTGCATGATGTTATTTGTAGGGAAATACAAACCATGGATAAAAAGCTTCAGGAATTTGATACACTGATGCATCTCTATGATCAAAAAGCCGCAAGGTTTGATGAACAGGTAATTTCCTGAAAACAAATTGAAAAGATAATCCACAGTGTTTACATGATGTCTGACTTGCAAATTTCTCTAGTTGAAAGTCGGGTCAGATCAGGTTGTAAAACTAGCTGAAGATGGGTGGCAAAGTTCTGTTACTTTGGGTGCTGCACAAAGAAGGCTATCAGATGTGCATACAGAATCTCAAGAGTTGAGGCACTCTCTGGGTGAAGTACAAATTCTAGCGGAGAGAAGCAGACTAGAGGTTACCGAGCTTCTAATAGAGTTAGAAAGGGAGAGGTAGTTAATTCTTATACTATCGTAAAAGGAAAATGTACCTTGGTATTTTATAGTTGATAAAGTATAATTGAATTTTATTGAGTACATGTTGACTTGATTAGGTTTAAGAAAAAAAGGTTAGATGAAGGAACAGAGACGATGACAATTAAAGTTACATCGCTTAGGACACAAACTGAAGGCTCAGTTATATTGGAGAAGCTTCAACAAGAGATGAGAGAATTTAGAGGGATCCTGAAGTGTTGTATTTGTCATGAACGTCAGAAAGAGGTTTGCTCTCATCCTGTGTTTGCTGATTGCTTATTCACTACAATTTTATTATAGTTTCCTTATACATCAATTAGAGCACTAGCACCTCCTTTGCTCTAGCAACTTGACTCTCCTTTGCAATAACAACTTAGGCACATCCTCGTCGACATCATTAGCTTCAATTGCATCATCTATGCCTTGAATCTTTCGAGGCGATTCACGATGAAGGCAGCTTTCAGCCTTTCTTTAGTGTAGTCAATTTAGGCAAGCAAGTTTTAATTTAATGTCGACAACTTAGGTGAATTTTCTAAATCATAGAAAATTCACTTAGTTGACATATCTTTTTTCCTTTTGCTTTTATATTGTGATAATGAAAAAAAACTCAGGTTCATGGCTTATAAGCCTTATATGGGCTTAAGGATGAGGTCTTTTCTCAAGAAGAAATAACATGAGACACCCCCCCCCCCCCCCCCCCCCCCCGACCCAAAAGAAGGTATAATTATAATAATAACATAACATTGTGAAGATACTTAATTCAGGAGTGATAAAAAGGGGAGAGATAATTAGCACATTATTTGGAATGATACACAATTTGGATTAATGGAATAAGTGAAACATTAATCTTCATTTCAGTCATTAATGAATTCACATGAATTCACCATGTGAATTCGCTACTTCAAATCCTTCTCACGACAAGAGAAGATTTAGTGTTGTTGTAATGGCCCTAAGTCGTTACAAGTTCGTCGGCAGAATCATCGGCGCAAGAATTGTAAGTAAGTAACAAGATGAAGGCCGGAGAAGAGATGGTTGGAGATGAGAGAGACAAAGATAGTGTGGAAGAGACGAAGGGACAGGGGGCAAGAAGAAGAGAACTTCAAACTACTAAACTTTGTTAAACTTCTCCGTCCCTCATTACAATCACAACCCCTCTTTTTATAGGGAGAGACATAGTCTAACATACATCCTATTTACAAACATGCCATCCATGTATGATACCCTTACATTCCTACCCTACCCATCAAACGACGACCTCGTCGTTTATTCCTAAAAGCAGTTATAGCCATATGTGGATTTTGGTGTCGTTATTCCAAACTGTTTGATTAACGTTGGTGATCTCATCATTTAAGTCCACCTGAATTAAAGACCCAAACAATGTGCATGTGATTTGTGATCAGTGATCAATGGGAGTTGTAGTTGCAAGCAAATGATGTATAATAGCTCCCTCAAACCAAAAAGTGGCTGCTTTGTCCTTTCCTCCTGGATCGAATACACGAATCATCCAAGAAATCATTATGCAAGTAACACACTTTATACCAAATATTTCCGCTAGGGCGTTTGCAGAGTTTATAATGCGGTCTTCTTGGAATGAAACATATGCATCCGATCTGATTTTGTCATGAGTATTCGATTTGTCAGGAATATCACGAACAATCAGCATAAATGACAACTCCTCCAATGGTGGCGAGCCCGTGTTCACCATAATTGCTGCCTCAAGAAGAGTAGTTGCCTTGATTGCTTCTTGTTCCCCGTCCTCTATGCAAGCATTAATCACGTCCTCCAATCTTTTGATGTTTTCCGCAACTCGATGTTTTTCTTGACGAGTAGTAATATCGTCAAAAAATTCTTGCATGCCTGCCCTTATTTCACGATTTATTTGGCGAAGATGAATTCCATCAATAATTTCCTGCATATCATCCTTAATCCCAAATTCTGCTTGGGCATCACTAAAGGCGTTCGTAAATTGAAGAATCGAGCAATTGATGGTTTTCTCCCCTTTTCCAGAACATGACACGCTGTTGCAAGTCCCCAAACTATTGCTGATTTCCATGGAAGGAGCCCATTTCGGGAATCTCATTCGTGTTGTCCCTCAACTGTGAGCGTAAAGCTTTGAAATCCTGCAAAAGTTTATCCACTTTGTTGCAAGAAAGTTCTACGACTTGACACATCTTGATGGTCTGCTCTTTCAAACTAGAAAAGCGTTGGCCGGAATACTGTTTGTGGGCGGTGAGTTGATCGCTTTGTGTGTCCAATTCTTTCCATAATAGTTGATGAAGGTCTTGGTACGCCTTGTGTCGATGATCTGCACACCATGGCTTTTCGTCGAGGTCTTGATTGAACATTTCACTAACTATCACAATTTCATCCTATGTCGTCAGTTGCACTGTTGTTATTCCAGGGACATAGATCTCTTCTTTGCTGGTCTTTTTCTTGGGCATCGATAGAACTTTTGCCATTGTTGGCCTTGCAGCTCAGATCGATCTTGATATTTTTTTTATACAGAAGCTCGGGGCTGTTAGCGGCTTGATTGTCGGGGGAAAGAGATGGCGCTGCTCTGCTTCCAGCCGGCGGTGGCGAGTGGAGACCCGACGACGATGGTGTAGGCTGAACCGACGGCGGTGGTGGTTGATGAATATCAGGCGCGTGTTGTTTAAACTGTAGAGGTGTGAATCTTGTGATTCGTTGGCAGCACCGGTCTTCATCACAGAAAGGGTTGCGGGATGTCTATGAAGGTGGTTGTCGTTGGTTTTGACGCTGGTGAGGCCAGATTATGGAGGCAGCGGATCGTCTGAGGTGGCGAAGCGGCGGAGGCGACAACACAACGCAAACGGCGAAACGACGGAGGAGGCGAAGCGGCGAAGGATGACTTTCTTGATCCCAAAAAAATTATGTGCGAAGAAGATGCTGATCAGAGAAGGGCTCTAGAATGCGGACAGGAGACTCCGGCAGCTGCAGGCGCAAGAACTCGAATAATGTCTGGAGGCCTTACTGGCGATCTTGTTTGGAGACGTGATACGAAATCTTCTCCAGAGGCGAGATTGTCCGGAGGCATTACTCTGCGGCCAGTGGAAGAGATCATGACCGTCACCAGTATGATAGATTCGTGATCCTCACCAGATGTAGATGGCGCGGCGGAGGCGGCGACACGGCGGAGGCGGCGGAGGATACCACAATAGCGAGTAAGGTGTAGAATGGTTGTCCATCCACAGGTGTGTTCTGGCTGATTGTTGAAGATCGCTGAATAGCGGTGGCGGTGGAGGATGAACAATCCGGAGGTGGTAGATGATGATGAACATGACAATGATTAAGCACCGTGATCTTGACGGCTGTCAACTACTAAACTTTATTAAACCTCTCCGTCCCTCATTACATAGGCTAACATACATCCTATTTACAAACATGCCATCCATGTATAATACCCTTGTAATTTTAAGAGAATTGTTCTTTCTCTATATAAAGGTTTCTGTTTGGAGTTGTATCTTCTGAGTCTTATGTATTCTTTCTTTTAGAAAGGATTTCTTGGTAGAAACCAACCCTCAAGAACAAAGGCATGAACTTGCCTCGTATTTATATCTTGTTCACAGTTGCTCCAGTGTTCACTCATTAGCCGCCCTGCTCTCATTCCACCATCCCTATCTGCAGATTTTTCACACACTGCAATCCACACCTCATGCGCCTGGCATGGATACCACGACTTACGCCATTCCATATATATTTGTGTCCACATCGCCTCTTTCCAATCACAGTTCACCCCGCCCATCATCAAGCCCCTAATTTCATTGTCCATCACACATTCCTGGCCACTCAAAGTTAAATTTACCAAGCACACCCAAAAGGTGTCTCGCACCAATCCCAATTAGCTTTTTTTTAATAAATTTGCCACTCACAATTATTTAACCTCACTAAAATTCTAAATCTCCCTTCTGTCCTTTTGGAGAAGTGTTCACTCCCAAATTATCAAGGATCCTGACAAAATCATTCTGTCGTCATTGCAATCCACATGACTCTCGCTGCATCCGTTCCATCATTTAAACGCCGCATTGGAGTATGCCATCGTGCAAACGTTCCCTCGCTTGACCGTGGTGACAATATCAATTTCGGACAATCCTGTTCACGATGAGAGAAAAATCTCTCGTTTCTCTAAGTTTTTTTGTTTTTTCGTATTTAAAAGGTATCTTGTCTCCGTTTAATCTCCCTTGTAGTGACATTTTAGTAGTTTTATGTGAATCTTTCTTTCCCTATATAAGGGACTGTAGTTGGAGTTTTAGGGCATCTTTTGTGTCTCGTGTTTTCTCTCATTTTGTAGAAGTTATTGGAGGGAACTCTCCCTCAAAAATGAAAGAGTGAGGTTTATTAAAGAAAACAAAATCCTTGCTAGGGTCCAGGGACCTAGTTCCTTTATCCTTGTTATATTCAATGTTAATAATAAAAGAAATCGTAGTACTGCAAACCATGTTACGGATTGCTAAGCATAAATACATTTTTATTCAATCCTATTGTTTCCTGGTTTAGCTTCTTGTGCTTGAGTGAATTGAAATTACACTGATTTGAACGGTCTTGGCTGAATGGTTAGCCAATAATAATGGTATTGCATCAGCTCCCGTGGTACAAAAAATCTTTCTCGAGTGTTTTTAACTAATGTTGTCATCCATGAGATCTGGTGCACTACTTTGTTCTTTGTCAACATTAGTCTTTTGGGGGTCTCTCTTACTAAGGTTGACAAAGAACAAAGTAGTGCACCAGATCTCATGGATGACAACATTAGTTAAAAACACTCCATAAAGATTTTTTGTACCACGGGAGCTGATGCAATACCATTATTATCGGCTAACCATTTCTTCCGATCGTGTCTTTTATAAAGCCAAGTGGAACTTTCATATAGACTTCTTCAAGATCACCATGTAAAAAGGTGTTTTTGACATCAAGTGGTTGCAACTCCCATCGCAAGCATGCATCGCATGATAAGATGACACAGATGGAGTTCATCTTGGAAACATGAGCAAACGTTTTATAATAACCAACACCGGAGTTTGAGTATATCCTTGGGCAACAAGTCTTGCTTTATATCTCTTAACAACCCCCTCTTGATTCCATTTAACAGAAAACACCCATCTGGAACCAACATACTTCTTCCCGGCTGGGAGATGAGTGCCTAAGTCTGGTTCTTCTCCAATGTCAGCATCCCTTCCTCCATTGTCTTGCGTCACACAGGTATCTTTATTGCTTCTTTCTAAGTATTAGGAATGCAAACAAAATCTAACGAGGAGATGAGGCCATGGAGAGCAGCGAACATGCGTCAACGAGATTGGTGGCGTTGTGGTGGTTTGTGAATGATGTGACAGAGTGATGGAATAACCGCCTGCGAGGCGTGGGGAGTTGGCCATGGAGAGCAGCGAACATGCGGTCGATCAAAATGTCGCAACGGTCGAGCCGAGCATTAATATGGTCGAACATGGTGAGTAGTGCTTGTGAGTTCTCGACGTCTGTCCTTTTTTAAAAGAATTCAATTAATATAATGCTCAATTAATTAATCCAATATTGCTCTTGTCGGCTGTCGTGAGGGGAAACGCGTGCCGCCCCCCTTAAGGAGCTTAAGGGGATCGAGGGAGATGGGGTAAGACCGTGTGCGGTCTGCTGAAGGCGGCTCGATGAAGTAAGGTAGGAGCAAAGCAACGGGAGGTTCGATGAAAAGAACGTGGTTTGATGGACGACGTTGGGCGAAGGAGGATTGGAAGGAAACCCCTTTCTTCATCGAAGATGAAGGAGCTGCGGCTCCGTTTGAAGAGGAAGCGGCTAGCAGAGGAATCACGGGAGACGGCGAGCTGCGTTTGGGGAAGAAGTTGGTGGAAGGTTGCAGGGGTAGACGAGGGTTGCGGTCAGTGAATACGCGTGCGGTGGCTTGGTCGTCGATGTTGCTGAGAGTAGGCTTGGTGATCGACTACTGCACTGCAGGTGTGATGGACGATGAGTGGATGACAAAGGTGGAAGAGGGTGTGCGACCTGCTGGTGTTGAACTACGAAGGGTTGGAATGATAGAGGTGTGCAGCCTGCTGTTGTGCAGTCTGCCTGCAGGTTCTGCTGTGTTTTCTGGAAGGTGTAGCTGTTGCAGGAGGGAGGAAAGAGCCTTTGATACCAAAGTTGTCACGTGCTTGTTTGGTGGTTTGTCGGATGGCAACAGGGATGGGGAGATGGATTCGAATATACAAGGGGTATTAACCATAGAAATGATAGAAGGGATAAGAGAAAACGAAACCTAGAAGGGAGGGGAAAGGAGAGAAGATACTTGAGGAGGAAGAGAGGAGGCCATGAAAGGGAGACTTGAAGTAACTAAAACTTTCATTCATTTGCTTGATTCCTCCATACAAGATTAAAGGTTATATATAACAAGACCCAGGGGCAAACTCATAAATACATACATCAAGATGCATAAAAAATATTAAAATACTTAAAATACTCTAACTCGACTCCTAATATAGACTCAATACAACATAATGCTGATATAATAAGATAACTGACGGTGGACCTGTAACAACAACCTATGCTAAAAACATTGGCAAAGTGTTGTCGTAAAATTTTTGTTGTTGTGATTGATAAAGACTACACCCTTAAGTGGTTTCAATGGCTAAGAGAGAGAGAGAGAGAATATGGCTCCGTTTGGGAGGACTTATTTTCACCGGTCAAGCGGCCACGACCGCATGAACCGAACCTTAATTAAGGTCAGGTTCCTGTTGTCGTGACCGCTTGACCGGTGAAAATAAGTCCTCCCAAACGGAGCCTATATCTACTCATTTAAATGAGCCGAATATAAAATTAAAATAATATATCTACGCATTGTTGCAAGACCATAAACTATTTCAAGATCAACTCTTTACTAAGTTCCCAAATTGTATATAGAAATTATCATCTAAATATTGGACCTAGTTGTCCACTGTTTATTTCACTGTTTATATATATAGGATATATGTTTTGGAATGCTAATTGCTGTCTAAATAAATATTTATTACCTGGAGTAAATTTGAAATTGTGGGTGCTTATTTTAACCTGGCTAACCATTGCTTTTTTTAATTTTATTTTTGGCATTCAGGTTGCCATCACAAAATGCTACCATTTATTCTGCGGCCAATGTGTTCAGCGGATCGTCGAAAGTCGTCATCGCAAGTGCCCGACTTGCTCGGCGAGCTTTGGGCCGAATGATGTCAAGCCCATCTATATCTGATCTCGAGTTCCCTAGAAACCCTAATTGGAATTTGAAGGCGGTCAACTGAATTCGTTGGTCCCTCCGCTAGTCATTTCCGCAGCCTCTCTCGTCCTAATAGCATACTTCGGAAGGATTTCCTGGTATATTATGATTGTTGTCTGCAAATGGCAGATAAACCTTTGGCCTACTGGCTGTGTATCCATGATATTGCTGGAGCTTTATAAACCCTAGCTGATTAGCATTTTTTTTTCTTGGGGGGTGCAAGTTGTTTTTTCAGCAGGGATAAATGGCGCTGTAAAGTATTTTATTATTTTCTTTGAACTTATAACATGTGGCAGGATCAGAAATGTTGTTGTATTATATTGATTCACAGTATTGATTGTTTTCCCTTCAAACAACTTTTGATGATGAATTCTCTTTTTAGGAGAAATTATGATATTTAGGACCATTTTGGGTACAAAGTAAAACATTTATTATTATTATTATTACTATAAGAAGGTATTTTTGTGCATTGCTGTTATGAAATGTAAACTTATAGGGAGGCTTTTGATAATTATTCCATATTGTTGTTAAGTTGTTCTTATTAGGGCCATTTATCGGGACCTTCCCTCTAACTTTGCTAAACTACTGACAACACTCCTCATATTTTCGAAATTATAAAAACTTATCCTAAAATTTTTCATTTCATTACAAAAACTTTCCCTGAAGTTTTAATTTCATAACATCCATGCACAAAAACATCCCCATTGGTGTACAATGTTTAGTGGTGTATTTTTCTTCATGTATGCAATGAAATGAAATGATCAGGGGAGGTTTTTGTAATGAAATGAAAACTTAAGAGAAGTTTTTTGTAAATTTAAAAATAAGAGAGGTGCTTGCACTAATTATGCTAATTTACAGTGAAGATTTGGATAATTAATTATGAAAATCTTCTGCATTTCACAGCTTTCATGGGATAATACTGTGCATCAATGTCATGAAATGTAAACTTATGGGAAACCTTTTTTGTAATTTTTTAAGAGAGGGTGCAATCAGTAATTATGTTTACTTTCATGGGATTTTTTGATAATTATTTGTTATTTTAAATTGATCAATTATTATCACTCTTTGGTCCTCAAATTATTCTATGATATCATTTTGGGGTAACATGATCTTTAGTTCATAGAATAGAATGAAGCATAAACATATGGCTATGGGTGGTTTGGTTAGTACTAGTTGATTGTGCCTTGAGTACTACTATAAATGTGTTGACTAAAGTTCAAAAGTAAAAGATAATTATTCATTTGACTTTCCTTGTAGATCAAACCCAGATGGAGAAGGCTGGAAAAATGTCAATCTGGATTGTTTCACCTCAAATATCGATCGATGATCGTAGTATTTGGCGTGGAAGAGGAGAAAGATTGTAGTCCCGCTCATTGGATCGGTCATAGAAGTTTCTAGGCTTTTAGGAGCAGATTTTATCGGAGCGAATGGCCGGGAACGCTACGTATTCGCGCACGGTTCTCTTCATACGGGCCTCGTACGAAAAAAAATATCCCTCATCCAGTCCTCCCTCTTTCACTTAAACCCTAACTATTGGACCTATGTGAATACCTACACCTATCTTTCTTTTGTGCTACGACAATGGTTATGAAATGAAGTTTATCAAACACAAAGCATGCATAGAGTGGATAAAATAATTTAGGCTCTATTTGGCGCAACATTTTTGCTTCAGTGCGTTTGGACAAAGACACAGCCGTCGTAGAATTGATGTTTGGCATGACAACGGTAATAACCTCCGCCCAAAAAATAAAACTAGTTTTGAATATAAAAGTGGATGAAGTTGCTTAGATGAGATGGGGGGGACGACGGGTTCCACTCGTTAGTATGAGTGAAAAAAGGGGGGGAGAGAAAGAAAAAGAGGGTTAGGAGAGAAAAGGGGGAGAAAGAGAGAAGAGGGAAAGGAAGATCAAAAAGGAGGGAGAGATCTAAGAAAGAGAGAGAGAGAAGGACAAAAAAAAGGAGAAGTCAAAGTCATGGTCTTACTCAAGAAAAATATTGCAAGCGCTCATTCGAAAAGCGGGGGGACAATCATGATACTTATGGCGCACGAGATAGTTTCTCATTAAATTAGCAAAAATAGTGTTGTGTTAAAACACTTGTTGTTGACCTTTAAATCCTAGCATAGATTATTGGATGGAATATGTTGAGTAGTACTTGATCCCTGAAAAGGTTGCTCATTAAACACTTATATAAATTATTTTCTAAAGTAACATGCTTATTGTTTTTAATTTTACAAATCATTTTTTTCATTTACGATGATCAATTGTTCACGAAAGCATGCCGTATATGATAAAATTGAAATTAATAGTGGTCATTTATTCCGTTTTTTAATATTCAACTATTTTCAAGTAATTATGCGCATCAGAGATGATCATTTTCATTAAATTATCTAAAAATCTCCATTAGCTTGAGCTCCGGGCAAAACATTCTTGTGATTTATAACTTGCTAATATATATAATAAATAATCAGAAAATTGCATTGTCTAGATCCAAAGATGTTTTCTACAGTCTATATTTTCAATTTGAATTTGTTAAAAAAATAATCTCATAGTTTTCATCAAAAGATGAAAATGTATCTAATTTGTGAAAAAAAATCTATCACTAAATAGCTTGAGCTTTAGGTTAAATATTTCTCAGAGTGATTAACTTAAGCTCCAAGCAAGAACTCTAATACTATAAAAGTCATGCAATAATATACCTTAATACTTTTTACAATCAAATCAATCGAATAAGCCGAAAATAATTAAGAGTTCCTAATTTTGTACAGTTAGGAAGGAAATTCTACATGCACAAATATGTAATATTTGAATATTTTCATTACACAATTATTGAAGCAAATAAATTGGAGGACATCCATCACTCTATGTTTCACTATGTTGGTTATCCAGGTCGGCAATGCTTCACTCTATGCTTCTGGTGCTAGTCTCATTGAAGAACGTATTGAAAGCATCATTTCCACCGCAGTTTTGTCGTTGGGCATGTGACCATCAGGATGCAAAGAGCAAATTAATTTCAGTGGGTGCTACAATACAATTACATCAAAACACATATTCACAGTGGCGGAGCTAGGATTTCCGCGAAGCCCGGGCACGATTAATTTAGAATAAAAAAATTGTTGATATCACCTACTTGCATAAAATATATATTTTTTTTTTGAAAAAGTTTATAATATTGGATTGCAAATGCTAGTAGCAAACAAGCTATAAAATAAGTAAATGTATATTAACAAGTTCCTGGGATTATGTGGTAAGATAAGAGCAAAGAGAAATTACTTGCTGGTTGATGCATTCCACGGGTAAACACATGTAAACAGTCTAATTGCTAAAACATTCTGGGAGGATCAGTCCACAAGGTTCAGGTAAAAATCATCTTGAAGTGAGGAGGCATCCAAAACCTGCAGTTCATTAATCTAAAGGAAATCGACTTGTGCTCTAGAAAATATCACAAACAATTTATTGTGTGGTGTGGGCATGTATGCGTGCGTAATACATGGACGACACAAACTAGTTGGTGTCGACACCAGCCAGCAGGTGTCGACACCAGCCAGCAGGTGACGACACCAGCCAGCAGGTGTCGACACCAGCCAGCAGGTGTCGACACCAGCCAGCAGGTGTCGACACCAGCCAGCAGGTGTCGACACCAGCCAGCAGGTGTCGACACCAGTCTGGCTATGGTGTCGACACCAGCCTGGCTATGGTGTCGACACCACAGCCAGGCTGGTGTCGACACCAGCCTGACACCAACCAGGTTGGTGTCGACACCAACCAGACACCAGCCTGGCTGGTGTCGACACCTGCTGGATGTGGTGTCGACACCTGCTGGATGGTGTCCACACTTGCTGGTTGTGGTGTCGACACCTAATAGTTAGTGTCGACACCTGCTGGTTGTGGTGTCGACACCACAGCCAGTTAGTGTCGACACCTGCTAAAATATCAAAGAAAATCTAAAATGGAATCAAAATCAGAAAACATAATATAAATGAGAAACTAAATTACCATTGATCCCGTGAGAGAATAAGAGACGAAACAGCCAAGAACGTGCAGCGAGGGGACCAGGTAGGCGAGCAAAAAGCACAAGCAAGCAGAACCACCTCAACAAGCCTAGTGAGATTAAAAGAAGGAAAATTCAAATAATTGAGAAGGAAAATTCTTAAGATGGAAATGAAACCAAAAGTCAAGTATTGTCTACCTGCTATCAGCTCTTTTTCTTATTACCATCATTGACCTTTTGCTTGAGCTGCCCATCAGATCGGGCTCGAAACTGGTTCATCCCCAATACCCGCGCGACTCGCGCCCAGTACAAGAAACGTCTTGCCAGACTCTTCCAAGACGTTTGATCACCAGTCGTCGATTTCACATGGGAGCGCTCTACTGGGCTGGTCAGCAAGTAATTGAGCAGCTCCTTCTCCGCTTGGGAAAACGGCTCCCCTGCAGATGGGGAAGGAACGATGGCCGCCAATATCTGATCCAAAGCAGGCAACTGATGATCGATCATGAATGGCGGACGCAAACCAATCTCGCTGACAACAGACGTGTTGGCACAATAGGGTCCACCGTCGTCGTATGAAGGTAAAAAGAGGCGGTTGATTGAATTCACCTGGTGGTTGGAGATGCGGTGCGAACTGATGGTTCG